>CM053027.1:470498620-471698620 GCA_028564925.1 Lithobates sylvaticus
TGAGTTCAATTTCTCTAGCCACACCCAGGCCTGATTATTGCCACACCTGTTCACAATCAAGGCATCACTTAAATAGGAGCTGCTTGACACAGTAAGGTCCACCAGAAGATCCTTAAAAGCTACACATCATGCCGAGACCCAAAGAAATTCAGGAACAATTGAGAAAGAAAGTAATTGAGATCTATCAGTCTGGAAAGGGTTATAAAGCCATTTCCAAAGCTTTGGGAATCCAGCGAACCACAGTGAGAGCCATTATCCACAAATGGCGAAGACATGGAACAGTGGTGAACCTTCCCGCCCAAAATTACCCCAAGAGCGCAGCGACGACTCATCCAAGAGGTCACAAAAGACCCCACAACAACGTCCAAGGAACTGCAGGCCTCACTTGCCTCAGTTAAGGTCAGCGTTCATGCCTCCACCATCAGGAAAAGACTGGGCAAAAATGGCCTGCATGGCAGAGTTCCAAGGAGAAAACCACTGCTGAGCAAAAAGAACATCAAAGCTCGTCTCAATTTCTCCACAACACATCTTGATGATCCCCAAGACTTTTGGGACAACATTCTGTGGACCGATGAGACAAAAGTGGAACTCTTTGGAAGGTGTGTGTCCAAGTATATCTGGCGTAGAAGGAACACTGCATTTCAGAAAAAGAACATTATACCAACAGTAAAATATGGTGGTGGTAGTGTGATGGTCTGGGGCTGTTTTGCTGCTTCAGGACCTGGAAGACTTGCCGTGATAAAAGGAACTATGAATTCTGCTGTCTACCAAGAGATCCTGAAGGAGAATGTCCGACCATCTGTTCGTGTACTCAAGCTGAAACGAACTTGAGTTCTGCAGCAGGACAATGATCCTAAACACACCAGCAAGTCCACCACCGAATGGCTGAAGAAAAACAAAATGAAGACTTTGGAGTGGCCTAGCCAAAGTCCTGACCTGAATCCTATTGAGATGTTGTGGTATGACCTTAAAAAGGCCGTTCATACTCGAAAACCCTCTAATGTAACTGAATTAGGACAATTCTGCAAAGATGAGTGGGCCAAAATTCCTCCAGGACGCTGTAAAAGCCTCATTGCACGTTATCGCAAACGCTTGGTTGCAGTTGTTGCTGCTAAGGGTGGCCCAACCAGTTATTAGATTTAGGGGGCAATCACTTTTTCACACAGGGCCATGATGGTTTGGATTTTTTTTCACCTTTAATAATAAACACCTTCATTTACAAATTGCATTTTGTGTTTACTTGTGTTGTCCTTGACTATTGTTTAAATTGGTTTGATGTTCCGAAACACTTAAGTGTGACAAACATGCAAAGGAACAGGAAATGAGGAAGGGGGCAAACACTTTTTCACACCACTGTAGTCCCCTGTCTCTATCCCTGTCCACTCACTTACAATGTGACAACACTGTTCATTCACTGCAATGTTGTCATCCTGTGGACAGGTGGCTTTTATGTAGGCAACAAATGAAAGCCTAAAAAACTCTTTAAGCAGATATAGCAACAGTTTTTTCTTTTTGAATAAAAAAAGATCTAATACTGAAAACTAACCATTTGCACATCGCTATACACTCTTGCATATTTATTTATTTTTTAACTGAAACGACTCTTGCATATTTATAGCAAACTTTTGCATAAAACAGGGATTTTTGGTTCACATATATATCAATATAAGTTCAAGCTTACTGATTGCATCAAATAAATCCTTCTCTGGCCAGTCCCTACTTTCTTCTGCAAAATACCAAATACTTGCTTATGGAAAGTATTGTAAAGTCTTGTTTGAAAACAAAAAAAAATAACACATATGTTATATATACCTCCGCAGTAGTTTTGCACAGAGCAGTTTGGAGCCTCCACTTCTCGGGGTCCTTTTTGCTGCTCCTGGCCCCTCCCTCCTATTGAGTGCCCCCACAGTCAGCAGCTTCCTATGGGGGCACTGGATCCGAGCCACAGCTCCGTGTGTACATTCAGACACAGAGCCCTGACCCGGCACCGCCCCCTCTCTTCCCTGATTGACAAACTGACTTTGACAGCCACGGGAGCCAATGGCGCCACTGCTGTGTTTCTGCCAATCAGGAGGAGTGTCCCAGATGGCTTAGACATTCATGGACATCGCTGGAGATAAATGGGGCTCAGGTAAGTAATTAGGGGGCGCTGGGAAGGCTGCTACACACAAAATGTTTTTTATATTAATGAATAGAATACATTAAGATAAAAAACTTTATGGAAAAAAAAAAAAAACTTTCTGCCTTTACAACTCCTTTACCTGTATTAAGCGTTAATTCATTTTTAATATTCATCCATCCATGTTTTCATGCTTTATATTATGGAGAAATCATGAGTAAGGGCAGAAGATTCATATAGCGTTTCCTTCTTGGAATCCATCTGCCTTTAGCTCAGGCATGAAGGCAGGGGGGCATACAAAAGAAAAGCTCCTCCACCCCTCCTCCAGAAATAAATAAATGCCTATCAAGACTCCTGGGAGGTATGGCATAATTCCGACCTAGGCTAGGAACCATGAAGCAACTGAAGAAATGTCAAAAGCTTAAAACAATTAAATATGATATACCTTCCTATATATTTACTAATGTTAACAGCATAAGGATTCAAACTAGTTAGTGTTAATTGCGATAGTAAAGTTTCAATTTAATGGACATATAGGGGGTAATTTACTAAAGGCAAATCCACTTTGCACTATAAGTGCAAACTACAAGTGTAAAGTGCACTTGAAATTGCACTGAAAGTGCACTTGGAAGTGCAGTTTCTGTAGATCTGAGGGGGACATGCAAGAAAATAAAAAACAGTATTTTAGCTTGCACATGATTGGATGATAAAATCATCAGAGCTTCCCCTCATTTCAGATCTACCCCTCAGATTTACAGCGACTACACTTCCAAGTGCACTTTCAGTGCAATTTTAAGTGCACTTTGCACTTGTAGTTTGCACTTGGAGTGCAAAGTGGATTTGCCTTTCATAAATAACCCCCATAGTGTTGATATGGAGTAGACAGGCACATTTGAGGAGACCTAAAGATACTATGTAATAGGAATGAAGATGTGTCTGTGTTCAAATCCAAAAAGCCTACATATATGTAAAATACACCAGGTGCCATAGAGGTGTGCCCACATAACATTTTTGGATGAACCCTTTACTACCTGATGTGTTATATATATATGTAAGCTAATTGGATTTGAGCACTGACATTTCACCTCAATTTTTATGGTTTAAACCGTATGGATAGAAGCTGGCTGTTGTAAGCACCCCTGGCTTTGGTATAGTTTGTCCCAAACCCTGTAATTGTCAATTTTACTGGACAACTTGGTTTGCTTGTAATTGTGGGGGAAAACTACAAATAAAGGCATGTGAAATAAAAAAGAAATTCATATACTAAAAGCTATCATTACAAGTATTAGCCACATACAATTACCAGAAAAACAATATTCCTCTTGTGAAACATGCCCTTTAAAGCAGCACAACACAAACTGTGCAGTTGTAAAACATAACAGATTTGCCACCTTGGCATATTAATTGTAAGTAAGTAGTAAGTACCAGTAGCACACATGCAAGTATGTTGAGAGACTTCATTCTTTCCTTACATCACTTCCAAGAAAAGTGGTGTACCCCATTCTACTGGTAGGAGTTATAGCAAACATTTACTGAATAATGTGCATATTGGATGAGAAAAAAGAAAATCTTTGGATAATCAGTAGTAGCGTGTCTGGAAACTATTCTGAAATGATATCAGCTATATTAACGTCCTTCCTTAAGGAACGTAAACTGGGGTAGTCACCCAAGATGAACAGTAAAGCTGATCAAAATTTGGCCAGTTTAGCAGAGACCCGCCACATTTTGATCAGTGTGGTTGTCACTGTTTGACACAAGTTGATCAATTGATCTAGTTTTCTTGAAGGGACATGCTGAAAAACTTTTGTCGATCAGGGGCTATAGTAGCTAAACAGTGTATTCTAATGCTAACAGGTCCAACTGTCAGAATACAATGCCTTCATCCACCTTGCTTGTGTGGATGAAGGAATCCCTCCATTTCTTTTTTCATTCAGACCACTGTCTGAAAAAAAAAAAAGACTCGTCTATGGCCAGCTTAGCTGTATGGTCAACAACACACAGCATTGTGTCTGCAGCTAAACTGGATATCCTGGACTTAGGATCTATGTAGTATGTAATAAATAGACCTTGGCAATATAGTATTCTGGTCAACGTGGGAGTAGTTGAATCAAGTTCTAAGTGTCAGTCTGCAGTCATCCAAGCTATGTGTTTTTTTTAGTCACATGGCGAGGATGACATTGATTAACAGTGGGTAATATTTAGTTATGACTACCCTCACGATTACTTTTATAGCACCATGAGCGTCCGTATGACTGCTAGAGATTCCTGACTGGAATGCAAAGATGAAGCTCATCATGTATAAACATTGCATCGTGAGCCAACGGGAAGCTGTCTCTGAAATGAGAACACATCCACAAACAGGAGGGTGTCTGCATTACTAGAAGTGCATAACTTGGCTTTAAACAAAGCTGGATGAAGCATAGAGATTAGATGATATTATAGAGTTAAACACTTTACTGTAAAACCATTTGTATGGACTTTAGGTGAATACCAGTGGACTAAATCATCAGCCTGATTCTTTATATCACCAAGATATTTAAGTCCTAGAAATTTCCCTGACTAATATGCAGGATCTGCTTCCCATCCAGGCCCCATGTGAGGCCATGTAACAGGGTCTCATTTATCTTCCTTCACTTCCTTAGTTATAATTTATAACTCCATTTTTATAATAAATTAAAAATCTATTAAGGAGGGTGAGCCCCCTTACATTGGTTTCTGTAGGCCAATTATCTTTCCTTTGAAGAGAGAACCCTGTATGAATTTCAATACCGTCTGACCTATTGCTCATGCAGAGTTTGGACTCCCAGCTCCAATGGAGCAACACAGTAGCAGAGGAGGATGGGAAAGTTGGGTATCACTAAGTGAGGGGTTCTTCCAAAAGAAGCTGTCACTTTGTCGGAGGATTCGCTGTGTGATTCAAAGTTAACATTGTGACAACTTTATCTGTCTGTATTTTACTCATCATTTTCAATGGGAATTTTCCCTAGTTGCCCATAATTTTGAAACAACCCTATTCACCAACTGTCCCTTTGTGTAATGTGGCAGTTGATAAATTTATTTGGTTACATTTAAATGAGATGGGCAAATCTTCTTTGTTATCAGAATCTCTTTTGCATGTTGTATGCGACTGCTAATGGGTTTATTTTTTCTTTTTTTTATTATTATATGTGATTTCTCTTTGAGTATGTAAAATATGAATGTGGACATTTGCTTTGAGAAATTGCACAGTAAATCTATATCTAGAAATTGACCCCTTAGACTTTAAGTAAATTAAGTTAAACAATGGGACTATTATAACTCTTTCTCTAGTAGGTTTGAATACCTATATATTAATTTAAGAATGAATAAATTATTATTTTGACTATTGTAGAAGGTGTGTCATTCTCTTTAAGTAATAACTCTAAAGAACTCTATAAAAACATATAGCAAACAAATATAATTTTTAAGAAGCTATTTCTTCAACATGATCAGAAAATGTGTGATGTCAAACTAAGAGAATAAATAACTAGTCAGTTTATGAGATTTATCCTTGAACAAAGTGTTTAGAAATGAATCCCAAATCTGATAAACTTTTATGTGTTTGTGTTTGTTATTTAACCCATTGTCTAAGATTTCAGTTTCTAGGTAGTATTCTTCATACCTAACGACTAAAGTATAAGGTGAGTTGTATTATGTGTAATAAAAAAAGTGATACCCACATTGGAACATTGAACATTGGAAGGCATAGCTTAACCATTTGAGTTCCAGCTGCCTTTTTCAAATGGCCTTGGGATAGCAGCTATTTTTCCCCAAAAAAACATTTTAAATGATGGGATCCTGCCAGAACTAGGGCTGAAACCTGCAGGTGTCTCTGCCATGGACACAGGTCTGAGGTCCAGAGCTAAGCCCAGAAACCTAAAAGATTAGCTTCTGCGCTTCCAATGCTGCTGCTCCATAAGAGTGTACTGTAGAGGTGAATGTAAGCACACACTTTTAAGTTCGCATCATGACATCATGGCATTTCCTGTAAGTACAGTGACCAAGGCAGAGCTGTTGAAGCTCTGTCCAGTCTCTCCCTACAGCAGTAGATCACTGCTATAGTGATCTATTGCTAGCTGATTGTAGCCAGCACTAGATCGCTATTAGAAATTGATCTGCTGTTGCAAAGCTTCTTGTGGGGTCTGGATCAGGGCTCCACTGACCAGACCAAAACCCCCTATAAAAAAAAAATGAATATAAAAAAAATAAAAACATAAAAAACTCTCTCCCTTTCTTCACATATTAATCCCAAGTTTCCTCCTTGGATAATCTGGATGATATTAGTGTTCTACATCAAAACAAATGCTCAAGGAGGTTAACAAAAGTCCTTTGGATTTTTAGCAATTGCAAACCTGCGCAAACGTTGTCATTGCGCTAATTTGTGTCCTTGTCAAGTCATTTTAATTCAATTTTAATGTTATACTAACAATTTTCACAAAGTTTTTCATCCCACGTGCCTTACATTATACAGTTGAAAGGAGAATAAACCTCTCCTAAAGTATGTTCACTTCACATAAAGGTCACACTAATCGGATATTTTAATAAGCAGACTTTGTTGTTTAGGAAGTAAAAAATATATAAAAATATATGCATTCAAAAATATATGTATCCATAGGTATCTAAATTTGCTGGCAACTTTAAGCCCTATCTGTCCCGGGAAAAAAATATGTATAATACTTTAGTGTATACTACAAACACTAGAACAGTGGTGGTCAACTTAGTAAATACAGAAGGTCTCAGGTGCAACCCCTGACATGTCCAAAGTGCTGCAACATAGTATTGTTTTTGTAACTTTTGTAATTTCTTAATGCACCCCCAGGGGGTGGCTCCATTACAGTCTAGGGACACAGGGAGTGGGTTATATGGTGCTGGGCATCATTCAACCTAGAAGACAAATATCGCTGGACCTGGAAGGAAACAGTCTGTAGGGAACAGCAACAGGGATGGTATGAATGTTGCAGCAAAAGATGCTTTCTTTTTTTGTTTTTTTTTAATGGTGCAAGGCAGAGCATTAAACAACAAAAACAAAAACAAAAAAATACATATATATACTTACACCTTGTAGTTGTAAAAAAAACGTAATTTTCCTTGTGTTGTTTTTACTTATTACTTGGTTTATTTTGTTGTTATTAGAGGTAAATTAGATAAACTTGATATATTAGTAAACAAAATGACTAAATGGGTCAAAATAGCAATGTTTGCATTTTAATACTAGGTGCAGCTTGTGTTATTGTCTCCTTAAAATTTTAAAGCTGCTATTTGAACTTATCTTTTTTTTTATTTCATTTTATATGTTTGTTTTTTTATCATTTCTTTGTTTTATAAACTTTTTATCTTTTTTCACAAGTATGAATAGACTTGTGTTTGTAAATAAATTAATTCATAGTATTTTGGTGAGAAGTGAGTACAGCAGTGGGTCATTATTGTCCTCAGTTCACCCGGTAACATTCACATGAATGCCTTTGTTTACCTTCCACCATTGATAAATTACCAATTGCCTACTGGGCACTTAACCCCATCCGCCCCCCCCCCCCCCCCCCCCCCCCAGACCAATTTTCAGCTTTCAGTGCTCTCACACTTTGAATGACAATTACTCAGTCATGTAATACTGTACCCAAACAAATTTGTTGTCCTTTTTTTCATACAAATGGAGCTTTCTTTTGGTGGTATTTGATTTATTTTTTGCGCTATAAATGAAAAAAGACCGAACATTTTGAAAAAAAAAAAACGAATTTTTCTTAGTTTCTGTGATAAAATTTAGCAAATTATTAATTTTTCTTCATAAATTTTGGCCACAATTTATACTGCTACATATCTTTGGTAAAAATAACTGAAATTAGTGGATATTATTTGGTCTGTGTGAAAGTTAGAGAGTCTACAAGCTGTGGTGCAAATCATAAAAAAATGATCACACCTGATGTACTACTTATTTCTTGCTACCCTAACGCCAGGAAAATAAAAATACCCCCCAAATGACCCCTTTTTTGAAAGTAGACATTCCAAGGTATTTAGTAAGAGGCATGGTGAGGTTTTTGATGTTGTCATTTTTTCCCTCAATTCTTTGCAAAATTAAGATTTTTTTCCCCCACAAAATTGTCATTGTAATAAGTTATTTCTTTCATGTCTGTACCACAAATGACGCCCCAAAATACATTCTGCTACTCCTTCTAAGTATGGCGATACCACATGTGTGGGACTTTTTCACAGCCTAGCCACATAGAGAGGCCCAACATGCAGGGAGCACCATCAGGTGTTCTAGGAGCATAAATTACACATCTAACTTGTTGACTACCTATTACACTTTTGAAGGCCCTAGAGCACCAGGACAATGACAGGTGACACTGATGTGGCAATGATGACAGATGGCACTGATACGTGGCACTGATGACACATGACACTGATGTGACACTGATGACAGACGGCACTAATACGTGGCACTGATGGCACGTGACACTGATGTGGCACTGATGACAGATGGCACTAATACGTGGCACTGATGACACATGACACTGATGACAGATGGCACTAATACGTGGCACTGATGACATGTGACACTGATGTGGTACTGATGACAGATGGCACTAATACATGGCACTGATGACACGTGACACCGATAACAGATGGCACATGACACTGAAAGGTGGCACTGATGACAGATGGCACTGACAGGTGGCACTGGGGACAGATGGCACTGGGGACAGTTGGCACTGATAGGTGGCACTGGGGACAGATGGCACTGACAGGTGGCACTGGGGACAGGTGGCACTGGGACAGATGGCACTGGGGACAGATGGCACTGATAGGTACTGTGGGCACTGTGTTTTAGATCTGCAGCACAGGTCGCTCTCCCTCTTCACACAAGGTCTCTGTGTGAGGAGGGAGAGCCATCAATGAGAGATGATCTCATATGTTTACACTTGAGATCATCTCCCATTGGACATGCAGATCAAATTCTAAATGGCTGCTGTGATTGGCCATTTAGCACGATATGTGATTGGCCGCGTCCAAGGGACACGGCCAACACAGATTTTCCCTGATGCATGCCCGCGGCGGCACGCGGGGAAGGAGTAAACAGAAGGACGTCCAGGGATGCCCTCTCTGCAATTGAGTGCCGTGCTGTGGCCATCGTTCGGTTATAGCGCGGGCGCCTAGTGGTTAAAACAGTATTAACCACTTAAGGACCAAACCTCTTTCTGAGATTTGTTGTTTACAAGTTATAAACATTTTATTACTTAGAATCCCCAAACATTATAAAAAATGTTTCTAACACCTTAGAGAAAAAAGTGGTGGTCGTTGCAATACTTTCTGTCACACTGTATTTGCACAGTGGTCTTACAAGCGCACTTTTTTTGGAAAAGATACACTTTTTTGAATTAAAACTAAAACAACAGTAAAGTTAGCCCATTTTTTTTTATATTGTGAAAGATAATTTACGCTGAATAAATTGATACCCAACATGTCATGCTTCAAATTTGCGCCCGCTTGTGGAATGGCGACAAACTGTTACCCTTAAAAATCTCTGTAGGCGACGTTTAAAAAATTCTACAGGTTGTATGTTTTGAGTTGCAGAGGATGTCTAGTGCTAGAATTATTGCTCTTGCTCTACCAATCGCGTCATAACTCACATGTGTGGTTTGAACACCATTTTCATATGTGGGCGCTGCTCACGTATGCGTTTGCTTCTGCACGCGAGCTCGGCGGGATGGGGCATGTTTAAAAATGTATTTTTTCTTATTTATTTTACCTTTTATTTTTTATTTTTACACTGTTCTTTTAAAAAAAAAAAAAAAATGGTGTCACTTTTATTCCTATTACAAGGAATGTAAACATCCCTTGTATTAGAAAAGAAGCATGACAGGACCTTTTAAATATGATATTTGGGGTCAAAAAGACCTCATATTTACACAAAAATGCAATTAAAAAAAAAAATTTATGTTTACAAAATATATTTTTTTTAAATGTTTGCTTTAAGAGCTATGGGCAAAATTGACGTTTTGATGCTGCTTCTGTCCTGCAATGGTATGGAGACGGGTGGGGGCCATCTTCCCTTCACTCATATCCATACCAAGCCAGGGAGAAGACCCGATCGCCTCCACTGCTACTGACGGCTCCGGTAAGCGGCGGAGGGCACCAGAGAGCGATAAAAGTGATCTTGCGGCAAATCCACCACAGAGACCACTATTATTGGAAACCGGACCGCTCACTGAAGAAGAGGATACTGGGGTTATGGCAGCTAGCTGCTGCCATAACAAAGATATCCTTCTTCAAATTCCCGACGTATATCGGCGTGAGCCGGTCCGGAAGTGGTTTAATCCAAATGCAAACATTTATTATATTGCAGCTTACCAATTCTTAGATGTGGTGGCTGTATTAGTTTCCTTTTTTAGGCTTTCTTTCTTCTATTTTCATCTGGTAATCCAGCTAGAAAGTCTGTTGTTTTTCACAACACAAGCTCTTCAGCAGAATGTATTACTTTACATGGATGAGACAAACCACATAACACTGGCAAGGGTAGTTAAAATGCTCAGCTTTTTTCATTTGTGTAAAACCTTTATCCCAAAAGAAAATAAAAAACTGTTTGGTGTAACTGCTTTAAAAAGGTGACATGGAGTTTGGCTTCAGTTTGTTAGTGGCTCTAAATCTGCTAATACATTAAACACTCCCCCCCCCCATGCGACTGACAATGCTGCTGTTGGGTGCGTCTCCAATGCTTAATCCTGCAGAGTTGTGTCTCGCTACTACAGGACATGTGTTACTTGCCAGATCATCAGGTGAAAACAGAGTGAAAAAAAGCCAAAGAAAATAAAACGAATGCAGCCACCACATTTAAAGTATGGTAAGCTGTAATATAATGTATTTTTGGTTTTGGGTTTAATAACGGTTTAAGAAAAGGCCTTAAAATAAACAAATCCATTTATACTGGCAATTTGCTGTTTGAGTCAGGAAATGGAGGGGAGGAGCCTGACAGGGAGACAAGGTGGGCAAGAGTGATTGGACTGAGGGAAACAGGAGCAGGAAAGAAAAAAAAGAACATTGACTGAAGTTAGAGGAATGGCAGAAGAGGAACTGACAGGGGGAAAGGAAGGGTGGTATGACTGGTGGAGACATGGTCAGGGAGGAGAGGTTGACATGGGGTGAGGTGACCAGGGTGAACAGCAGAGTCCCAATATGTAAGCAGCACAGTGCATCTGAACTAACAAGCCAATAGCTTTGTTCTCACTTATCCAGGAGTGCTGACAATGGTTCCTGTATACATATTAAGAACTCTGTGCTCTAGACCTGCAGTGGGGTCTGGAGAACAAGAACCCCACATTGAGTCTTGGCAAGCCAAGTGCGGCTTGAGAGCCACGTGTCGGGCACCAAGCCACTAGAAGGTATAATGTGTGAAACTGAGACATTGCCAAAACCAAAAAAGATTTAGGGAGTTGAAGAGTCTCTAAAGTTCAGTTTTGGATACAGCAGGGGCTAGAACCACTATTAAAATGTTATTGCCGCCTCTGTTCCTGGAAGGGCGATAAACTCTCTGTTTGTTAGAGTAACCAACAGGGATGAGCTCAGGAGTGTTCAGGTATGAGTCCAAACTCATCTGAGCAATCCCGATAGGAAGCTGTCAAAGCTCACCTCCAATCATAGGAAACAGAAGCATTTCCCACTCTGAAGTCTCATGTATACATGCCCCTTGTACATGTGGGGCTGCAGGGCAGGGCCTGCCTCCCTATGATTGGCTGCCCACTTTGGCAGTTTACTGGTGGGTTCTGACTCATGTTTGAATACTCCTGAGCTCATCCCTAGTGACCACCTTATATGGGTCTAAAATTTAGGGAAATTCCAAATTGCAATTTGTTCCTAGAACAGCAATGCAGGACAATAAGGACAATTGTGCCTACAGGGCAGAAAATTTATGGAAATCTTTCAAACTTGACACAACTGAAAAAACGCCTTACAGGTGGTTTAACTATCCCCTATCCCTTTACCCCCCCCCCCCACCCCACCCCAAAATTGAGTTTAGATACAGTACTTTTATAAAATTTTGAATAAGTGATTAGAAGAGCATTATAGTTTCCCTGTTTGAATGACTCCAACTAAAACAGTATTAGGCCAAAAAATTGTAAGGGTGCCCATGAGTTCATGGAGTTACATAATGGGCATGTATTTGTGGGGATGGCATGCTTGACAGAGAACTTGAGCCCTAAGTAATCATGAAACAGAACTATAAAGTGTTCTTTCAAGACTTTGGAGCTTATTAAATTCCTAAATCTGTTCATGTAATAGTGTAGATTTAATTCTTTAATCTGAAACTCCTTAGACCAGTGTTTAGCCGCATTACATAAAGCAGACTTATTCAGTTTTCCAAAGTGGTAATTTATAATGGTGGCTATTTTTTTTTGTATTTGGTCCTGTGTTGTATCCAGTATTAAACCATCCAGCTTAATAGGAAATTAATATGAACTTGGTGCTTTAGTGTTTGATTTAATCTTAGTTTTATGCCTTGCCGATTATAGTACCAAATATTTGAAAGCAAATTAAATTTACCTTGAACCAAATACCTTATTCTTATTCATAAAGTAGAATAGTAAAATAAAGAATTTTACTTAGAATTATAACTTAACTCTTAAATAGAGATCGGACTTCAAAAGCCATTGAAGATGATGGGTTCATTAAGTAAAGCTAAAGTAAAGCTAAATTCATAAACTAAAAAAATTGGTAGCAATATATATTAGAGACTCTTTATCTTCTGCCAGAAAAATTTTCTTCTGCGTGCTAACAGTTTTTTTTTTTTTATGAATTGCATACTTACAGCCACACATGCGCAGCTTGGTATACAATTCTGGTACTTGTGAAATGCAGTGAGTAATTGTTGGGCACTGGGATCAGTACCTCCCAGGTGCATGTGTGTGAGTTATGTCTTCCTAGCCAATCAATAAAGCTAAAAACGTAGGACCCAGGGCCGGTTCACGCTGGTCCAACATGCGCTCCGACTTCGAGAGCTCAAGTCACATGACATGTCCAAATCAGTGGTCCTATGAGAGCCGTCTTAACTGGTCCGACTTGTGTTGGTCCGACCTTGAAATGGGTTCCTGCACTACTTTGGTCTGACTTGGGCATGATTTTAGCCCATTGATTTCAATGTAAGTCACATCCAAGTTGGATAATCATCTTAACTGATCTGACTTGTGGCATGCAACTTGTGCTCTGAGGATCTTGAAGGGAACCCCACGCCAAAAATAAAAATGCTGTGGGTCCCCCCCAAAATCCATACCAAACCCTTATCTGAGCATGCAGCCCGTCAGGTCAGGAAAGGGGGGACAAGCAAATGCTGGACCATACCAGGCCTCATGCCCTCAACATGGGGGGGGGGTGCTTCGGGGCAGGGGGGGCAGAACGAAAAAATGTGTTTTGTTTCGTTATTTACATACATTTTTAGTTATGTTTAGTTAAATTTGTTTCATTTGTTTTCAGGATACGTTTCGTTTAATCGTTTTCGAATCTATTTGAAAAGTTTTAAAATTCGAAAAGTTTTAGAATTGTTTTCGAATTTGAAAAGTTTTCGAATTCAAATAGTTTTCCAACTTCCAAAAAGAATAATATAGAATAGAAAATAAAGGAATATAAATATATTTTTTTCTATTCTATTCCTTTATTTTCTATTCTATTTAATTCTATTTGGAAATTGGAAAACTATTCGAATTTGAAAAACCTTTCGTTCCACCTGCATCCTTGGATTAGGGTCTGGTATTGGGTTGGGCTGGGGGGTCCCCTACGCCGTTTTCTTTTAAAACTTTTTTTGGCATGGGGTTTCCCCTCAAAATCCATACCAGAACGATGGGTATGGTCTTGAGGGTAGACCCCATGTAATTTTTCGTTTTGGTGTGGGGTTCTCCTTTAAGATCCATTCCAGACTCAAAGGGCCTGGTATGTATCTGGGGTGGACCCTACACCATTTTTTCTTTTGATAAATTTGGCCTGAGGTTTCTTCCATACCAGCTACAAACCAAAGGAATTATTTTGATTGGTCCAAGGACAAGTCGCAATCATCTCAAAGTCCGATCCCGTTCATTGAAGTCGCATGGAAGTCGGACATGAAGTCACAGGGCAAAGTCGGATTGGAAGTCGTGCAACTTCTGTGTCAAAGCAGTGCCTCACTGTTTTTACTTGCACATTACGGCTAAACACAACCCTCTGGTGCAGACTTCAAGGGCCAGTTCATACCAGAAAGCTCCACTGAACCTGCATACTAATAAGCACAGGTGTTTTTTTATTTTTTTTAAAACCTTTAAATTTTAGGGAATCATTTTACAATTAAATAGTATCACGCATATCAGATGTCACTTTTTGCCACCTTGCGACTTGTATTAAAAGACAGTTATGAACCCAGATAAATATAGAAATAGTTCATAAATAGTTTGTATTATGTTTTTAAATAAGCTATATAAATTAGGTAATTTCACTCATATGCTGGATGTAAGGCATAGACTATTTGGAAACTGTCTGTCATAAGCTACATCAAAGGTATCTGAGAGGTACATCCAAGCCACTGGTGGGGTCACTGGTGAATATGAAAATTATGTTGGCTATTATAGAGCTACATAGAGCTTTAGCCAACGCAGAATCTCTATTGGTCAAAGAGAATCTCATTTTAAAACTCCATGAAGTAGCAAATTGTAGTGTGATAAGCACAACCAAAGTAAAGTAACCCACAGACAGAAGGAGTTAATCATGCTCCTTTATGCTCTAATTAGTAGATGCTACTGGCTAACTGACTTATTGGTAGTGTTCAAATGTCAAAAGATTTTGTATTGACCTTCACACTGTGGTTCATGCCTCTATTTCTTTTAATGCATGTTAATGTGTTGGGTCAGATATTGCAAGATTTAGAGATTTGAGTTAGACTGGATTATTCAATTATATCTTATTTTTTTTCATTCTCAGATAATTTACAGCATATCATATAAACTAGTAAATTATACCATTTTCTGCTACTCTATTCTTTAACCACTTGCCTACCAGGCACGAACACCCCCTTCCTGACCAAGCCATTTTTCAGCTTTCAGCACTGTCGCATTTTGAATGACAGTCATGCAACGATGTACCCAAATAACATTTTTATAATTTTTTTTCCCCACAAATAGAGATTTATTTTGGTGGTATTTGATCACCTTTGCGGTTTTTTATTTCTTGCACTATAAACAAAGGAAAAGGGACAAGTTTGAAAAAACGCAATATTTTTAACTTTTTGCTATAATAAATATCCAATTTTTTTATTTTTTTTAAACTAAATTTTTCCTCAGTTTTGGCCGATACTTATTCTTCTACATATTTTTGGTAAAAATAAATCGCAATAAGCATATATTGATTAGTTTGCGCAAAAGTTATAGCGTCTACAAAATAGGGATAGATTTATAGCATTTTTGACGGCGATCTGCAATTTTTATCGTGACTGCAATATTGCGGCGGACATATCGGACACTTTTGACACATTTTTGGGACCATTCACATTTATACAGCGATCCGTGCTGTAAAAATGCATCGATTACTGTATAAATGTGACTGGTAGGGAAGGGGTTAACACTAGGGGGTGATCAAGGGGTTAATATGATCCCTATGGGAGTGATTCTAACTGTGGGGGGAGGGGACTGACTGGGGGAGGTGACTGATCGGTGTCCCTATGTACAAGGGACACACCATCGTTCTCCTCTTCTCTGACAGCATGTGGATCTGTGTGTTTACACACACAGATCCACGTCCTGCTCAGTTATTGGGCTATCGCGGGTGCCCGGCGGACATCGCGGCCGCCAGGCACGCGCATCGGGTCCCCAGCGATGCGGCGGGGGCGTGCGCGTTCCCTAGGGGCCGCAAAGGAAATGTCGTCATATGACGGCGGCCCGGAACAACAGATGTTTATTGCCGCCGTCATATGACAGTGGGCGGTTGGCAAAAGGTTAAAGGCAAATGAGCATGGAGGGATTGAAATGTAGAATTAGTACTCCTGACTGTGAAGATTCTTATTTAGAAAAGTGCCTTTTTATTTGTATTTTTTAAGTGCAGCATCAATGGTTTATTATGATTAAGAAACCACTGAGAAATCAGTGTTGATGCTGAGCCATGTGACTATGAGGATGAGGATAACTCTGCAACAAACTTTTCATTTTGTTTGGCGCCTCGATTCTATATTCTATTTGGGGACTTATATCTCTTCAGATGTAAAGCGCCTATATGATCTAAATTATGGACCCTTGGTGGTATCTATATTAAAAGACTTGCAGAAGTGGAGAAGTCATACTCTGACGTGATTTGGCAGGGTAAATGTGCTTAAAATTAGTGTAATCCCTAGACTTATTTATGTGTTACATACCGTACCCATAACACTCCCACAGGCATTCTTCAAACAAATACGAAGGGCTTTCACGAACTTTGTGTGGAATAAAAACCCTAGGTTGGCATATGAGATTCTGAGGAGACCAAAAAGGGAGGGTGGGGTGGGACTTCCGGACATAGTGACTTATTATAGAGCCATGGCCCTGGTTCATATTATGAATTGGTGCCATGACTCTGTTAGTAAACTTTGGGTGCCTCTGGAGAAAACACTAGCGGGTAGGAACCTCGCCGGAGCCCCCTGGATCCCGGTTTCATATAGGGGGTTATCGGAATATGTTTCACCATTGACGAAAACAACACTATCTATTTAGGACAGAATGAATAGTACGGGAAAGGTTGCCCACCCAATATCCCCCAATGACTCCACTGGAAGGATTCCCCTGGTTTCCCCCGGGGGGGAAGAGAAAGGGAGTTTAGACCGTTGGGGGATGGATGGGAAGGGTAACTGTGCTAGCGTGGCCCCACAGGGTAAATTGCTAACATTGGCAGAATTGGTTTTGATATTGGGGGAAATACCAATGGCCATATGGAAATATTGTGAATTGACGGATCTGTTTAATAAGTGGAAGCATCAGGTTAGGCCAGCGAACCCGCTTACTATTTTTCAGAAAGGGTGTGTCAACTTATCAGAGCCGGACCACATGTTGTCTCGAATGTATAAGCTGGTTCTGAGTGCCCAAAATATGACAACTCCCTATTTTATTCGAGAATGGGAAAGGGAGCTGGGTTATAATTTTATATCTGAACAAATTAAAAGGGTGATAGGGGCAACACACCATACCTCAATAAGTTCCAATATACAGGAGATGTCGTATAAGTTCTTGACAAGTTGGTATCATACACCGGTTCGATTGGCTCAGATATATCCATTGGCGGATGTTAACTGCTGGAGGGGATGTAATCAAAGGTATTAATTTCTTCATTTATGGTGGCATTGCCCAAAGAATAAAGTATTCTGGGAGGCGATAGCTCCTTAAGAAAATGACAATGGCGCGTACACACGACTGTTTCTTCCGTCGGAATAAACTCTGACGGTTTTTCCAACGGAATTCCGCTCAAGCGGACTTGCCTACACACGATCACACCAAAGTCTGACCATCTAGAACGTAGTGACGTACAACACGTACGACAGGACTAGAAAAAGGAAGTTCAATAGCCAGTAGCCAATAGCTGGCGTCTCGTACTTGCTTCAGATCATGCTTCGTTTTTGGTCCATATGAACAGCATACAGACGAGCGGTTTTCCCGATAGGAATTGATTCCATCAGAAATATTTAAAACATCATTTCTAGGTCCGTCAGAATTTTCAAAAAAAAAAAGTCAGATGAGACCCACACGATCGGAATAGCTGATGAAAAGATTCTGTTTGACTTTTTCTGCCGGAAAGTCCGACCGTGTGTACGCGGCATTAGACCTATAGAACCCTCCCCATTGCATTTTCTCTTTCATGGGATGCCATCATCTGCTGGGTTTTATAAGAGAAGCATTATTCCACATTTGTTAAATGCAGCAAAAATATTGATACTTATATTGGATGTCCCACTATAATGGATTGGAAGAGAGAGGTGAAAAAATAATCCCGCCGGAAAGTCCGAGCATGTGTACGCCGCATTAGAAAAAAGACACAGATACAACAGCAATGTCATGAGGAATTGACTAATATAAACTCGCCATGTGACCCATGAGTACAAATTTTTCCACTGAAAATCCTCCATGACCTCAAGAAGATGATTTGTGTCTTTTAAATATCCAGTGAATAATGCACTGTGATAATCTATCATTCTTTGTTTTGAATTAAATCTTGCTATAGCTGAGAATTTTTACAAGTAAGCAAAGGCTCCCATGTAGCCGAGAAGCTGGAGATTCTATCCTGTGAATGTATATCAGCTCCTCTATCACCTCTATACGGTTGATAAGTAGCGCCCATTCTTTGATTGAGGGAGGCAATGAGGACCGCCAATGTACCGGTATACAAAGCCTAGCAGCGTTATTCATATGCATAGCTGCCAATCTATATGATCTCTTTTTGGTATTTTAGAAAGCTGAAGGAGGTACTGCGCTGGCGAAAACTCAAGTGGAAGTGCAGAGACGGCTGTTGTCACCTCATGAACCTTACTCCAATACCGCTGAATCAGAGGACAGGCCCACCAAATGTGGAGAAAAGTACGTATTTCCTTGCCACATCTCCAACACAGATCTGGTACCGTCGGGAAAATGTTGTGAAGTACTTCTGGTGTTTAAAACCATTGAATTTTCAGTTTATATCCATTTTCCTGCGTATTCACATTCAGGGTTCCCTTGTGTATAAACAAATGAATACAGTCTCAGCTAGAATCCTCTATTTCCATGTCCAGTACAGAGTCCCAGAACGCATGATCTGCGAGTAACAAAGCGTATGGTTCCTCAAACATGGAGGCATATAATGCTGAAATTACATGGCTCTGGGGCGCCGCACCAGCACACAACGATTCAAAGATCGTAGGTGGTTTCACGTAACTTCCTCTCCTCGTTGGATCATCTAGAAAATGTTTTAGTTGGCCATAGGACCAAAAAGGGAAGCATTTAGTGTTGGATAATGCAGCAAGCTCCTGCTGCTGGACGAACTTGCCCCTGCGAAAGAAATGTTTCACTAGCATCTCAACGTACTTTCAAATATGGAATAAACAACGTCGCCCGTATGAGATACAGAACCCTCGCATGGGCCACACGTGTAATATACCAGAGATGGGTTTCAAGCCTGCTGACCCACCTAATTGGGAAACCTGTGGGGTAGTAGGATAAGGAAAAACCAGTCTAGGTAATTTCAAAGGGGAGCCTGCCTCCTTGAGGTGGGGAGGAATTATAACACCAGGGTACAAGTATACACCCCACCACCCAGAGACCCCTGAGTTCAGGTTCACATAATAAGGGACAGACCCTAGCCAGAGGCACTGAGGAGCAACAGATGGGGCCCACCCCATCAAGTGAAGTGCAGGCCCCACCTGAAACCCCCCTGCAGCAAACCCAAGGTCTAAAGCTGTCTAAAGGGAGCATCTATCAGGGCAGATACTTGCTACTACTGTGTAGTGCACCACGCCGGCCGAGAGGGCCGCCTCCCCCGTGACCCCCCCCCTCAGTCGGCGGGGTCCAAAGAACAGAGGCCCCCCCAACCGGCGCTGCCTGATCATGATAACCTCAACCCCAGGTAGACAGACACACCCCGCCACTCAAATGGATTAAAGAAATAAATGTTACATGAATTAAACATGAGAACACATAACATCCAATGTAGGAGCCCCCGTGCAGTGTACTGTGCCATACCTGTCCCCCAGCAGAGGGGAAAGGACCATGTCCACCAGACCCAAAAAAGAGGTAGGTGTTTAAGACTAAGACACATACCCCCCCGGGCTCCCCAGATCCAAACCAGGTCAAGGGCCCAGCATCCAAGACACGGGGATCCCAAGGGGGCATGACTGGTGCGGCACCTAAGAGCAGATCCCACCATGAACACCCCAGATCGAACTGGAACGTCAGGGTGGAATCTTTTGTATGGCAATAGCACACACGAGTGTCACAGGCTTAATAAAGTTTGCCTGCGACCCGCCAAATGGGAGAACAAGCACAACCCCCCCCCCCCAAAAAAAGCAGTAAGGAAAAAAACAAACCATGTAAACATAGCATGTCACCCAAATCAAGGGTATCCCTACTGTAGTAGCTGCAGAAAACTCAACATGTGTCACTGCTCAACTAATTGTTCTGTAATTTTTATACTAGAGAGCAGCACAGGTACCAGGACGGGACTTCTGTTTGTGTATTCACACATCTGGTATCCAGGGTCATCCGGGTGTCTCAGAGTGGCACGTTGGGGAGAACAATCAGCTCCCAAAAGCTCAACTGTGGCTCTATTTAATGCAGTCTTCTTTGCCACTAGAGCAGTATAAAGGACACCCCAAGCTTGGATGCCCTAAAGAAGTGAAGCACACATCTGCTCTTTGTTGGCATAGAGCCCTGCAATGAGTACACCCGCCATCACACCGTATGCCAAGGAAATGTCAGGTCCCTATGAGCATGACCTCCCCCAGGCTTGTGAGAATAAACTGAGATCCCAAATGCACAAAAAAAAGGCGAACTCCAGTGCATGGTAGGGAAGGCTATAAGTGCAGCTAAATGTCAGTAATAGCATACTAGGGTTAGGCAATACTTATAGGTCTCTGGGAATCAAGGGAAAGGTGAAGAGGGAGCATAGGTCTGCTCTTCAAGATGTCATCTGTATAATCAGTGGTCCATTCTGAGGCAAACAGACGATGGGGAGGCTCATGGGCTGTCTTCTGTCTCCATGTCTCCACGGATTCTCTGTAGAGAGTTGGCAGAGGGTCTACGCCGCCTTTGTCTGCTTCTTTGTGATCGAAGAGTGGCATTGGTCTGTGTAGGGATCTAGAGATCTGGTTGCAGGAATGGACTATACCAATTTGGCACCTCGACAACCGGGATGCCCAGGGTATCATAGAAACGCTACAAGTCTGCTGGTGTTCTCTGCAGTGCCGTGCGAGATCCAGTGGTAGCTTGCAAACAGAAGGGAAATTTCCACCTGCAAGCAATGCGTCTGTCCCGGAGCACTTGTAGGAGCGGACGCAGGTCTCTCCTGTAATCATGCGTGTCCCGTTTCCATTCACATCATTGTAGATATAGCCGCTGGAAAGTGATAGCCGAGAGATCCTGGAACAGCTGAATTTGTGCACCCCCATGCTCCAGATGGTCATGAGTGTGTGCCAGTCGCAGTATGTCTTCCTTCTGGGTAAAACTGTCCAGGCAGCAAACAGCATCTCTGGGTGGATCGGTGTCCCTACCCCTCGATTGGAGCGCTCTGTGGCACCGCTTCATTTACACGGGGGCATTAAGAGGCCTTCTCGGCAAAGTTTTAAAGATGTCCCTGACGACTGATTGCAATTTGTTGCCCCTCTACTGACTCCGGTCCCATTCTTCATTTCGAAGGGGCACTGCTCCACTGACGACTGATTGCAATTTGTTGCCCCTCTACTGACTCCGGTATTCCCCTCAGCCGAAGATTGCACCTGTGACCCCTATTATCCAGGTCCTCCATGTGCCGGTGCATGTCTATCAGGTGTTGTCATGCACACCAGTGACTCTTTCGACTTGCTGGATGGCCGCCCCATGTGTCATGGCTGCCGACTCCACGTGCTCTAAGCAGGAGGCTACTGCCCTAATGTCAGTCTTAAGATCCGAGATTGCCGCAGACAAAGTATTTTTAATGTCGATGGCCACTTGCTGTAGGTCCGCTAGACACAAGAAAAAGGGGAGAGGAGTGTGAGGTAAGCATACCTGCAGCTGAGGCACCTGGAGAATCGGCGGTGACGGCATAGCTAGCCGCACTCCAGTCCGAGGATTGAGATGCGGCCTGTGTTTTGATGTGCTGAGTGTGGAACATCACCGGTATATTCCGGCTTAGCTGCGTGGATGGGTCCTGTTGGGATCGGAAGGCGGATGTGTTTCTCCCAGTCATCTTCTCTCAGTGTAAGCGAGTGTGTCCTGCAAATGAAAGGCAAGACAGAAGCCCTGGGTTGCGGAGCTCTCTGTCTAAGCTGCCATCTTCCTCCAATGCTAGGCCACACCCCAGCTTTATTAACTTAAAATGTTTAGACTTTTACCCATGCACTCTGTATTTTACATTGTGGAAGATACGCAATAACTTTTGTATTCCTTTTTTTGCAAAATACTTCAATAAAAGGATTAAAACCAAATTAGTACTCCTATATAGTAAAAGGTCACATGCAGTATAGTGTAGTAGCTCTTGCTGTGGTATATAATTTGAAGACAAAGTGGGGCAGAGTTTTAAAACTTACATGTTTCCTAGACAGTAGTCACATACTTTACCTTAGCTTTTGCTAGACTGTAGAAACAATGATAGATTTCTAAGTGTTTGTATTCTAGTAAGTCAACTATGTTACCTTTGGTTATTTCAAAATCAACCAGACATCTTCGTCTCTAGTATATAAATTGATAATCTAGTTAGACTATACCTGCAATATAAAAATATACTAGGAAATGTTAACCCCCCAATCCAAAGGAAGTAGAATGACTATTCAGAACTGGGGGGATATGTTTTTCTGTAACTGCTTACTGGATGCTCTTTAGCTGTAAACAGTCTTAGCATTGTCCTATTAATAATGATGCTCAAGTGTAATGCATCCACATTACTAATTCACTCATATAGTGGAAAATATTTCTAAAAGCTGAACTGTGGGCTCATTCAGTTATACAAGCAGTTTCATCTAATTCGCTACAGCTGCCTGTAAAGCTGCAAGATTCCACACAATGTGCGTATTCATTAATAATTAGACTGCACTAGTTAATCTAAGAAAGTCTTAACAGTAAAGCCCCACAAAGAACATCATAAAACAAAGTACTAATTAGTAAGGACTACTGCAAAGGAATTGATGAAAAGGTAGTATATCTTCAGATATTCATGATTAAACAGCTTGACAACTATGAAGTAATAACAGAACCAAAGCATTCTTGCAACTGTTTTATAGCTTACTATGGTCAACACTTCCTACTGAACTGCTTGCCTGTCTGTCTACCCTTTAAAATTTTTGGTTTAGAACATGTCAGTTTTCCCTTTCTATTAGTACTAGGTTACATCACAAAATGGTTAACATCATAAACAGCAAACATTTTATACATACTACAACATTTGTTGAAATCTGCTCATAGCATTATGCTGGTCCAGTAAATTGCAATCTCCCACAGCATTGCACATCAACTTTACAGGTAAAAATAAAAAAGAAATAAAAACAAAACAGTCATAATAAAATCCCAACCCCCAAAATTTATATTTTAGATATTCCTAAGCATCTCCGGTCAAAACCTCTATCAGTTTTTATTGCTTTTAGTGTCCCTAGTGAGCTTTGGTTCGGTCAGAACCCGAAAGTTAGCTCTCATTGGTGGGCAAATCGGCTGTGAACAGGAAACTTACCAGCTGGCAAATGCGCGCATGCAAGAGGCAAGGTTGCTTGTGACATCATTGACCTAATATAGTCACAAGGCCATATTAGGTCAATCGGAGGCGTAGCTTGAAGCTTGTGGGCCCCAATGCAAAAGTTGTCCTGGCCCCCCCCCACTACTACCCACCCCTTTCACTGCATGCCAAGATACTCCAATTAGGCACCAATATACTCCCATTACGCGCAAAGATGCTCCAAGTGGCTAAAGAGTTATTTCATAGATTTATGTACATATTGAGAAGGTAATTTAAAATATTTTTTTGAAACCATCCTAATAATTACACGATCTTGCCCCCTTTCCCCTATACTAGTAATGACATTACCTTGTCTCTCCCCCCATCCTAGTAATGACATGACCTCCCCCCCATCCTAGTAATGACATGACCTCCCCCCCATCCTAGTAATGACATGACCTCTCCCCCATCCTAGTAATGACATGTCCCCAGCTAATGAGAGCAGAGGAAGGGTGTGGACTGGGGAGAACGCAAACAACTGGAAGCTGATTACTGGATTATAGAACTTGGCTGGGGCACTGGGGGACACAAGGCAGATTACAGCTGGATTCCAGTTATGTGATTTTGTGGAGAAAATCAAATGTAATATGACAGCAGGGAGCAGAGCTGTGGGCCCCCTGGAGCTAAGGGTGGGGTCACAATTGCGACCCCTAAGACCCCTGATTCTACGCCCATGAGGTCAATGATGACATTAACCTACAATGGCAATGTGCCCATATTAGGTCATTGATGTCACAAGCATCTTTTCTCCTTTGTTTATGAAAGCTGTGGGACAGAGAATCTCCCACCTGCAACTAATTGGCCCAACAATGACAGTCAACTTCCAGGTTCAGACAAACTTGGATTTAACTTGAATCCAAGTCAATAGCCAATCTCATCACTTTGGTTTGAAAAGCAATAAAGACAAAATCTTCCACTCTTCCAACCACTTCCTGTGACAGCTAACTAAGGGAATTTGGATGTAGGCAAATTTCCTCTCCTTTTCTATTGTGTCTCTGGGATAAGAAGTGAAAGTAGACTTCCCCCAATGGGGTTACATTACAAAAAAGAAAAACTGGCAGAGGCTCTATCTATACAATACCATTCTGCTCTATACAAATAATATTAAAAATAGCTAGAGTTTACCTATTCTATTAATTTGCTTTTACGTACATATTTCCAAATCACTACAAAATGACAGAGTAATAACTTTTTTTTTTCTAATCGTTACCTATGCAATACTGTTTCCATGCTTTACAACAATATTCAGTCAGTAACAACTCTGTATCTTTGTATATAATCATAACTGTAATCATATTATGGCACTGAAGATTTATTTAATAGTAGCTCATGTAGCTCTTTTGTTAAGCGACATACAAAATTCAGTTTAATTCCTATAAAGAAGCTGACTTGTACAAGTAAAACTGACAGAGTTTGCAACAGTGCGGAGATGTGTCACTAGCCTGCGCACTCTCTGACTTTTCCACAGAAAAGCATTTATTAAATGCTGACTGCTCTGTCCAGATGATCTCATTAGGATGAAGACTTGTTTTCTGCAATCTGCTCTACTGATTCTGAATGTAGGGGCTAGGAATGTAAATTTCTGTTCATTTTAATTCTACAGCCCATTCATAAACCTTTATTTCACTGTAATGCCTAGTAAACACGGACTAACTGTCAGGAGACATCATCCGGTTCAATAAAAAAACGCCAACATTCGGCCTGTGTGTATGTCAGCCGGTCCAACAGAAGCCTGCCGTTTGGCCAACTTCTCTCAGACAAGCATGCTGGGAAAACCAGCAACCAACTGGCTCCCAAACAGTGCCAATGGCTGAGAGCACTGACCAGAGTGTTCTGGCGGGGGGGCTGTCCCCCTGTCAGAACACAACAGCTCAGCAGGGGAGATTGCTGTACAATTCTCTGGGTTGAAGGAAAAAAAACAATAAAGCCCCATACACACGGTCGGATTTTCCGATGGACTCTGTCCTATCGGACAATGTTGTCGGAAATTCCGACCGTGTGAAGGCACCATCGGACATTTTCCATCGGATTGTCCGATGGACAAAGTTGTATCTCCTGCTGGAAAAATTTTCCGACAACAAAGTCCGATCACACCAATTCCGATCGTGTGTACCGAATTCCGACAGACAAAGTGCCACGCATGCTCAGATTACATTACAAGACCAAAGCTATTGGCTACTAGCCTCTACGTAGTCCCGTCGTAGGCAACAAATGTCACCACGTTCAGAATGATCGGATTTTCCGACAACTTTGTCTGACCGTGTGTATGCAACACCAGTGTCGGACTAAATCCGTCGGACAAAATCCGATGGATTTTGTGGTCAGATTTTCCGACCGTGTGTATGGGGCATAAGTGTGTACCAGACCAGGTACAGATCCAACGTTACTACAGCGATCTCCCCTGCTGAGCCGTTGTGTTCTGACAGGACACTCTGGTCATGATCGGGAGCCATGGCTTTCCAGTATGCTTATCCGAAGCGACCGGCTTGTTGGACTGGCTGACATACACACTAGCCGAATGTCAGTTGGATTTTATTGAACTGGCCAATGTCTCCCAACATTCAGCCTATGTGTACTAGGCATAAGTCTCAGTGCATCGGTTAGCATATGAGGAGTGGGTGAGGCCTCATGCACACTGGGAGTTTGTTCAGTAATTCAGAATGTCTTTTCTCCTGGCAGGAGAAAAACAACTTAAAAATGCACCTGAAGCCAGGTTTTGCAAATGTGTTTAGGCATGTTAAGCGTTTGGGTGCTCATTCATTCCATTGGTCAGAATATTAATTTATTCTGGCCATTAAATTGAATGAACACTCAAGCACTAAATGCACATAGCATTTTTGGCACGTTTCCTGAATGTTTAAGTGATTTTATTTTTTTCTGCCTGTAAACACCTGTGTGTGTGTGTGGGCACATAGGCTAACATACAGGGGCATTTAGAGGCAGAAAGAAAAAATGCCAAACGCCCTTAAAAGCAGAGTTTTTGATGCCCAGTATGCATCAGGCCTTTAGGGTGTAGCATGTGTTTATAGGTAATGGGCACTGAGTTGTATGTGCCCATAGTTTGCTGAAACAGAAATCTGGCCTGGGTTGCAGTAAGTTTGTTTTGATGAGGCAATGAGTATCACCTTACAATCGAGAGGCCGATTCTGGTACCTTTGTTTTTAGGGACATATTTTGTTATTTAGGACTTCCTTAGGGGTAGAAGGCATTACCTATGTTTCAATGTGAAGCACAAGAATTTTTCATTGTGCTCTGAAAAATTGCTGCTGGACCTGTCTGTAAAATTGTGATGTGTTTGATTGTGGAGCATAAAGGTTGGAGAGTCCAGGACAGTTGGGTATCCCCAATAACAGTTTGTTGGTCTTGGTTTCCTGCTTCTAACAGAATTGTGTAGAGAGAATTTTCTATTTTGGCAGCCTACCTGGGGTCAGTGCCCAACAGAGAGCAACTCCTAGGGCCACAGAATTATGTTACAATATACTAAGAATAACAAATGTGTTGTGTAGACCCTGCCTGCAGATGGGCCATTTGTAAGTGGACTGAAATACCAGTGCATAACAGCCCTTTCTCCAAGTATTAGTTTATGGAGAAAACAGAGTTATTTCTGGATCTATGGTCTGCATTCTTTGTTCCACCTTTGTTAATCCTCACAAGCTGGGAGAACCTGGAGTGAATGTGGACCTGAGTAGATAGAAGGGGATGATCCTGATGGTAGTTGCAGAAAAAACCTGTGCCAAAGAGCTGCTGTTTGATTCACTGTATTGCTTGTAGAAAACCACAATATCCGCTATTTGTTCTCAATATTACATGTGGACAATAAAGCTGAACTATGGACCGGAGACATAGTTGACCTTGCAGTGGGCCCCCTTCCTGCTCCTATAGTGCCACCCAAACTCCTAAAGTGGCCCGCTGTGTCCACCATCCTCTTACATGTCCTCAGCACAGTAGGGGCCCTCACTCTGCACAGTGGCTGCCAACCTCCCACAGTGCTTGCTGCAGTGTCCAGCCCCCCATTGTGCCCCAATAGTGTCCACAGAGCCTCCTGGTCCTGCAGTGCCCTCCAGTCTCCCATATCATCTCACCCCCCCCCCCCCAGATTTCTGGAGAGCCCCCCAAAGAACTGCAACCCATTGTTCACAGTTACCCCCAGTTCCTTCCAGAAACTTAATTCCATACAGGGCCACCAAGTTTGCTGCAGAGCCCCCCCCCCCCCCAGAACGTTTATCTCCTCATAGTGACACCTAGCTCCATCCAGGGCTTTCCAGCATTCATATACATATTTTGCATTCCTATATATATATATATTTTTTTTTTTTTGTATGAGAATAAAATTTTTTTGCTGTTGGGGTACAGAATGTTTTGGAAGAATTTACTGAGCCCTGGCCTCAAGATTGAGAACCACTGATCTAGGAGAGGACAAACAAGGTAAGTTACTTACCTCATTGCTCACTGTCACAAACTCCCCTGGCAATCAGCACTCTCTCCTGCTTTCATTGCAGGACTACTGTACATGGTGACATTAGGAATCGTTCAGGCTGTGAAAAGAAGAAACTAAGGGGGGGGGGGGGGGGGGGGGGGGGGGGGGGGGGGGGCTGCCGTACAACGCAGAGGAAGCCTTCAGGAACGATAAAGGTAAGTATTTTACCTTATTCCAATCCCCCTGAACTAAACTGGCATTCAACCACATGGAGGGAAACCCATTGCATTTTTTTTTCAGTCTGGTTTCAGTTTTAATTAATGCATTCTTTTATGATACAAACCAGAATTAATTATTGCAAATAATAGACTTTGTGCATATTTTTTTTTTTTTTTAAATAAAGATCCTGCATAAAAAAATATGCTTGTTTCTTAGTTGGACTTCTGCAGATAGCATACTAAGATATTGAAACTGTAGAATTATATATAACGAGCGATTCTTCTGGCAATGTGAGGCATCACAAAAAATTAGCGAGCCATCTACGTAACACTGGCAGTGCAGTGCAGTGTCTCCTGCCTAATAATGTGCTGATCTTTCAAGTGTTAAGCCTGTTTCATAAGGACTAATCAGGCTTCAGGCTTATTACATATAACGACACTATTGTAAATCTAATGCAAAAATCCACAGAAGACTTTGCTTTTGTTAAATAAATCTTCAATTCTTACACAATACATTCTAATTTAACAATTCATGATTTAGTCACTTTCAGTTGTAAAAGTATATGTACAAAAATGATTTTCCTTGTACATTTTTTGAAGAGATTGTCTATATATATATATATATATATATATATATATATATATATATATATATATATACCGTATTTATCGGCGTATAACACGCACTCCAAGTTTAGGAGGGCATTTTAAGGAAAAAAAGTTTTAGGAGGGAAGTTTAAGGAAAAAAAAAAACTTGCATTTAAATGCCCATCAATGCAGCTTTATCAGTGTGCATCTGCAGTCTTGTCCATCATTGCAGAATGATCAGTGTCATTTGCAGCTTGCCCAGTGTCATTTGCAGCTTGCCGAACGCCGTTTGCAGCCTTGCCCAGTGTCATTTGCAGCTTGCCAGTGTCATTTGCAGCTTGCCCAGCGCCGTTTTCAGCTTGCCCAGCGCCGTTTGCAGCCTTCCCCACGTTTAAATTTCCCGCCGCCGAGATAGACCCAGCGAGCGCCGCCAAAAAAGATCGAGCGCTGATGAAAAAGACCGAGCCGACTGTTCGGCTCCGCTCGCAGCCCCGCCTCCCTGCTGTTTCTGGAGCGAGCGGTGCCGAAAAAGACCGAGCCGACTGTACTGGGTACTTGGCTCGGCTCCGCTCGCAGTCCCGCCCAGTCTGGGTGGGACTCCGAGCGGAGCAGAGCCGAGTACACAGTAAAGTCGGCTCGGTCTTTTTCGGCGGCGCTCGCTATTTTTCGGAGCCGCTCGCCCTTTTCGGGTCGCAGACGGTGGGGATCGGCGTATAGCACACACCCACGACTTTACCCTGATTTTAAGGGGGGGGAAAGTGCGTGTTATATGCCGATAAATACGGTATATGTAGCGTTGACACCTTTTCTAGGTGTCCGCTATTGTAAATTTAGTTATTTTTGTTTCTCAGAACAGTAAAAAGGGTTCTGAGAGTTAATTGGATAGGCAAGCTTTGGCATCAGTTTGACTGGGGCTGTGTTAGGGTTCTGCCTGATCATGTGCGCGGTTAAGTGCACATGACAGGCTCAGAACCAGACCTGGTTGGACGGTTAGGGTACCGGCATTCCTTGGATGCGTTTGGCCCCGCTGAGGAGTCTGGGGAGGGGTACTTAAGATGCTGGAGTCACGTGTTTGGGGTTTGTTAGGCCAGAGCTGCCTGTTTCCTGGATCTGGACTGGGGTAGCCCCACGAGGGGTCCCGCTCAGGGAAGTGTGTGCCGCCCCGAAACATGTTTGATTTGACAGGCCCCACAGACCCGCTTGGTCTGGAGCAAGGATCCATCTTTTCCCGAGTCTCGGAACCGGCTGGTCCGAGGAGCAGTAACTGAGGGAGGATTCAAGGCGTCCGGGTGAGCTCTCAACTTTGAGGGGCACCGCAGCTCGTGTAGGCAACCGGGAGAGGACTCTTCGGAGGAGGGCCAACAAGCTGGCATCCTGAGAAGTGCCTGGTTGCTGAGTTGTGAAGGACACTAAAGAATCCACGCTTCCCCAATACTGTCAAGGAGATGGATAACGTTCCAGGTACTGAGGAAAGGTTCCTGTTTTGTTTCTAAATTTCGGTTATTCAAGTGCTGATTGCCATGATCTCTGGCTGGAGATTTGTTCGGCCTGGAAGCACCCAGCGGTGAGTGGCTGCTCTCTGGGTTGGCAAATAGAGACTTTCGTATACTTAGCTGTTCAAGGTGCCTGAGTTTTCTTCATCCTTGCCCTCTGTTCCCCAGTGTTGGTCATCTTATTTTAAAAAAGTAATTAGTTACATTACAAATTACTTCTCCCAAAAAAGTAATTGAGTTAGTAACTCAGTTACTACATTGGAAAAGTAATTAGTTACTCAGCAAAGTAACTGACTTTTTTTTTTAATATTCTTAGGGGCGGGTCTAGTATTACTGTAAGCAAGGGGCGCGTTCCCCCCTGCACGTCTATTTCCCCCCCAACACACATATATCTGTTCCCCCTCTGTACCCCACTACACGTCTGCCCCCCCCCCCCCACACACATATATCTGTTCCCCCTCTGTACCCCACTACACGTCTGTCCCCCCCACACATATATCTGTTCCCCCCCTGTACATCTGTCCCCCCCAAACTCACGGATCGGATCGTTGCAGAGTCACGGATCGGATCATTTTTCGGATCAGCAAATAATAATTGAATTTGCAAAAACCTTTGAAAATTCCACCACCATAAAGCCCCCACTGTAATATCCACGTCATCTCCCCAACTGTAATATTGTCTGGGTATAGCTGGGTACGGCTGGGTACGGCTGGGTATCGCCGAGTATGGCTGGGTATCGCCGAGTATGGCTGGGTATTACCGCGTATTGCAGAGTGTGGCGGGGTATGGCCAGGTGTTGCAGGGTATGGCGGGGTGTTGCAGGGTATGGCAGGGTGTTGCAGAGTATTGCGCAGTATTGCCAGGGTGTTGCAGAGTATTGCGCAGTATTGGCAGGGTGTTGCAGAGTATTGCACAGTATTGGCAGGGTGTTGCAGAGTATTGCACAGTATTGGCAGGGTGTTGCAGAGTATTGCGCAGTATTGGCAGGGTGTTGCAGAGTATTGCGCAGTATTGGCAGGGTGTTGCAGAGTATTGTGCAGTATTGGCAGGGTGTTGCAGAGTATTGCGCAGTATTGGCACTGGCAGGGTGTTGCAGAGTATTGCGCAGTATTGGCAGGGTGTTGCAGAGTATTGCGCAGTATTGGCAGGGTGTTGCAGAGTATTGCGCAGTATTGGCAGGGTGTTGCAAAGTATTGCGCAGTATTGGCAGGGTGTTGCAAAGTATTGCGCAGTAGTGGCACTGGCAGGGTGTTGCAGAGTATTGCGCAGTATTGGCAGGGTGTTGCAGAGTATTGCGCAGTATTGGCAGGGTGTTGCAGAGTATTGCGCAGTATTGGCAGGGTGTTGCAGAGTATTGCACGGTTTTGGCAGGGTGTTGCAGAGTATTGGCAGGGTGTTGCAGAGTACTGCGCAGTATTGTCAGGGTGTTGCAGAGTATTGCGCAGTATTGTCAGGGTGTTGCAGAGTATTGCGCAGTATTGTCAGGGTGTTGCAGAGTATTGCGCAGTATTGTCAGGGTGTTGCAGAGTATTGCGCAGTATTGGCAGGGTGTTGCAGAGTATTGCGCAGTATTGGCAGGGTGTTTCAGAGTATTGCGCAGTATTGGCAGGGTGTTGCAGAGTATTGCGCAGTATTGGCAGGGTGTTGCAGAGTATTGCGCAGTATTAGCAGGGTGTTGCAGAGTATTGCGCAGTATTAGCAGGGTGTTGCAGAGTATTGCGCAGTATTAGCAGGGTGTTGCAGAGTAGTGGCAGGGTATGGAGGGATGGCTGCTGCCATCCGATCTCTCCCCTCCACTGTACAGATCTGTACACAGAGGGGAGACCAGCGTCATCTTGACGCCGGTTTGTTTACAAAGTGATCGCTCCGTCATTTGACGGAGCAATCACATTGTAAACGGCCGACGGGTGCACCAAGATGGCCGCCGCTCCGGAGCTAGGCCGGAGCGGCGGCCATCGTGGTGCACCCGTCGGCCGCCGCTCCGGAGCTAGGCCGAAGCCGCGGCCTTTCCTAAGGCCGAGGCCGCGGACGGCTCCGCGATCGCGGCGGGTAATTGCGGTAACGCCGCCCCAGTAATGGGAACGGCGTTACCGCGAGGGGAAGAGTAATCAGTTAGATTACTCGTTACCCTCTAAAGTAACAGCGTTACGTAACGCCGTTTACTTTAACGGCGTTAGTGCCATCACTGCTGTTCCCACATGTGACTGTGTCTGTTGGATGTTACCCCTGCAAATAAAAACCTTTCAAAAGGACTTTTATGGTGTCAGCGTGCAAAGTCATTGGGTGCTAACTCTGGGAACCCCTAGACCTTGAGGAACAAGCCAAGCGGAGGTAACCGAAAGCCCAAAGGTCAAGGCCGCCCCACCGAGGGTTATGGCCGCTACATATATATATAGCCAAAAAAGTTTTGTTTTTAGTTTTGCATACAGAATGAAATGGTTAAAATCTCTGTCAGGTTTTTTCTATTGCTGTCTATGTACTGTTAAGGAAATGTCTCTTTATTTCTTGTCCTGGAGACACAACAGGAAGTCAGAAGAAATCTCTCCAAACTGAAGTTGTCACCAGAAAAGGCGTTCAACTAAATTCCTTCACCTCCTGTTCTAATGACAAATGTTACATTTTGAAATTAACATCATTTTCTGTCCTGGTGTCAATAGTCTCCTGGGCAAATACAGCTTATTGGTTTTCCCAATAAAAAAGAGAGTGACAGGATTAAAAATAACCTTCTTCACTATATCCAAAACTAAATAACAAAGTTGAAGTTATTGTAAACCCATATTTTTTTCTTATATCAAACATTTCTTTCCTGCTCCAGTGCATTGGTTTTGCCCAGAGCATCCTCAATCCTCCTCTTCTCAGGTCCCCTGCTAGCTCTCCTGGCTCATTCCCCCCACTGAGTGTCCTTGCTATGGGGCATTTGTGTGGGCTCGCTCCCGAGCCACACTCTGTGTGTCCATTAAAACACAGAGCACCACTCAGACCTGCTCCTGTCTCAATGGCTGTGATTGGCAGCTGTCTCTTAGCCTATGAGGAGGGAGAGAGTGGAAAGAGCCACTGCTCAGCACAGCGCTGGATTGAGATTGGGCTCAGGTAAGTATAAGGACATAAGGGGGAGGATCTGCAATCAGGTTTTTTATTTACCCTAATGCAGAGAATTCATATACACAATGCTTTATTAAGATAACCTAATAATACAGCCACTGCCTTTCCAAATACACTAATAATAATAATAATTGTAGTTTTTAATTGTAAACGTCTACATATTTTAGTTTTCTTAAAACTTCAAGTGCCTACCGAGGTATATTACACATGCTGATGATAACTAATATATGGGTATAATGGATAACATTTTCATCACCACATATTAACAATGAGGCGACTGTGATATTTGCATGTGTAAAGAATTCCTCTACCATGTTAACTCAATTTATATCATTAAAGAGTAACTACACTTTTATTGAGGAAAAAAATAAAATTTCCTCTAGGTGATTGATCTACACTATAATACCAAAAGTATCAGGATGCCACGTACATGAACTTTAATGGCATCCCAGTCCTAGTCCATAGGGTTAAAACCTGAGTTGGCCCACCCTTTGCAGCTTTAACAGCTTCAACTCTTCTGGGAAGGCTGTCCACAAGGTTTAGGAATGTATCTATGGGAATGTTTGACCATTCTTCCAAAAGCACATTTGTAAGGTCAGGCACTGATGTTGAACGAGAAGGCCTGGCTCGCAGTTTCCGCTCTAATTCATCCGAAAGGTGTTCTATTGGGTTGAGGTCAGGACTCTGTGCAGGCCAATCAAGTTCCTCCACCCCAAACTTGCTCACCCGTGGCTTTATGGACCTTGCTTTGTGCACTGGTCCAAATCGTTTGGTGGTGGGGGGGATTATAGTGTGGGGTTGTTTTTCAGAGGTTGGGCTTGGCCCCTTATGCCGCGTACACACGACCAGACTTTTCGACAGCAAAGGTCAGACGGAACAAATCCATCAGACAATTCGATCGTGTGTGGGCTCCGTCGGACCTTTGCTGTCCAAAAATCTGACGGACTTTAGAAATAGATCATGTTTCAAATTTTTCCACCGGAACTCCGCCAGACCCAGTTCCTATGGAGAAATACGCTTGTCTGTATGCTAGTCCGACGGACGAAAACCGACGCTATGGCAGCTATTGGCTACTGGCTATGAACTTCCTTATTCTAGTCCGGTCGTACGTCATCATGTTCGAATCCGTCGGACTTTGGTGTGATTGTGTGTGGCCAAGTCTGTTCATTCGGAAAGTCTGTCCGAACTCTGCCGAAAGTCCGTCGGGAAGACCGTCGGACCTAGTTGGCCGGAAAGTCCGGTCATGTGTACGCGGCATCAAGGGGGACCCCAGAAACTCAGAACGTGGGGGGGGGGGGGGGGGGGACCACCTTCCGCAGAAAGAATACACTAAGGTAAGGGGGGGGTTACTGATATAAGGGGGAAACCCTTTATATCAGTGCCCCCTTACATTATTGTACTCACTCCCCCCTTACATCAGTGACCCCCCCTTCAGACTGGCCTGGCGGTGCTGTCACTGACCTCCTCTCAGGGGCACCAAGCAGGGCTCAGTCAGTCGGCTCCAGCTTGGTGGCTCTGGTTTTATCCTATAGTCTCCTCTCCACAGTCCCCACACGTCTGATTTCTCCCATGACCCCCACCCTTGACTCCTCTCCAGACTCCCTCAGAGACTGCAGACATGATACAGGAGATGGTCAGAGGCTGCAGACATGATACAAGAGCTCAATGCAGCCTCACCAGTGCCCATCAAATGCAGCCTCACTGTGCCCATCAAATGAAGCCTCACTGTGCCCATCAAATGCAGCTTTACTCTGCCCGTGAATGCGGCCTCACTGTGCCCACCATTGCGGCCTCACTGTGCCCACCATTGCGGCCTCACTGTGCCCATCAATGCAGCCTCACTGTGCCCATCAATGCAGCCTCACTGTGCCCATCAAATGCAGCTTAACTGTGCCGTGAAAGCAGTCTCGCTGTGCCCATGAATGCAGCCTTACTGTACCCATGAATGCAGCCTTACTTTACCCATCAATGCAGCCTCACTGTGCCCATCAATGCAGCCTCACTGTGCCCATCAAATGCAGCTTTACTGTGCCGTGAAAGCAGTCTCGCTGTGCCCATGAATGCAGCCTCACTGTGCCCATCATTGCAGCCCCTCCTGTGCCCCATGACTGTCCCAGTCTGCAGTCCCTGTCTGTGGGAAGGTGTGTTGTTGATGCTCGGTACAGTACCTTGCATGCCAGCAGGATATCCATGATTGCCAGCAGCAGGCAGGGGCTGTTCTTGTTTTGGATGGGGACAGTGCTCCTTCCAGAGGATCTGTTTGCTGTGAGATGGAGTGGTCCCGGGCCACCTGCACCTTCCGGCCCCAGTCAGCCTGTCCTCTGGTCCTGGGGAAGTGGAGAGCACTGGGTGGGAGCTGGAGAGAAGGGGGAGCAGAGAGTACTGACGGGGTTGGAGAGCACATGGGTGGGGGCAAAGAGCAGGGGGGAGTGGAGATCACAGGAGTGGGGAGTGCAGAGCACTGGGGGGGGGCAAAAATAACAGGGGTGGAGAGCACGGGAGGCTGAGAGCACTGGGGGGGGGGGGTAAGAGTGTGGGGTGGCGAAGAGCACTGGACGGGAGCTTGAGAGCGCTGGGGGGGCAGAAAACAGGGCTGGAGAGCACTGGGGGGTACAAAGAGCAGGGGGAGTGGAGAGCAATGGGGGGGAGCACCCATGGGGGCCAGAAAGTACAGGGGTGGAAAGCACGGGGGACTGGAGAGCACTGGTGGGGTTGGAGAGCGCATTGGTGGGGGAAAAATGCAGGGGGGAGTGGATAGTGCTGGGGGGAGCTTGTGAGAGCACTGGAGGGGGAGCCAAAAAGAACAGGGGTGGAGAGCACGGGGGCTGGGGAGCACTGTGGGGGTAGAGAGCACTGGGGTGGGGGCAGCATGGTGGAGGCTGGAGAGCACATGGGTGGGGGCAAAATGCAGTGGGGGCTGGAGAGCACTGCAGGGGGTGGGGAGCACGGTGGGGGCTGGAGAGCACTGGGGTGGGGACTGGAGAGCACTGCGGGGGGTGGGGAGCACGGTGGGGGCTGGAGAGCACTGTGGGGGGTGGGGAGCACTGGGGTGGGGGCTGGAGAGCACTGCGGGGGGTGGGGGGAGCACGGTGGGGGCTGGAGAGCACTGTGGGGGGTGGGGAGCACTGTGGGGGGGGGCTAGAGAAGGAAGGGGAGAGCTGGAGAGCAGGGGGGGAAGAAAGAACAGAGGTGGAAAGCACAGGGACTGGAGAGCACATGGGTGGGGGCAAAATGCAGTGGGGGCTGGAGAGTACTGCAGGGGGTGGGGAGCATGGTGGAGGCTGGAGAGCACTGTGGGGGGGGTGAGGAGCACGGTGGGGGCTGGAGAGCACTGGGGTGGTGGCTGGAGAGCACTGCGGGGGGTGGGGAGCACGGTGGGGGCTGGAGAGCACTGTGGGGGGTGGAGAGCACTGTGGGGGGTGGAGAGCACTGGGGTGGGGGGTGGAGAGCACTGCGGGGGGTGGGGAGCACGGTGGGGGCTGGAGAGCACTGTGGGGGGGTGGGGAGCACTGTGGGGGGGCTAGAGAAGGAATGGGAGAGCTGGAGAGCAGGGGGGGGGCAGAAAGAACAGGGGTGGAAAGCACAGGGACTGGAGAGCACATGGGTGGGGGCAAAATGCAGTGGGGGCTGGAGAGCACTGCAGGGGGTGGGGAGCAGGGTGGAGGCTGGAGAGCACTGTGGGGGGGGGGGGGTGGGGAGCACGGTGGGGGCTGGAGAGCACTGGGGTGGGGGCTGGAGAGCACTGCGGGGGGTGGGAAGCACGTGGGGGCTGGAGAGCACTGTGGGGGTGGAGAGCACTGGGGTGGGGGCTGGAGAGCACTGCGGGGGGTGGGGAGCACGGTGGGGGCTGGAGAGCACTGTGGGGGGTGGAGAGCACTGGGGTGGGGGCTGGAGAGCAATACGGGGGGTGGAGATCACTGGGGTGGGGGCTGGAGAGCACTGTGGGGGGTGGGGAGCACGGTGGGGGCTGGGGAGCACTGTGGGGGGTGGGGGCTAGAGAAGGATGGGGGGCATAAAGAACAGGGGGGGAGCATGGGGGGCTGGAGAGTACTGGGGGGGTGGGGAGCACTGTGAGGGTGGAGAGCACTGGGGTGGGGGCTAGAGAAGGATGGGGAGAGCAGGGGGGGGGGCCGAAAGAACAGGGGTTGAGAGAACTGTGGGGGGGGGGCTGGAGAGTGTGGTGGGGAGGAGAGCACTGGAGGGGGGGGGCAGTTAAAAAAAGTTGGATAGGAGAAGCAGGGGGGTGGCATATAGAGGAAATGAGCTTTCTATATTCCTCCATGCAGCCGCTGAATGTTTGATTCTCCTCCTCTCCCTCCTCCAAGCATTCAGCAGCTGCATGGAGGAATAGAGAAAGCTAATCTCCTCTATATGCCGCCCCCCTGCTGATCCCCCTATTCAGGCAGTGCACACAGCGGGCGGTACTCACAGGAATCTTCTCCTGTGTTTCACGGAGCTGGCCGGGTCTGTGTTCGGCGGCCGCGGTGTAACACGGTCCCGCCCCCCTAGCCGGCATGTGTGATAGGTGGATTCTATCTACTATCACATGAGCTGGTTTAGGGGGGCGGGACCGCGTTACAGCGTGGTGCGCGGCCGCCGAACACAGACCCGGCCAGCTCCGTGAAACACAGGAGCAGAAGAGGGGAGCACTGCAGCCGCAAAGCGGCCCCAGGGCAGGCAGCCTACCGGGAAATATCCCAGTATCCCGGTAGGCCAGTCCGGCCCTGGTTCCAGTGAAGGGAACTCTTAAGGCGTCAGTATACCAAGACATTTTCGACAATTTCATGCTCTCAACTTTGTGGGAACAGTTTGGGGATTGCCCTTTCCTGTTCCAACATGACTGTGCACCGGTGCACAAACAAGGTCCATAAAGACATGGATGAGCGAGTTTGGGGTTGAGGAACTTGACTGGCCTGCACACAGTCCTGACCTCAACTCGATAGAACACCTTTCTGATGAATTATAGTGGAGAATGCGAGCCAGGCCTTCTCTTCTTCATCAGTACTTGACCTCACAAACGTGCTTCTGGAAGAATGATCAAACATTACCATAGACACACTCCTAAACCTTGTGGACAGCCTTCCCAGAAGAGTTGAAGCTGATATAGCTGCAAAGGGTGGACCAACTCAACATTGAACCCTACGGACTAAGACTGGGATGCATTAAGGTTCATGTGCAGGTAAAGGCAGGTGTCCCAATACTTTTGGTAATATAGTGTACATTGCATGGATTTTAACAAACTTTGTAGCAGATTCCTACCTGTTCCTGCTCTGAAGAAATAGCTGTTTGATTTCACCATGTCCTTTGCAGGTGGTTTCTGAATAGGAGATTCTGGTTCATTATAATCATCAGCTGGTGTACTCTTCATGTTCTAATTAAAAATTGAAAGTATTCAACCCTTGGAGTATCTCACTGGACATCCTATTGCAGGGGATGCCTAAAATTCAACTTGTAGTTTAGTGCTGACTCCTGGAAAAATCAGTGAGCCAATCACACAAGAAGGAAATTACATTTCTTCAGAAGAAGTCTAAGGAGTGAAATCATTAGCCTATGACTGATTGCTGTTTTCATTTTTATGACACTAAGAAGACAGTAATTGGCACACCGTCTAAGTCAGCATGCCATCCATTCCAGTTATATAGAGTAAGGTCTGCTAGAAGGAACATGTGTAAAGTGCAGCTATTATAAACAACATCATATGAATTCCTGATTGTCATTTTTTTAATATTTTGGGCATCCCATATTTCCTTACCCCATCCAAGTTGTTTCCCCTTAATAAAAAAAAACAAAAACAAAGTGCATGGACTGTTTTCTGTCTAATGCCCCGTACACACGATCGGAAATGCCGCCAGAGAGCTTTTTGTCAGAAAATGCGACTGTGTGTATGCTCCATCTGTCTTTTGCTGGCGGAATTCCAGCCAGCAAAAGATTGAGAGCATGTTCTCTATTTTTTGGTCGGGAAAAGTTCCTATCCGCAAATGCGATCGTCTGTATGCAATTCGGACGCGCAAAAAATCACGCATGCTCGGAAACATTGAACCTTATTTTCTCGGCTCCTCGTAGTGTTGTACGTCACTGCGTTCTTGACGGTCGAAAGTTCAGAAAACTTTTGTGTGACCGTGTGTATGCAAGACAAGCTTGAGCGGAATTCCGTCGGAAAAACCATCCAAGATTTTTCGGATGGAAATTCCACTTGTGTGTACGGGGCATTAGAGTGAGTGTAAATTGTGTGCCTGGCTGGGCAGGGTGACAGGTGGATTACTATCCTCAGTAGCCCTCACGAGGATACCGCAACATATGTAGAAAAATATGAACAATATTTTTAAGTATCATGATTTCCTAAACATAAGATGATTGTCAATTATTCTGTTCTTCCTCCCCTTAGCTACCCCAGACACTTTCATCGGGATGGGGGGACCCAGGGATGCATACCTGCTACTCCTGCAGTTTACATCAGGAGAGCCGAGTCCTCCCCCCTAATCTTGTGATCCTCAAGACTCAATTGACAATTTTACTTTGGGGTCCTGCTCTATGTATCAGGGATGATGTTGGTGACATTTAAGAATGACATTTTATAGAAAACTAGTATACAATGGGTTTTCTTCAATTATAATTAACAATCTTAACCACTTGCTTACTGGGCACTTAAACCCCCCTCCTGCCCAGACCAAAAGTATTCACCCCCCTTAGCATTTTTCGTGTTTTGTTGCCTCGCAACCTGGAATTAACATGGATTGTTTGAGGATTTGCATAATTTAATTTACAGAACATGTCCACAACTTTGAAGGTGTTTTTTTTTTTTTTTTTTATTGTGAAGCAAAGCAACAAATAGGACAAAATAACAGAAAAGTAAATGTGCATAACTATTCACCCCCCTAAAGTCAATACTTTGTAGAGCCACCTTTTGTGGCTATCACAGCTTTAAGTCGCTTTGGATAAGTCTCTATGAGCTTGCCACATCTTACCACTGGTATTTTTGCCCATTCCTCCTTGCAAAACTGCTCCAGCTTCTTCAAGTTGGATGGTTTGCGCTTCTGAACAGCAATCTTTAAATCTGACCACCGATTTTCTATTGGATTGAGGTCTGGGCTTTGACTATGCCATTCCAACACATTTACATGTTTCCCCTTAAACCACTCAAGTGTTGCTTTAGCAGTGTGTTTGGGGTCCCTGTCCTGCTGGAAAGTGAACCTCCGTCCTAGCCTCAAATCACACACAGAGTGGTACAGGTTTTGCTCAAGAATATCCCTGTATTTAGCACCATCCATCCCTCAACCCTGACCAGTTTCCCAGTCCCGACTGCTGGAAAAAATTCCCCACAGCATGATGCTGCCACCACAATGTTTCATTTTGGGGATGGTGTTCTTTGGGTGATGTGATGTGTTGGGTTTGCGCCAGACATAGTGTTTTTTTGATGGCCAAAAAGTTCAATTTTAGTCTCATCAGACCAGAGCACCTTCCTCCATACATTTTGGGAGTCTCCCACATGCCTTTTTGCAAAAACTCAAAACATGCCATTTTGTTTTTTTGCTGAAAGTAATGTCTTTCTTCTGGACACACTACCATAAAGCTCAACTCTATTGAGTGTACGGCTTATTGTCATCCTATGTACATATACTCCAGTCTCTGCTGTGGAACTCTGCAGCTCCTCCCAGGGGTTACCTTAGGTTTCTGTGCTGCCTCTCTGATTAATGCTCTCCTTGCCTGGTCCGTGAGTTTTGGTGTGTGGCTGTCTCTTGGCAGGTTTGCTGTTGTGCCATGTTCTTTCCATTTGGTTATGATAGAGTTGATGGTGCTCCTAGGGATCATCAAAGATTTGGATATTTTTTTATAACCTAATCCTGAATTGTACTCCTCAACAACATTGTCCCTTACTTGTTTGGAGAGTGCCTTCATGGCAGTGTTTGGTTAATGGTGCTTCTTGCTTAGGTGTTGCAGCCTCTGGGGCCTTTCAAACAGGTGTGTATATGTAATGACAGATCATGCAACACTTAGATTGCACACAAGTGGACATCATTTCACTAATTAGGTGACTTCTGAAGGTAATTGGTTGTGCCAAAGCTTTTTATGGGCTTCATAACAAAGGGGATGAATACATAGGCACATGCCAATTATCAGTTTTTTATTTCTGAAGAATAGTTTTATGTATATATTTTTCTAATTTTACTTCACCAACTTAGACTATTGTGTTCTGATCCATCACATATAATTCAGATTTAAAAAACATAAGAACTAAAGGCTGTAATGTAACAAAATAGGAAAAAAGCCAAGGAGGTGAATACTTTTGCAAGGCACTGTATTGTATATTCAGATCTTGAATACCTTCACTTGTGACATTCTTTTGTTTGTTACAGTTCAGTTTTATTTTAATTTAACTCAGTGCTGAGAAATGAAACGACACTTTAAAACGTAATCTATATAATCCTTACCCAAAATTTCCCTAATTTGCCCAACTCCTGTATGTTGAAATGTTTAACGCCTTTATGTGTGAAATTCTTTCGTTTCTAAAAATTCAGTAGGAATTTTATTTATTTTTAGTGCAAAGAAATGAAGAAGTGAAACAGAATTGTGATCTTTAACCACAAAAAAGGCTGTCACTGCCATTCCTTCTCAGTAAGCTCCATACAAGGAAAGTAATGGAATATAATACAGTGGGCGAGGAGCTCCAGTAAGATGTGACTCAGAGGCATTAAATGAAATAGAATGATTTAGAAGTGAGCAGAGTAGACTGGGAACATACTGTCACTGATCCAAACAGTATGCAATGATCAATTACACGTACAGCATTATTTTTTTGGAAGAGTTGTGACATCTGGGAACAGCAAAATCGATACAAATATCCAATAGAGGGCGCTTCAGTAGAGTAAAGTGGGATAAGAAAATGCATGAAGTACAGTAGAAAGTGAAGATGCTGATAGCAGACAAACACATTTATCTATGACATGTAAAATTAATTCCTAAACTTTCCTACATGGGTTTACAAAAGTAAATGTATGTCACTAAAGAATCTTCTTTATGTGTTGAGAGGGCTAGACGTAAAAGGGACATATAGGTGGAAGCAGCAATTATTATTATTATTATTATACAGGATTTATATAGCGCCGACAGTTTGCGCAGCGCTTTACAACATGAGGGTAGACAGTACAATTACAATACAAATCAATACAGGAGGGATCAGAGGGCCCTGCTCGTTGGAGCTTACAATCTAGAAGGGAGGGTCAATTGATATAAATAGATTTATATATTGTGGTCAAATTAAAAAAAAATGATGTTCTTGATATACGAGTTCCCCCCATCTAGCACAGTTCCCCCTATAAAGTTACAAATTCTTTAAAACATTTGTTGTTTCTACAGTAAACCATATCCTGTGTTGGTTACATCTTTACAATGTAGAATATTTCCTGATACCTTTTTTCCAAATTAAAATAAAGGATGAATAAAAAAATCCATTTAGTTGGTTTGTGTTACTGAATTTTGCAGATTATTTCTATTGGCTTATAAAATAAATCTGAAATTTCTCATACATTTTATTTGCTACGTGTCACAGATTATGTAACATGGGCCCATCCCAAACTATAACACAGGCAAGGTCTGCATAGTCAGTGTCATTGGTACAGAAATCCACTAGGGAGAACCTTGGGGCCTGGAGTTTGGAGTATATTATTTTTTTCTACTATTGCAAACTGTAGGAATGTATTTTATACTAAGAAAATGTGAGCGTTAGTGGGTTTATCCTGCAGCCTGTGTACCAGTGCATTGAAAATCACTGGTAAGAAATGCTTAGGAAAATATACATACCACAAATTTCATCACAGGAAATCTTGCACATAAACACATCTAGTTAAACGTTAAGTGTCTCTTTGTTTTCCGAATAAACTTCCTGGCCAGCTCATGGAACAGTGAGAATATTGTTCAGCATTATAACCTATCATTGGCTGAGAGTGCTGATTGGAAGCCGGTTCGCAGCTGGTTTTCCAGCATGCTCGTTCGACAGAAGCCGGCTTCTGTCGGACCGCCTGCCATACGAACAAGACGAATGTCTGACATTTTTTATTGAACCGGACGGTGTCGCCGGACATTCGGCCTGTGTGTACAAGGCTTAATACATACTGACATTGCCTCTGCAATACCTATGATGCCGCGTATACACGGCCGGACTTTGCACCATCCAAAACTCCGTCGGCATTTCCGACGGAAAAATCAAGAACAGGCTCTCAATCTAAAGTCTGTCGGAAATGCCGACAGAAAAAGACCGATGGGCATACACACGGTCGGAAAATCCGATGAAAATCTGACTTTTTCCATCAGAAATTCAGGCCGTGTGTACGGAGCATAAGATGTTTCTTCTGGGTAGTAACTTATGTTACAGACTGTCACTCAATTTTGTCAATATACCCCCCGACTTTTTTATTACAGCACCCCCAAATTAGGCTAGATCTTACCCTGGCTGAAAAACGAATTTTTAAAGGGTAAATGTTATAGAAATGTTCTAATGCTTTCAACATACAAAAGAAAGAAAACAAAACCAAGCGAAAATACAAAACCTAGATATAGCTGAGCAGTTTAAAAAACGAGATCAAGTGAAAAACATATTTTAATCCTCCTTTAAGGCTGCAGAATTAAATGAGTAGACAAAACAAGCTGAGCTAGCCGATGCCACATCCAACTTGCATTGCAACAACAATGGAACATGAACTACAACTCATAGTTTTGCATATGTCGTCTGCAGATACCTTGGCATAAGCTGCCCTAGAAGCTAGACCCCTCTCTAGTAGAATGAGCTTGCACTTCAGTCAGAGAAGTTAAACCCTGCTTCACAATAGCTGAGGTAATTATTTTCAAAATCCAAAAAGATCTCAATTTATAAGAAGCCGCCATACATATCTTTGGTTTAGAGAATGTAGCAACATCTCCCAGCAGGGCCAAACTAGGGGGGTCAGGGGGGGACACACGCCCTGAGTGACGCATCTAGGGGGGGTGCCGCCAGGGGTCCCACTCCCACCCACACTTGTAAGAGCTGCTCCAAGGGTGTCACTGCCGCCCAATCAAGTGTAATGGACAGCGCCCGCTGCATAGTTTGCCAAATACCAGAGAATCAAATAGGAAGGAGACTGCACAACAGTGTTAATTTTGGCAGCAAATTTCGATTTAGTTTTAGTCTTGGAACTAAAATGGCATTTTAGTTTTAGTCCCATTTTAGTCTTCTGCAATTGTTTTAATTTTAGTCGTATTTAGTCGACTGAATCGCCAGTACATTTTAATCAACTAAAATGTCCTACGTTTTAGTTGACTAAAATCTCCAGTCCATTTTAGTCGACTAAAACTTACTTTAGTCGTCTAAAATCGAATGGGTGTAATTAAATTGTAATGCATTAGCTAACCTTTCTCTACAATTTCCAAACTCATCATATACTGCTGGAGTGAAAAATTGAATATGTTATTATTATATGTTATTCATTATCGTGCGAGCCACGTCACAATTGTCAGTTAAAGCGATGCAGTGCCGAATCGCAAAATGTGCTCTGGTCTTTGGCCAGTCAAATGGTCCGGGGCTTAAGTGGTTAAAGTGGCTGTAAAGGCACAAGGTTTTTTACCTTCATGCATTCTATGCATGAAGCTAAAAAAAACTTCTGTATGCAGCAGCCCCCCCCCCCCAGCTCACCTAATACTTACCTGAGCCCCCTCTCGATCCAGCAATGTCCACGAGACCCTTGGCTCTCCGGGGATTCGCACCCCTGATTCGCTCCCGCTACTGTCAATCACAGTCAGTGAGCCAATCAGGAGACAGCTGGGCAGGAGTGTGCCTGCTTGGATGCCCCCATAGCAAGCTGCTTGCTGTGGGGGCACCCGGCAGGAGGTAGGGGCGAGGGGCGCCAGCGGGGACCTGAAAAGACGAGCATCCAGGCTGCTCTGTGCAAAACCACTACACGTAGCAGGTAAGTATGACATGTTTGTTATTTTAAAATTAAAAAAACAAGGAATTAATATCACTTTAAGGTTAGCTGTGTGTAGTAAACGATATGGAATAGAAGTTTTATTTTATTATTTCTCGCTTGTGGCACAGTCATTAAAGCATATGGCCATTTAAGCCCCTCCCACTGTTGATGCAATCTGACTACACCCACAGTTGGCGCCGCTATATTGCCCCATACAATTTTTTTTGGGGGGGGGGTGCAAAAAATGACCAGCCCCGGATGCCAGTTGGGCTAGCTACGCCACTGTCTCTCAGGCTCTCACGTCACTGGGGAGTAGAAGCGGTTAAAAGCCCACTCTCTATACAGCACCAGCTGTACCCTGCTATCTAGGTGGGAGGACATACAGGGCCAGCTTCATTACTATGACTTCTTTACTAAAAAGTACCGTATTTATCGGCGTATAACACGCACTTTTTTCCCCCTTAAAATCGGGGGAAAGTCGTGGGTGCGTGTTATACGCCGATACCCCAAAAAAAAGTGTCCAAAAAATTAAAACGGCGCCGAAAAACAGCGGCCGCCGCCGAAAAAAAAAAACGAGCGCCGCCGAAAAAGACCGATCTGTCTGTTCCGCTCTGCTCGCAGTCCCGCCTCCCTGCGCTTGCTTCCGAAACAGCAGGGAGGCGGGACTGCGAGTGGAGCCGGAAAAGCCCGAGCCGTCTGTTCCGCTCTGCTCGCAGTCCCGCCTTTTTTCGGCCGCGCGGTCTTTCTAGGCGGCAATTTCAAATGCGCAAAAGATGGAAATGACGCTGACAAGCTGCAGATCACACTGGGCAAGCTGCACATCACACTGGGCAAGCTGCACATCACACTGGGCAAGCTGCAGATCACACTGGGCAAAGCTGCAAATGACGCTGACAAGCTGCAATGACGCTGGGCAAGCTGCAAATCACGCTGGGCAAAGCTGCAAATGACGCTGGGCAAGCTGCAAATGACGCTTAAATGTAAGTGTTTTTTTTCCCTAAACTTCCCTCCTAAAACTTTTTTTCCTTAAAATGCCCTCCTAAACTTGGGGTGCGTGTTATACGCCGGTGCGTGTTATACGCCGATAAATACGGTATCTATTTAAACCGCACATGCTTGCACCCTGGCACTAAAGGACAAACCAGTTTCAGGAGGATTTATCTCCAACTACAAGGTCTTCCAACTCCATGAGCGGCTGAACCCAGATAGGAGATATGGCAGGGAGGAAATCTATAGACCCTGTCGAAAACAAGGTACTTCCAAACAATCCAATGCAGGTGGCCTGGAGCAAAGACCAAAAAAAGAGAATGTTTTCTAGGGGTGTAGTGTGCTCTTTTATTTCTTTGAGAGAAGGTGGTCCTGTGGGGTCAAGGTGGAGGGTGGAGCTGCTTCATTTGTTGCTGTTGTATGCTTTTGTAGTGTAAATAGGGTTTAACTTAATATTCATTAATGCAGAAATGCAGCAGCCATCTTTAAGAAAATCACTTTGCAATGCTTGTTTATGGAGTGTCTGCAGTACAGGGGGCAGTCACCTTGGCTGGGTCTGATTCAATACTGGAGGTGATAAGCTGATGCAACAGAGCAAGGTCTATGGTATACGGCTGGTGAGAAGAGGGGAGAGGACTGTCTGGAAGCAAGCAAGTATGTAGGGAAAAGACTGGGCTGCTGCTACTGTCTGAACAGAACTCTGCCATAGCTGACCACAATCTGTATGGGGTGTGATTTGGATGCCTGGTGTGATCGCACTGTATTAGAGCGCATTCCCACTACTTGTAAGGAAGGAAAAGAGGGACTGTCTCAGTAGGATTGAAAAAGAGAGATCACAGCAACATCTTTATCTGTCTGGCTTGAACTGGACTATTACTGAATCAGAGCACGTGCCTGGACTCTGGAGACCCAGAGGAGGGGGCCCTGGGTCTTGTAGGGGACAACCATTGAACAAGTACAAGTCAATCTGTTGTCTGCTGGAACTGTTGTTCTTTGTTTAAAGTGTAAACCCTGTATAACAACTTTTACCTACAGGTAAGCCTATAATAAGGCTTACCTGTAGGTACCGTGAATTTCTCCTAAACTTGCACATGTTGGACTGTTGTAGCAAGTGAGGGATGTCTTTATATACTGTTGCTAGGTAAGTGCAGTTCAGTTCTGTTAATTACTGTTAGAATACTACAGATGTTTAACCATATCTCTCAGAGTAACATTATTATCTCATTGATTGTCTGTATAAGTACACTTGTCATTCCTCTTTTCTTTTAGGCTATGCCCGGCCTGATAAATGCTTTGAAATATCTCAAAGGTATCGCTACACTGCGAACAAAATCAAAAAGCAATATTTGTTAGAGGCAAGGTTATACTGAAGCCTTATGGGAAGTCTTATCATTTTGTTGATTTTTGTGGTTAGGTATGTTTCTAAAATGGGAAGTTTCTTGTACTTTCCCTAACTATTATTGTAATGTGAAATCTACTTTGATTTGGGAACTAAAATCTAAAAAGGTGCAGTCTCAAAAATTGTTATGCTTTCTCTGTCTCTTTCTTCTCCTCCACTATCTTTCTCTTTCAATATAAAAAGACATAAAAAGTGATGGGCACTGATGTTTACCCTATATTAGACTTCAGCAAGTAATAGTGGTTAGACTGAATAGCGACCCTCATTAACAGGCAATTGTTTTGTTTTGGCTATTTTATTTGACGCGTTTGTCACAGCCTAAATGTAACGCAAAGTCTCCTTTATGTTTATGTTTGTATCTGTGTCTCATCTTTAAATAAAAAATAAAAAAAAATAAAAAAATTGTTATGCTGTATTTAACCGCTTCAATACCCGGCCATAGTCATATGACGCCCACAAGGTGGATCTACCATCCTGGGTGGGCGTCATATGACGTCCTCGGATTCCCGGCCGCCTGGGGGGCGCGCGCGCGCGCCCGCGGCATCGCTCGGGACCCGGTGCGAGTGCCCGGCGGCCGCGATGTCCGCCGGGCACCCGCGATTGCCCGTTAAAACAACGGGACCGGGCGGGACCGTGGAGCTGTGTGTGTAAACACACAGCTCCACGTCCTGTCAGCGGGGAGGAGACCGATCATGTGATCCCAGTACGGAGGATCACATGATCGGTCTCCTCCCCTTAAGTCCCCTCCCCCTACAGTTAGAATCACTCCTATTAGGGACACACATTAACCCCTCCAGCGCCCTCTAGTGTTAACCCCTTCCCTGCCAGTCACATTTACACAGTAATCATTGCAATTTTATAGCAACGATCGCTGTGTAAATGTGAATGGTTCCAAAAATGTGTCAAAAGTGTCCGAAGTGTCCGCCGCAATGTCGCAGTCACGAAAAAAAAATCGCAGATCCCCGCCATTACTAGTAAAAAAAAAAAAAAAAAATTCAATAAATCTATCCCCTATTTTGTAGACGCTATAACTTTTGCGCAAACCGATCAATATCCGCTTATTGCGATTTTTTTTACCAAAAAATATGTAGAAGAATACGTATCGGCCTAAACTGAGGAAAAAAATATTTTTTTTAAAAAAAAATGGGATATTTATTATAGCAAAAAGTAAAAAATATTGTGTTTTTTTTTCAAAATTGTCGCTCTTCTTTTGTTTATAGCGCAAAAAATAAAAACCGCAGGGGCGATCAAATACCACCAAAAGAAAGCTCTATTTGTGGGAAAAAAAAAGGACGTCAATTTTGTTTGGGTGTAACTTCGCACGACCGCGCAATTGTTAGTTAAAGCGACGCAGTGCCGAATCGCAAAAAGTGCTCTGGTAAGGAAGGGTGTTTAAAAGCCCTGTATTGAAGTGGTTAATAAAGGAGTTAGTGTCTTTGACCATCCAAAACTAGGCCAGAAATATTATGATAGGCTCCTCCTCATTTATGATTAGAGATTAACACACCCTGATGTATTTTGGAGTTTCTTGTATTGTTGGTTAATTGTTACACGGTTGTTTGACTTCTATTTGTTTTATTAAATTGTTACTTTGTGGTTTTGGTTGAATAACTATCCTGGTTGCTTTGTATGTTTTTTACATGCTGTGGTTGATGATATTACATATAGTGTTTGTGTAATGCGTATATCCAGCATACCGCTGAAGTTATTTGTACCATGTAAGCTTATTCCTATCTTTCCTACACATGTGTTCACAATAATAAAGGTTTGTCACTTCATGTGGGCTTTCGTTAACTGAAGGATCTTCCTTATGTGCTGGGAGTGTCAGACATCAAAGGATCACATGGGTGGAAGGAGTCCAATTCTGCAACTCATTACCACCAAATCACCATTTAAATACAGTAGGTGTTGTGATGTGTGTTATCAGTACATGTACACAAATATTGAGGAAGGGTGATTTAGTATTTAGTATAATTTAGTATGGGCACCCATCTCTCTCTCTATATATCTATATATATATCTATATATCTATATATATTTATACAGTACTGTGCAAAAGTCTTAGGCAGGTGTGAAACAAATGCTGTAAATTAACCACTTCAGCCCCGGAAGAATTTACCCCCTTCCTGACCAGAGCATTTTTTACGATTCTGCACTGTGTCGCTTTAACTGACAATTGCGCGGTCGTGCGATGTTGCACCAAAACAAAATTGACGTCCTTTTTTTCCCACAAATAGAGATTTCTTTTGGTGGTATGTGATCGCCTCTGCATTTTTTTTTTTTTTTTTTGCGCTATAAACAAAAAAGTGCGTACATTTTGAAAAAAAAAAAGCAATATTTTTTACTTTTTGCTATAATAAATATTCCCATAAAATATATAAAAAAAACTAATTTCTTTCTCAGTTTAGGTCGATATGTATTCTTCTACATATTTTTGGTAAAAAAGAATCGCAATAAACGTATATTGATTGGTTTGTGCAAAAGTTAGAGCGTCTACAATATAGGAGATAGATTTTTGGCATTTTTATTATTCATTTTGTTTTATTAGTAGTGGCGGCAATCTGTGATTTTTATCATGACTGCGACATTGCGGTGAACACAACGGACACTTTTGACACTATTTTGGGACCAGTGACATTTATACAGCGATCAATGCTATAAAAATGCACTGATTACTGTGTAAATGACACTGGCAGGGAAGGGGTTCAACACTAGGGGCGATCAAGGGGTTAAGTGTGTCCTAGGGAGTGATTCTAACTGTGGTGGGGATGGGCTCACTACAACATGACAGAGATCACTGCTCCCGATGACAGGGAGCAGTAGTTCCCTGTCATGTTGCTAGGCAGAACAGGGAAATGCTTTGTTTACCACTCCGTGTCACGATCATGGGACCCCGGCGGACATCGAGTTCGCGGGACCTGCAGGCGCGGTCACGGAGTACACGGCGGGCGGGCGCTCATGCCCACTAAGCCGCATCTTCAAAGGGACGTGCAGGTTACGCCCATTTGCCCAGCCGTGCCATTGTGCCGATGTATATCGTTGTGCACTAGTCTTCTGTGGATGTAGCCTGCCTCAGATTCCTCTATCTCTTCATGTAATCCCATAAAGACTTGATGATGTTTAGATCAGGGCTCTGTGGGGCCAAATCATGGCTTCCAGGACTCCTTGCTCTTCTTGCCGACCACCCTATACCACATTTACTGCTACAGGGCGTCCACGCTGCGCAGGGTCACGTATATCTATATCTATATATATATATCTATATATATATATATATATATATATATATATATATATATATATATATATATGATCCTGCACTTCCAGGTATCGGGCGTGAGTGTGCCCCACTACGGGCTCACTCCCGATGTGAATCTACACAGCGGGAGCTGATTAGTGGGTCCTGTAGACCCTATGTCCGCCGGCACCCGCTGATCGCTTTGTACACAGGCAGAATGGCGATCTGCATATGTAAACAAGGCAGATTACCGTTCTGTCATTACAGAAGGCATGGATACTATGTTGCTGTAAAGCAGGAACACTGATCCATGCTTCCTCTAGTAAAAGCACCTCCCCCACTACACTGAAACACCAGCTAGACACACATTTAACCCTTTGATCGCACCTGATGTTAACCCCTTCCCAGCTAATGTCATTAGTACAGTGACAGTGTATATTTTTAGCACTGATCACTATATTAGTGTCACTGGTGACCAAAAGTGTCAGAAGTGTCAGTTAGGTGTCTGATTTGTCCGCCGCAATATCGCAGTCCCACTATAAGTGTCTGATTGCCGCCATTGCTAGTAAAGAATAAATAAATAAAAATTCCATAAATATATCCCATAGTTTGTATATACTATAGCTTTTAAGCAAACCAATTAATATACGCTTATTGGAATTTTTTTAATGAAAATTTTGTAGCAGTATACATATTGGCCTAAATTGATGAAGAAATACGATTTTTAAATTTTTTTTATTGGATATGTTTTAGAGCAGAAAGTAAAAAATATTGTTTTTTTTCTGTCCAAAATTGTCAGTAGTTTTTTGTTTATAGAGCCAAAATAAAAAATGCAGAGGTGATCAAATACCACCAAAAGAAAACTCTGTTTAAAGGACATATGGTACATTTTATTTGGGTACAGCATCGCATAACCGCGCAATTGTCAGTTAAAATAACGCAGTGCCGTACCGCAAAAAATGGCCTGGTCATGAAGGGGGTAAATCTTCCGGAGCTGAAGTGGTTAAGCTGAAGATAGTTCTTAAAGTGGTTGTACACCCCATACAACCACTTTCACCTACAGGTAAGCCTGTATTAAGGCTTACCTGTAGGTGCTGAAAATATCTCCTAAACCTCCACAGAGATATTTACAATAAAGCTATGCGTCGATGTCTATGGCGCATGGGCACTTTAGAAAGGGCAGATCGTGCCGTTTCTATAAGGGGTCGTGCCGTGACTGGCGGCTCACGCACGCATGTGCGGGAGTGACGTCACGCGACTCCGGACAGTCACAGAGCCGGAGTTTGCTGCCCCGGAAGAAAGAGGAGTAAAGATGGACGCTCGTTGCTAGTGGGGACAGCGGTGACATAGTAGGCTTCGGTTTCAGGTAAGTGACACATAATGGGCTACTATGCGATGCGTAGTAGCCCATTATGCTTTACCATTGCAGGGAAATAAAGAGGAAGTAAAACCCACCAGGGTTTACTTCCTATTTAAGCTGAAGATAGTTCTTAATGACATGGGCTGTATATTTGAGGTCATTGCCCTAATGCAGAATAAATTTGGGGCCACCATTGATCTTGACTAAATCTCCAACTACATTTGCAGAAATACAGCCCCAAACATGCAAGGAACCTCCATCAGGCTTCATTGTTGCCTGCAGACACTCATTATTGTACTGTTCCCCAGCCCTTCACAAACATACTGCCTTTTGCCACATCCAAATATTTCTAATTTTAACTCGGAGCACCTGCTGCCAATTTTAAGCACCCCAGTTCTTAGGCTTTCGTGCATTGTTGAGTTACTTACCTTGTTTCTTGTCCTATGCATGGAAACTCAGGAACTGGGGTGCAGAAAAATAGCAGCAGGTGCACTGAACTGTTGAGTCAAAATTGTAATTATTTGGCTAAAATTCGGCTGGCTGCTGCTGAACTGGCTGAATTTCCACCGTCTATGGCTGGATTTATGGATCTTTTGTTTTAACACCAACGCGTCAGTATTCATTTGCTTAGTGCAGTACAATGAAAGAGACATTTATGAACACTTCATAAAAACTCACCTTTTTTGCAATTGTGTATCTACATCCTCTATCTTGTGCACCGCTTCCCTGGACTTCCTGTTGGGGAGCGTAGGAATAACATAAGTTCCATTCAGCAGAATACAGGCGGTCCCTGGGTTAGAAACAAGATCTGTAGGTTTGTTCTGAAGTTGAATTTGTATGTAAGTTGGAACAGGTAAATTTTTTAAGTGTAACTCCAGCCAAAAAAATATTTTTACCTTTTTTTGAATAGCATAGGGAAGGGTTAACACCCCTGTAACATTTGTTTGGATGTCCCTGTTCAGAAGATTTCACCTCACTTTCTGTGCCTGTAACAATTGGATTTAGAAAATTTTGGGTTGCCATGGAAACAAGGATTGGTGATAAATTTTCAGTGGTGACACCATTTTCCCATGATAACTCAGCACAGGAGTGAATTTCCCCTCCTAGGGGTAGATTTCCTCTCACTTCCTGTTGTCTCCCTTGGTTTGTAAGTATGAGTCGGATGTCTGTAATTTGGATGTATGTAAGTCGGATGTTTGTAACTCGGGGCCTGTACAGCCACCTGGACTACATATCCCATCATGCCTTCTGCCAGCTCACGTGCTTGCATGGTCACAAAGAAAATTTTGCGGACTTGAGGACCCTGTCTGCACTGACTTGCACAGACAGCCTAAGGGAATAACTCATAGCAGACACTCCTTGGGAGGTGCTTTCAGACACTTCAGACACAAGGAGGGGCCAGAGGTGTTTGTTGTTTGAGGCTGCGAGCGTGCATGAAAGGGTGGCTCCAGCAGGGGGCTAATGGGACCCTACAAGGGAAAGGAGCCACCTAACACCGAATATCAGGGCCTGCACGCAGCACTCAGAGAACTAGTTGATTTTGGAGGAAACTGAAACTTTAAAAGCCTCAAGAGGGTTCCTCCAGAGGTTGTCAGGGCAATCAGCTCAAGCAATAAGCAATTGTTTGTCTCTCACATAAGTAATAACTGACAACAATGATATTTTATTTATCTGTAGGGGGGACCTTCCTTCTAATAACCACACATGTAAGAAGCATTCTTCCCAGTGACCACCACACTAACGTACCTTCAGCTGTAGCTATATTTAGGGCCGGTACAAGGGGGGGGGGTGGATGCCCTGGGCTGGACCATTTACTGGACGAAGGGGGTCGCAGTAGAAGTGCCGGTGTATCGGGAGTGCTACATAGATAACAACATGTGCTAAGTGCACTCCTGCACCCAGCTCAAGCCAGAGACCAGCCCCGCCCCTAAATTCCCTGTCAGGTGGAGTAATCTCCGCCCGACAGGCGCTTCCTAGTCATGGCCGGCGTGACATCACTGAGAAGCTGGCCGGGAGATGGGATGGGAAACGAGAATCGAGTGCGATCAAGGTAGGGGGGAACCAGGCAGGGCATCATCACTCAAGTAAGCAGATTACCTTCTGCAGATAGTTACATAGTTACATAGTTACATAGTTAGTTAGGTTGAAAAAAGACACAAGCCCATCCAGTTCAACCACAAAAAAATAAAAATATATATATAGATATATATATCTATATATACATATATCATACAATCCCATATACCCCATTCTACACCCACAGTTGATCCAGAGGAAGGCAAAAAAACCCCAGCAGAGCATTCTCCAATTTGCTAAAGCAGGGGAAAAAATTCCTTCCTGATCCCCCGAGAGGCAATCGGATTTTCCTGGATCAACTTTACCTATAAATGTCAGTACCCAGTTATATTATGTACATTTAGGAAAGTATCCAGGTCTTTCTTAAAGCAATCTACTGAGCTGGCCAGAACCACCTCTGCAGGGAGTCTATTCCACATTTTCACAGCTCTTACTGTGAAGAAACCTTTCCGTATTTGGAGATGAAATCTCTTTTCCTCTAGACGTAAAGAGCGCCCCCTTGTCCTCTGTGTTGACCGTAAAGTGAATAACTCAACACCAAGTTCACTATATGGACCCCTTATATATTTATACATGTTGATCATATCCCCCTTAATCTCCTCTTATCAAGGGTGAATACATTCAGTTCCTCTAATCTTTCCTCATAGCTGAGCTCCTCCATGCCTCTTATCAGTTTGGTCGCCCTTCTCTGCACTTTATCCAGTTCCCCAATATCCTTTTTGAGAACTGGTGCCCAAAACTGAACTGCATATTCCAGATGAGGTCTTACTAATGATTTGAACAGGGGCAAAATTATACGCCTCTCTCTGGAGTCCATACCTCTCTTAATACAAGAAAGGACTTTGCTCGCTTTGGAAACCGCAGCTTGGCATTGCATGCTATTATTGAGTTTATGATCTACCAAAACCCCCAGATCCTTCTCCACTATGGATTCCCCCAGTTGTACTCCCCTAGCATGTATGATGCATGCATATTCTTAGCCCCCGAAGTGCATAACTTTACATTTATCAACATTAAACCTCATCTGCCACATAGTCGCCCAATTAGACAGAGCATTGAGGTCGGCTTGTAAATTGGAGACCTCCTGTAAGGACGTTATTCCACTGCATAGGTTGGTGTCATCTGCAAAGACAGAAATGTTACTTTTGATCCCAGACCAATATCATTTATAAAGATATTAAAAAGTAATGGTCCCAGCACTGAACCTTGGGGTACACCACTGATAACCTTAGACCATTCAGAGTAAGAATCATTAACACGACTCTCTGAATTCTGTCTTTTAGCCAGTTTTCTATCCATTTACAAACTGATATTTCCAAACCTGTAGACCTTACCTTACACATGAGCCGTGTGTGGGGAACTGTATCGAACGCTTTTGCAAAATCCAAGTATACCACGTCCACAGCCAGGCCTCTGTCCAAGGTTTTACTTACCACTCATAAAAAGAAATGAGGTTTGTCTGACAACTTCTGTCTTTCATGAATCCATGCTGTCTGTTGCTTAAAATATTTTTTTCCTGCAAGAACTCGTCTATGTGGTCTTTTATTAATCTCTCCAGTATCTTCCCAACTATAGAAGTTAAACTAACAGGTCTATAGTTAGATGGCTGAGGCGAGTTTGCTTAATTAACAATTATATTGGTAAAATGCAGCAGGAAGGGGGTTAATGCACTGTCACTGATGCATTAGTGGCCAGGGGCAGTTAATTACCCCTTTGTACTGCATTAGTGGCACCAGTGGGTTAATTAACACTGACACTGGTGCCACTAATGCAGCACAAAGGTGTTAATAAATTGCCACTGGCCACTAATGCATCAGTGACAGTGCATTAACCCCCTTCCTGTGTATTACCAATACCATTGCTAATTACCACTTGCTAACCCACCGCAGGTGGCAGCTACAGGCACTGGGACATACCCACACGTCGCTGCTGTGAGCTGTAGTTCATCCTGCTACATCACTACTGTGTCCTGGAGTGACATAGGGAGTTGCGGATGGAACTTGCATGGGGGGGGGGGGGGGGTAAACCTACCTACTCCCTGTCTGATGTGCATGGCAGCCAATCAGCTTCTAACTTCATCTTGTTCAAAAAGTCTGTCAGCAGATCCCAGCCAATTATTCATAGCTTAGAGCTGCTGATCGGCTGTGTCCAATCACAGCCCAGAGCTCTGTGTTGACAATCAACACAGCGCTCTATACACAGAGAACGATCACTTTTTTTTTTTTTCTGTGCAAAGCAGGGAAAAGAAACAAATCAATCAGTAGTAAAAAGTAGCACACATTGTTAGACACACAGTTAACCCCTTGATTGCCCTAGATGTTAGCCCCTTCCCATCCAGTGTCACCCAACTTTGTAGCCATGCGGCACAGCACATCATCAGCGAAGCTTGCAAACGACTTCTTTAATAGAAGTCAATGCAAGCTGCTCTAAAGTTGCCCCCAAGTAGTAGCACCAACCATGCTGTTTGGTGAAGTTTTGTTGTTTTGCTTGTACCTATGTATTCATTGTAATATTTGTTTTGTTGCTATTAATGGTAAGAGATGAGATCACTCTTGCTTTATGGAATAACTGTGCTAATTGGCATCCACACTAAAAACTATTCACGTAACCTAAAACCAACAAAGCCTCAGATATAAACAACTTCCAACGCGTTTATGTGGGTTACTAGTTGGCTGTACTCTTCACTGGAGACCAGAAAAGGTGCACAAATATCTAATGTTCCTAAAACACAGAATAGTATATGAACCTTTTCTCTTCTTATTTCATACAGATGCCTTTATTGAATATGATGACGATTTGAATGAAGTGCTGTGTGAATTTGATGCCGTGTTGGAAGATTTCTCCTCGCCGTTTAACAAGAGACGTTTCTGTTACGATGAACACCTGAAGACCATGAAGAGGAGGAGCAGTGCCAGTATCAGTGACAGTGGAATCAGCGACTCAGAAAGTAAGCAACTGTTAAAGCGGACCTTCACTGCATCTGAGCACCACAAACCAAAAACTCTATTTAATTCATTTTTAATATTCAAAGCAAACTCCCCCCCCCCCCCCTCCCATACATCCATGTCTCCAATGCTTTATTTTGTTGAGAAATCACTTTGAAAAACTACCCCTAGTATTTCTGGTCGTGACCATTTTGGGTATGGGCAAATGATTCCTGTATAATTTACTTCCTGGAATCCATCTTCCCTTTGCTCAAGCATGGATGTAGGAGAATATTCTTAGATGGGAAAACCCCTCCTCTCCTCCTGAAGCCTCTTGGGATTGTATGACCTCATTTGCCTAGGAAAGAAACCAGGAAGTAACTGAAGAAATGTAAAAAAAAAAAAAGTAAAACAAATACATGCGATGTACTTGCATATCTATTTGCTAATTCCAGCAGCATAAGGATTACAAAGGTTTATTTGGGAGAGTGAAGTTCCACTTTAAGGTGACAATATGGGAACACCATGAAATCTGAAACTGGATTTGGTTCCTGCTTGTCTCATTTAAATCTCTCCTAAAATTGTCCCCTTGAATACCTGAATACCTGAATGTTTGCATCTATTTGAATCCATTCTAGACCATCTGAAGCTCCTGAATGGATGGGGTTGAACACTGTTAGATGTGATTCATTTAGCCTGTGGGCTGAACAAAAAAAAACAGAATCCTCTGTCCATGCTATACTGTATGGATGGACAAATTATGCTGTGCCTACGGTATTCTGACAACCTCCTCAGGTGGCTTTCAGAATATCCAATCAGTGACCGATTTAGCAGATGCAAGCACCATTGAGCCAAAATTTTTCATCTGGCTCCTTCATTATTTTTATTGAATGATTCAGGCTGGAGGGAACCAACGGGGCCACCCACGTAGCGCATTTCATTTGGTTCATCAGCAACTGGCCAATATTGGAAAAGTTTATGGCCTGCTTAAAACCTTGAGCATTACATATTCTGAGTCCAATTTCACAAATACCCTCTCTCCAGACCCTTTATCTATAACTCCAATAGGTCCGTGTCCTGTTAAGGTGATGCAACAAGTGCTCTTTTCTAGCAAAATTATCACTTAGTTGATGGGGAACACCAGAGTTTGTACCCAGTCATCACCCTGGCTTAAGTGCTGAGCTATGTGAGAAGAATTGTGGTGGATCACAGGCTGCAGTGGCTCTGGGCATTTGAAAGCTGTAATGTATAGGAGTCCTTTTGAGGCACATCTTCTTATCCTCATGTCATAGCTGTCCTCCCAAAAATGCTAGTTGGCTGTGTTTCTAAGCTGCTTGCTTAAAGGAGAGTTAAAGTACAGACAAAGTTTGTTTGTTTGGATCACAGGAGTGCAATTCGTTCTGCACTCTTGGGACCTGTTTTCTGCAGACAGCGGGCTGAAGCCTGCTGTCGGCTAATGTCACTTACTGGTGGGGATCCTCTCAGAACCCTGGACTGGCACCTAGCTCAACCACTCAGCGAGCCACTGAGAGCCTCAACCAGCCGCTCCAGCTCCCTCCACAGCTCAGCACTCCAGTGAGGAGGGGGGTTGCTCTGCAGAGAGCCGGTGACTGACAGGAGGACCGAGCAATCAGTGGTGTTTGATTGCTCAGTTCTCAGTCTCAGAGCTCGCGGTGGACCAATGCTGCATCTACTTAGGTAAGTATGATTTAAAAAAAAAAATCCCGAACTTCTCTTTTAGGTCACTGTATTATAAAAAGTTCTGATCTCTTTGACTGCGTATCTTGTTTTGGGTCTGTGACTCAGAAAATGCTGAAGGGCAAATGCCACTCTGTCAGCTTGGCAGGTAGCACTTTCAAAACAAAAGTCAGCAGTGGCTGCCTACATATTTGAAATTATAGGTTTCCTTCAATTTGTTTATATAGTTCATATATATAGATAATGTAATTAAGCTTCTAATAGCTGTTTATGCGTAGGTATGCATGACCTGAATGCTGATGAATGGAGGATATCCAGTGCTGAAGGGACATACTGTCTCAGATCCAGAGAGTTGGGACACTCTGTAACATTGACAGTTCTCTAAATTGTTGGCTGGCTGCCTAAGATGTCGGAGGAAACCCTGTACATATGTGTTCTGAGTGAAGCTGAACTCTGGGTTATTGGTTGAATTTAGCTTTGCCCTTGCCTGTAGACAGCCTGCTCAACATAATTCATAGCAGGTCCTCTACACCCTGGATTAAAATGCATTCCTGACATTGTAGTTCATTAGTGCCTTCTCTGATGTGTGGCTACCCCTAGCTAAAAAAACAAATCCTGCCAGTTCTTGTTTGACCATTATGTCATACCTGTGCAGCAGCATCACAAGCCCTTCACTGTATGATCTCATCTATTAATCAGGAAGACCTCCTGTACTCTCTTTGATCACGAATACAGTGTTCTTTGTCTTCTCTCATGTCCTAGTGTCATTAGTACCTCCAGGGCGATCAGTAAAGATTTCCCTGGTTTTTGCCACTTCCACTGTCTGGGGCATGAGTTATTGAATTCTGAACTGTTGGGTTTGAAGTACGGTATCTCCAGGGACAAAAATGAGCACGATGAGTCAGGAATGAATAAAGACGGGTTGTTCCCCTGAGGCTCTCCTGTATGAATGCACTCTGCAGGTGTTCGTACACACTTTTTTATTTTTTTTTAACCAAGTTTAAGGTTGTACATCCTGACTTTACTAGTTGTGTTCCATTACATAAAAGTTTTTTGTTTTTTTTAATTTTGTTTTTTACATATTACTTTTATCTGTAATGCATAGTCTGTAAAAACAGGAAGACTGTGGCTTTTTGTGTTACTAGAGTGTTTAGTTCTGGTTGCTAAGAGAACACCATGTTTCTCTTGATTTGTGTATTATGATGTCAGCTTCATCTATTTTTTTTCTTTATAATCTTGAAACACTGGACATCAATTTGTGTTTGTTGTAAAACTGCTAATTTTAAGGAGCTATTAATAGGTAATTTTTTTCATGTGTTATGATACTGCAATGTCCGCTCAGTAAAGGGCAGTGTACCTTTTCTGCTAGCATCTTCTGTTTGTAAGTGTGAAGTGTTGTAATTTTGCCTTTGTCAAAACTGTTACACTTTTGTCTTTTTTTTTTTTCCCTCTTGCACATGATTGGGTATTCTTTGCAAAGTGAAATTTGCACCACATTCCCTAAGCTCTTGGGAAAATTCCCTTGAACAGTGCAACTGCCCTTGCAAGCAGGTAGCCTATTTCCCTTTAGTAAATCAACCCCTCTAGGTCTGTACAGCCCCTGTGGCCATTGAGATGGTAGATGGATTTTTATCTTTACTCATCTCTTACTATGGAAAGTAAAATGGGTGGGGTTGGAACAATCTAAGGTAGGTGGAAACACCCAAAACTCCCAAGCGGATAGGGTTAAAGTTTTTTTTTTTTTACTAAAACAGGAGATTGTCAGTCAGTGCTCCTGTTGAGCCAATTAAGACATCTTACAGGGGTCTCCAAACTTTCTAAGCAAAGAGCCAGTTTTCTGTCCTTCAGGCTTTGGTGGTGGGGGGGGGGGGGCGACTGGCCAGTGGGAGTAAACAATGGCCCTGCATCAGTGCACCATCATTGGTTTTAATGGGAGGAAAAGGACAACATAATGGTATTAGTTGGGGGAATGGCGCCCCATCATTGGTGTCAGTTGGGGGAATGGTGCCCCATCATTGGTGTCAGTTGGGGGAATGGTGCCCCATCATTGGTGTCAGTTGGGGGAATGGTGCCCCATCATTGGTGTCAGTTGGGGGAATGGTGCCCCATCATTGGTGTCAGTTGGGGGAATGGTGCCCCATCATTGGTATCAGTTGGGGGAATGGTGCCCCATCATTGGTGTCAATTGGTGCAATAGTGCCCCATCATTGGTGTCAGTTAGTGGAATAGTGCCCCACGGGCCAGATAAAGGCAAGCAAAGCCTGAATCCAGCTACCGGGCAGTATTTTGGAGACCACTGCATGTTAGATGCCAAGTACCTTGTCAGCCTACCAGGCTCTACCAATAATAAATATTGCTTTTGAGTGGACTGATCCTTTGGCATATCCAGTCATGCTTCTAAGCAGTTGTCAGATGTAACAAACGTGTAACCTAAAGGCCCATACACACGGTCAGACTTTTTGACAACCAACATGCAAATTAGCTGTTTTGGACCAACATCCGACCGTGTGTACGCTCCATCGGACCAACTTTTTCCAGGTTTCATCGGACTTTTGTTGGCTGTGCGAACGGACCAACTTTCTGCCAACAAAAGTCTGATGGACCAAAGTCCGACCGTGTGTACACAAAACCAACGGACTTTTGTACAAACCAATGCAGAACCAATGCAAAAGATCAGACAACAATACAGAAGTTGACCAAAGGTGGCGGTAAAGAGCAGAAAAACCATGTGATTTTGGTGAAAGTTGGCTGAAAAAGTCCTGCTGTGTGTATGCAATACCAACTTGGGGCCAACGCCCTTTGGACAAAAATCCACAGGAAAGTTGGTCCACGGTCCGATCGTGTGTATGAGGCTTAAGGGAAGAATTGTACCTGATTCTTGTATGGACATATCCTATTCGCACCTAGTTAGTAAGAGCCAGTTTGCTTTTCTTGTTTCCTGCAGCTTAATAATTGCTACCACTGCTGGTAAACCACAGACGGAGGTCAGTGGAAGTAGTTCTCACCAATGAGAGGAAACATGCTGCAGTATTACTGCACTAATGTACTATATCATCGGGTCCATTGATATATATTTATAATCCCGTTTTGCTCATATTTAACACATCTGAACCACAAATGTCAAAACTATTTTATTACAGAAAAGGGAATTCACAGATAACATGAACAATATGTGTTAACAGGGCCCATCTTCTGTCAACCAGGAGTCACAGCGTCCACATTTATACAGTACATATGGAAAGCAGATACTGCTTACCAATCACATCTGAACAGTGTATTCTATGTGACACTGAGATAAGTAAAGTTGGTTATTGTTGCTGTTTTTTTTGTGTGTTTCTTGTGTATTTCTTCTATGGGTGTGTTACTATAGAAATAGATGATAGTGGCAGAATCTTTGTTCCTCTTTATTTTGTAGTGTTTCTATAGTTACTGTATTCCATTTTTTTTTTTTTACAAATTTTATTTATCTGATTTGACTACCTAGTAATGGAAATAAAGGGTGTCCTATGACTTTGTTGGCATTGGTGATAATGCAATAATCCTAATGGATGAGTTCAATAGTATGTAGGCCATTGGATTTCCCAGCCAGTGCCCCAATACACAAAGCACTTCTGGATAGCAGGTTACATTAATGTCAAATATTGGGTGTCCTGGGTAAATGCTGGAGGGAGTGGTTCACCCATAGGGACTCGCAAACGATATTTAATTTTCTAACCTGCATTAGAAAATGACGGATATGGCTGGTTTCTACCAGCAGAAGCTGATTCTATTGTGTTTCCTTGTTGTCACGGCATTTAATCTTTTGAAATTTTGCTCACTTGCATAAATCCACCATAAAACGCCATTTACAGAATAGTAAACTAAAATCATGAAGCCCCTTAAATGCTTTGATGGAATTCTGTAACTGCTTAAACTTTCCATTTTTCCATTCTAATACTTTTCTTCCATAATAAGCTCACTTTTGTACAGTCACAGGAAATATTTTACAGTTGTAATTATCTTTATTTTAATGTTTGGGTACAGCTTTGTAACTATAACCTTGCCTCTGTGGGTTCCTTATATTTAGCTGTTCCTGCTTGGTTTTGCCAGGCCAACTTCTAACTATGCATATAACCACACAAAATGTGCAATGGAGCTCTAAATCCGTGATGCAGATGGAAGCTTTAGCATACATACATTGGCGTTTCTGTACTTACGGCAAATAGACTGTTCACCTTGCAGGGGAAGTTGCACTTTGCAAAAGAATTATCCCTGGAGCCTAGTAAATAAGGTGAAATTTCCGTTTGCAAAAAATATCCAGTCTCTTGCCTTAATAAGCTGTGTGGAAAATTCCATTGTAATGTGCAATTTCCCTTGCAAGTGAATAGTCTATTTGCCTTTAGTAATACAACTGCGTTGTATAATTGAGTGTTAGTTTAGATGTGATGTGACTAGTCCACATTTATGGATGTCATAATTGGTCAATTATAACTGCCAACTGCCTGCTGCTTCTGCAATAGAAGTAGCATAAACATTAGTTGGATTTTTAGAGAATGTGATCTTACAAGCTTGACATTTTTCATTAACAATAACGTTGAAAAAAATTGACTATGAAAATCGAGGGTAGGGCCTTGGCTCGGACCCGATTTAAGCTAATACTGATTACAGTAGCAATCTCTTTTATTTTTACCTACAGAGAGATAGACACCTAATTGCAATTGATGCAGACACGCTGGAGAAACAAGGGCAGAGTCTGAAAAGTCAATACACATGTACAAACACTACAGTGCTGCCATCCTCCATTAACCTTTACTCTTCTAGCCGAATAACATTTTAAGGCTCCATGCACACTGGCTTAAAAAAACGTTGCTTCTACAGGAGTTTTGTGTTCTGCCTGTAGAAGCAGCTCAATGTTACCCTATGTGTCCATGTACATTAGGACGATTACAGGCATATTTTTAGCTCAATGTTTAGGCTCCATGCACACTGGATGTTAAAATAAGGTTATAAAAACTGCAGTAGCTTTGCAGTGAGTCTTTCAACGTTTTTTAACGTTTTTGCAATAGCATTTATTAGTGTTTTTTACAATTTTTCGCATTTATTTTAATTTTTTTCTTCAATGGATCAAAAACGTTAAACGCTGGTGAGCCATATTTTTGATCGTTTAGCAGCGTTTATGAGCGTTTGGCGTTTTTTGTGGTCAGAAAAACGACTCCTGAACAAGATTTTATGGTTTCTGCTCGGCGCTCACTGGCATAAAAAAAACGTAAAACTCTCGTAAACTGTGTTGAACACATTTTTTTTTTGGGGGGGGGGGGGGGGTGATGGTTGTACACCTACAGTATGCATTTGTGTACTCTATATATATATATATATATATATATATATACCAGATTAAAGCTTATTTCATTAAACAAAGTGTTAAAACAGGAAAATGATGCATAGAAAACTCTGATGCAATAGACAGTTATTTGAAGTACAACTTCACCCTAAAAGGGAAGTTCTGATTTATGTCCCCCCCTCCTCTACCACTTTTGAAACTTTTTTTTTTTTTTTTTTGAGCTGGTACCTAGTTCTGTCAAGTACCTGCTTCCACTTCCACTCTCCCCCATCCCTCCTGGGATGCGTCACAGGCCCCAGGAGGCTGCTGGTCCATTGACACAACACAAAGCCGGCTCTAAAGTCACAAAGACAGCTTCCCACAATAAACATTATGGCACCGTGGCCCCCGAAGACCTGCAAAGAACCGGCTTGGGCATGGCTCTGGGGCGCGCGCCACCGGAGCTGCGCTCCCGCTGCGTTTGGATACAGCGGAAGACAATCAGTGGGTCCCGTGGCCACCGGCCACCTTTGATCGTTCACTGGAGAGACAGAAGGATGGTCTGCCTATGCAAACAAGGCAGATCGTCCTTCTGCCAGACAGGAAGTAAGACATCTCTTATTCCTGCTAATCAGGAACACAGATGTCTCTCTTCCTCAAGTGCATCCATACTCCACACAGTAAGATATCACTCATAGGGAGCACAGTTAACCCTTTGATTGCCCCTGATGTTAACCCCTTCCCTGCCAGTGTCATTTATACAGTGTCAGTGCATTTTTTTTTTTAGCACTGATCACTGTATTGGTGTCACTGGTCCCCAAAAAGTGTCAGATTTGTCCACCGCAATGTCGCAGTCCCGCTAAAAATCGCTGATCGGCACCATTAATAGAAAAAAACATTTAAAAAAATAAAAAGTCCCTAAATCTTTCCCATAGTTTGTAGACGCTATAACTTTTGCACAAACCAATAAATATATACATATAGGATTTTTTTTTTTTCACCAAAAATATGTAGCAGAATACAAATTGGCCTAAGTTGATAAAGGAATTTAGTTTTTTTTTTTATTTAGTTTTTTGAGAATGTTTTATAGCAGAAAGTAAAAAAATAAAAAATTTTTTTGTTCAAAATAGTTGGTCTTTTTTTTGTTTATAGCGGAAAAAAAAAGAATAACGTGTAGAGGTGATCAAATAGCACCAAAAGAAAGCTCTATATGTGAGGAAAAAAAGAACATCAATTTTATTTGGGTACAGCGTCACTTGACCGCGCAATTGTCAGTTAAATCAACGCAGTGACATGTCGCAAAAAAATGGCCTGGTCAGGAAGTAGGTAAAATCTTCCGGATGCTGAAGTGGTTAAAAGTCAACAGCTACAGTATTCTATTTCAGTAATCTATTTCAATGAACAAGAGGTGCTTGTATCCAGTTTTCATAAAGCCTGAATTATGCACTATAGTGCAGTCTTTTTCAACCTTTTCAACACAAAGGAACCCTTGAAATAACTTTCCGGTCTCGGGGAGCCCCTGCTAAAAATGATTATATCTACAACCCATGATACATTAGTGTGTTGGTCAGTGGGAAGAATGCTTCTTACACTTGTGATCACTGGGAGGAATTCCCCCTTATAGATAGCTAAAAAGATCATCAGTGTCAGTGGAAACTTATTTGAGAGGCAGAAATTGTCATTGCTCAAGGAACCCCTAGCAACCCCTGGAGGAACCCTAGGGTTCCACAGAACCCTGGTTGAGAAACCTTGCTATAGTGTATGGTGGCTTCTGTCTTGGATTTCCAGTCTTTAAAACTGGGAAATATGATTTGCATTCTCAACCCCTTATATATAGACTTACAGTAGCCTTCTCTTTTGTTTTTCAGGTGCAGATTCACTTTGTAGAAACAGTTTTAGTTTCAGCGATGAAAAACTTAACTCCCCGACTTTGTCTTCTCCATCACTGTCCTCTCCAGCAGAAACACCACGAAAAGGTACAGTGTGGCCTCACTTGCATTAGAGATTAAAATATTCAACCTATAATGTAAATTGGTTGAGCAAAAGCTTGAGTAAAACTAAAATGATTTTAGGTGGTGTGGCTTTACCTGAAACATTATTATTGTTTTTATCCTGTGATGTTGGGCAATAAATGGGAGTGCTGGGAAGCTGAGATGGCCAGAGAATCTAATGAAAGTTCAGCCATCCTAATCCCTGGGGATCCTGTGTGCTTAGTACACTCATAGAACAGTTTGCTCTCCATCCAAAGAAAAAATTACGATTGCATTGAAAACCTTTGCATTCTGTGATCTCTTGCATTATGTGGGCTTTTTTCATGTCTTGCTTAAATCTTGTACTAACAGCAACATTTTTAAGTGGTGATAGATGTAATTATTTAATATTCATTATTATTTTTATTTTTTTTGCACAGCTAAACTTGGAGATACAAAAGAGTTGGAAGATTTTATTGCTGACCTTGACAGAACACTAGCAAGTGAGTATATTTGTAAATGACTGTTTTCTGTTACTTTCCAAGTTCCTTGTTAACTACTGTAGACCCGGAAGGATTCCTGACCAGGCCATTTTTTGCGATACGGCACTGTGTCGCTTTAACTGACAATTGTGCGGTCGTGCGACGCTGTACCCAAACAAAACTGATGTCCTTTTTTTCCCCCCACAAATAGAGCTTTCTTTTGGTGGTATTTGATCGCCTCTGCGTTTTTTTTTTTTTTGCGCTATAAACAAAAAAAGCGACAATTTTTGAAAAAAAACAAAACATTTTTTACTTTCTGCTATAGAACATTTCCAAAAAAAAATAAAAAAAAAACAAATGTATTCATCAGTTTAGGCCAAAATGTATTCTGCTACCTATTTTTGGTAAAAAAAATTGCAATAAGCATATATCGATTGGTTTGCACAAAGGTTATCGTGTCTACAAAATAGGGGATAGATTTATGGCATTTTTATTATTATTTTTTTTTTACTATTAATGGCAACGATCAGTGATTTTTGGCGGACAGATCTGAGGGGGATCGAGGGGTTAAATGTGTTCCCTGTTTGTGTTTTCTAACTGTATGGGGAACAGTGTGACTGGGGAAATACACAGATCCATCTTCCTGCATAGCAGAAAGACAGGATCTGTGTGATCTCCCCTGTCAGAACGGAGATCTGCCTTGTTTACACAGGCAGATCCCCATTCTGTCACTGTGGGGAACGATCACGGGTGACCGGCAGACTTGGCGGACCCGCTGATTGGCTTCCCCGCTGGCCAATGGGAGCGCGCACGTGCCCACAAAAGTGAGTTCCCAAGCAGATGTACAGCTGCAGCGATTTGTGGGAACGAGACACCTTACCGCAGTATAATGACTGCAGCTGGTCAGCAAGTGGTTAAGCTTTATGCCTTTACTTGTGTTTGGATAATCAGTTTTGTGTGTTTGGGGGTCATTAACTGGTAAGTGATCTGCTTTGTAGCCACACAAATGGGTATGCATCCCAGGAGAGCTGGTAGGCTAAGTGTGACCCAGTATCGCTAGGCTGCATTAAGCTGTCAATAAAAGCGATTTTGTCAATAGGAAACCACATGTATGAGAATAAACTTATGAAAACATGCATTCTGGGACTTGTATTGCTTAATAACTCAGGCACTTTACCTATGCACTAAGCCATTGGATATGAAAAATTAGGACAGAATGAACCTGATTTACTAAAGTAACACATGAGGTTCCAATTTTTCAAATGTAAAGTTTAAGTTGTCCTATCATAGGCAGTATAAGGTGCTTTTTATCTAAATACTCATTCTAATGACTCTAAAGTGGTTACAAGCTCAGTTCATTTATAGTGCTGCAGATGAATAACCAGGGTGCACTCTTATGCCGCGTACACACGATCGGACTTTCCGACAACAAATGTTGGATGTGAGCTTGTTGGCGGAAAGTCTGACCGTGTGTATTCTCCATCGAACATTTGTTGGCGGACTTTCTGCCAACAAATGTTGGCTAGCAGGTTCTCAAATTTTCCACCAACAAATTTTTGTCGGACTTTCCAATCGTGTGTACACAAGTCCATCGGACAAAAGTCCACGCATGCTCGGAATCAAGTACGAGCAGGAGATATGACTAGTGTTCTTAATGGAGATATCACGTACGTCTTGTACGTCACTACGTTCGTAACTGTTGGCCAACATTTGTGTGAACGTGTGTATGCAAGACAAGTTGGAGCCAACATTCTTCGAACAAAAATCCACAGTTTTGTTGTCGGAAAGTCCGATCGTGTGTATGGGCATTTGAGTTAAGAATATCTGCTTCCTCCAGTAATTCTTACTTTGTTCCAGCCTAGATGTCTACATCAGGTTGAATGTAACCCTCTAAGCTATACTGGGGTTTATTTTCTATATACTGAGCAGTTTAAATAATGGCTGTATGTCCCAAATACATTATAATATACTCTTGCATTGCAGAAGGGTTATCTGATGGGAATTTAGGGGAACCTACCCAGCAGAGTGACGGGCAGCAATAACAGGGGGTATACTTCCCAACTCTTTTCAAAACTAAAGAATGTTTGACACAAGTAGCGCTTTAAGCAGTCTTTACTATGCTGGATAAGGTATAGGCAGAACTGAATTTTGGGCCCCACTTAATGAGTTACACCTTTCTTGGCTCTCTCCTGGGCAGGCAACATGTAGGATTTAGCAGCTTTGTATGCATATCCAAAAGACTAAAGCCCTGTACACACGATTGGACTTTCCGAGAACAAAACCATGGAATTTTGTTTGACGGGTGTTGGCTCTAACTTGTCTTGCATACACACGGTCACACAAATGTTGGCCAACAATTACGAACGTAGAGATGTACAAGACGTACGGTGAGCCGATAAAAAGGAAGTTCAATAGTTATGTGATATCTTCAATACGAACACTAGTTTTACAAGACCGAGCGCTTCCGGCTCGTCCTTGATTCTGAGCATGCGTGTTTGTACTTTGGACTTTTTTACACACAATTGGAAACTCAGACAACACACATTTGTTGGCGGAAAATATGAGAACATGCTAGCTGAAAATCCAACAACAATTGTCCGATGGAGCGTACACGCGGTCGGACTTACCACCAATAAGCTCACATCCAACATTTCCCGACGTAAAAAAAAGATCGTGTGTACGCGGCATAAAGAAAGCTTTTGTGTGGAAATATGTGAGCTGTTATTGTATTTGAAAATGCGTGTTCTGTGGCAGACAGCCTTAATTAATTTCTTAATAAGTCACTGACCTAGAACAAGCAGGCAGTGGGAGGTTGAGGCATCTTGTTCTAGGCAGCAAAGTCAGAATAAGGATGAAATGCTTATAAAGGACATATATATATATATATACCTTGCCTGAGTTATATAACACAGTTGTGTCCATCTCAAAAAACAAACCATCCACTTGGTATACCTTTTCCTAAAGTATTTACTGCAACTTGCACTATTTTTTATTTCTCAAATGCCACTTACTTAGAAGAACCTTTTGAGTTCCCATACATTGCTATTTAGTGTACCATATTGGGTTATGACTTGTACTTGGCTGACGAATGTATCTCTTGTCTCTTGTAGGCATGTAAAGCACTGTATAGCTGGTCATGGGATCAGTGCAAGAGCACAGAAGGCTGTAAATCGTCATGAAGTAGAGTTACATAATGCAGGCGTTTCCGCAAGATCACACCTACATACTGCTCTGTTTGATCTTTGCCTCCGCCTGCTACATGTATTAGAAAGAGAGAGATATATATATATATATATTTGTTTAATACTTTTAAAGATACAGTTGACTGTATTTTTTACATGATGTTGCTTAATTGTAATTTAAAATGCTTTTATGGAAATTTGTAATGTTATAGTTGAAACAAATGTAATTAAGTTTTTTTTCCAATATAATATATTTTTGTATACAAAATAAAATGTGTCCAATTTTTATTTTTTATTATTGCTTCACATGTTTGCACATTGGTTCTAGAAAACGTCAATAGACTTTGACCATAAGGCCTCATGCACACTGGACGTTATAATAACGTAATAAAAACGCCAGTAGCTTTGCAGTGAATTTTCCAACTTTTTTGCAATAACGTTTTTTCAGCGTTAGCGTTTTTAGCTTTTTTTTTTTTTTTCAATAGATCAAAAATGTTTAAACGCTGGTGAGCTGTGTTTTTGAGCGTTTATCTGCGTTTTTGAGCATTTTTGGACGTTAGAGCATTTCTATAGTTGAAAAACGCCTCTCAGAAGCCACTAGTTTTTTTTGTTTTTTTTTTTTACAGTCAAAAAAACGCCCCAGCCAAAACTGTTGATAACAGCCTATGCGTGTATGGACACATAGGATAACATGCTGGAGAGTTTATTGACTGTAGAAAAAAAATGTCTGAAGCCAAAAACAGCAGCTGTAAAAACGTCCAGTGTGCATGAGGCCTAACACTCATCTATATTTGGTGCTGGCTGTAATGAGACGGGTGAAGAAATTGCTTTCTCCATTCAAATGAAATGGAGACATATGACAAGGTTTCACAAACTGAGGTCAACCCCCTGACATGCTGATGTCACATGTAACACATGGTATGCTTTTTTGCAACGTAACTTGGATGGTTGGTGCTGTGGGAGGAATCGCATGTCGCCTGCACATTTCAAAGATAAATCGGAAGATACAGAGGTTCAAAAAATGAAAATGTGGTTTCGGATTATGTACTTCTAGCACAGAAGTGATTTAAAGCGGGATTGTACTGAAAAAAAAAAATTTAAAAGCCAGCAGCTACAAATACTGCAGCTGCTGACTTTTAAAAAATGGACACTTACCTGTTCCAGGGTCCAGCGGTGTCGGCAGCAGAGGCCGATCGATCGCTCGGCTCCCTACTGTAGCCGGCGCCATTCTCGGTGAGGGAATCAGGAAGTGGCTTCACTTCCCGATTCCCTACTGCGCATGCGCGAGTCGCGCGGCGCAATGAGAATCTTCAGCGCCGTCTGCCGGGTCACGTGTGTGTCCCGGCAGACAGCGCGCCGGGACAGGAGGTGACGTAAACTCCCGTGGGAGTTTATGCCCGGAAGTGGGTGCAGATACCTGTCTTAGACAGGTATCTGCACCCCCCTCCCCCCTGAAAGGTGCCAAATGTGACACCGGAGGGGGGGAGGGTTCCGAAAAGCGGGAGTTCCACTTTAGGGTGGAATCCCCCTTTAAGCCGGCCATAGACTGGTCGAAATTTGTCCGATTCCACATCCTGACATTTTTTTTTCGCTTGAAAACCTCCCACTGTCAGAATACAATAGCAAAGCAGAAGGGATTCTCCCATCAACATGGACTGACAATAGCAAAGCAGGGGGAATCAAGCAATTTTCTTTCCTTCTACCCGTGATTAAAGGAAACAAAATTGTATTATATATGGCTTGTTTTCTTTCTGCCTAGCTTTGACATGGGAGAATAATTTGCGTATGTATGTGTAAGTTATTAATATTATTAATAATATTGGAATACAATTTTGTTGGTCCTTTTAAAGGTCCTGTACCCAGAGGAAAGAAAAAACATTTGTAGTATGAAGAAAAACTACTAATGTTTACAACTACGTACAGTATGTTAAAATTCTCCCACCTCTACATAATTTGCGACCTCTGACAGTATTGTACAATCAAAGAGTTCTAGTATAACTAAAAGCAAAACTTTTTGTTTTAGGTTTGAATTGAACAGTGAGGGATTAGAACACAGTCATCAGTTTTTTTTTTTTTGCTGTCTGGCCTTGTTGGTGGGGATACAACCTTTTTATGTGTCCTGTTTAACTGTTCTCACCAAATGTGAAAAAAGTTTTGGCTGCCACCAAAACAGAAATGGAGGGGAAATCTTCCAATAAAGACACTGGTTTTTGTGACCTCAAAGGATTCTGTCACTTTGAAAAGATTTCGTGTTTTGGCTATGGGACAGGAAATGAAGGAAAATCTCCCCATTGGAGGGGGCAAAAAAATTACAGTTGTTTATAACCCTCTCTTCTCTATCCAAAATGGTGGGGGGAGAAGCAAAAAGTCATCAGGTAGTTCGCTATGTTTTCGAAAATACCCCCTTCTACTTCAATACCTTATAAGGAACAAATGACATGACCAGTATTCCTGGTAACAGATCTGATGGTTCAAATCATTTGCTATTCAGTCTTCCCTTGCACATGCAATTTTGTCTAAAATCCAAGAGATACCTGCTGTATTAAAGAATATTGTTCGGATGGATGTCTTTCTGTTCAAAACTTTAAAACAAGATACTAATCCAAAGGGTTATTTGCAAGAAAAGTGAAAGATTTCACAGTAAATAGTTGTTAACCCTCTGCCTCACACAAAATAGAGAACTGTGGGGTTGATTTACCAAAATTGGAGAGTGCAAAATCTGGTGAAGCTCTGCATAGAAACCAATCAGCTTCCATCTTTTTTTTTTGTGGCAAAGCTTACCGTATTTTTCCGTGTATAAGACGCGGCTTTTTTCTTTAATTGTTACACTGAAATTCGAGCAGCGTCTTATACACGGTCAGTCAGCCTGGGAGAGAGCCGCGCGGGTGCGTAGGATGTCACAGCGGCATCCTCCAATCACAAGCTGTATGACGCCTGCTGCATCTGGAGGTGGAGAGTGCGCAGATGTGATCCGTTCGCTGTGGAGACTGCGCAGATGCGATCCGTTTGCTGTGGAGACTGCGCAGATGCATCAGGGAGCGGAGCGGAGCGATTAGAGCCAAGATGTCACAAAAGTAAGAGATTGTCATATTCTGCCAAATTCAAACTTAGTGTGGTTAGCTATGCAAAAGAGCATGGGAATAGAGCTGCAGAGAGACAGTTTGGACCCCCCCCCCCACTGAGAGTATGATCAGACAGTGGAGAAAACAGGAAGAACAACTCCTTAAGATGCCAAAAAAAAAGAAGGCCTTAAGGGGAAAACAAGCAAAAACTGTGTTCTGTTTTACCTGTTTAAAATGTTGTTTTCTTTATTTTGGGCTGGAAAAGTGGGGGGCGTCTTATACATGGGGGCGTCTTATACACGGAAAAATACGGTAATTGGACAAGCTGATGTTAGAAGCTTAATGGCTGTGCCAGATTTAGCACTCTCCGGTTTTAGTAAATCAAACCCTGTATGTTTTCCATCAGGGGTCTCTAGACTGCAGTCCGTAGGCCAGATGTGGCCTTTTGCTTGCCTTTATCCTGCCCTTGGGGAACTATTCTTTTCACTGATATGAGGCACTATTCCTCCCACTGGCACCAACAATGGGATACTATTCCTCTCACTGACACCAGTGATAGGGCACTATTGATACCACTGATACCACAGATGTATTTTTTTTTTAACTCCCACTACGCACCAAGCCTATGGCATTGTTTATTCTTATCAATGCCAGGACATTTTCTACTTCCACTGGCCACAGTCTGCCCCCCCCCCCCCTACAGTTTGAAGGACAGTAAACTGGCCCTTTGTTTTAAAAGTTTGGAGACCCCTGCTTTCCATGAGATACATTGGACAGAGCAGTACATTTTACAGAAACAAATTCCTACCAATTCAGCATATTGAAACAGTAATTTATTTATTTTTTCTTAAAGATTTGAGCTCCGGTGAAGTTTTTGTGTCTGGGCTGAAAGATACAGTTTGATTTTAAGTCATTCTACTGCAGACAGAAGGAACCGTCCCCCCTCCACCAGGGATCACTCGGGCCGAATGCCGGGAAACATCTACCGGTGCAATAAAAAAGGTCCGACATTCGGCCCGTGTGTATGTCAGTCAGTCCGACAGAAGCTGGCCGATTGGCTGAGAGCACTGACTGGTGTGTTCTGGCGGGGGGGGGAGCATGACATCCCCTGTCAGAACACAACAGCTTAGCAGGGGAGAACACTGCACTAACGTCAGATGGTTAGTACAGGGGCTCCGACCGGAGCTGCCAGTTTTTTTCCATTCAACCCGCTGGGTTGAACGAAAAGAAACTGTTGGTGCATACCAGGCTTAAGATGTAAAGTTCAGGCCCGATGCGACAATCGCTCGGACTTTGGAGAACTTTTTGTATCAGATATCAGACCCCATTCTGTGCAATAGAACCATTCTAATTGGTGCAACTTGAGGTTCCTGCACTACTTTTGGTACGACTTACATTGACTTCTGTTAAAGAAGATGCATGCAAATTGTGCCAAAGTCGTGGGCAGTGTGAATCCGGGATAGGATAATCACAAGGAGAGAAGCAGCTCGGTGTTTTGTGTGAGATAATAGGACATATATAGATGTTGACTGTGGATGAAGTCTGGACAAAGATGGTGCTGGCTTCTGGGTAATAAGGTTGAGGAATGCATTGTCCTATGTAGTACTGTGATCTGTTTGAGAGGTGCTTAATATCTGCGATACATTTATTAGCCTGCATGCACTTATCATAAAAAATATATATATCCGATACTCATTCAAGCTCCTCCTAAAATATTTGTTTGGACTGTTATAAGACTGGTATGACTGATGGGGGTCTATATTTCCACATAGTTTGCTGCCATTTCCCAGGCTGATAGAACAATCCAGATATTTGTGCCATGGTCTTTCACAGAGAAGCAGGTCTTTGTTCAGCTATGAAATGTGGCTCCATATGTCCTGACCCTGTGACCTTTTTTACAAATTCATTTAGAATGGCCATCTTAATATTTCCATTGAAAAGCTCATCTCTTAAATGAAACAGGATAATTTATAAATTACAGTTCTGTACTGGAATCTCATAAAAAAAGAAACAGACTGCAACTAGAGTTTGTGAGAAATTACATTAACTTTTTAATCATAGGAAACCATATTGCGTGATAAAGCTAAGCCATTAGATAGAGCAGATGCGGCCAAGCACCCAGCACTGCATATTAAGGCGTTGTATAGATTGATCATGGATGCCTGCAATGCTTGCTGAGCTAATGTGATTAATTTGTCTTGCGTTGCTCATTTGTACACATCTCCCTGCTTATGTCCTCTATAGGTAAATGAAAAATGTTCCAGATGCAAGTTCCAAACTCAGAATGAATTTGGCAGCGAAAGTAAAGCGACATTCTGGAATCCATTTACACTGAAACACTATTTCCAGACATTGAATAATTTGTAGACCAGGATCCCTAAAGGATCAGTCGGGCAGACCTACAAATATGTAAAGTAACCCCTTCCATTCTAAATAGGCTGCCATATAGTAGAGAGAACAGGCTACTAGTTATTTAATAAGCTTTTTTTCCTCCCCAAATAAAAATACAAATGACAATACTTCATTTTCTGTGTTTCATTCCTATCGGTTATGGGAAACAGCTGACCTACAAGGCTTCAATGTTTCCTATTAGACTTGGAACACTTATTTCGGTGCCAACCCTCTGTTGGATGTGCTGGAAACGCAGGACTCTTCAGCACTTTGGAAAATACTAAACAACCATTACTACTGGTGCAGTTCACAAAAGCTATTATACGGAGTCCATATCTGAATACATATACAGTATATTGTATATATGCTGGACAGCTAAAGACATGCATGAAACCCTATATTCAACAATTAATACAAAATTAGAATGGCCCCTGTCCTACACTCAGGAAAACAGTCCCAACATTATTATGCATACACTGCTGTGCAAAATATTTAGGCAGGTGTGGAAAATGCTGTAAATTAATAATGCTTTCAGAAATAGAATATAATTATTTTAATGTATTAACAAAATGGAAAGTAAATGAACAGAAGAGAAATCCAAATCACATAAATATTTGGTATGACTTCCCTTTACCTTCAAAACCGCATCAATTATTCTAGGTACAATTGCACAACGTTTTTGAAGGAACTCGGTAGGTAGATTGTTCCAAACATCTTGGAGAACTAACCACATATCTTCTGCTGATGTAGACTGCCTCAGATCCTATTGTCTCTTTATGTATTCCCATACAGACTCGAAGATGTTGAGATAAGGGCTCTGTGGGGGCCAAACCATCACTTCCAAGGCTCCTTGATCTTCTTTACATAGAAAATAGTTTTTAATGACATTGCCTGTATGTTTGAAGTTGTTGTACCGCTGCAGAATACATTTCAGGCCAATCACATGCCCTGGGCTCAGGGCAGCTTTATTTTTCATTTCAGCCTAAATGAATAAATGGATTTTACTAGACCACACCCCCACTCCTACTTGCTTACCAGAGCTTACATTACATTTCCCTGGGCCCATCAGGTCAACAGAGGTGGGAGCAAAAGAGGGATTTTTTATTTATTTGTGGAGTGTAAGTGGATAAAGTCAGTGCTGTTGTTCCACTGCAAACCGGGTGGGGGGGTGTAGGCGCCGTTGGGGGCCCTGTCAGAAAGGCTGTAGGGGCCTCATGATTTCTAACAGCGGCCCTGCACACGCCTCCCTGATGTTATGCATGATGTGATCCTGACCAAATATCCAACATTTGCAGAAATGCAGACCCAAACATGCAAGGAACCTCCACCATGCTTCACTGTACCACTCTCCAGCCCTTCCGTGAACAAACTGCATCCTGGCAAATATTTCAAATTTTGACTCATCAGTGCTGCCATTTTTCTGCACTCCAGTTCCTATGTTTTTGTGCATAGTTCAGTCATTTAGATTTTTTTCCACATTGGAGGTATGGCTTTTTTGCTGCAATTTTTTCATGAAGAAAAACTAGGAAGGTAGAAAAAAACAAACTGAGAAGATAATCCTGGCACTATTCTACCACATCCCGATTAAGTTTGAAAAACTACTGTGAGTGGCCCCAAGGGATAGTGTGGGTAAAAAAAAGAAGTGTCGGATAAGGGAAAAACAATGTATCAAAACTAGTATATATGTGAAAAGTACAAACGTTTTATCATTAAATACACAAAATAAATTTGTACACATCTGCAAAGAATGAGCACATAAAACAAAAAAATCAAAAAAGCATGGTATACCAACTACCAGAATTTTTTTTTTTTTTTTTTTTTGATCGAAACACACTAATAATCAGACAAAAGTCGGATGTAGGTGTGAGTAACAATGGAACCCAACATGTTTCGGAAAATAAAGCCAAATGAGTCTAGATTGATGTATCCATATCCTTCTTCTGGGGTTTTCACACCAAAATATCAAACCCCAGAAGAAGGATATGGATACATCAATCTAGCCTCATTTGGCTTTATTTTCCGAAACATGTTTGTCTGATTATTAGTGTGTTTCAATCAAAAAAATAATAATTTTCTGGTAGTTGGTATACCATGCTTTTTTGTTTTTTTAGTTTTCATTGTTTTTCCCTTATCCGGCACTTTTTCTACCCACACTATCCCTTGGGGCCATTCACAGTAGTTTTTACATTTTTTCATGAAGACCACTTCTGGCCAGACTTACTCTTGATAGTAAATGGGTTTACCCGGGTCCCACTGGTTTCCGCCAGTTCTGTGCTGATGGCAGTGCTGGACATTTTCCGATGTCGAAAGGGAAGTAGGTATGGTGTATCTTTCATCTGCTGCATTAAGTTTCCTTTGCCAACCACTGCGTCTACAGTCCTCATTGTTGTCCGTTTCTTTGTGCTTCTTCAAATGAGCTTGAACAGCACATTTTGAAACCTCAGTCTGGTTTGAAATCTTTGTCTGGGAGAGACCCTGCTAATGCAGCAAAACTACCTTGCGTCTTGTTGCTGTACTCAGTCCTACTATGGTGTATGACTTGTGACATGAAACTGTCTTCCACAACCTCATCTTAGTAGGAGAGTTTGGCTGTTCCTCAACCCCTTTTAAGCTCCTACACAGCTGTTTCTGTTTCAGTTAGGGCTCTTTCACACGGGGCGGATCAGCGCAGATCCGCCCCGTGGATAGCCGCTTGCTCAGCGGGGATCGCCGGAGCGATCTCCGCTGAGCAGAAGATGACAGGTCCGTCTCTGCACTCCGTGCAGGGACGGACCTGTCAGAGCGCCGCTCTCCCCTATGGGAGATCGGGTGACGACGGACCGTAGAGTCCGTCGTCACCCGATCCGCTCTGCAGACGGATGAAAAAATTGGGTTTTCCTCCGTCTGCAGAAACGGAGCATGGCGGGCACGGACGAGAGCGGGTGTCAGCGGATGCTCATCCGCTGACACCCGCTATCCCATAGGGATACCTGTATGTCCGTTTTTCCTTCAAAAAACGGAAGGATGAAAAACGGACATACGGTCCGTCCGTGTGAAAGAGCCCTAAGTGACTGTGTTTCAGCCTACATATTGAATTGATGATCGTCAGCACCTGCTTGGTATAATTGGTTAATCATACACCTAAATTATACACCTAACTCTAATCCTACAAAATTCCTGTCTGACATTGTACAAATGTACAAAGTGTGCTAGTGTAAGAATGAAAGCAAAGGGGGACTGCTTTAAGGCCACCCAGCGCATGGGACTGTGCCAGAATGAAAGTTTCAAGTTTCCCCCCCTGTTAGGGTTTAGGGCAGTTAACTGCAGGGGGCGGAGCCCATTTCATTCAGTCAGGTATAGCACTAGTCAGGTAACCAATAGGGAGTAACATATCTGGGGTCCCCGGTCAGCTGACCGCTGGAGGTCAGCTGAACTTTGGGAATCTTCCAGAAGGTAGAATCACCTGACCTCCTGGAAGCTTCTAGATTGGTCAAGAAGCTATATAAGGCAGTGCATCAGGCATAGTGGCTGCCAGTTCCTCAACACATCCACCTGAGGAGCCATCTCCCCTCCCCCCTCCCTTGTCGCAGCCTTATAATATTATGTGGTTTTATTACCATCCTTTGCTCTAAAGCAGTGGTTATTTAAAAGTTGGTTATAATTTCATCAACCTGAGTTGTAGTGGCTGGGTTGTTATTGTAAGTTGGTTGAGTAAACAATTTATTTGTGATTTCATTTATCTATCTATGAATATTTTCATGTTTATGAATAAAATGTAATACCAATAATAAAGACCGTGGCCTAGTTTTACTCCACCATGTTGTCTGTCTTCATTTATTACAATGTTATTCAGTTCTGGCTACATTCCCATAGATGCTGGGTTGAAGCCAAAGGGCAGTCACACCAAATATTGATTTGATCTAGATTTTTTTCTTCTCTGTGCTCACTTTGCAATTTGTAAATTGATAGAGAAAATTGAGTATGGTCCGTAATACTTTTTTTATTTGCACTAACAAATCATTTTTCATGGACGAGCTTTCGGGTTGTTCTCTTTTCTTCAAGGTCTAAGCAGTACTGATTTACAAAGGTTTTAGCAGAAGGTAACATGTTAAAACAAAACAAAACAAAAAAATCTCTGAGGGAAAGTAAAAAGAAAAACAAACACATACATATGCAAATCAATAGTATGGCAATGGTAATAAAGCTATCAGCAAGTGTGATAAGACAGAGGGAAAGCTATAGACTGGGGGGGGGGGGGGGCATCACGGTCACAGAGGGGGGTCATAAAACTCTAGTATATTGGGTGAGGAAACCAATATCTAAATTTAAGCCATTGTTTTTTGTATCAAAAAGAAGTATCATTCTTAGCACAAACAGTTTCCTTTCCTGGATAGTTCTGAAATTACCTTTAAGAACTAAAACATTGCAGTCTTCTATAGTGTGGTCCGGTTGTGAGGAATGATGTCCCACAGGTGTGCACAAACTGTCTTCCTTATGTTCCTTGATGGTATGTCTGTGCAAATTCATCCTCACTTGTAACTTCTGTCCTGTTTCTACAATCACCTCAAGTATTATGTAAATTGATAAAAATAAACACTTAAAATATATATTTTTAAAAAGCATTCCTACTTTACAGCTTTTCCTCACACCTGCCCAAACCTTTTGCACAGTACTGTATGTGTCTGTAATGGAGCTACCTAATGTTCACCATGCTATGCTGCTTCTGACTTCTTTTCAAAGGAATAAAAATAATTACGATACAAGTTTTAGGATTGCCAAACACTACAGTCAGAGTGCATATTCAATGCATATATATATATAATTCAAGATTTGGTGGTGACTGCACTACAAGATTTTCTGTATATTTGTGTTTGCAGAAATGGTTTCGCTTCTTAGAGCCCAATTGTGAATTTGGTGTACCTACTGGACTGTCTTCCCTTAGGTTCAAATATTAATTTACTCCATCTGATGTGATGTTTTTCATCAGCTGTCTTCAATACACAGGTAAAATTTGAAAGGTACATGACTTGGCTTCTGATTCTGTGGGCCTTTATATCTAAAAATGTTTAAATGATCAACAAATAGATCTATCTGCTTTAGAACAGGTAGTGACTGTGCTGTATAAAACTATATATAGTGCCTTCAAAAGTATTCATACCCCTTGAAATTTTCCAAATTTTGTCATGTTAAACCCAAAAACATAAATGTATATTATTGGGATTTTATGTGATAGACCAACACAAAGTGTCACATAATTGTGACGTGGAAGGAAAATAATAAATGTTTTTTAAATTTTTTTACAAATAAATATCTGAAAAGTGTGGCATGTATTTGTATTCAGCCCCCTGAGTCAATACTTTGTAGAATCACCTTTCGTGCAATTCCAGCTGCAAGTCTTTTTGGGGATGTCTCTACCAGGTTTGCACATCTAGAGAGTGACATTTTTGCCCATTCTTCTTTGCAAAATAGCTCAAGCAAAATAGCTCAGCAATTTTCAAGTCTTGCCACAGATTCTCAATTGGATTTAGGTCTGGACTTTGACTGGACCATTCTAACACATGAATATGCTTTGATCTAAACCATTCTATTGTAGCTCTGGCTGTACGTTTAGGGTCGTTGCCCTGCTGGAAGATGAACCTCCGCAGACTCTAACAGGTTTTCGTCTAAGATTGCCCTGTATTTGGCTCCTGGTTGCTTTTAGGCCAAAAAGTTCAATTTTGGTCTCATCTGACCAGAGCACCTTATTCCACGTTTTTCCTGTGTCCCCCACATGGCTTCTTGCAAACTGCAAATGGGACTTCTTATGGCTTTCTTTCATCAATGGCTTTCTTCTTGCCACTCTTCTATAAAGGCCAGATTTGTGAAGTGTACGATTAATAGTTGTCTTCTGGACAGATTCTCCCAACTAAGCTGTGGATCTCTGCAGCTCCTCTAGAGTTACCATGGGCCTCTTGGCTGCTTCTCTGATTAATGCTCTCCTTGCCCAGCAAGTCAGTTTAGGCGGATGGCCATGTCTTGGTAGGTTTGCAGTTGTGCCATATTCTTTCCATTTTCAGATGATGGATTGAACAGATGTTCAAAGCTTGGGATATTTTTTTTATAGCCTAACCCTGCTTTAAACTTCTCCACAACTTTATCTCTGGCCTGTCTGGTGTGTTCCTTGGCCTTTATGATGCTGTTTGTTCACTAAGGTTCTCTAACAAACCTCGGAGGGCTTCACAGAACAGCTGTAATTATACTGAGATTAAATTACACACACTCTTTTTCATTTACTAATTAGGTGACATCTAAAGGCAATTGGTTCAACTAGATTTTAGTTATGGGTATCAGAGTAAAGGGGGCTGAATACAAATGCACGCAACACTTTTCACATATTTATTTGTAAAAAAATTTGAAAAACATTTATCAATTTTTCTTCTACTTCGCAATTATGTGCCGCTTTGTGTTGGTCTATCACATAAAATCCCAATAAAATACATTTAGGTTTTTGGTTGTAACATGACAGAATGTGGAAAATTTCAGGGGGAAGAATACTTTTTCAAGGCACTGCACTGTAGTTATACTGTGTTTTAAGTACATACATTTGTTACTTTTAGCTATGATAATGGCTTCTTTGCATTCTGGTTTTTAGTTTGCATGTGTTGTTTTTTTCCTGCTGTTTAGTTTACAAGTGTTGCTTTTAGCTGTTATAGTATTTAGATTGCATTGCATAATTGTATTGTATTTTATTTGCATTTGGTTGCAGTTGGTTGTCACAGGCAGAATAAAGGACAATAACAGGCTTATGAGCACTGAGCAGTTAAGCTAGTGATTTTATACCATTTCTTAGTGTATAACTGTACTTTAGCATGGCAAAAGTAAATGTTTGACAGTTTGTGCAGTAAGGACTGGATTTTGTCCCACTACGATTATAGGCTTTAGCAGACATTTCAAATTCTGTTGAAACAAACTCATGGATTTTTTTATATTATTAATTCAGGTCTTATGGAGTCAGTTATTTAGCTGCATCGTTGTGGGGAAGTGCTTTATTGTGCCCAGACCCAACCCATAGGGATCAGTCACTTCTTTATGAAAAATAATATATATTATTAATTTACCCTTCTTTTGTCTTTCTGTGATTGCCAGTATATTCCTGTTTTCTTACAAGTCAGCCGATATGTTTTTCGTTCATTGCGTTGTACTTTTTTCCTCTCCCAACATTGCAGTTATATACCATATGTATTGGTGGTTTTTATAACATAATACATTTAAATGTAAATTTATAAAAAAAACAAAGTGGTTCACCTTACTCATTGCATGTTATCTACTTTGTGTCCTTTGCTGCATAACTTTTAGCATACAATTCAGGCCTTATGCCGGTAGGGGACATTTTCTTCCCCATACAAGGATTAAAGTTGTTAGTATATTTTCTATATTCATTATTTTAGATATTATTTTGGATTTTTCTTCTGTTTTTAGTTGATTTAATACAATATGTAATTTTCTAGCAGTATTCTGTTAAACCTAAATACATTTGTCTTTTATTAGATGTGTATGTTGATGTCCATGCATCCCAACACACTGAAACACATTGTAATGCGTTACTATGCATTGTGGTGCGCAACATAACAAATGCCACAATTCTGTTTTCTGTGTGTTGCCAGCCCAATGGGCTGTCTAAACGCAACACAGATTAACATATGTGTGTTAACACAATGCACCATAGTGAATAGACCCTTAAATATGTTATTTTACAGGGTGCCTCTGGTTAGGGTTTGCTTTACAGTTAAAGTACTGGCTATGAGGACTACCCAACTCAATGTTTTTTTTTTTTTTCATCCACCCCTTCCGTGTCAAAAATAATATATTCAAATAACATATATTGTAGTACACATATAGTTACATAGTAGGTTAGGTCGAAAAAAGACCAACCTATGTGTGTGAATATATGTCAGTATTACATTGTATATCCCTGTAGGTTGCGGTCGTTCAGGTGCTTATCTAATAGTCTATTGAAACTATCAATGCCCCCCGCTGAGACCACTGCCTGTGGAAGGGAATTCCACATCCTTGCCGCTCTTATAGTAAAGAACCCTCTACATAGCTTAAGGTTAAACTTCTTTTCTTCTAATTTTAATGAGTGGCCACAAGTCTTGTTAAACTCCCTTTCGCGATTGTGGGGTCACCAGTATGATATTTGTATATGAAATCATATCTCCTCTCAAGCGTCTCTTCTGCAGAGAGAGCTCCATTTCCAGTACATCCTTCCTGAGGACTGGTGCCCAGAACTGGACAGCATACTCTAGGTGCAGCCAGACCAGAGTCTAGAAGAGCGGGAGAATTATCGTTTAATCTCTGGAATTAATCCCCTTTTTAATGTATGCCAATATTCTGTTTGCTTTGTTAGCAGCAGCTTGACATTGAATGCCATTGCTAAACCTATCATCTACTAGGACCCCCAGGTCCTTTTCCATCCTAGATTCCCCCAGAGGTTCTCCCCCAGTGTATAGATTTCATTAATATTTTTACCACGAAAATGCATTATTTTACATTTTTCTACATTGAACCTCATTTGCCATGTAGTTGCCCACCCCATTAATTTGTTCAGATCTTTTTTCAAGGTTTCCACATCCTGCGGAGAAGTTATTGCCCTGCTTAGCTTAGTATCGTCTGCAAATACAGAGATTGAACTGTTTACCCCCATCCTCCAGGTCGTTTATGAACAAATTAAACAGGATTGGTCCCAGCACAGAACCCTGGGGGGCCCCACTACCCACCCCTGACCATTCCGAGTACTCTCCATTTATAACTACCCTCTGAACTCACCCTGGTATCCAGTTTTCAATCCATGTACTCACCCAATGGTACATGCCAACGGACCTTGTTTTGTACAGTAAACATTTATGGGGAACTGTGTCAAATGCTTTTGCAAAATCCAGATACATACCAGCCCCTCACATGATTAGCAGTCCTTCTTCTTATTATTTACAATCAATGGTGGGTGGTTTATACTGCTGCAACCAGATTGTGAGCAGTACATTGTGATCCCCTGCAGGAGTCTATGATGGCATTGGCACTATAGAACCCAGAAGAGGACAAGCACGGTAAATAGTGACTAAGAGAATATATCTATTGCTGCAAAAACCAATGGACAATTTATTTTATATCATTTTCAAAGTCCAGGAGTTGGGCTTTAGGGTGTTATAGGATGTTTTGGGTATAGAGACACTTTACACTTGATCTTGGACAATATCTTCTGCAAAACTGCCAGTGCTGAGGCCTTCTGTGCTTTCCTAAAGGGGTTTTGTAATATAAATAGTTTTTCTTATCTTAGGTCAGCTCTTTGCATTATTAATTTCTTCTGTACTTTGGGGGCATTTGTTTCATCACAGTTTCTGTAACAAACAATTTAATTAAAATCAGCGAAAGCACTGAAAGTGGTGGAGTCCTTAAAGAGTGCAAAGGACTCCAGCAGTGTGATAACATCACAAAGAGGGGTGATGACAAGAGGTTGGCTGCAGGCCCAGAGTGCAGTGCTGGATCAGAGGTATTCACTAATGAAAGAGGCAATGCAGAGGGTCATGTGACAGTAGACTCTGGTAAAAAAAAATAGGTGTGTCTGGGTGGGGGGGCAAAGGGATTGGAGTGGTTTAATTTGTCTGTAGATAGAGCAAATGTCCCTGTCTTTCCCTCAAATCCATAGCAGGAAACAGCTCTCCTTTTACATTCGAAGATAAGATCAGACCTTTCCATTCTGGTGCATTGTGTTAACGCATACACATTAACATTTATTGTGTTAAGACAGTCTATGCATTTGAATGGGGTGACAGTACACAAGAACAAAAAAAAAAAATGACACCTACATAGCACACCTCAATGGGGGCAATGTGTTACCATGTGTCAAGGTACACTGCAACGCAAGTGTGCTGCCTTAGTGCTTTGGTGTGAAAAAGAATGGCATGGCAACATGCTTGCAACCATGTGTTACTGCAATGCATAGGGCCCTAAAACTTTTCAATTCCTCAACATGGTTTATTCTGCCTCCATTCATGTTGAATGGTCATATGCCAGTGTAACAGCCATAACCCTCGATGGGGCGGCCTTAACTTTTGGGCTTACCGGTTACCTCCGCTTGGCTTTTTCTTCCAGGTCTAAGGGGTTCCCAGGGTTAGTACCCAACGACTTTGGACGCTGACACCATAAAAGTCCTTTAGAAAGGTTTTTATTTGCAGGGGTAACATCCAACAAACACAGTCTCGTATGGGAACAGAGGGCAAGGGTGAAGAAACTCAGGCACCTTGAACTGCTGACTATTAGGAAGTCTCTAATGCAAACCCAGAGAGTAGCCACTTGCAGCTGGACGCTTCAAAGCTGAACAAATCTCTAGCCAGAGATTAGGGCAGTCAGCAGTGAATTCGGAACTTGCAAAGTCTCTGACCTTGAAGAAAAGTTGCAATCAAAGTGAACAGGAACCTTTCCTCAGCACCTGGAACATTCTCTGTCTCCTTGGCAGTACTGGGAAAGCGTGGATTCGTCAGTGTCCTTGACAACCCAGCAACCAGGCACTTCTTGGGATGCCAGCTTGTTGGCCCTCCTCCGAAGAGTCCTCCCCGGTCGCTTACACAAGCTGCAGTGCCCCTCCAATTTGAGAGCGCACCCAGACGCCTTGAATCCTCCCCAGCTGGCTCAGAGACTCTGGAACAGATGGATCCTTGCCCCAGACCAAGCAGGTCTGTGGGGCTAGTCAAACTGACCATGTTGCGGGGCGGCCTATGCTCCGCGACTGGGACCCCTCGTGGGGCTTCCCCGGTCCAGATTCAGAAACAGGCAGCTATGGCCGAATGAACCCCAAACACGTGACTCCAGCAAGTACCCTTCCCCAGACTCCTCAACGGGGCCAGACGCACCCACTGATTGGCTCCAGGGAATGCTGGTACTCAAAACGTCCAACCAGGCCTGGTTCTGGGCCTGTCATGTGCACCTAACTGTACACATGACCAGGCAGAACCCTAGCACAGCCCAGCCAGACGGATGCCAAAGTTAAACCTACACAATTAACCCCCAGAACCCCTTTACTGTTCTAAAGGGAAAAATAACTTAATTTACACATAGCGGACACCTTGCAAAAGTGTCGCCGCTACACCAGGAAACTCTTTCTCTTAAGACATTAGGCTTTACCTTGTATTTATATTGCCTTGTGCTGCAAAAATTCTTAGCTACTGGCAACATGTGAAATAGCAATTTATTAGGAGATTGCAGTAGCTATTTTGCTAATTAATAGCCCTCTCAGATAAAAACAAAACAAAATATGAATTATGAATAAATTACATTTGGAGAGCTAAAATGCTGTGTCAGTAGGCATTATAAAGAATTGTTTTTGGGCTTCCAAGGTAAAGTTTGTTTTACTTGCAGCTATTCTGTAAACCACTTGCAAGAGCTGCTGGAGTCCAGGAAAGATGCTTTGCAAATGTTAAAACAAAAGTAAAAATTAGGTGCTGAATACAGATCTTCAACGGGTCAGTCGAATTATCACCTGCCCATTAGCTCCGTTTGGCAGCACTCCACAAAACAATGCCACCCCTTAAAATGGGAAGAAAATGCAGAGTTGAATGTCAAATGAGAGTGACAATCAAACAAATATACAAGAGTTGAAAATTCATATCCATAAAATTGGCTCTGCTATGAACCAATTTTATCATTAAACTAACTTTGGATTTTTGGATGTTTATTTGGCACTCTCATTAGATTGTATGTATCTGTGGAAATGCTGAGATTCTGGGAGTTTGTGTGAAGTAATGCTGCAGGTCAGTGGTGGCTAGTGGTTCTTCTTTTTTTGGGGGGGGGCGGCAAACAATCCACCCCCCCCAGCCAGGTCACAGGGGTCACGGGCAACCCCCCCCCCCCCATGGCGGTTGGTCAGTCAGTAGTCGGGCCCTGCACTTAACACACCTTGTGGGCAGCGCTCCGGGTGGCTGCTTTCTTGGTTCCCCTGCGTCTCCTCCGTCCTCCTCCTGGCGGCCAATCTGATCGGATCTCCTTTTGGCCAATCGGCAACGGGCCTCAGGACCCACTTCCTGATTGGCCAGGAGGAGAATCAGTGTTACAATAGCGAATATTCATTCGCTATTGTCACACAACTGGGTGGGCTTCGGGCGCAGTGCTCTGCGCCCCGAGCCCACTCTTTTTTAAAGCCGATTAGAGCCTCTGGCTCTAATCACATGCTTCAAAAAAATAAAATCTGATTGGAATACAGGCATCCAGTGCCCTGCATGTAGATCAGGGGGACAGACGCATGGATAGGGGGAGGCGCCCGTGCACCCCTAATGGACAGGCTGCTACTGTTGCAGGTATAGTGCATACTACAGAGCAGCCATTCTAAACCATGGTTCTGTGGAACTCAAGGATTACTCCAGGGGTAGCTGAAGGTTCCTTGAGCTGTGGCTCATTGACCTCCCATTTAACCACTTCCAGCTCAAGCCAATTCTGGTATTCCTCTCCTACATGTAAAAATCATATATTTTTTTTCTATAAAATGACTCAGAACCCCCAAATATTCTATATGTTTCTTTTAGCAGAGACCCTATGGAATAAAACGGCGGTCCTTGCACTTTCATGAATAAAAAAAATAAAATTATTAAAGTTAGCACAATTTTTTTGTACAATGAGTAAATAGATATGTAACATGTCATGCTTAAAAATTCCACACACTCGTTGAATGGCGCCAAACTTCAGTACTTAAAAAATCTCCATAGGCTACGCTTTAATTTTTATTTATTTTTTACAGGTTACCAGTTTAGGGTTACAGAGGAGGTCTTGTACTAGAATTATTTCTCTCGCTTGCGGCAATACCTCACATGTGTGGTTTGAACGCTGTTTACATATGCGGGCGTGACCTACATATGCGTTTGCTTGCCTGCCAGTGCCTCCTCATCAGTGCCACCCATTAGTGCCCATCAGTGCGGCCTTTCAGTGCAACCTATGAGTGCCCATCAGTGCCACCTATCAATGCCCATCAGTGCTGCATATCAGTGCCACCTATCAGTGCTGCCTATCAGTGCCCATAAGTGCTGCATATTAGTGCCTCATCAGTGTCCATCAGTGCCAGCTCATCAATGCTGCCTTATCAGTGCCCATCAGTGCAGCCTCATCAGTGCCCATCAGTGAAGGAGAAAACTTACTTATTTACAACATTTTGAAACAGAAACAAAGAAAAACTTATTTTTTTTTCAAATTTGTTTATTTGTTTAGCAAAAAAAAAAAAACCCAGTGGTGATCAAATAGCACCAAAAGAAAGCTCTACTTGTGGGGAAAAAAAAACAAAATTATAAAAATTTTATTTGGGTACAGTGTTGCATGACCGCGCAATTGTCATTTAAAATGCATGAAAGTTGGCCTGGGCAGGAAATGGTTAATTTTTTTTTTTTTTAATTGCTTTTATTCTTATTACAAGGAATGTAAACATCCCTTGGAATAGGAATAGGTATGACAGGTCCTCTTTACAGAGAGATCTGGGGTCTATAAGTCCCCAGATCTTGCCTCTAGACTGGAAAGCCTGAGATTAAAAAAAAAAAAAAAACATCTCTGGCTTTCCAGCTAAAACAAATGGAAGTGTTTACATCTGCCGGTGCCGGAGGTGATGTCATGACATTGCTCCTGGCCTCCGAAGGTTATAGATATGGCCGAGGTCAATCTGGTCCTTGGTCAGCTTTATGGTAAACGGCCGCTGCCAGCCAATTCATTCTGCGGTTTCCAGATTGCACAGGCGAGCCGTAAGAAGCACCGACATCCCCTTCGACTGCCTGTAAAAGCAAGCAAGTGGCTAAACAGCCGCTATGATTGTTTTTTAAATGAGAGGGAATCGCCGGCAGGAAAAAACAATATTCAAATTTAACCACTTAAAGTCCAGGACGTCATATGACGTCCACCTAGGTCCTAGGGTTAAGTGGTGCCTGCATAGCTCCAGGACAGTGCCACTTGGCATAGTCAGCTGCATCAGACCAATGATCTTTTTGGCTGTCTGTAGGTTTGGCATACTGACCAACAATGTAAAGGGGACATTGTTCACACTGGTCAACAATGTAAGAGGCATTTTTTCAATGACCGCCAATGAATTGGTTTATTGGGTTCCCCAAGACCTAAAAATTACCTAAGGGTTCCTCTGGGGTAAAAAAGTTGAGAAAAGCTGCTATAGATTCTTTTAGGTTGTTTGCATTAAGAACTGATTATTTGTGAAAATGTTTTCCATGTTTTTTTGTATTTCTTGTTCCTATGAAACAAAAGAGAAAACCATTATGACCCTTGTATTAATTTTAGTGGGGCAGAATATTTTCATAAGCTGCGAGAACCCACGTAAATGGTGACATGGTTCTTCTAGCATAAGCTCTGGTTCAAAGTCACACATCAGTGCGATGTGCACTGGTGATTTAATTACGGCTTGTGACTTCATTTAACAAAAGTCTATGCAAGTTGCAATGAAATCGGTAAAAAGTAGTGTCATAATCTCTGCATCATGAGTAGAGGCCATATGAGCGGTTCCATTGCCGGCAATGGGGTAGGACTTGTCATGCAATTTGAAACTGTCAAGTCGCATGAAAAGTCGCACTGGCGTGAACGGCAGCTGCGTCCAACCTGTGTCTACAGCATATTATATGTCTCACATATTCAAATTATTAGTGTAGGAGGCAAAAAAATAAAATAATGGAATGGTGATCCAGAAGTATCTGATAAATGAGTTAGACTTTGGATGCTGGAAACACTGGTTCCCCTCACACAAGAAAGCAGAAAGGCTCCTATTTCATAACTGTTCTCATGTCAGAGGAATGCAGCATGAGGGGTTGGCAGCAAAGATTTTCTCAATAGACTCTGGCCAGAACAACATAAAAAACCGCAAGGTTGCATGCGTGTCCGCTGACGGCATCCCATGAAATATGGGAGCTCTTGTTATATTATCCAGCTATGGTCAGAAATGCAGACTCAGCAAAGTCACCTCACTTCTATCTACTTGTTTACATCATTTTATGTGTGAAAGTAATTTTAGGAAGACTTGATAAATTCCATATGAGAAACATTGCTATGTCACCATTAATCCATAGTAGATAGGGAAATGTTTGATGGAAAATGAAATATGGAGGACCGGATTACTTATATTAATAAACCCCTGTGCCCTCTTTCAACAGTATGTTTTTGTGAAAAGTTTGTTGAATAAATAAACATTATGGGGTTAATTTACTATAATTTACTACAACTGGAGAGCACAAAATCTGGTGCAGCTATGCATGGTAGCCAATCAGCTTCTAACTTCAGCTTGTTCAATTTAATTTTGGCAAAAGAAAACTGGTTTCTATGCCGAGCTACACCAGATTCTGCACTCTCTAGCTTTAGTAAATCAACCCCCTATATGTATTACAGTTTTATATTTATATACATTTTATTAAACTTCACTGCAGATTCCTACCTGCTTCGGGTTCAGAAGACACAGAGACACTCTAGTAACTTCCTCAAACTCACCGCTGATGGGGTAAGTACATAGTCAATACCAGTCCTGTAATTCTGCATTTCCCGCACCCCTGTAGATGCATGACCAAATAAATTCCAATGACCAAAGGTCCACTGCAGTAATTATATGGATGGTGCAGAAGATACCTGAAATTCTACATCAAACTCTGTGTCAATTTCTGGGAAAAGAAGTAAACCAATCCCATTCAAAGGAAATGAAATGGGGGTGTTTCCTACACAAACTGTTGTTGCTTCAGCTGGCCATAGGTGCATCAAAATTTGGCCAGTTTGGCAAGGACCAGCCGAATTTCAATTTTTGTGTGGTCGCCCCTGTTTAACAGAAGTTGATCGACGTGGATCATCTATAACTAGCTTTCCTTGCAATGATGTCTACAGAAAAGTATCGTTATGGTTGTAAGAAGGCTAAATTCTAACTTTTTGGGAATTTTAGAAAACCATGGCTGGCTGAAGATTGAACAAGGAGGGTAACTTTGAATGGTATTACAAATGGCTTGTGTAACAGTTATAAATGCTACACCAACTTTTTAAAATATAGTTTTCATTTATTCTTTATTATTGTTTAGGCTGGATTCACACCTTTGGGTTCTAAAAGGAGATAATTTCAGGGAAATCTAAAGGCCTGATTACATGTGCTTTGACACACATGAATGTATGTAAACGGGTTAGCCATTGTGCTACATGATACTAGACTGCTACATCTGTCTGATGCTTTGGTGTGTGTTGCCCTTTTTATACGTTAAATGGGCTATTGATGATAATGGCAATGCATGAAAATGCAGGATTGTTGTGAGTATAAAAACACACATGGAAAGGTGCCTGTGAAAGTTCTCATTTAACCAACTCATAACATATCTAGTAGTAGTTAGTCCTATTTAACTGGACCTGTTCTGTAATGTAGAAGTTTCATAGCTCGACCAAGCCACTATCTAAGTTTCGAATAACTGACGAAGGGGCTTAAACAAGCTACAAAACATCTTCAACATTACAGAACAAGTCCAGCTGAATAGGACTAATTACTACTAGATGCACATGGAAAAACAATGTTTCTTAGCTTGAAGAAAACTATAAAGAAGCATAGTAGACTCACCTCTTAAATAACATCACAACAATACATAACCGGATGCCTTATGGCCACAGCTATCCTACCTTTCCTGAACAGACAATGATCTTTTGTCTCTCCTTCCTAGTTGTTCAGATGAGTGTGTCAGTCTACTGATCAACTTCCCATCCGGCTCTCAGGTCTATTCTTCTGAACTCTGATCTATGTGACTGATATGGGATAGGAACCCTTTGCAACACAAGGACAAGAGAGTCTGACATGGCAGTGAACCATAGAAATGGCAGGTTACTAGAGCAGACCACAGCAACTAGATACATATTGTATATAAGAATGTCAGTCCTATACATGAATGGTTATATGTTTTTTCGGGCACAGTGTTGGAATGAGATAGGACTCAGGTAAGTATTTATGGTTTGCTCTGGTAGCACACAGAAAAGAGAGAGCCAAGAGCTCTGGCAGGGGAAATGAAGCCACCCAGGAATGCTACAGTTTTATTTTTTCTGCGTAGCCATTTTTCTTTGGCAGTGCAATAAATCAGAGTAGCCCACGGCAACCAATCAGATTTTATTTTATTTCAAAGCTAACACATTGTACTTGGTTCCACTTTTGTCAAGCATCAAAATGATTATGATGGTGCTATCTTTTTAATTTGTGATTAGGAAAAGTTGTCAGCTGACTTTTAAAGGATAAGCACACCTTCAGCTGTACTCTACAAATTCTGCTTGCCTGTAACCATATGTCAGAGATAGCCCAAAGTGCTATTATTACAATATCCATTATTAGCTATAGCATCTCCCAATTCATGTGCCAAAGCAGACTGGAACACCAGAGGATAGAATCATCTCCTGTACAAGAGTATATAAATAGATAAAGTAGCAGCAGAGGGTGGATTTGTGGTGTATTTACGTTGTTGTTAAGTTGTGTGATGACCATAGGCTTGAAAATCCAACAGAAGAGAGAGATAGAAATAATGATAACAAAATACACAGGTTTCACAAGTATGTCTGTATAATACGAGTGGTCTTCAAAACGTTTCCGCACTTTTTTATGTTTCATAAAAAAAAGTGCGGAACTTTTTTGAAGAACCCTTGTATATTTTATATTAGTAATAGATAGTCGACATGACAGAAGGTTTCAAGGGTTCTCTGATTCCTACTGTTTTCAGGTACCGTTATAGTCCACAAATCGGTTCTTCCTCTCTCCTTTTTTCTTTCTAATGTTATAGGATGAGGTACCGCCCATAGCGTTTCTATATACCAATTTTTTCTTATTTGATTCCGACTGTATTAATTGTATAGTAATTATACTGTCTGCCCTAAAGCAAAGCGATGCGTAAACTGTTGGCGCTATATAAATCCTGTATAATAATAATATAAAAAGTCATAAAATATATTAATTGGATAATGCTGTTTGATTGGGATATAGGGTTTGAGCACTTCTCTCAGATTTTAAGATGTATAATATATATATTACTTAACTCTAAATCTGTACTTGCATGTCAGTAAAATGTATACAGATATTGTGATCTCTTTTTTAATTTAGTTTTTGAAAAGTGTTGTAGTCTACAATTTTAAAAGGGAATTTTGATTTGTTGAGGCAACAGCTGGCACAAATTGTGGCAATTGAGTGCTGGAAGTCTTTTTCAATTTTGTATCATGATCCTATACTGTGTTGTTTAATTAACATGAGATAAAGCTTAAATCTTATTGCCAGCTTGTGTGATAGGCAGCATGTCTGACATACCTGGCATAGCACATAACCAATGAACCATCAGTACAAATTGGTGAGGTTCACAGAACTCATTCTGCTAATAGCTACCACAGTATGCTTGTAAATTATGAACCAAAACAAGCACATTTATTCTGGAGACCCGTTAAAAAAAATAAAACAGCAGAAGACAAAAAAGGCAATTGATAATAACATTTGTTAAAAAAAGAGCAGAATCTCTTTATGTGAGAAATTACTTTTTTTTTTTTTTTTGCTTTCCTATGTCTTTGGCAGAATCCATGCAGTTTACAATAACTGTGGCCAGTCCTCCATTCTAGCATGTCTTGGCTAAAAAGTCTGAAACAGAGGAGGAAAAAAGCTTAACCCATAGTATACAGCTGGAGCTGTTTGTGTACTGTTATTAAGCATGATGTTGTGAACATTAGGTATGTCAGGCAGTACCAGGACAAAGTCATTCTAGATTGTAAGCTCTAACGAGCAGGGCCCACTGATTCCTCCTGTATTGAATTATACTGTAACTTTACTGTTGGCGCTATATAGATCCTGTATAATAATAATAATAACAATTCAGTACCCAGGGTGAAAATGCCAAACTGCAGCCCCCTCCACTGTGATTTGTGCACCTGATGTGCATGCTCAATTGTCATACCCACACACAGAGTGCAGTGGTCAGAAGTGTGTAACTTACAGAATGCAGGGGTTAGGAGTAATGTACATCGTGCAGGGGTCAGTAATAAAGTAATACAAGTAACTTACAGAGCACAAGGGTTATTTCTAAAAGTAATGTACAAAATGCAGATGTAGGAAGTAAAAGTAATGTACACAGTGCTGAGGTCAGTAGTAAGAGTAATGTACAAAATTCAGATGTAAGAAGTAAAAGTAATGTACAGTCAATAATAAAAGTAATGTACAGTGTTTCAACATCATTAGTAAAAGTAATGCACAGAGTTCAAAGGTCAATAGTATTGTATAGAGTGCAGGCTCCAGGAGTAAAAGTAATGTATCAAGTACAGAGGTCAGAAGTATAAATAATGTACAGAAATCGAGATTAAGAGCAAAGAAGAGAGCACAGGGGTCCAGAGTTAAAGTAACATATAGCCAAGCGAGCATAGTGCAGGGGTTTGGAGTATACACACAACCTAGATCACAATGACCCCTATCTTTATTTACATTCATAGAACAGCAATAACCCCTAAGAGGCATTTCAATAACACACATGAATACATTTACTCAAATATATACACCCATACACACACACACACACACACACTGGGTGTTGAGTATTGATTTCCATTGTAGTAGAAAATGAGGTTGTTGGAAGTATCTAATGATTTTATTATCACCCTAATTGTAAAACACTATCCAGATTTATTCCAGCGTTGTTCTTTGAACATTCTGTATATTGAAGAAACCTTAGTGTGCCATGATCTCACAATGTTATAAAAATAGTTGATCCAGTGTGTATTGCTTAATTCATTGCTTTATTGATTATCTTATTCAGAAAAGGATGGGATGGTACTAGCAGAGACAGTTATGGTTGCTTGTATCTAGCATAGCTAGAGTACATATAGATATCGAGAAGTATCTATAGGATCCAGCAGTCATTTTGAAAAAGACCATTTTCCTGTCTGGGTGTTGGTTATCTGAGGCATTTGTTGCAGCCAGCCATCTTGGCTGTACAAGAAAATTAAGTGCACACACTCAAATTTTATGAATAATGGAATGTATTATTTACTTACTCAATCTAAAGCTATACATTTGAACCACAATGTTATATTTAACAATTGCTTGAGTTTTAAGATTTTGATTTTTGCAGCCTCCATGTGACTATTATTTTCAGCTCTCATTGTTACATATTATATGTCATAATAGCACACAATACTCATTATATATACGTAAATTTAGCCTAACGCTTTCTCAACTTCCAACCAGAGTTCTTGTCATTTGTTCCCCTAGTAATACAAGAATATTCTGTAAAACAATGTGAATAAGACCACTCCACTGTTTGCTTCGTTGGATTAGGACAGATACAGTTATGTGAAGGAGTAATTACAACGCAAGGAAACTGCTGAACACATATCTGAGCAGGCAAACACTGGATGATCATTAAAATAGTGTCTACATACAAAGGTAATATATTTGAACAAACGACACATACAATTGACATGGTGTATTAATTCTCATAATCTAAACTAACAAAAGTGCAGATTTGTTACCTTGAAAAGTAAATACACCCCTATATTTACCACCAGTTCAAATCTATGAAATTTGAATTAGGTATTCCAGATTGGGTGCCAATTGTTAGAACCTCCTTAAGTAGTATGTAGGTGAACCTGTCCTATGTAAATCTCAGATATCTATGGTGTGGCCCTCTTCTTGCTTTTGACATGTTTGGTGTCATTAGGAACAGAAGAGCTTTCTAAAGACCCCAGAAAGAAGATTGTGGATAATTATCTGCCTGGCAAGGAATCATTCCTTAAACAAGATTCTGTTTGGTAGTCATGGACTTTATGTGGACCATATAGAAACCAACTGAGTATCTTAAAAACAGTTTGTTAGTAAATCTCATTAAAACAATACAACACATGTTAAAATGCTCTCTACTTAGAGGTTCACATCATGTGTAGATTCCAACATAATTCACATGTAGGTAGGTTTGATATGTTTCAAGAGATCTTCTTCAGGAGAACATGTGAAAGGATCAATACACTGGAACCCACCGTTGGTCTTTAAAGAAAAGAGAAGAAACAATGCAATCTGCTGAAATTCACATCATGTAAGCATTTCTCAGAGATATATCTTGATACACCAAACTGAAAGCCATTGTCTCTCAGGTAGAAACACATGCATATAGCTAAAAGTTCAGCAGACGATCTAATGGTCACAGTAGGAGTGGTTCAGCATCGTTAATTAATGGCCAGTATGTCAAAATGGTAACCAAAACTTCTGTATTCCAATTGCAGTATGAGCTCCCAGTCCATACTCGTCAAAAGGGTCATAGAAACAAATAGGTTCTATGTCTTCCACATAATTCCAACATGCTGCTGCCATTGGAAGACAAGGGGACTACGGAAGATTTCCAGTGCAGGGCAATAGCCCATAATATTGCTGCACAAATAGTGTGAAACAACATTTCCTCTCTATGCAACATTCCCAGAATTTAGGCATCTCGGAGGCACATAGGCTTCATTAGGGTCGAGGGAGTAACCGAAATTGCAGAGGCTATAGTGGAAATCTTGCTGCACGCCGGAGAGATGCTCACAGTCACAGAATGTATGCTAAAGGGATCCCTGAAGCAGACATCCATGGAAGCATAACCCTGAGACTCCAGGGTAGAAAGCATCAGTGTTGCCAACCTACTAGACTGAAATTTACTGACACAACACCCACCATTTACTGGCACAGCCAAGCTTTTACTGGCATTTCCAAAAGTTACAAAATTACAGTTTTTGGTGAAAATTTCAGTGTTTTGCCTACAAACAATGCAATTTGCAATGTGATTTAAGGTAGATATTAAGGCAAAAAACATATTTCTTATTTTTGATACAGTAAGCAAGGAGTTGCGGCACAGGATTTAGGAGGGCAAGAAATTAGAATGGTCAGGTACACACACATTAAACTGACTCTCACAGTGACACTGACAGCAGCGTGCAGCAGCACAGGTCACCGACACATCCCCTTCTGAGTCACAGTGACAGTCTCTCTCCCTTCAGTCCACTCCAGTCCAAACAGCACTGACAGTCCTGCTCCCGGCTTGCCTGCTCCGCTCCTGCAGACCCGCACATGAGTCTCCGAACACTCCACTCGGCTCCTTTGCACCATGACATCACATGACATGCTCAGGCACCATCTCTGCCAGACCTATCTCCCACCAGCGTTGCCCGAACACACTGTGGAAGGCACTCAGATGGTCTCAGCCGACTCCTGGCCGGAACTGCACATGCGCAGTTCTGTGCCAAGCATCACAGCCATATTTTTTACTGGCAACCTTTTCCGTTCGCTGGCATTTACTGGCAGGAAAAAAGTGGTAATTTTTTACTGGCTGCCAGTAAAAATAATTACGGTTGGCAACACTGGACAGCATGAAGTTTAGAGGGGGTATAATACCATCTGGTAAGTAATTTGAAAGCAGTCTTCCTGATCGCAAAAAAGTTTGTGTATTTGCGCAGATTATTCAGCATACTGTTCCAGTCTTCAGGTGAAAAATTGAGTGGCGCAATCTGTTACAAACTAAATCATATAAGGGAGCACATTAGGAAAAAAAATGACCAACAGCAGAATGGTAAAGGTCCAAAATAACACCTCTACCTCTAGGAGAGTCATGGCAAATTCTTTAAAAAAAATGAAATTGGTAGAAGTAGAAGAGGGACCATAGCAGAAGCTATAGAAATGTCTGATTTGTTGATTATGGTAAAATTCATGATTCAGTATGTTATTCTGCGTATGTAGGTAGTGAGAAGAAGTAAATGTTCCCCCCAACAGTGAAGTCTTCTTAGGATTAATCCTCACTTATTTTGGGGATATGTGATGGAATAAGACATGATTCAGCTGATGGGCTTTTTCATTGCTTTAGCCCCTATCCACCAAAACCTGAATGGTTAAACTGTCTTGTTAAGCCCCATACACACGGTCGGATTTTCCGTTGGTTTCTCTCCTATCGGACAATGTTGTCGGAAATTCCGACCGTGTGTAGGCACCATCGGACATTTTTCATCGGATTGTCCGACGGACAAAGTTGTATCTCCTGCTCTAAAAATTTTCCGACAACAAAGTCCGATCACACCAAATCCGATCGTGTGTAGCGAATTCCGACGGACAAAGTGCCACGCATGCTCAGATCACATTACAAGACCAAAGCTATTGGCTACTAGCCTCTACGTAGTCCCGTCGTAGGCAACAAACGTCACCACGTTCAGAATGATCGGATTTTCCGACAACTTTGTCCGACCGTGTGTATGCAACACCAGTGTCGGACTGAATCCGTCGGACCAAATCCGATGGATTTGGTGGTCGGATTTTCCGACCGTGTGTATGGGGCTTAAGAATACATTTTGAAGTGTGACTTGTTTCTCTAAGGCCTTGTACATGCAGATTTCAGCTAGTATAAGAACAGTGCTTACAATACTTTTACAAAGGTTTCAGGAAATGTTTGAGCAGTTTTCTAAACTACTAAAGCAACCTTGAGTTCCAGTTTGTAGATGTCAAAGACAGATCTGCAGAGTGCTGATTGCCACTTTAAACATGCTGCTAGCAGGATTCGGCAGGCATTCAACAAGTTTTAAGTAGTGATAATGAAGTTATTCAGACAGATAAATACATAGTAATCATATGCAAACCGTAATAAAAATATGCTGCTTGTTTAAAGTGTCTTAGTCACCATAAAAGGTTATTTCTCTTATTAGCCACTGCAGTAATTAATGTGTTTTGATAACAATCTTTTCACATGGTTACGTTAAGGTTATAGGATTTTTTTTACTTTTTATGCAAACTTTATTATGAACTAGTGTGCCTTAGGCCTAATGGTAAACATCCCTGCGTGTGTGCAAATTAAATGACAACGTACAAAATGTTTTTGAATGACTCAGATATTGTTCAGATATTTTTTTGCATATCAACTGCTTACAGGTCAATGTAAGCAAGTTAAAGCAACAAAGAAGCATACTGCATTTGATTCGCTTTTGGAGTGTGCAAATCTGCACATGTGCATAGACTGCAAGATAGTAACAGCAGTAACACCAGTGGTCTCCCAACTCAGATCTGGGGACCAGATGTGGCCCTTTGTTTGCCTTTATCCCGCCCTTGAGGTACTTTTTCTCCTACTGACACCAACAGGGCATAGTTCCTGTCCCTGATACCAACAACAGGACATTGTTTCTCCCACTGACATTAACGGCAGGACAATATTATTCCCACTGACACCAATGAAGGGGCACTATTCCCTCCCGATCCCAACAATGGGGCAATATTCATCCCAAGAATACAAATGATAGGGCATTGTTTACTCCCATTGATGCCAGGGCATTTTCTACACTGGCCACAGTCTGGCCCCCTTAAAGTCTCAAGGACAATAAACTGGTCTTCTGGTATATATAATTCAGGCATTGAGCAATGTGTCCTGACTCCTGAGGTAGTTTGGCCATATTTTCACATTAGAAACTGTTCCCAACAGTCAAAATATGTATAGAGCTGTTTATTGGTATGCGCTCTGAATCCCCTTTGAAATTAAATCTTTTAAATAATGTATACAAATATAAACTGATTTATTTATTTATATAGAAACATTTTATTTCATGTTTTGTCATTAATAAAGCACTCGTGTCCAACAACTCACCGACTGTGTTTTTTCTGTCTTGAGAAGTGTATAACCAAGACTTTGTTTTAGAAAGAAAACAATTCTCTACAACCAATAAGTGAAACTTTTACTCCTTAATGTCAGTCCCATCACTCTTCACGTATACGCACCTGAGAATTTGTGACACGCAGCTGATTATTAACTCTCTTTTTCATGGCACTGTGTTGCTACTAAAAGACTACTAATCTCTTGTGTTTTCAACACATTTTCCCTTAATTACTGGTGTATTCTAGCATCTAGGAAGACCTATAATTACAGCATGTATGTTTTCTTAGGTTTGATGTTTGACTAATGAATGATGAGACTATTATATTACTTACAGCTTTCTATTTTAGCTACCAATAAATACAAATTAAAAACAATAAATAAATACATTTTATCTCTGTCTACAATAAACATCAGTTAAAACAGTCATGTATTCATTAAAATGACTACAATGAGTTTTTAGGTGTACACATCTGAATTCGATTTATAATTCGATTTATTATGAGCTGGCCATACACGCAAAGAATTTCAGCTGAAACTGGTCGTTTTTGGAAAGATCGTTCGACAATCGTTTTGTTAGTGGTCTCTCTCTCTGCAGGCAGTGTGAAGCGGTCTCTCTCTCTGCAGGCAGTGTGAAGCGGTCTCTCTCTCTGCAGGCAGTGTGAAGCGGTCTCTCTCTCTGCAGGCAGTGTGAATCAGCCTCTCTCTCTCTGCAGGCAGTGTGAATCAGCCTCTCTCTCTCTGCAGGCAGTGTGAAGCGGTCTCTCTCTCTGCAGGCAGTGTGAAGCGGTCTCTCTCTCTGCAGGCAGTGTGAAGCGGTCTCTCTCTCTGCAGGCAGTGTGAAGCGGTCTCTCTCTCTGCAGGCAGTGTGAAGCGGTCTCTCTCTCTCTGCAGGCAGTGTGAAGCGGTCTCTCTCTCTGCAGGCAGTGTGAAGCGGTCTCTCTCTCTGCAGGCAGTGTGAAGTGGTCTCTCTCTCTCTCTCTCTCTCTCTGCAGGCAGTGTGAAGCGGTCTCTCTGTCTGCAGGCAGTGTGAAGCGGTCTCTCTCTCTCTCTCTCTGCAGGCAGTCTGAAGCGGTCTCTCTCTCTCACTGCAGGCAGTGTGAAGCAGTCTCTCTCTCTGCAGGCAGTGTGAAGCGGTCTCTCTCTCTGCAGGCAGTGTGAAGCGGTCTCTCTCTCTGCAGGCAGTGTGAAGCAGACCGCTGTGCAGGCAGTGTAAAGCAGTCTCTCTCTTTCTGTGCATGCAGTGTGAAGCGGTCTCTCTCTTTCTGTGCAGGCAGTGTGAAGTGGTCTCTTTTTGTGCAGGCAGTGTGAAGCGGTCTCTTTTTGTGCAGGCAGTGTGAAGCGGTCTCTTTTTTTGCAGGCAGTGTGAAGCGGTCTCTCTCTCTCTGTGCAGACAGTATAAAGCAGTCTCTCTCTCTGCAGGCAGTGTGAAGCGGTCTCTCTCTCTGCAGGCAGTGTGAAGCGGTCTTTCCTTCTCTGTGCAGGCAGTGTAAAGCAGTCTCTCTCTTTCTGTGCAGGCAGTGTGAAGCGGTCTCTCTCTTTCTGTGCAGGCAGTGTGAAGTGGTCTCTTTTTGTGCAGGCAGTGTGAAGCGGTCTCTTTTTGTGCAGGCAGTGTGAAGCAGTCTCTTTTTGTGCAGGCAGTGTGAAGCGGTCTCTTTTTGTGCAGGCAGTGTGAAGCGGTCTCTCTCTCTCTGTGCAGGCAGTATAAAGCAGTCTCTCTCTCTGCAGGCAATGTCAAACAGTCTCTCTCTCTCTGGGGCAATGTGGAGCAGTCTCCCTCTCTCTCTGTACAGGTAATGTGGTGTAGATGGATGGTGGGCTGATTCGGTGGTTCAATGGGCCACTTGACTGGACTTGCCCCCCAGGCCTAAGGCTGCCAGCCCTCCCCTGTACAGGGGTGTAGTAGAACACAGGCTTTTAGAGGGAGGGGCAGGTGTAGGGGCCAGTAAAAAAATGTGTTGCATGCACATGGACTGACAAAGTACAAACTGAAAGCATAGAGGCGTGGGCTCATAAGCCTGCTGCTGCTCCTTTATTGTCCGGTTACAAGCTGGGGGCAAAGATAATACCAACCTGTACTGCTTTAACTGCAGTAGAGAAAATTTAGATCACTAACATGGCTCTGATGTGTGATTGAGCTTTGTAAGACCCAGGAGTCCAATGCCAGAAATGCACATCTTTTGCCAGGTAAAGTTTGAATTTCAGCTTTAAAGCGGTATCAAACCCAAAAACAAAAATATATTATATTGCAGCTTACCAATGCTTAAACGTGGTGGCTGCATCAGTTTTCTTTGTTGGGCTTTTTCCCTTTATTTTCACCTGGTGATACAGCCAGTAACACCATTCTTGCCTTAGGCATCTCCACTCTAGATGGAGGAGTAATGGAGACACTTTTGGAAAGTAGCATTGCCAGTCTTGGGGTGGGGGAATAGTATTAAATGCACTAGCAGATTTAGATGGACTTGAGTAACAAATTAACCAGTTCAGCTCTTTGAACGCAGTATATTTCTGTGCTTTAGTGCACATTTAAAGCAGTATATTTAAGTGTGTTACTGCAAGTTTAACGCCGTATATTTCAGTGCATTACCATCCGTTTACCGCAGTATAGTTCAGTGCGTTACTGCACGTTAAACGCAGTATATTTTTGTGCATTACTGCACGTTTGGTGCAGTATATTGCAGTGCAGTTTTACTTTACTGCAGCACATCATAGTGTATCAATGGAGTGTGTCTGTGTAGTGAGTACTCAAGTTAAAGTGCACCAAACACCACTTTTCATTGATTAAAATGCATCCATGTACACATTTTCACATCTTTATTACATTTTGTTAATAAGCACCCCCTATCATGCCTGGGAGGACAACAAGGTGAGGCAGATGTTCCTATGTCACTGTGAGGGGGCCAGCAGCTTATGTGTCCACAGGCAAAGGTGGGTGGATGTGATAAGTCCTCAGGCAGGGCATCATTTCATCTATTTAGTGATGTTGCCCATGTTATCCAGCCACAGCATGCATAGGAGGTGGTGGACTGGCTTACTAAACCATCCTCCCCCCAGCAGAGACTATTCCACTGCAGCTGACAGAGTGGCTGAACCTGTCTCCAGCATCAGGCATGAAGGAGTCAGCCGAGTTATATGAACACAGCATCAGCCACTTGCTACTTGAAGATGCACAGCCATTACTTGATTCAAATGTTGGTTTTGAGGTTGAGGAAGACAGGAACATGAGCCTACAGAGAGGGGAGAACACTTGTACACAAATTGGCAGTCATGTTCCCCCAGCCTTAGCTTGTTGCCAAGTTGTCTCCAGTGGTAAAAAACGCAACTTGGGTGCCAGAAAGAGCAGAAGAGGAAGGTGAGGGTGAGGCACAATGAGGTAGCCGCCATAGAAGAGTAGAAAGCAAACACCCTATTCCATCACATTGTGGAGCTGTTATCTCCCAGCCCACTTCCTACAGCTCAGCTGTCTGGGCCTTTTTTGAGCACACGTGCAGCTGATTGCACTGTTGCAATTTGCAAACTTTGTCTCAAGCACATCAAGCATGGCAAAAACACCAGCCATTTGGATACCGCATGCTTGACAAGGCATTTAACCTCCCACCACTCAGCCCGTTGGCAAGAGCACCTGAAAGCCACACAAAAGGGGTGCAAATCTGTTCCTCCTCCTTACTCACCTTAGTCTGCCCCCGCTATACCTCATGACCTCTCAGCAGCTTCCACTGACAGCGATGATGGTTTAGCAAAGGGTGTCCCAGGTCCTTGCAGCACATCTGCCAGCAGCACACCACTAGCTGTAGACTATAGCCAGCAAATTTCTCTGCCCCATCTACTGGAGCGAAAAAAATAAAATACAGTCACTGCCACCCGCGAAAGGACCCAAGAATACATGGAGTAAAGGAGAAGGATCACTACTGATTAGCAACCCTCCTTGACCACTGTTACAAGAGGAAAGCCTCAGAACTCATCCCGTCCCCACAAAGATGAAATCTCTTGAGGACACCTTAAAGAGCAGTTTATCTAACTCTGGTAGGTTACAGTGTCGTTGAAAACATAGTTTTGAGGCTTCTGTTGGTCAAGAGAGGAGCGGTGGAGAAAGCGGCCGCCTAAGTGATGCAATTTACAATTTTTTTAGTCCTCCCCGCCCAGGGCTGTTAGCTTCCACATCCCGTTGGCAGCATCTGCATCACATGGTGGATGATTATCTAGTGGCAAAAACAGAGATGGAGAGCTTTGGAGGTCAACGATTCACTGGCTTACTGGGTCATGAGAATAGACCACTGACCAGAACTTGCCCAGTATGCAATTGAGCTGCTTGGCTGCCCTGCATCCAGCGTGCTTTCCGAACAGGCATTCAGTGCTGCTGGAGGTTTTGTTACTGATAATAGAATGTGTCTGCCCACAGACTCCATGGACTGTCTGACATTTATCAAAATGAATCAGTCATGGATTACCAGCAGCTATGAAGCCACTGGTGTCGCTGCTTAAGTGTTTTTGGGATGTGGAATCTCTGCAGGACTTCTGCCTAGCTGCCGCTGCCTTCATCTGGAAGAATGTTTTTGGTATAGGTTTCATGGGCACAATTAACACCCAAAGACGATTTTTTTCTGCATCGGTGTGACAGGTGCATATCATTGAAATTTTGGACAGCAAGGTCAATTCTTGCTTTCATCAAGAGTACCTCTTATAGGGTTATGGTGTGAAGGCGCCACCGACACCCAAACACCATTTTTTCTGCACCTGTTACTTCTAGCCAAAGTCTGTGGAAGAGACACCAGAATTTATCCCAAAAAAATCTCTAATTCTGTTCCCAGTGCACTACATTGTGGCTTCATCATACAGACTGGCTTGCTTACAAAATAAAAAAAAGCTTGCAGGGAAAATTACCTTTTTTTGGGGGTTTTATAAATGCAATTATTGCTAAAGCAGCTTCTATACATAGTACAGATGTGCCACTTTACAGGTAGTATATTGATAGTAATTTTTCTTTTTTATGCTTTCACTTTAAGCATCAATAAATCACTGCTTATTTAAAAACACAAACTTTTTTTTCATTAATACATGTCCCCCAGTGCAGTACCTGGACCCCTATAACCATTATATACCCAATTACTTGCATATAAGCCTTCAAAATGGGCACTTCGGATTTTTCTTTTGAATTATTTTTATTCATTTTCAATAAAACAAAAAGAAAAAAGAATGTACGACAGTAGCATACAGAGCGCAACATGCAACTTTGATACAACACAGTTGTAAATTAAATTACATACCTGCAAATTTCTCTATTAGTTGGAGGGACCGCACATCCTACTTCACATTGTGGATGCCACGGCTCCCTGCCTAGGTAAAGTGCAGGAGGGTTATATATTTTATCAGAAAGAGAAGAAACTGTATATATTACTTGTGTCTAGTAGGTATGCCATTGTATCGTGAACAATACAAAAAACAAAGGTATAGAGTATAAAGAAACTAAAAAAAAGCAAAAAAACAATATAACTGTACCAGAGTTGGAGAAAATCTCATATCTGAGTTGGTTAAGATGTATTCATTACTAAGGTTAAGCGTTTTCAGGAAATCTAGAGGTCCAAGGTGATCACTGTTCGTTAAAGGCCTGTACCGAGTTAGACCGAATAGCAAAATGCTTTTTGTAGGAATGTTGTGTTTTAACCCTTTGGACAACCTCCTCGGTGTTAGGAACCAAGATAGTTTTCCATTTGGCCGTGATTGTCAGCCGGGCCGCAATAAGTATATGGGTTACTATGCTCCTAAATTGGGTTGGTACTGTCTTTAGGTGAGGTTAAGAAGGGCCAACTGAGGATTGAGGATAATGAAAAAGCCAGTTATGGAGGAAATTAGTTTAAACACTGCGTACCAAAAGCTGCAAATTCTTTTACAATCCCATAGCATGTGGCTAATGCTGCCCTTTGCACCACAGTGCCTCCAACAGAAGTTGGATTCTAAAGGGAAGATTAGGGACATTCTTACCGGGTGAGATAAGATCTAGGTAGGATTTTTAGCATAAGATCTCAGTGATTAGTGCAATGGGAGTATCAGTAACATGTTTGGATTGCGTCTCTCCATTCTGCAGGAGGGTATAAAACCAAGCCAAGCCTTTAGGTTTGTTGTGCTTAGTCAAAAGGTATTCCCATACATCTTCATAGAATGTTGCTGGATGGGTAACTTGGAAATGCTGTAGCTGAACCAGGGCATAGGCATGTGATACCGTTTTTTTGGAGAATAAATCTCTATATGTTAGTATGTTTTCCTGTAACCAGGAGTGAATCTTAAGATCCGGGATTAAATATTCATAGATTTGGAGATGTGTTATCTCCCCTATCGTGTTTTAGTGTCAGGATCTAGACTAGCATGGATCTTTTCCCACACTGAAAGGGTCGCTGCAATTTAAGGGAATTTAGGGCAATTCAGTGGTATGTTTGTTCGTTTAGCTAATGCCGCGTACACACGAAGGGACTTTTCCCGGCGGACCTAGTCCAGCGGACAATCCGCCGGACTTTCCAGCTGGCTTCGCCGGACTTTCCGAGCGTGTGGACTTGCCCACACACGCCCTGACTTCTCCGGCGGACAATCCGCTGGACAAAGTCCACGGGACTTTTGAAAATGAACGGACTTGCCCACACACAGAGCAGTCCGTTCATTTAGAACGTAACTTCAGGTTACGTAGCTAGCGTAGGCAGTAAATGCCGGCGCGCTAGCTCCGTCACCTGGCATGGATTTAAAGGGACTCCCCACGCCGAAAAACGGCGTGGGGGTTCCCCCAAATCCATCTCAGACCCTTATCCGAGCACGCAGCCCGGCCGGCCAGGAAAGGGGTGGGGACGAACGAGCGCCCCCCCTCCTGAGCCGTACCAGGCCGCGTGCCCTCAACATGGGGGGTGCCCTGGGGAAAGGGGGGCCGTGCGGCCCCCCCACCCCAAAGCACCTTGTCCCCATGTTGATGAGGACAAGGGCCTCTTCCCGACAACCCTGGCCGTTGGTTGTCGGGGTCTGCGGGCGGGGGCTTATCGGAATCTGGGAGCCCCCTTTTATAAGGGGGCCCTCAGATCCCGGCCCCCCACCATATGTGAATGAGTATGGGGTACGATGTACCCCTACCCATTCACCTAAGGTGTAAAATGTAAAGTAAAAAAATACACACACTTTTGAAAAAATATTTCATTGCACTGCTCCGGGGGTCTTCTTCCGTCTTGGGGGTCTTCTCGCCGGACTCCTCCGCCATTTACCAAGCTCTTTTACCGAGCGGAGAAGTCCGGCTACCTTCTTCGTCGTCGCCGCCGTCGTCTGGGGGTCTCGATCCGCCTTCGGAGGGTCTTCCGGGGTCTCTTCTGTTCTTATGGCGGTCGTCGTTTTCCGCGCCCCGGCGCCTCTTCTTCTTCTTCTTCTTCTTCTTCCGATGTTGACACGTCGCTCTCTCTGGCCGGAATGGCAGAGCCGCGCTGTGCTGGGACTTATATAGGGACATGGGGACAGGGTCACATGCTCATGTCACATGGTGACCCCGCCCCCTGTGATGTCACAGTCCCAGCATCCTCCGGGACTGTGACATCACAAGGGGGCGGGGTCACCATGTGACATGAGCTTGTTCGTCCCCACCCCTTTCCTGGCCGGCCGCGCTGCGTGCTCGGATAAGGGTCTGAGATGGATTTGGGGGGAACCCCCACGCCGTTTTTCGTCGTGGGGAGTCCCTTTAAATCCATGCCAGGTGACGGAGCTAGCGCAGCGGCATTTACTGCCTACGCTAGCTACGTAACCTGAAGTCACGTGCTAAATGAACGGACTTGCCGATGAGCGGCAAGTCCGTCCATTTAAAAAGTCCAGCGGACTAGCCTACTAACGGCGGGATTGTCCGCCGGACTGCCAAGTCCAGCGGATAATTTTAAAACCAAACTTAAAACTTTGGTCCGCCGGACTTTGGCGCCAAAAAGTCCGCCGACGCCCACACACGAGGGGATGAGTCCAGAGGATAATCCCGCGGGATTGTCCCTTCGTGTGTACGCGGCATAAGAGTATAAGGAAGGTAGGTCTCTATTGTTTAGGATGGCCTTTTCGATTTTTACCCAAAGCTTAGTAAATTCCGGTTCAAACCAGGCCTTCATTTGGTCCAGTATGGCTGCTCAATAATAATGACGGATAATCGGGAAGCCAGCGCCTCCTGTAGACCTATGTCTTTGGATAGTGGAATATGGTACATTAGGCATTTTGCTTTTCCATATAAAATTGTCTGAATAGCTTATCTGTGAGGTTGAAAAATGATTCTGGCAGACAAATGGGAATGGTTCTGAAGTAATAAATGATTTTAGGTAGGAGAAGCATTTTCAAGGCTGCTATTCTGCCTAACCAGGAGAGTTCATAGGAGGAGATTTGTTTTAAGTCACATTTGATAGTGTCTAATAGGGCAGGGAAATTTACTTCATACGTAGACGAAGTAGGGGAAGCTAATTTAATACCTAGGTAGAGAATTTTTTCCATTGGAAAGGTCCATTGGAAAGGTAACCGGTCCCTAAGAAGGGATATTTGCTATTTATTGGTAATATACAAGATTTAGTGATATTCAATTTATAGTATGAAATTGCACCATCATTTTGTAGTACTGCTTGTACTCTAGCCAGGGAAGAATTGGTGATTGTCAAGACCACATCGTCTGCAAAAAGTCCAATCTTATGAACATGACCTGCAACATTGATCCCTGATATATTACTATCATTTCTAATTGCCTCTGCCAAAGGTTCCATCATTAAGTTAAATATTATGGTAGACAATGGACAACCTTGGTGGGTTCCATTAGTGATATAACATTTTTCAGAAATGGCACGAGAATACCCTGGCTGAAGGTTTAGTGTATAATGCAGAAACCGCAGAAAGTATGGGTCCTTGGAGACCGAATTTTTGTAGGATTGCTTTAAGGTATCTCCAATGGACCCTGTCAAAAGCTCTTTCTGCATCCAATGCTAAAAAAATTGTGTGTTTTCCTGGTTTCTACAATATGTAGGAGGTAAAAAAAATCTCCTTGTACCATCTGGAGCCTGTCTCCCTTTGACAAAACCTACTTGGTCTGCTTTTACTAAGGACGGGGTAATTTTGGCTAATCTATTCGCTAGGATTTTGGCATAGATTATTAAATCTGTGTTCAAGAGGGAGATAGGCCTAAAATTGTGTGGAGTGTCCGGCTTCTTACCTGGCTTCGGTAGGGTGACAATAGTTGCTTGTAACATTTCTTCAGAGAAGGAGGCTGATGAGGCAATGCTGTTGAACAGTGTACTCAAGTATGGGACCAAAGTTTGAGAAAAGGCTTTAAAATATTCTGAAGAAAAACCATCTGTACCAGATGACTTATTTTTTCGTAGGACGTGGATGGTATCTAGGATTTCTTTAGTTATAATTGGTGCATTGAGTGAAGTGAGATGTTCCTTAGTCAGTGAAGGTAGGGTCACTGTGCTAAGAAAAGAGTTAATAGTCTGTTCCGTGGGCTGTGGTGTGTTGCTATCTAGGTAAAGGTTGTATAGGTCTCGATAGTAGTTCATGAAAGCATTAGCTATCATTGATGGGTGATGTTCTACTTTTCCTGTATGTGGATCTTTGATATTGTTTAGTTTTGCCCGTTGCTGTAATTTTGTAATATAATTAGCTAATAATTTACCTGCTTTGTTTCCCTGTGCATAGTATATTGCTTTTGTTAGTTTCAGATATATCTGATGGGTTGAGATAAGTGAGAAACAAACCTTTTGTCTGCAATGAAATAAGTCAGTTTCTATTTTAGGGGAGGGATTGTGTTTATGTTGTTCTTCTAACTTTTTGAGGTCCTCAAGTAGCGGGTTCAACAGCCTTGCCCTCCTCCTTTTCCCCTTACAGCTGACTGAATAAGAAAACCTCTGCTGAATGCCTCGTGGGTGCACCACAATGATGCTATACTAGTGTCCGCATTATCATTAATCTGAAAAAATTCCGTAAGTTGCTGATTCAATTTGTTGACATGCATGGGATTGGAAAGCAGATCAGGGTTGTTTCTCCAGAGGTAGGCCAGGGAGGCTGAGCTTTGCTCTTTTAAACTATGGAGACTGGTGCATGGGCCGACCATTTTATGGAATGAATCGTGACTGAGAGAGTTCTCTGCAGTAGGTTAAGGTCTGATAGGATAAGATCAATCCTTGAGTACACCCGGTGAGGGAACGAATAATAGTTAAAGTCTTTTTCAGAGGAATGTATACATCTCCATGTATCATACAGATCTTTTTCCATTAGGAGGGGTTGAAGTTCATATCTATTAGCAGGGTTTGGGGACGAACAGTCCATGGTTTTGTTGACTACACTATTAAAATCTCCACAAAGGAGCAGTGAGCCTCTCTTGACCTTTTCTACCCGTTTTAGTAGAGATTTCAAGAATGTTGTTTGTCCCTTGTTGGGTGCGTATAGATTCACTAAGGTGTATGTCGAGTTGTTTATGTCGCATATCAGGATAATAAACCTTCCATTAGAGTCGCAAATTACTTTATGTAGTTTAAATGCGATAGAATGTTTACCAGCTATCAGTACACCCCGTTTTTTAACGGTGCTGTGGAATTGAAAATATAAGGGAAATCCTTATGAGAGCACATCCCCCTTGAGCTTACCCAGCTCCTGCCACAGAACTCCTTTTGAACTGGCTATTCAGTCCGTGAACATTCATAGAGACAATTGATAGTGTCATGGGTCCTGTGATAGTGAGTTCTCTATGTCTGTTGTTGTAGTTTCAATAAACAAGTGAATTATTATTTTGTTACCTGTAGGTGGTGCTGTTTGATCAGATATAGACAGCCAGTGCAGTCCCATGTTGTTGAAGTTTCTTGTAATGGACATCCAGCATAGAAGTAAGGTGAATTTTTCATAGTGGTCCTCAGGTACAATTAAAACATGAAAAACAAATAAAGTCATGAACAGTAACAAGAACATAAAAAGGTGAAAAATTTCACTAAGTGCGAAGATTTTTGCAATGATTTAAAAGGGGGAATGAGCTCCCAATAACCTAGAACAGACATCCTTCAAGCATAAGTAAAACCGGTGCATTTTGCATATAAGCGGCCATAGGGCCTTGATAGCGCATTAATCATGCTGTGCACCATTCTGGGGACAGTCTAAGTTGCGTTGGATTAGGTGTTGGAACATTTACGTCTTCTGGCAGAAAGTTCCATCTCCTTGCTAGGGCCAGCCCATCTTCAATAATCGCGATTGCATGAGTACGGTTGTCTCTTGTGATGAGAAGTTTTGTAGGGAAGCCCCGCGAGTATGGGATTTTATGTTTTTGGAGCAATTTTGTGATAAAGGACAGGTTTTTGCATGCCATCATGGTATGTTGGGATAGGTCTGCAAAAGCAGATATACCAGAATAAGGGCCCGGAAAGGGTTGATTCTTTCTAGTGCCCTTCCGTGTCATTATGTGCATCCACTAATTCGTTTTGTGTGACTGTGAACTCCCCCATCTTGTCTACTAGGTGGCTGACTATCTTCCATAGGAGACATCACTTTTGAGTTGTGAAATACAGAGAATCATGTCTCTATGTAGTGAAGCCCTGAGGGTTACTAACATGCCCCTCATCACTGTGTCGCTTAGGGGTTGCCCTGTGGTTGGGAATTCATTAATCTGCTCAATAAAATCTTTGGTGCCATTTTGTGAATCACATTGGTCTTCAGGTTCACCTGCATATTTGTGTTCATAGGACCTCTTCTGGGCCGATTTCTGCAGGCTATTGATGGGAGAGGTGCCTGGTGAGGATCCTCCACTGCTGCTAAGAGGCGGTGAGCCCCTTTGGTTAGAAGCCAGACAGGAACGATCGCCGTCGCGTTGTAGGCCACGCCGCGAGTCTGAGGCCTCTGCGCCATCTTGTGGCCTAAGGGTGCTCGTCGGCTGGTAGAAGTCAGTTAGTTTCCTTGGCCCCTTCTCTTTTTTTTTTTTTGCCCATGGTGGCCAGGTTCGTCCCTGGAGCACAGCGTGCCTTGATAATGCCTTGGGGTGCTGATTATGTCACTGGATGGAGCTTTCTCCTTACACAGCTGTCCACTTCGGCTGCTGGCCACGGCCCCTTTTGATTTTTCTAGTTCGGGTCTCAATGGGGTTTGTTATTCATTATTCAGTTCCAAACTTTCACGATGTTCGAAAGTTCTGGTGAAAACTGAACAGGGGGTTGTTCGGCCCATCCCTACTGGGCATAGCGATTACACTGGTCCACAATGAACTTAATAAATCATTGGTAAAAAAATGAATGAAACAAATGAATGGCCATAAACTTTTCGGTTACTATCTGAGGGCCTGGCTGCACTGTTAATGGGGGGGATTGTAGGTGCTGCTGAATTACAGGGAAGCCATACAGGATTTGAAAGCACCTCTGGGCCACTAGTAAGGGCCCCATACTTTGTGGCTGATGTGAAACCCCACTACCTTTACTTGGCCTTTCATCCAGGTGTACTGCTTTGCTGGTGCTCACCACTTCACCAGGATATACATGCTGGTGGTTGCCTGCTGCTTTTTATGGGTTCATATTCAGAATCTAAAAGTAAGGCTGAATTCACACACAGTACAGTGACCAGTGTTTTACTGCACTATAAAATGCCTTGTCACCGCAAGGACACACAAAAATCGTTTGTTTTGTGTGTGTCCCATTCACACTGCAACGCAGCCTGGAGCTGCGCTGCAGCGCGCTCGATAAAATGCAGACAAGCTGCATTTTATTGCAGCACACCTTCCAGCCAGAGCAGCCTTCTACCAGGATTGGTAATGTTCACAGATTGCATTGCTGCGTGCCCCTCCCCCACCCGGCGTGCATGAGCCAATAGACTGGGAAGACTTACCGGTATGACCCCCAAGAACAGCACTTGTCCTGGCCGGCCATATATATCTAGAGTGGCCAGAGGCTGTTAAATCAGAACTAAAATTCCGCTGTGACAAACTGAGTAGGCAAGCTCTTTATTGCAGAAGAGACATGCAATATATTTTCTGCAATACAATACACCTACCTGCTCATAGCGTTCTCTGGCATGTAGACTGAGCTGGGCACATGCAGCTCAGCCTACATTGCTGGCACATTCCCTGTGTGCCAGGAAGACTGACTCCTGTGCATGAAGATAGCTGAAGACCAGCACCTATAAGAAGATGTTGGCAGGGGACAAATAAAGTTTAGCTCTGCTTTAAATACAACAAAATGTCAACATTTTATTCTGATTGGCAAGGGATCATGTTATGTGCTCATGTGACATTATGAAATGTTCAGAATTCTTTGAAAACATATTTTTATGTACCATCGTTATTGAAACTAGTAATTGCTGGTTTTGGAAAAACAAGTGTCTAACTGCCTTAGGGTTGGATGAACTGTGAAAATATCATTCTGTCTTGTAGTTCCAAAATAAATCAACTATACAGTGTCAGCTCATTACTGATGTTTGAATAACACGGTGAAAAATAATCTCAGTTTTTTTAAGCTCAATAAACACTTTGGAAATCTGGAAAGAGTATTATGCCGTAATGAACCAAAAAGTCCTAAACTTCTCTTTGGCAGAACTACAGAGGTCTGCATTCAGATTTTTTACATTTCTGCAGAACTGCAATTACCTGCAGGACCTGGAATTTCATCTAAATGGTTCAATTGCAGACTTGACTAAGCTGTAATGCTGTGTCTGCAGTTGAGAAAAGTAAGAACCTTGTAGAATTTCCTTTAGGGTCATCTGCGTTACAAAACTGACTGCACAGAATTAGAAATATTTTGGCATGCAAGACAGTTTACACCAGGGGTAGGAAACCTGTACTACACTGCACATCTGCCCCACCACTGTAACATCTGCTCCACCAAATTCCCCCCTTTTTCATCTGCCCCACCACTGTACCTCCCTGCACATCTGCTCCACCACCTATCCCCATGCTTTTCTGTCTCACTACTGAATCACCTTTCTCATCTGCCCTAACACTGAACCCATCTTCTGCACCACTGTAACATGCCTTCTCATCTGCCCCACCACTGTACCTCCATGTACATCTTCTCCACCACTGAACCATCTTCTCATCTGTCCTAACACTGAACTTATCTGGTCATCTGCCCCACCTCTGTAACCCCCTTTCTCATCTGCCCCACCACTGTACCTCCTTCACACCTGTCCCACCTCTATTCCCCCTGCTCTTCTGCCCCACCACTGTAACCCCCTGCTCATGTGCTCCAACGATGTACCTCCTTTCTCCTCTGCACCCCTCTGCACATCTGCCCCACCTCTATACCTCCTGCTCCTCTGCCTCACCGCTGTAACCCCCTGCTCATCTGTCCCACCAATGTACCTCCTTTTTCCTCTGCCCCAACACTAAACCCCCCCTGCTCATCTTTTCCACCACTGTATCCCCTTGCTCATCTGTCCCACCACTGTAACCCCCCTGCTCATCTGCCCCATCAATGTACCCCTTTTCTCATCTGCCCCACCACTATACATCTGCTCCACCGCCGTATCCCCATGCTCTTCTGTCTCGCTACTGTCTCACCTTCTCATCTGTCTGAACCTATCTGCTCATCTGCCCCACCACTGTAACCCGCTTTCTCATCTGCCCCACCAATGTACCTCCTGCACATCTGTCTCACCTCTGTACTCCCCTGCCCCACCTCTGTTCCCCCTGCCCCACCACTGTAACCCCCTGCTCATCTGCCCCACAAATACACCTCCTTTCACATCTGCCCTACTGCACTACCACCCTGCTTTTCTGCCCCAACACTGAACCCCCCTGCTCATCTGGCCCATCACTGTACCCCCTTGCTCTTCTGTCCCACTGCTGAACCCCCCTTCTCATCTCTTCCACCACTGAACCTCCCTGCACATCTGTCCCACTGCTGTACCCTCCTGCTCTTCTGTTCCACCTATGAAGCCCTCCTGCTCATTTTCTCCCACCGCTGTACCCCTGTGCTCATCTGCTCCACCGCTGTAGCCTCTTCTCATCTATGATATGCGTGATATGCAGAGTGGTGAAAGGAAGCAGAGATGAGACACATCTACCTGTCCTGTCACACTCATCCTGCTGAGCCACCTCTCGCATCCAGCCCACGTGTTTGTATGTGATGCATGTGATGTCACATACAAGCATCTGGAATTTTCTGAAAGCAGTGGGCCTGTTTGCAGGATCATAAGTTGGGCCCCTCGCAGCTGAAAAAAAGTGGTTGGGTGTGATTTTCATTGCACAGAATACTGGCTGTGGCTTAAAGGGACACAGAGTGCAGGGGTTCAGTAGTAAGTGACGCAAAGGTTCAGGAATAAGTTCAACAAAGTTCCCAGAAGTTCAACAGTAATTCCACCAACCGTCACCTGATTGGGGTTTTCTCAATCACAGTGAAATCCCTTCTTTCTAAGATTGGTAGTGGCAACCAAGTGAGTCATCTTCCTCCAGATGGTGGACAGGGCTAGCAGGACTGTGATGGCTTTAGCAGTGGCCAATGACAGTCCTCCTTCTCCTGGAAACAGGGACCGCCCCCCTAGCAGAACTGCACCCAATCTCTTCCCCATCACAAAAGCTGACGATCGCAGCTACAGAAAAGTTACAGAATCAATGTTTCCCATCTTTTACAATGTGTAGGGGCACAGTGCCTCAGTGCAGGTGTGGCGTGGGGAATTCTGAAATTGGAATGCATTCATGTCTCACTGACACTTTCCTGCGCTGCTCGGCTGATGGGGAGGGAGTCGACTGCCGGCAAAAGAGGCTTTGCATGCCGATTGCGGCACCAGTGTAGGGGGTTTGCCTACCCCTGGTTTACACAAAGATAATTTAATGTGTATTTTGTTGTTTGCCTACTTTAGACTTACACACGCCAACTGGTCAAGTAAATGCAGTGACCTCTCCCTTACCTGTAAAAGTTTATGCCTGGCACTACACATGTTAAATTCAGAAAGTGTGTTTAGGAAGGAGATTATTGAAAAGTTTCCATTGATTTAAAAAAAAAAAAAAAAAAAGAATAAGCTCTTTTTATACCAGTCAAATGTTACATGAAATGGCAGAAATTCCAGCAAATGATACATCGTGTCCATGCTGATAAATAGAGACTATTGCTGCTGCAGCTTGAGGCCACAAAGGGGCCATTCTGTGACAGATCGGGGAACACAAAGGTCAGTGCATGTTGTTTGAACAGATGTTAATGAAGAACAGACCACAGATCAGAAAGGTTCAGACAATATCATATTTCAGGACCTGAAGTATCATTCGTAATCATGCGGATATACATATACAGTATTTTTATGTTGTCTATATAAAATATGCAGTCTGAGCATATACCATGGAAAAAAGTAAAAATACTTTGTTATAGATTGGTTACAAAAAACATATCACAACTTCAATTAAAAAACATAAATAAAGAAGTAAAATGCTTTCTGTAAAATCAAGTACACAGTGCTTCTCTAATGGTATTTTTGGTGGGGGTGCTTGGTTAAAGTGCCATTAAAGGCATAAAACATTTTTCACTTTAGATTGAGAGGGTGCAAGAGAGGGTTATAACCCTTGGTAGTTTTTTTGCCTTCTGTGTCCCATTAGGGAGATTTCCCTTCACTTCCTGTCCCATAGCCAAAGTGAGGGACTCCAGGGATATCACCAGGGTCACCAGAACTAGTGTCCTTATTGGAAGATATCCCCTGTTACTGTTCTAATGTCACTTTTGATGATACGAGTAAACAGGACAAATAGAAGGAGCAAATCTTCCTAAGAGGGGCACAGACAGCAATAACAACTGACAGGTGTTCTAATCCATTTCCACTCTATCCAAAAAAAACTGTTTTTGCCTTTAGTGACACTTTAAAAGCGGAGTTCCAGTCCCCCAAATAATTTTTATTTAAAACACTCCTATGTACTTGTCTAAACATATACAGCACCATTTAGAACATGTCATATGTGTGGTCCTTGTAGTTTATGTTAAAATATTTAAATACTAACCAGATCTCGGAAGCAGGCTGGTTCCATGTCAGCTGTGCTACCCAGCATGCACCTTCCAATCCCACGCCTGTGCAGTAATGCCACTGTGCGGCTCTCCCTCTTCCTGACAGGTTCCCATAGCAATGGCGGAGTCAGTGGAAGTTCCCGCCCCGCTGCTATAGCAATCTGTGAATCAGGACATCCCAGTCCTCACATTGGTGTAATTTCCGCTCTGTAAATAACGCAAGATTCCGTCACTAGGCAAGTCACATGGACTCCTGGGATACATTATCCCAGGAGTCCTTGCAAAACGTCTAGCTGCGACATCGCCTAGGTGGCCACTGCCAGAAGTGCTGCTTAAAATACAAGAAAAAAGGTATTTACCGTACTTAATAAAAAACAAATAAAATAAAATTGCCATTGGTAAGAGCCCATAAGATACATTGCAAATGTAAAAAAATGGGTGGAACTCGGCTTTAAGGTTTAATTTTTCCATTAGGCCACCTCCACCCAGCAGCTCTGAGCTGAAAAGTTCCAAATACTGGTCCATGTTCGCTGGATCAGGGTGGAGGTCTCACTTTTACTACTTGCCTTGGTCTTCTGCAATGTGCTGCCAACTTTTCCTGATGGACAATGGTCCAGGATGTTGGAATGGTGCTGAGAAGATTGGTACTGCCCAGGCATTAAACAAGTAGCTCATATGCTTTTTGCAATGCAGGTGGAGGTCACATCAGAAGATCTCCTGTGTGGTGTGAGTAGGACATTGTGTCAGTGGCATTCTATCTATTCACATACTGCACCTCCAAGGATGCAATGATAGATATAGACTATAGAAAAACCCTTTGTTAACCACCATTGTTAGTAAATAGGAGGGGTAGGACCAGTAGCTGGGCATTTGTTTTATTTGCTACTCTGACATAAAAGAAGTATGCAGTCTGCCATTGCTGACTTGTTTTTGGAAATACTAGTTGTCTGTCTGTCTCTGGCTTCAATGGTTTCTTGGTTGCTGAGCTAGAAACATGATGCAACTTAAAAACTTAGAACCTATACCTACATACTTATTCTTGGTTAGAGATTCAGATAGTATTGAAGCCACTGGACCAGCATGACATCCTGGCAACAAGCATTATTAGGAGGAGAAGCCTGCGGGGAGTCAACATGCGTTTTACCTACAATAGGTTTTCCTGAAGGTCTATGCCTTGTTGATCCTTCATGTTGGAGAATTATTGTTATTCATCTGCAATTGTACAAGAAAAATTGTACTTGTAACTCCAAGAGATAACAGATAACTTTGTCCTGATCCACGATTATTGTATTATGACTAGTCTATGCTGACCCAGTCTACTATGAAGCACCTGAAATGTACAAATAACCTTTTCTCTAGTTCTACCTTTCATTATAGTTTAATGTAAAGCACGCCTAGTGCTGAATCGGCCCTGACCTCTTCTGATCAAAATGTGTGCGAACACACTGCTGTTTGGGTCAGTTTTTGATATTTAGAAGTTCTGTTTCTCATTTGGATCCTGAGCCACCCTTGTTTACACCTTTTAATATAAACCTGCAGTGTTAGTACACCAACTGTGCAATAACAGTCTCTCTAATGTGTTGCTTATTATGGCAGAGGCCTCATGAAATATTTCCCTTCATCATCTTCCAAGTGGCCTGCCACTTAACCTTGACACAACACAGCTTATGAATGGAAGTCTGTTTTGGTGTACTTACAGAGAGGTACCCTCCAGATATATTTATTCTGAGACAAGTTCAAGCATTTATTGCCGTGTAACTGTCCTCCTACCTCTTACGTGTTATATCAGAATCAAATACATTCTAACACAACGTGGTAACTTTCCAGTAGAGCAGTAACTTCTGTGTTTTTTCAGATAACGTTTGCAGGTCAAGTCTTAACAGTTTCCACATTTTGACGTTGGATTTTCAATGTGTTACATTAACACATGTGCACAAATGTAATGCACCTAGGCGTGCGCAGCCTATTACATTAGGATGTGCACCCCAAAACTCAAACACACATATTGTCCACCCTATACTGCGCAGGCGCAGCGCTTGCGCAGTACGGAAGAGAACAAAGGAGACGCCCCCGCGAGGGGCCCTGTTACAAATCATCTTCGGAGACTTTCGGCGTCTCCTTTGTCCTCCGTACTGCGCAAGCGCTGCACCTGCGCAGTATAGGGCGGACACTATCCAATGGGGGGACCTTTCTCGTCAGAACACTGGCTGCAGTGTTGGATTGAACTTGTAGTTTATACATTCTCAGATTCCTATGACTTAATGATGAGGTTGTGTGGGTGCAGAGGGGGAAACTAAAACATATCAAACCCTGTATAGGGTGTGAATGAACTACAGGTGAGCTGTATACAACCCTGTATAGTGTGAACTCATCCTTTAGGCCTGGTTCACACCTATGCAGGTTGCAGTTTTGTATATTTTAGGTGCATTTTGCATTTTTCTTTTTGAAAAATTGAAAATACACGTTTTTGATCCATCGAAGTCTATGGAACCAAAAACACAACCTGCTGGTCCCTGGCCCTTTCCATAAAATGCACAGATGTGAACTGCATCCATAGGAAACCATGATAAATGGACTGTAGTGTGTTTCTGCAAAACTGAAAATGCACAAAAAATGCATAGGTGTGAACCAGGCCTAAAGTTGCTATACGTGCACAGTTTTTTGTTCAGATCACTAGCTGACAGGTTCTTGCTTGCTGGGACACTGTATTCTGATGGGGGGGACTCCCCACTGTCAGAATATACTGATTAGTGCTGTAGCCGATTGGCTGCAAGCCACTAATTAAACAAGGTTCAGTCTAAGGCTACTTTCACACTGAGTCGCTTTACAGGCGCTACAGCGCTAAAAATAGCGCCTGTATAGCGCCTGTACAGAGCCTCTGCTGTGTCTCCAGTGTGAAAGGCCGAGGGCTTTCACACTGGAGTGGTACGCTTGCAGGACGGGAAAAAAGTCCTGCAAGCCGTATCTTTGCAGCGCTATAGGAGCGATGTATTCACCGCTCCTAAAGCGCCCCTTCCCATTGAAAACAATGGGGCAGAGCCGCAAACCCGCCGGCAAAGTGCCACTGCAGCGGCGCTTTGTGGGCGGTTTTAACCCTTTTTCGGCTGCTAGTGGGGGTTAAAACCGCCCGCTAGTGGCTGAATAGCGCCACTAAAACGATGTTAAAACGGCGCTAAATATAGCGCCACTTTACTGCCGACGCCCACAAAATCCCCAGTCTGAAAGTAGCCTAACAGGGAGGGCTATACCCAAACTTAAATTAAGGCCATGCCTACTCAACTGGACTTGCTTCAGCAGGCCCCGTCCACTACTGCAACTTGTCCCCTCAGCTTTTAGACCCCTTTCACACTGGGGTGCGACCTGTGTTAGCGGTAAAGTGCTGCTAGTTTTAGCGGCGCTTTACTGCCGTTTAAGCTGCGCTTTTCGGATGCTAGCGGGGCACTTTTAACTCCCGCTATCGGCTGAAGAAAGGGTTAAAACCAGCCGTGTTGCGGCACAGCCTAATCGCTTTGCAGGCGCTTCCCCAGCGCTGCCCATTTATTCCAATGGGCATGGGGCAGTTTAGGAGCAGTGTATACAGTGCTACCAAACCACCCCAAAGAAGTCCTGCAAGCTCACCGCCCCAGTGTGAAAGCACTCGGGCTTTCACACTGAGGAGGCAGTTTTCAGGCCCTTTACAGGCGATATTTTTAGCGCTAAAACGCCTGAAAAATACCCCAGTGTGAAAGGGGTCTTAAGTTACTGGCTGTGGTCACACTCCAGCCTCCCCATCATACCATACTGGGTTAATGTCCCTCTATGTTATGTGATGATGTCAAGGCTTTGGGGTGAAGGAAGAGAAAACTGAAAATTGTATACTCACCTTTCCGTCATTTTCCTTTCCTGGTGCATCCTAATGGCAGCATACATATGGGTTGTGACTCAGCCCCCACAACCTGATAGGACTGGTTAACTATAAATCAAAGACAGACTCGGCTGACAGCATTCTCTGTAACTCTCACCATTTGGGTGGGTATCTGTATGCTGCCATGAAGACCGGGAAAGGAAAATTACGGAAAGGTGAGTATACAATTTTCTATTTTCCTGGTGCATCATGGCAGCATACATATGAGGACTAACTCACCATACGGGAGGGTGCAAGAAAAATTTTGTAATCAGTAGCGCAAGTATGCACCGTGAATTTTCCAAATTTTACTGTTGCAAGCTGGGTTTACCTATTAAAGTGTAATGAAGGTGTCCTGGGAGGATCATATTGCTGACTTGCAAATAACCTCAGGAGACACTCAGCACTGAGCTGTCCACAGAGCTGGCACTGCCCTAGTTAAATGTGCTCTTAAGACCTCCAAAACTGGAAGGCCTTGAAGAGTAGTCTCTTTTAATTGTCCTAACAATCTAGGAGGTGACTGAACGTGTTGATGCTGACTGACCCTGCCTTAAGCCACGCTGGAACCAAGAACATATTTCAGCTTTCCTGAATAAAAAGGTAGCTGCCAAGCAGGTCACCAGCATTAGCTCAACATCCTCGAGTACAAAGCCTGCAGTTCTGACATCCTTTTTCAGATAGGTTGTAGCAACCAGAAATACGGTCTTTAGGGTTTGCAGAGTGTAGTCAATTTTGTAGGATAGAAATTAGGCCTTGATAGAAATGAGAACCATAAGCAAGTTCCACATAGGGAACAATGGTTTCCTGGGAGGTCTATAACTTCATGCAAGCCTTTTAAGAATTGCATTACTAAAGGGTTAAGGACTCCTTAAACCCTTGCAAGTGCAGACAAGGCTGAACTTTGAGCTTTAAACATATTTGAACCTAGGCCCCTGTTCAGCCCCGGTTGTAAGAACTGTAGAACCTTGGCTGGTTTAGGTGATAAAGGACTCCAGGCTTTTGCTGTGCGAGATCAATCATTTTCCCATATTCTTTGGTAAATCTTATTCATGAAGACCTCTCTGGTTTGACACAAGGTAGGCACTTCCTGCACTGAGCATGCTTGACTTAGTAAATAAAATAGTGTACTAAAGTGTACATGACTCTGCGCATAAAAAATATTAAATAATACATTTAAAGTGCTTCTTAGGACAATATCTACGTGTATAAAAATACTATTGAGTGAGATAATAAAGTGCTAATATTATACAGTACTAGTGTAGATAAAGTGCATACCTCATAAATATAGTGCTAATAATATCAATACAGTATGAAAATAAAGTGCATATCTCATATAAATAATTCTGTGCTATACATAAATATTCACAACAACAATCAATGCTTGTGTGTTCACAACAAGAATTAAATAGCGTGAATGCATAGAATGTTAATTGAAGATCAATAATGTATCCAATGGAACAGTTCCATACAGATGTGGCTGTATGTTCAATGTCCAATATGGTGTGCCAGTACACAATGGCTGTAGTTCACTCCAGTAAAGTTCTTAAGTGTGCTCAGTTCTTTCAAACGTGGTGGTGTGATCCCATCAATAAGTGACTTGATGCTTGTAAGCTTTATCGGTGAACAATGAGTGAGGAATCCAAAGTCGTGCTCACAGAGCTCTTACCTTCTTGATGCATACATTACGCTTATGCTGCCAGTTGGTTCTTTCTTGTTAAAAGTTTTTATTAAGCATTAAACAATAAACAGGTGTACATACTTCTTAAGCTTAAAGAAATAACAGAATTATATCTTACGATATTTAGAGATACATATGTGGAATGAATTGTACAACACAAGTATTTCCATGTGATTGCAAAAATTTACACACATTTTGGTAAGAAGAAATAAATTCAGTTATAAATAAGGAATTGAAACGTGAATGCGTATCACTTTTTGTGTGTTTAAACTTAAATGAGTAATTGAAGTCAAAATAAGTAAGAACTCTCATTAGTTGAATTTTATATACCTAAGCTGTAGAAAAGAAAAATTCGTTTTGGAGATAGGTATATAGGTGTCGTCTGGGAAGATGATAGGGGTGAAATCGTTTTATATGATAGTCTGGATATTATTTATAATATGAATTATATAGTTTTAGCAAAAGTTAAATAGGTAAAGGTAAGAAAATGTACATCTAGTACTTCTTATTGTAAGATCAAATATCCTGGGAATATAGGGAGAAAGGAGGGAGAGAGTCAGGAGTGTTAAAAGGGTGCTTTGTAAGGACGCTCCAGGGGACCAGGGTATAACTAGGGGTGACCCTTCACATATTATGGTGAGGAAGGGTTACCCTGTAGTATTGAGGGATCATTCTGTAGGTCCCGAAAATCCTGAGATTCGGTAAAATGAATCCAACAAGACCAGGTTTCAAGAAATTGTGTTTGTGTTTCTCTAGATTGGTGGATTATTTCTTCCATGTGTACTGTTTTTTGAAGGCGGGTGAACCAGTCTTTCACAGTTGGTGGAAGTGTGGATCGCCAATTCCTTGGAATACACATGTTTGCAGCAGCTACCATGTGCATCTGTAGGGAATGTAAGTAGGTACGTTTTGGGCATGCTGGGTAGTGTAAGAGGAATTGTGCTGGGGAGTAGTCTAGTTTGTGTGTTGTTACCATTTGTATCACTTTATGAACGATCGCCCAGAAAGGTTGAATTTTACTACAATGCCACCATATATGCAAGAGAGTTCCAGTCTCATTACAACATCTCCAACATATTGGGGAAAGTGATGGGTAAATTTTATGTAATTTAGATGGAGTATTATACCATCTAGATAATATTTTGAACGCATTCTCTTGCACGCAAACATTTAGGGAACCCTTATGGGCGATCGTATAGATAAATTCCCATTGATTGTTGGGTATATGTAGGGAGAGGTCTTTTTTCCATCGTTCAATGTTAACCTGGTTCTGTGGTGGATGTTGGGGGAATAGTATAGCGTATGAAAAGGAAATTAGGTGACGTTGGGGTTCCGTTTTAAGGCACATATCTTCAAATGGAGTAATAGGTCTGGACCATTCTGCAACGGCTGCTTGCGAGTTCAAAAAATGTTTAATTTGTATAAAGGACCAATAGGGCAGCACCTTAGGTTTGATTATTTCGGAAAGGTCTGAAAATGAGAGAAGTTTATTATCCTTATAAAAATGCATGGTGCGAATGTTGTCAGACGGCCATAAATCTCTCAGATAGCAGGCCTTCATTCCAGAGGGAAACAAAGGATTCCATCTGAGAGGGGTTAAAGGGCCATTAGTATCTGAGATCTTATATTTAGTACACGCTTGTTTGAAGACACGTAATGTGGGTAAGATTAAGGGGTGGTCCTTATAGTATTTAGATATTTTTGGGAAATGTAACCAGGGGGTTTGAGCTAAGGGTACCGGGGAGAAATGATTTTCTATTCTGACCCAATCTTTAACTGAGGTATGGACATTCCAGTCTACAACTCTAGTAAGGTGACTTGCTATCTGATACTTACGAATGTCGGGTATTCCCAATCCTCCTCGTACTTTTGGGGAGGTAAGTTTACTATAATTTAGTCTAGGGCGAGTAGAACCCCAAATAAATTTCGTACAAATTTGTCTAAAGGATGTGAAAAAAGACGGTGGGATATGGACAGGTACTGTTTGGAGAATATATAGAAATCTCGGCAGAACGTTCATTTTGATGATGGACGCTCTACCGAACCAAGAAAAAAGGCCCGTTGACCATTTCTTAAAGTCTTCAGTAATGTTTTGCAACAAAGGCTGGTAATTAGCTAAATATAAGTCTGATAGTGAAGCAGTTATTTTAATGCCTAGGTAGGTTAGATATTTATTATCCCATTTAAAAGGAAAATTGTGCTGACATTGTTCACATTGTCTCAAGGGGAGTGAGATGTTTAAAGCTGTAGACTTTGCAAGATTTATTTGTAAATTTGATATGGATTTAAAATGTTCTAATGTTTTAAAAAGGTTGGGTAGCGTGATCAGTGGTTCAGAGAGAAATAAGAGTACGTCATCTGCAAAAGCAGCTGTCTTATATGTATTACCTTTTATTTCAATTCCCTTAATGTTAGGATTCTCTCTAATATTCCTCAGTAGGGGTTCCATAGTTAAGATAAAAATCAACGGGGATAGAGGGCAGCCCTGACGTGTACCGTTGGAGACGGAGAAGGCGTTTGACAGGTGACCATTAACCCTAACCCGAGCCGTGGGTGTGGAGTAAAGCATGAGTATGAAATTAAGCATGCGTTCTGGTAAACCTATATGCTTCAAAGTTTCAGTCATATAATCCCAGGCCACCCTGTCAAACGCCTTCTCCGCGTCCAAGGATAAAAAGAATCCTTTTTTTTTCGAAGAGACAAGCCAGTGATAAATATTTATTGCTTTCAGGGTATTGTCCCTTGCCTCCCTTCCTGGAACAAACCCTACTTGGTCAAGGTGAATTAGGTCAGGAATCAAGGGAAGTAGTCTGTTAGCTAATATTTTGGCATACCATTTTAGATCAACATTTAATAGGGAGATAGGCCTATAATTTGTCACCAAGCATGGATCCTTTCCTGGTTTTGGAATAACTGATATATGAGCTGTTAATAGATCTCTTGGGGGTTTCGTTGGTGTAGCATATGTATTAAAGGTAGATATGAAAAAAGGAGTTAATATATAATTATAAGCCTTATAATATCCTACTGTCAGGCCATCTGGCCCTGGGCATTTACCTGTTTTTAAGGATTTTAGTGCGTTCTCTGTTTCCTCTAAAGTGATTGGTTTGTCGAGTATTTGACGGTTTAAGTCTGATATAGGGGATGGACTATATTGATTGAGGAAGTCTGTTATAATTGACTTTCTATCTGGATTGCCTTTACGTGAATTTGTGTCAGTTTGGTTATATAGTTTGGTATAATACTGTACAAATTGATCAGCTATGTCTGGTGTGGATGAGACCTTCTTGCCTTTAGTATCTGTAAGGGTGTGAATCGTGTTAGCAGATCTCTTCGATCTTAAGGCCCTAGCGAGCATTTTACCAGCCTTGTTGCCAAACTCATAAAACGTTTTTTGACGTAGGATAAAGGATCGTTTCGTTTGTTTGTCCAGCATTTCCATTAATTGTTTTCTGAGGGTTATCAAGGAGGTTAGTGTATCTTGGGCAAGAGTTTGTTTATGTACCTTTTCTAATTTATAGATTTTGTTAGTCAGATCGTTAAAGAGTTTTTGTTGTAGTTTACGTCTCTTAGCAGCAGCCGCTATGAGGATACCCCTAACAACACATTTATGTGCTTCCCAATGAATTGGTGGTGAAGTATCGGAGGCCGAGTTATTTATAAAGTATTGTTTTAGGCAGTTTTCTATTTCACTATTGATAGATTCATCTGTGAGGAGGGATGGATCAAGTTTCCAAGTACGGGTTCTGGGTAACACATCCGGAAAGGACAGACAAATAGATATCGGATGGTGATCTGATAGGTACATGGGGTCAATCGAGGTTGAGAGAAGAAAGGGTAAATCGGATTGAGTAATGAAAAAATAATCTATCCTGGAGTATTTGTCATGGGGATTAGAGTAAAATGTAAAATCTTTGCAATCGGGGAATAAAGTACGCCAGGAATCATGTAAGAATAAAGATTGTAGTTCACCTTTAATTGCTTTAAGAGCAGAGTATGGGATGGATGATAAACCATTAGACGTGTCTAGTATGGGGTTCATGGGAATGTTAAAGTCCCCTCCTAATATCAATGTGCCTTCTTGAAAATCAGCAAGGCGTCTGGTAATTTCCCGAAAAAAGGATACCTGACCGGAATTTGGGGCGTATATATTGGCCAGCGTGATCTGCTTGCCTTTCAAAGTTCCTTTTAGAAAGAGGAATCTGCCTGCTTTGTCAATCAAAGAGTCTGTAATAAGCATAGGGTTATGTTTTGCTAGTATAATGGATACTCCTTTAGTTTTGGACATGGGGTTTGTGGCGTGATAAGCTATAGGGTAATGTATATTGTATAGTTTTGGAGTGGAATCTCCCCTAAAGTGTGTCTCTTGGACAAAAATTATGCCTGCTCGGTTGCGTTTCATTGTCGTTAATAGCTGGGATCTTTTTTCCGGCACATTCAAGTTTTTTGCATTGAGAGAAATAATTTTGAGTAGGGTATTCGATAATGTAGGGTTTGGAGGAGCCATTTTTCTTTATATGTGAACTTCGGTTTATCTGTTGTCAAAAAGGAGGTCAAGAAGATAAAGGAAGTATATGTATATGTACAATACAACAGAATTATGTACTTCCTTATAGTAGGAAAGTGACTGGTCCCCTGGAGCGTCCTGTGAGGGGTTAAGGGTAGAGTCAAGGTAATGTAGGGGGGTATTAGACTAGGCCTTAGGGTAAGGTTAGGGATTATCAAGGGGGAACCGGTGGTAGGCGAGGACCTGCTCGCCTACTACAAAAGGATGGTTAGGGTACCGGTGAGAGTCAGTGGTATACAGGTTTTAGAAATTCGCCGTGTTACCAATAAAAGTAGCACCACTCTTTGGGGGTCAACTAGGATGAGAATAGACGGTTTATAGGACTCTGTAACAGTGGCGGCTGGTGCTCAAAATTTTTGGGGGGGCGCAAACAAACAGCCTCACTGTGCCATCAAACGCTGCCACTGTGCCCATTAAACGCTGCCACTGTGCCCATTAAACGCTGCCACTGTGCCCATCAAACGCTACCACTGTGCCCATCAAACGCTGCCACTGTGCCCCAAGTTCTGCCATTGTGCCCCAAGTTCTGCCACTGTGCCCCAAGTTCTGCCACTGTGCCCCAAGTGCTGCCACTGTGCCCCAAGTGCTGCCACTGTGCCCCTTAAGTGCTGCCATTGTGCCCCAAGTTCTGCCATTGTGCCCCTTAAGTGCTGCCACTGTGCCCCAAGTTCTGCCATTGTGCCCCAAGTTCTGCCATTGTGCCCCAAGTTCTGCCATTGTGCCCCTTAAGTGCTGCCATTGTGCCCCAAGTTCTGCCATTGTGCCCCTTAAGTGCTGCCACTGTGCCCCAAGTTCTGCCATTGTGCCCCAAGTTCTGCCATTGTGCCCCAAGTGCTGCCATTGTGCCCCAAGTTCTGCCATTGTGCCCCTTAAGTTCTGCCATTGTGCCCCAAGTTCTGCCACTGTGCCCCTTAAGTGCTGCCACTGTGCCCCTAAAGTGCTGCCACTGTGCCCCTAAAGTGCTGCCACTGTGCCCCTAAAGTGCTGCCACTGTGCCCCTCAAGTGCTGCCACTGTGCCCCCTGCCTGCCCTCTGCACTTACCTTGTCCCGGTGTGCAGCTGGTGACGGCGTCAGGCGACGAGCGGTGTCTCCGTCGGATGTCTTCTCCCGCGCTCCTCCTGTCTTCTTCTGCTGTGATTGGACGCTAGGTGATTGGACGCCTAGCGTCCAATCACAGCGCCTGTGACTTCAGCCAATCAGGTGACAGGTAACAGACCTGGCAACCTGATTGGCTGAGAGGCGGGTCTGTGTTAGGGAAGCGATGTATTCGCTTCCCTAACACAATACTGTGTAATCAGCGAACGCACAGCCGTGCGCCCGCTGTTTACACTTAGGGAAGCCTATTAGAGCACACCGCTCTAATAGGGTCCCCTATTAGAGCTTACAGCTCTAATAGGGGCGCTTCCAGCAACACCCCCCCCCACTGTAATTCAGATGCCCGGCGCCCGATCAGGGGCCGGACACCTGAATAGGGGGCGGCAGCGGTGACAATAGATAGATTCATGCAATGCATGAATCTATCTATTGGTGATAGAGCGGTGCAGGAGAGGGGGGGCGGCGCTCCTGCGCCCTCTATGCACGCACCGCCACTGCTCTGTAATACATCCCGTCAGACCGTAGACCCTCAATAAGAAATGACAATCTAAATGGTAAGTAAGTAAGGGGAAATTAGTTATAAGTAAAGACATGGGTTCACTATATAGAAGGTAAAGATATTATTGGACCTGAAGTCCTTCGGGCAATGAGAACCAAGAAAATCGTGTATGATGTTGAGGATAGCATGGAGAAAAATACTGAACTGAGTGTGGTGTGTCAGAGGCCTAAGGGCGTATACAACATGGAGATAATTCTCCTATAAAGGGAGTATATTTATGTGGTATTGGAAGAATAAAGTAGATGAACTAAGATCCAAACATTGTATCATCATGGTTGGAAGTTAGCAACAGGTTCTCCGCATAAAACATAAACATGCGATGACCACTAAGGGATAAAAGAGAAAATAAAAAAAGGGGATTCTAAACCTATATTTATATATTTATGCATACACATATATATGCACACATATATATATACACATTCATGTACACATCTAAACATAAGACATTAATAACCGTCAATAAGTTTCAGCATGAATTCTTCTTGTGTTAAGTAAGGTAATATGTGGGCATAAACGAGTGCTTACGGTCTTATAAGGTAGACTGTATCTTTAAATAGAAAGGAGCTCAACAAAAAAAAAAAAAAAAAAAAAAAAAAAGGGGGGGGGGGGGGGGGAAACCCCCACACACAAACCCCCTCCCCCAACCCATCTTTTCTCCAAAAAGAAAATTATCAGGGTGTTTGAACTGTCTAATAGTTCAAGGGCATTTAGGGATTCTCATATATACCCCAAATCTCCTATCCTAAATTATTCTCCATAACAAAGGATAGACAGTTAACAAATGTGTTTGAGTCTCATATAGCCCATACCTTCATTTATATTAACTAAGCCATTACCACAATGAGCTTATTCCTTGCTAGATGGTAAAAGCAATAAGAATGTATCGTAAATCAAATCATGGGTGAATAAATAAGACCATATAAAACATATATCCATCCGCACACTTTGCCTATATAATAATACCAACAAACGTAACAGGGTGTTTGAGCTGTATAGTGGAATAATGGGATTTGGGGAATTTCATGCATTCCCCAAAGCTTCTATCCACTTTACTGTTTGGAAAAATTGTATATAATTGTGCTGTGTTCACATTTAATTTGTCTCTTCATTTATACCAACTAAGCTTATATACCAGTGTATCTGTTACTGACTAAGAATTAAATGAAAAAATTGTGTAACAAAACCAGTACAATGAGTGGATGGTCATGACCATATAGAGTACTTCGTTTTCAGTCTCGTGTCAAGCATTCAATGGTATCTGGAGAGCTGTCATTTTCTTGGAGAATGAAGAGGAGATATCCTGCAAACAAGTCAAACACAAACAAAACAAAACCAAAAAAAAAAAAGGGGCGAGGGAAGGAAAAAAAAAAAAAAAGGGGGGGATCCTCATTTTTTAGGAAGATGTATCATGGAAGAAGATCAAGTAGTTGATTCTACTAAGATGATTTAGTAAACTATACTGATAAAGTATAAGTAACTAGTGATCTCTGCGGGCTCTCCTTGGAAGTGGAGCTGATGTAGGACTGACTGATTGTAGAGGCGGTGTAACATTCACATTCCTCCTTGAGGTTGATGGAGATCTGCGTCTTCTGAAATGTGAGGCCTGCGTTTCCATCTGGTCTGTTCCGCGTGGTTGGATGGAGAAGTTTGACAGTGGAAAGTCAGAATACCAATTAGGTACAGGGGTATACGGGATGTCAAGAATTTGACAGAATGAATCTAGGTCTTCAGGGACCCTTAAAATGGCTGTGCGCCCTTGATTAGTGGCTGCAAGGGCAAAGGGAAATTTCCAGCGATATGGTATATTTTTGGATTGAAGTATTTCTAATAGCGGGCGTAGATCTTTCCTGTGCCTGAGGGTTATTGCAGATAGGTCTTGATATATAGATATTCTATGGCCCTCATATTCAGTCGTGCGTTTAATTCTGGCCTGTTTTAAGATATCCTCCTTCAGCCTGTAGTCATTAATAAAGCAAATGACATCTCTGGGAGGGTCTGTGTCCCTTCCTTTAGGTCTAAGAGCCCTATGTATGCGATCCATGTTAATGACTTCAATACACTGACTTTCCAATAACTGACTAAAGATGGCTGATACTGTGGCATTCAGCTGGGTATTATCCACACACTCAGGGAGGCCTCTCACTCTTAAGTTATGGCGTCTTCCCCTATTCTCGAGGTCTTCGACATGTCTTTGAATGTCCCTTAATTGCATAGTGTGTGTGCTTACCGTGGCCGTCACTTTCCTTAGTACCGAATTGTGTACGTTCGTTTTTTGTTCCACATCCTGCATCCTTCCCGCCATTGCCTGTAGTTCCTGCCTTAGGTCTGTCATGGCTGCGGTGAAGGTATCCTTGATGTCATTTGCCACAGCACGTAGGTCTTGTAAGGTAGGATGTTGTGAAGTACCAGGCATAGCCTCAGGAGGAGACATGGACGGAGTGAGTGTAATGCCGCTCTGCGCCTGTGAGGCGGCTGAGGTATTCGCCGCCATATTGGATCTCTGAGGCCTGGAGAGCTCCGGGACGCCGCGGCTGCTCTGGTCCCCGGTTCGCCTCGGGGATCTAGAACGGGATGCCGAAGAGGTGCGGGAGGCAGTCCCCATGCTCGGTGAGGCTTTTTTTTAGTGCTGGTTCCCCGTTCAGGCTAGAGAGGGGCCAAGGTCTGACGGAGCGCTCGGTTTAAGCGGCCATCTCTCCTCACAGCTAGCCACGCCCCCCGCCAGTTGGTTCTTTATCCCCCTCTGGTAGTTGCTTTCTTAGTGATCCTGTAGTGAAAGATCTTCTGGCTCCATGTTGGTAATCATAAAAACAAAGAATGGTGCTCCAGATAGTGTGTTATCCCAATAAAAATACTTTAATATTAAAAATGTATACTGCTTACTTCAAATACAAAATATTTGGCCAAGTAATAAATATATAAACAAAGAAACGGCGCTGGAATAGACGTGTGCAATATTGAACGAGAAAAAGAAAACACAAAAAATGTGCAGCTGCTGATAAGAAAGTGCTATAACCTTCAGAAAATGCTCAAACAAGTAATAAATGTTTCAGAGGGCTATCAGCTTTACAACAGCGTTTTTGCGCCCTTTTTAGCTCACTTCCGGTCCGCGGCGCTGACTTCCGGTCCGGGTTTGTTTACATCCGGCTTGTGCGTACCTACGCGTTACGTCACGCTCCGCCCCTCTTGACTTTTTAAGCTTGACTTAGTAGCCACTGCCTCTCAACTTCCATGCCATCAAAAGTAGTCTCTTGGAGCTGGATGGCAAAACTGTCCAAGGGAAAGCGAATACGTCATCACTGGAAGCGGCAGTGGTGATTCAATGCTTAAGAGTAGGAGAGAGAGACACTAGAGCCTCCTAAGCCAAAATTATATATTTGCAATTATTGATACAGGCCTAAGAATTCTACCCTTCCACTGCTGTCTAGGCACAGTACAAATCTTGCTCCTCTTGTTAAAAGGAATGAATGACAGAAGTTCTTTGAACACTAATCGGTTCAAGAAAATTCAATACTATTCCTCATAAGCTTAACATCCCATGACCTTAAGCAGCCTGCTCTTTGAAATGAGTCCCCCAACCTTTCTAGCTGGGGTCTGATGTGATAATGTTCCATCTGAAAACAATTGGTCATTTACGAAGAACCAAGGATATTCCGACACACGAGCCAAAGCACCTTTGGCTTTCTCTATCAGAGGACGGAAATTCCCTTGTTGAAGTTCTACTGAATTTTTACCATCGCTATTGTAGACAGTAAGACCTTTGTGAATGCCCTGGGGGAGGTGTACAGACCAAAGGGGAGGGACTCAGACTGGTAGAGAAATTGAGGATGAATTGGGACAAGTAGGTGTCTGATAAACCTACAGGAGAATCCAGTCTCCTAGGTTTATGAATAATATAATTGATTGGAGGTTTCCCATCTTGCACGACTCTAACTTCCTGTGCTGCTTTTCCTGGTTTTTATTTTTTCTTTGCTAGTAACAGAGGTGAAACGAATCCTCATCTCCTTTGGGTAACTAGAACCTTCACGAATGCTTCTTTTATTTCAGCTACAAACTGGACCAGAATTTTTTACTTTACCATCAACTCTGGTAGCCTGGCTGACTGGAAGAGATTGAAAGGTGGACTTCCCACCTGTCAATGTTATATGATCGTTCTGCTCATTGAATTATGCCCCTGCATGGGTGAGTTGGTCAAGTTATACTTTTTCAATAAAAAATTATTGTACCAGAAAGGCAGACCTCCCTTAAACTTCCACCAATGTCACGCCAATATAGCTGATATGGCCCACTGATCCTGAAGTTTTTCGATCCAGGTGTGTGCGTAAAGCTTTGCTCAGGCACCCCCTGGATTAGTGCACCCTTAAAAAGGACTTCCGCTGTTCTCCTAAGACAGGAGCCTTAGATCTTTAAGGCTTCAATAATGAAGACTGGGAACTTCTCCAGTTAGTTTACTAATCTTTTTCCCGGTCCGTAGGATTTTGCCTCCTGGTATCTACTTGGGAGTCGCCACCTGTATGCTGGACCTTTTTGAATTTTCATTTTTTTCCAGATGATATTCGCCCTGACCTGCTAATGGTCACCCTTGAGATGGCTATATCCTGTCTACTCCCAAATAGATTGGATATGTGTTCTGGTGTCTTGCACAATTTTTAGTTTTTTGGGCGGGATCCACCAACCATGGCTTCAGCCATAATGCACTCCTTGCCATGACTGAGGGGGGAACACCACTCTTGAAAAACATCAATTGACGTCTGACACATCCACCACAGAGTATGCCGCCAATTTCAGCTCTTACAAAGCTGTTACCACCTTGTCTCTTCACTTCTTCCAGACAGGCTTATTTAAAGGGTTACTCCACTTCTTTTTTTTTTTTTTTAAATCTGCAGGCCTGCAATTTTCTGTAAAATGAAATGAAACATGACTATCTGGAGGTGCTCTGTACACAGAATGTGTACAGAACACCCCCCTGAAACATAATTTCCTGCTTGTATGACTGGTTCACTGATTTTCCCAGAAGTCTGCACCAAGATAAGTCAGATTTTTTGGCATCCACTGCAATAAAAATTTCATTTTGATAAGATACTCCCAATAGGGAATCACGTCTAAAGGGATGCAGACCCTGCCACTTTCCTCAGATTCCTGCAGGTGCAGCAGCTGGTTGATAATTATGAAACCACTCCCATTAGACTCACTCAGCACATGGGCTGGTTATTGCTGGGGTGCCAGCACCTGTAGATGCTACAGTATGTAGGAGCACTTCAGATCTAGATCTAATTTTTGGACTAGAGCCTCCTTGAATGTGACATGTCTTGCCAGCTACATTCATGATGCATACATCATTGGAGGAGACTGCAGCAGGTTGACCTCTAGCTTTTTCCGGATATACAGTTTTGACAGCCTGTTTATAAGGGCATTTTTCTCTGACCCCTTCAATTCTTCCTGGATTAAATCTTCCAGTTGTTCAGTGAAGGAAATTAGTACTTTCTGACCTTGTGGAGAGTTTCCTCCACTTCAACCCAAGCAATTGCGTCCTTAGCTGCCCTTGCAAAAAAGTATCTATTGGGCAATCTTCAAAGCTTGTGGCCCCTTTAACGCTTTCTTCTCATGGCAAGCTTTCCTATTTGGACACCACCTACTGGCTCTGGTTGGAAGTTCTAGGCAATTCATGCACTGTAGCTTGTCAAGCAATGACTTTCCACCACAAATGCAGCAACCATTAGGGCTGGTAATCTGTGGTGTTTGTAAACGGGGAGCAAACAAAATGAGAGGTGAGATGATGACATTGATCAATGTTGCCTGTATGTCTGTGCTTGAACGATGACTGTTCTGGCTATTTGCAGGCTCTCTTCATCTTGATGTCCTTGCAGGGCTGTATAGTGCTTGTTCCAGGCAGATTTGACATACTAGCTTGGCAGGCAATGACTTTCCACAACAAATGCTGCGACTATTAGGGCTGGTAACTTGTGATGTTTGTAAACAGGGAGCAATGGTAATGAGGGGTGAGATGATGAGCTTAATCAACATTGCCTGGATGTTTGTTCTTAGATGGTGACTTGTCTTGACCGTCAGAAGGCTCCCTCCATCTTGTAGTCCTTACAGGACTATAGATATTGGCTCTCTTTTTCTTAATCTTCACTACTTACCTAATCCCTATACCTTAAAAGCAATGGGTGGTCTGGCTGGACAGCATTTCCCATACAAACAGAGCAAAGCAGCAGACTGAAATGAAAAACAGCATAATGCTAAGTCTCCACTATTGCAACCTGAAAGTCGCATGATTTTGCCGCAAATTTGATGCTACTTGAAGCAATGCCTGTGTATTCTTAAGGTCTATGAACACATAGATATGAACGGTACTCATTGGAAATCATGGGGTACGGCTTGTCATGCGACTTTGCATTGACAAGTCGCACTAGTGGAAACTGAGCCCCAACACAGTGATCCCAGAGCAAGCATAGAAAAGGGGATAGGAAGAGCCCAGGTGAATGCCATAAAGAGCACAATGATCCTAGAGCAACACTGAGAAGGAGATAGGAAAAACACAGGTTAATACCATAAAAAGGGAAAACATACCTGAAAACAATGACCACATAAGCATCCAGCATGCATGAGTAGAGACCTCCGCCATTTGTTGCCCAAAAATGCCATAAAACCATTTAGAACTCACATTTGCCATTATTGATGATATCAGTGCCTGAGCATGTTCAGATCACCATCCTGGAAAAGCTCTAGCCAGGAAACACAGAGGTCGCATCACTTCCTGCCTCTCATGCTCAGAGTGTACTTGCACTGCTGCAGCCATCTTGGGAATGGCAAACACCCATAACACAGAGAAAAGAAGTAAAAAGCATATGGAAAGCAAAAGGAAACGCTGTCACTTACGTCAAAGCTTGTTCAAAGCTTTCTTTGAGAAGCCTGCACCACCAGAATGGGGCTCCAACCATGTAGCTCATTTAGAGACTGTGCAGGAAGGACTTCCACCCAGGAGAGGCTGAACCTGGCTGGGGCAACAAACGGTAAGGGATGCCTCATGATTTCAGTCCTGATCAGGTGAGGGGAAAAAAGGAGAATGCCCCAAGCCGGGTCTGTCTTTGATTTATAGTTAACCAGTCCTATCAGGTTGTGGGGGCAGAGTCACAATCCATATGTATGCTGCCATGATGCACCAGGAAATTAGAATCAGCTAAGTTAAAGAGGTTCTCCCCCCACACACTGCAAGGCTGGACTTTTTTACTGTCCTGGAGTTGGGCTGTATTTTTATTTATACGTTTTTTTGATAGGTTAGGAATTCCTTGGACTTCTGAGGCACTACATAGATGTATTCCATATACACACACATTATATGTTATTAAAAAAAATAATTTTAACAGGATATAATGTGTATGTGGAATACATTTATGTAACACCTCAGAAGTCCCTGGAATTCCTAACCTGTTGAAGAATGTTACTTTCTCCTTTAGTAAACCTGTCCTGCAAAGTGCAGGACAGGTTTACAGTATAGAATTGTATAGTGGAAAAGGTAGAGAAGGTCAGTTCTCACAGGTAAAGGCTGCTATCTGTCCTCTGAGATCTTCAGTCACCCCCAGGAAGAGCTGTGCTGTGTGCTGGACAGGAGGAAAGTGATAGAGGCTGCACTGGGATGATCTCTTCCTGCTCCTCCCACCTGTACTGGAGCTGTGAAAGCCCAGACTCAGCCAGACAGGAACCCGAGGAGTAAGGATGAGCTCATCAGCTCAGGCGTGTTCGCACACCCCATGTGCAGAACCCGCCAGTAAGTCGGCACTGTGCTGCGCTAATCACAGGCAGTAAGACATTTCGCAGGGGTGCGCAGTTAGCAGGGGTGCCGAATGTAGTTGTCACAAACACATTCTGAGCCTGAGGTGTGCCCAGGCACACCTGGCACCCCCCCCTCCGTGCACACGCCTATGGTGAGAAGCCATGTGGGGGACACAGCAAACATGTGGAATAAGGTGCTCTGATCAGATGAAACCAAAATTTAACTTTTTGGCCTGAAAGCAAAACGCTATGTGTGGCGGAAAACTAACACTGCACATCACCCTGAACACACCATCCCCATCGTGAAACATGGTGGTGGCAGTATCATGTTGTGGGGATGCTTTTCTCCTGTAGGGACAGGGAAGCTGGTCAGAGTTGATGGGAAGATGGATGGAGCCAAATACCGGGCAATCTAAGAAGAAAACCTTGCAAAAAGACTTGAGACAGATGTTCACCTTCCAGCAAGACAATGACCCTAAACATACAGCCAGAGCTACAATGGAATGGTTTATATCAAAGCATATTCATGTGTTAGAATGGTCCAGTCAAAGTCCAGACCTAAATCCAATTGAGAATCTGTGGCAAGACTTGAAAATTGCTGTTCACAGATGCTCTCCATCCAATCTGATAAAACTTGAGCTATTTTTCAAAGAAGAATGGGCAAAAGTTTCACTCACTAGATGTGAAAAGCTGACAGAGACATCCCCAAAAAGACTTGCAGCTGTAATTGCAGAGAAAGGTGGTTCTACAAAGTATTGACTCAGGGGGGCTGAATACAAATGCACGCCACACTTTTCACATATTTATTTGTAAACAATGTTGAAAACCATTTATCATTTTCCTTCCACTTCACAGTTATATGCCACTTTGTGTTGGTCTATCACAAAAAATCCCAATAAAATATATTTACGTTTTTGGATGTAACATGACAAAATGTGTAAAAGTTCAAGGGGTAGGCATACTTTTTCAAGGCACTGTAATGAGGGAGAGTCCCCGGACAGCCCAGGCTCTCGCGCAACATCGCTGGATCAAGATGGGGCTCAGGAACTTACGTATTAGGGGGGCTGCTGCACGCAGAAGTTTTTTTTTTTTATCCTAATGCAAAGAATGCATTAAGATAAAAAGCCTTCTGCCTTTAGAACCACTTTAAGCTAGGTCAGTTTTGCTTTGGAACATTTTTTAAAATTAAATGCTAAGGGAATCCGACTTGCTGTCCATATTAGAGAAGCGGTGGCTAGGGCTCTCTTTCAAGCTAGAAGGGTCATGCTTACATACTGGAAGTCTACTGGCTCCCCATCTCACAAAGCATGGGTGCAGTGTATGGGTCCAACTCTTGAAGACTGGAAAAATATATCTGTTAGCACAGGGGATGTCCTCACAAATTTGAAAATCCTTGGGGCCCCTGGCTGGATACCCCAGGCTTGAATCCATTAGAATTGGTAATGGATAGGTTACTCATTGGTTGAACTGTGTCCCCTTGATAGGATAACTTACTAGTGTATGTATTCGTAGTTATGGTGTGATGTGAGTATCCACTCTGCCATTGTTTCCTCATAACGCAACTGTACTGTCTTTTGCAAAAATGGTGAGCTATGATTGTACTACTGCTTATGGTATACATTGTATTTGTTGCTGTACTGTGAGGTGTGTGAAAATTGGGAGGCTGTCCTGGACATGCTGTGCACATTTGTCTGTTACCCTGTCTGTATACTTTTCTTTTCAATAAAACCATATCTGATTTAAAAAAAAATTCTAAGGGAAGAAAGGGATTACTGGTCACTGGCACACACATGTGTTTTTGACTAGGTTTGTATTATGAAATGTATTTGTGTTGTATTTTCTATGCCATGGACTTTGCCTAGCTGGTGCTTATCTGTCTGTATACAGATTTCATTTGGGAGGCACAGAAAACAATTTTCCGTATTTATACGGTTTCCTAGCTAATAAAGTCTAATATCTTTGGAAAGCATTAACCTGATTTTAATATAGTTTGAATGAAAAGTGGGGCGGTATTGAGCAGTTTTTACCTCACAAATGCTTAAGCATTTTTGCCCATACATCTCTTCTGGGTCACAGGAGACCACTTATTTTGTCAGCTGGGAACGTGCTATTGCCTGTTCTTAGCTGATGTGGCAGAGGCTCTCCAAGTTCTGGAAGGATCCCGTATTGTTGGGATCCACCCAGCTGCCTGATTGGCAGCTGGCTCTGTCTCTCAGCGCACGGCTGAGAGCCAGAGCCAGATGCCCCTGTCCCTTCTCCAGCCTGGTGCTCCATGAACCCTGAACTTCTTTAACTTTAAGCTTTATTTAAAGCAATCATCCAGATAATTTATGCATTTTTATTGACTACCTACATACTTTATGGCCTGGACTGTTGCAAAGTGAAGAATAACATCATAAAAAAATGACACTCTCTCAAAATAATTTTTCTAATTTTTTTTTTAATAAAAAAATGTGAAGAGTATAAAAAATGTATAAAAAAATGTATAAAAAATGTTTAATTCAAAGATGCATCTGAATACAAAATAAGAATACAAAATGCATATTGGAATGCCGATATGGAAAGGGTACTAAGAATGACCACATTGAAATAGAAGGTAGCCTCACAGTAACTAGATTCAGCTGATGTTAGGGAACAACATGACCTATTAAAGCTAAACTCGGGAGTGGATTTTACAGTGAGTTCCCTTCCTCGCTACAAGGGTTAAATGTCTTGTTTTGCCTGAGATGATGAGTAAGGTGATAGCCTTAAGCCTCGTACACACGATCGGATTGTTGGCCAACAAAACCGCAGAGTTTTGTCCGAAGGGCGTTGGCCCAAACTTGTCTTGCATACATAATTGTTGGCCAACAAATATGAACGTAGTAACATACTACGTTGTTTTTCAGCTCTTTAGCGCCACCCTTTGGGCTCCTTCTGCTAATTTCGTGTTAGTAGAAGTTTGGTGAGTGTTGATTTGCGCTTTTCATTTTGCACTTTTCATTTTGCGCTTTTCAGTTCGTTTCTGAACGGCCGTTCGTCAACCAGCCATAGTGCGGATTCGGAGGCGATAACGTGTTATTTATTATTGGCCTTGGAGTTATTGCTGTGACCCAAGTCCAGTCCAGGAACAGGAGGAGGAAGGGTTCTTGGACCAAAAATTGGTTGCTTTATTAATCGTGACCAATTATGTCATATGCCTTTGCTGCGTGAGCTCCAGGAGAATAATCCAGATGATTTTCGGAATTCTCTCTGGATGACGGACCCCTGCTTTCACCAACTCTTGGCATTTTTGACCCCCTATATTAAGAAGCAGGACACATGCATTAGGGTTTTATTTTATTTTTTGGTTGAATAATAATAATTTGATTTGGTATATTTTCTATATTTTTGGATGCATAGAATGCACTTTTTGGTTACGTTCTATTGGCAGATAGCATGTCTAATTTTATTTGTTTTCTTTTTTAATGCACAATAAAAAAATTGTGGAGAATAATACTTGGCTATGTGTTTTACTTCAAATGACCGTTTGGGAGTAGGCAGTTACAGTTAAAACAAATACAATGGAACATTGACAAGGGACACCAACATAGTTGTATCTTTGATCTTAAAAACTACAGGATAATGGTGCTGTGGTAACTTGCCCAAATAAAAAAAAAGAAAAAGCATAATAATATTATCCTTGATATCATTAGAAAAAAAAGGCCTTTCAAAAATTTGTTTGCAATAACTCCATCAATATTACCAGCAAAGCAGCTTCATTATTATCTCATTAAAGAAGAGAATGTGCTGCATTTCAATGTTTCATAATTTGCCACGTCACGAATGTTAATTATCCATTATGAACGCTAGTTTACAAGACCGACCGCTTCTGGCTCTTCCTTGCTTCTGAGCATGCGTGTTTGTACTTTGGATTTTTGTCCGACGGACTTGTGTACACACGCTCAGAAAATCCATTAACAGACATTTGTCCGTGGAAAATTTTAAAACCTGCTACTCAACATTTGTCCACAGAAAATGACAATTGTCCGATGGAGCATACAATCGGTCGGATTTTCTGCCAACAGCCTGTCATCACACATTTCCCGTCGGAAAATCCAATCGTGTGTACGAGGCTTTAGGCAGACAATACCTGATTCATTTTTTTTTTGTTCAACAAGCAGGTGGATAGGGGAATCACTCCCGCTGAGCTATTGTATTCTGCTAGTAGGGAGCCTTCCCTGCCAGCAGAATACAATGGTCAGTGTTGCCGAGCAATTGGGAAAAGTCTGACAAGCTGGCTGAACACAAGTCGATCAATAGATTGACTTGTGTACAACCAGCTAGCCCATCAAAATTCATATCCTGCTGAACCGAAACTAAATATCCTGCTGAACCGAAACCAAATTTTCATCCAGCACTCTTGCTGTCCAATGCTCTGGAATCAGGCAAAATGTAGGACGGCTATTCCTGTATTTTATGTGATGACATCAGAGAGCTGCAACTGGTCAAGCAACAAAGTGAAAAGAATTCTGGGGACTGGCTGCACGAAGAAGAGGAAGACTATGGAAGCAAGGAAAAAGATAAGTATATCACTCATCATTCCTTAGACAAAATGAGCAGTTAACTCTTGCAGTGGAGATAGGACTACACTGCAAGTGTAAATTCCCCAGAGTTCAGCTTTAAAGGAAATGGAAAAATAATGGATCTGTAACAACTGCACCATATACATTTTTTTTTTATTTTGCTCATAGTGCTATTGCAATATGAAAATAGAAATGTGGAACAGTAAGGATGTAGAAATGCAAAAAAGTATGTTTTTTTTTTTTTTTTGAATAGCGTAGGAAGGTGTTAAATGTTCTGTCATATTTTTTATTTCTGTCTGTTTGTGACCCAGTTAAGAAACTATGTAAACAAGGCGGATCTCCGTTCTGACACGGGACAGCACTGAGATCTGCTGCTCCTAGTGATCAGTAACAGTGATCTCTGTGTTGTTCCAGTAAGCCCTAAGCTATACTCTGGTGGTCGTACATTATGTTGGCCTAAATACTAGAGCGTGTTTTGCTGTGATTGGCCAAGTTTAGCAACTGGTTGGTTATTTAGGAAACTAAGTAGTTCTAAAGGCTGTTTTTTTTTTACCTTCATGCATTCTATGTGTGCAGTCCCCCCCTCCCCAGTTCCCCCCTATATTTACCTGAGCCTGATCCAGCGATGTGCACTAAAGCAGCGGCTCTTACGGATCTCACCCTGCTCATTGGCATATCAATGGGTGCCAATGGCTCCTGCTGCTGTCAGTCATAGCCAGTGAGAAGGGAGCAGGGGACGGGGCTGAGCTACACTCTGTGTCTATAATAGACACACAGAGCAGGGCTTGGGAGTGAGCACACACAAGTGCCCCCAGTGGGGGGAGGAGCCAGGAGAGCCAGTGAGAGACCCGACGGGAGAAGGATCGAGCTTGCTCTGTGCAAAACCATTCCACAGAGCAGCTAAGTATGACATGTTTGTTATTTTTAAAAGAAAATTACCTTTAGTATTAATTTAACAACTAAATAATAGTAAAAAAAAATACAATAATAATACAAAAAAGATTCAACAATGAAACAACACCTAAACCTACTTGCAAACAGGCTTGGAGTTCCTGGGCGCTTCCAATGGCGCAGAGAGAAGGGCTGCATGAAATCAGACATGGCTATTGTGAAGTTTCTTGCGCTAGTCACAAATGCTAGTCTTGCGCTACTCTTCCAACTTAACCACTTATTTATATTCTTGTTTTCTTTATTGTTGAGTAGAGCTCCAAATTGATAGGAACATGGCTCTTATCTGAGAATATCACAGCTGTATGAAGTAGACGCGTTTGAATTAGCGCAGTGCACTTGCACCATACGTTTTTATGTCTGATTTAAGTGTCTGTTTTGACAGCTGTATTAAAGCGGAAGTAAACCCATCAATTTAACAGTCTAAAAAAAAAAAGGCATGCCGTGAATGCTAACTGCACATTGGCTGTGCTCTCAACCAAACAGTCAAACCATCCAATGGCTGGTGTCATAACGGATCACATGTGCAGCACTGTGGCAGTTGAAGATTAAACAGAGGCAAAGATGGCAGCTTCCTTGGCTGAAAACGATAGGGGGGTTTACTTCCACTTTAATATGTAGAAGAACATTAGTTATCGGCACTGATGACTAGAATTTGCTAAGTGAGCCCATGATGACTTGTAAATAGCGATGATTGCTGGGATTCATTTCAAAGATGCTTCAGTGATCATATTCAGTCAGCTCCTGTTTCAAGAATATTTAAAGAATGCCTGTCTCTATTTACTGAAAGAAGACATCAACGGGTCAATATTTGTATTTGTTTTTAGCGTTCTTAAGAGCCTTTTTTTTTTTCTTGTACTCCACATTAGTTTTTGTATAAATGGCCAGACTGACTGACTTCTCAACATGGAAAAAACAATGATAATGCTTGGAGCAGTACTGTCTGCTTTAAGGCCCAGAAATTAATAGAAATTGGGAAAATGGATGGGATTTTCCAACCCAATAGCTCTCAATGCTTTGTTATCTTTATAATACAAGATTTATATAGCGCCAACAGTTTCTACAGGGAGACAGCACAGCTACAATACACTTCAATACAAGAGGGTTAGGAGGGCCCCGATTGTGAGAGCTTACAATCTAATAGGTAAGAGCAAGTGTTATAAAAGGCAAAAAATGTAAGAAGGATGGGCTGATAGAGAAATTAAAAAATAGAGAAATTAAAAAAAAAATTAAAAGTTTAAAAGTCCGACCGTCTAGAACACGGAGACGTACAACATGTATGACGGGCTGCCATCTCCGTACTTGCTTCAGAGCATGCGTCGTTTTTGGTCCGTCGGAACAGCATACAGACGAGCGGTGTTCCTGATAGGTATTGATTCCGTCGGAAATATTTAAAACATGTTCTATTTCTAGGTCCGTCAGAATTTTCGAAAAAAAAAAAAGTCCGATGAGGCCCACACACGATCGGAATATTCAATAAAAAGATTCCGTCTGACTTTTTCTGCCGGAAAGTCCGACCATGTGTACGCGGCATTACTGTTGACTGACTCACTACCTCCACTCTTTGAGTACAATAATACTTTCTATGATTAGTTTTGAACTTCCCCCCCTGCCAGTTTGAGGTCATTCCCCTGCGTTCTTGATTCACTTCACACAGAAAACACTGCCTTCCTGAACCTTTTTCACCCTTTTGATGTATTTAAAGGTTTTAATCAGGTCTCCCCTTTCCCTTCTTTCCTCCAGATTTTACATATTAAGTTCCTCAAGTCCTTCCTGATACATTTTATTCCTCAGACCTTTCACCATTTTTGCTGCCCGTGTCTGGATTTGTTCTATCTTATCAATATGTTTTTTATAAGTGAGGTCTCCAGAACTGGACACACTGGAGTTGATTTACTAAAACTGGAGAGTGCAAAATCTGGTGCAGCTCGACATAGAAACCAGCTTCCATTATTTTCTTTTTTGTCAAAGCTTAATTAAACAAGTTGAAGTTAGAAGCCGATTGGCTACTATGCACAGCTGCACCAGATTTTACACTCACCAATTTTAGTAAATCAACCCCAGTATTCTACATAAGGTCGAACTAAAGCTCTATATAGGGGAATCAGAACCTCTTACTGCATGGCCACACTGCTCATTTTGTAATTATCATCATCATTTTTTTTTCTTTTTAGTGGTGGCCAACACCGTACCCCAAATAGTATACTCTATCAAGAAATTGTGAAAATGGTAATAACGTGGTATAAAATATAAAAAATATAAAACGTGAATGTCCCACAAAGTGATGATGAAGTGATAATGTCAGGACACGGATGGCTTGAATCCTGCAAATCTTCCAATAAGACACTTTCTAGGGTAAGACTGTAACAGACGTATGCTTACCGGAACAAATGGACCCCCTATCAGCGACAGAGACTCAAACAGGCATAGAGAGGCCCGAAAAGGCCAATGAACTGGACTTTCACTGTGCTCCTTGAGGCAGGCAGGTGTACTCTGTTATTCTTTTCATCAGCTTTCACTGGGACGGTACAAATGGTCAGATCGTAGATCACCAAGTGGACTGTGGACCACCACCATGGAACAGGAACCGTGGAGTCCAGAAAAAAGGGCTGCAAGGGATGGCTGGAACAAGTGCTGTATCAACACTGCAGGTTGGATGCAAACTCGGAGAGGGTACTCCCCCAGATAATTTCAAACCATGGGAAGGAAAAGAAAAAAGGGGGGGCTCCGCTAGTGCAGATCAAAAAGCAGTATGGGGAATGGTAAACCTCACCCAAGGTTTACCATTCCCCATACTGCTTTTTAATTGTGATCACTTTTATATCTATCATTTTTTGCTATGTTGGTTTTTATCAATAAAACCTTCTCATTTCATTTCAAGGAATTTTTTTTCCCTAGTTGCATTATTTAACATTTAGAAACATTGATCTAAAGTTTTCACTGCTTTGACCAATCTCCAGCAATGCCAAATCACGTTCCATGTTACAAACAACTCCAGGGATACCAACCCTATTGCACACCTTTGGGTCATCAGCAAAAATACATACCTTACCCACCAACCCTTTAGGTATATCAATTTCAAATAGAATAAATAGAACAGGAGGGACTGGTCTCTTCTGAATGAACCCCTTTTTCAACTACACTCTGGCTTCTATCCTTTACCCAACTGCATATCCACTGAACCACCCAAAGGTTTAAGCTCGCCATACATGGCACAGTTTTTTTCGTTCAGCTAAAAAAAGTTTAGTGGATTCCCCCATCCACAGATCAAGGTGGATGCAGGAATCCTCAATGCTCTGTCACTGTATTCTGACAGTGGGATTCCCCTGCTGTCTGAATACACTGGTCAGTGCTGCATGCAAAGCAACATTTTACAACAACCCTGTTCATGAGAAGTTGATCCTTGCTGAATTTCAATCTAACTATGGCCAGTTTACGACCTTTTATTAGATCATTATATGCAACTGCATCAAATGCTTTGCTGAAATCAAGATAGGCCACAGCACCACCCTGGTCCAAAACATTAGTTATATAGTCAAAAAAATGTAATCAGATTAATCTGATATGCTCTGCCCTCAGCAAAGCCATGCTGCTTTGTGTCCAAATCGTGATTTTTGAACCCAATGTAACAGTGTTACTGAGGGCCATGCTGTTTTGAGTCCAAAACACAAGGAGTTCCAGAGCATGTGAGCATGGGGACATCACACAAGATGTCTGTATAGCACATAATTAGGCACAGCTGATACAAATGTGCATATTTATGCATCAATTGTTCCTGTACATTATTACTAAAATTGGTAAAATGTACCAGAATTCAGTGAATGTCTAGGAGTACCTTAGAATCATACTTTATTTACAGCTGAAAGTCAAGTGCTGGGATATGTAGACATAGTCCCCTTGCTTAGAGCTTGCTTTTCTTTCAGGAAAAGAGTGCACGGGCACGCTGCAGTGGATATCTACCTGTCCCTAGAATTTTGGTAACACCATCTCCTAAGTCTTGTTCATATGCAGGCTAGATATTTTTTACCCCAACTAAATTAGTGTGAATTGAGGTTTTCTGACTCTATCACAGCAGCAATACTTTTTGGATAGCATTCCCAGTACCTTGATTTGTCCCACCTGTTACCAGAGTTACTTAAAGTGATTATAAAGGATCTTTTTTTTTTTTAAATAACAAACATATCGTACTTACCTCCACTGTGCTGCTCGTTTTGCACAGAGTGGTTCCAAACATCCTCTTCTGGGATCCCCTGGCAGCTCTCGCATTTCCTCCCCACATCAGATAACCCCCTAGGAGAAGCGATCTCCCGAGGGGGTTACTTTGCAGGCACGCTCCCGATTCCAGCATTTGCATCCACTTACACAAATGCCGGACTAGGCCCAACCCCCCCGGCGCCCGCGTCAATGGATTTCATTGATTTCATTGACAGCAGCGGGAGCCAATGGCTGCGCTGCTATCAATCTATCCAATCAAGAGCTGGGACCCCGTGGCGAGAGGGACAGCGTGTCCCTGCCGAAGAGTTGAAGGGGCTCAGGTAGGTAAAACAAGGGGCTGGGGGGCCGGTGACTGCCAGGTGTTTTTGCACATAGGATACATTAAGGTGAAAAAACACGAGGAAACAGCTCATCCAATCTCTGCCCATCCAGTTCCGAGATTTACACAGTTCTGCCACACAGCACAGCCCTGTCTGACAGGACAGAAAATTCAGTTTTTAACCAGCTGAAATTAAAGCGGTAGTAAAATCTTTTTGACAATATAAAATAATGTGCCCCCCTCAAAGTTTAAGCCATAATGTACTAGTATGCACTGCATACTAATACATTATGACAAACTTACCAACAAACAGAGCCCTCCAGCGAAGCGCTGTCAGGGCTCTCCCTAGTCCCTGGCTCTTCCATTTTCACCCGGTCTTCATTTCGGCTTTCGCATCTCCGGGCGCATGATTGGCCAGGCCGATGTGACTTATGCGCATGGGAGTCACATCGCTACAGCACACAGAGTGGGACGTAAATGTGGTCTGAGCTGCACATGTGTGGCTCAGATCACATTACCCGCTGACAGGCAGGGGGGACCTGTATAACAGAAGAGACCTCTAGGCCTAAGCCTGTCTGTCAGCGGATTTGAACTATTCGGAGTTTACTACCACTTTAAGTAACACTTACAGGTCTTGTCCATGACAGGTCTTGTCCTTGTCTGTGACTGGACAGTGAAATGACCAAAAGCACAATGAAAAGCTAATTTCTGTCACTCTGCACTCTCCGCCTATTACCATGTTCCTTGTTAACATATGAACATTGTTGCACAAATGACTCCTTGTGTTGTAGCCTGAGGTAATTGCCAAATGTTGATACCTTTTGAGTACTTACACTGATTGCATATACAAAATGCATTAATGCTGTGTTAATCATAACAGAGCTGCATTCATGTGTAGCTTATATATCAGCCTAAAGTTCAGCTTTAGGGCGATCATTTTAGGTTACAGATAATGGTATGCTCCAACCAGAAAAAAGGCCTGGAATCCATACAGGGAGCATAGCCTACTGGCGTAGATGTTTTTTTTTTCTTCCCAAGCTGTCCAACACTTCCTATAATGGTCATCTTAATACTATTCATTTTTAGTCATATACATATACAAAGACTGCTTAAAGCTCTCACATCATAAAAAATGCAATAGTGCATACCTAGCCTCCTCATACATTATCCTGGTCCTTTGAATTAGATAGTGGTTAGTAAATGAATAGGCAGCAGTTCATTACCGGTTTTACACTAGAATACACACCCAGAAACAACCAGAGAGATTCTGGCTTAATGCTTCCTGGCTGTGCCATAAGGCGAAGCATATGCCTTCATTAGTTCAAACAGGGGGTCAGGGATCACAGTCTGCTGACCCTTAGGCTCACGTATCATTATAATTAAAATAAAAACTAATTTAAAGTAACTGGCACTAAAGTGGACACATTCCAATGGAATTTTTATATCAGCTCATATCTAAAACTGAATGGGATTGTGCTAATAAATTAAATAGCTGCAGAAGAAAAACATCCATCTAGGTGGACTCCCTTACAACAGCAGCAGACTGCAGACACAATGCACGAGAGATAATTGAATTATGGTGCTCTAATTGTGTCTGAATTATACTCCTCCCCTCAGCTTTGGACATCTGGAAGATTAAGCACTGTTTAAAAAGGAAAAATAACACAGCAGTTACCCACGATTATTTATTGGAGATGCACATCACATGGCAATATACAGTACCTAGGAAACAAGTAGAAAGAACTAAATAATACTAACTGGCAGTTACTGAATCCAATGCCATTGCATATCAAATATGCCCCTTTATTTCCTCCCTTAGTTATTAGTACACATGCAGATGTAATCAATAAATAGTTTTTATGTTTATTTTGTTGTTTATTGACTTGTTCATGCTGCTGAACACATTTAATAAACGCAACTGTTTTAAAAAAAAAAAAAAGAGTTCTCATGACTAAGTTTAAATTCTTAAAGCAGACCTTCACTTCAGTAATTCTCGTTGCACCATTCCAATCCTCCCTTCACCCCGCCACAACATTAAAAAGACACTTTTAAGAAGAAAAAATGTATTGTTGGCCTTGTGAAAGTATGTTTTTCCTGGATAGGAGACCAAATTTAAGTGGAATATTCTTGATTATTTTTATTGGAATTGGTTAATATATAGGAATTGGAATGGATTTAATTACACCATGGGTGACATTCTTAACCACTTGCTGTCTGCCCCATTGCAGTATTACTGCTACAGGGAGGCTCTCCTGTGCAGAATCCCATATATATACGTGATTCTGCACTTCAACCTGCAGGGGGCTCATGAGCCTCCGTCAGGCCGCTTCTGCTGTGAATATTCACAGCAGAAGCCGATCTGTGGATGCCGGGCAGTCGATATCCTCCAGCACCGGCTGATCGACGATAATACACAGAGAACTGAGATATGCCTACAGTGCATTTGGAAAGTATTCATAGCACTTCACTTTTTCCACATTTTGTTATGTTACAGCTGTAGTGCCCACCACTTTTAGGTGGGTGCTAGTAGGTAAAAATAGGAGAAATTACCAGTGCCTTAATGTTCTTTTTGTTTAGGCCTGGATGGTTTGATTTGGGTCAGGGTGGAGTTGTAGGTTAGAGGGGGGTGGGACCACCTGTTCATCACCCTGGAAAACCTCCCTTGCTTCTCCAGAGTAATGTTCTGGAAAGGAGGTGGGTCAGGGACTGAAGGACAGGCAGTGTGTATGGCCCTAGTCCAATCATTAATTTGCTTGGGCAGGGGCGGGTTCATACATATACACTGGGGTCACATGCTTCCTGGGGGAGATGGGACGAGCAGGAATCCAGAAAGGCTGCAAGATGTAACCTTAAGGAGCAGGACTGGAAGGCCTGGGGGTTCAGAGACCCCAGTGCTGGAAAGCCAAGAAACGTAACCGGAAGGCCTGGGGGTTTAGAGACTCCAGAGCTGGAAGGTTCACCACCGCAAGTTGCACCAAAATCCTGGAGAACAGAACCAGGCATCCCGGCTGGGATGGTTCACTATTCAACAAGCAGGAAATAGCTACTAAAAGGGCCGAGTAGACCGTGGTCGCCTGGACTTTCCTGAGCTGGCCTGGGAAGAAATCGCAGGAGGTGAGAAGGCAGGTGAGGCCTGGGACTTCCAGCATTTCAACAGTACCACATGTCTTTCAGAGGGGCATGGGCCAGTTCGTTAAGGGAGAGGGCCTATCTACTCATGTAACATATCAAGAGATGCCACTTGTACCTTCCTGCAATCACCTACAGATCACACACTGCAGCATCAAGAATAAATGTTCTCATTTTACTGTTGAACTGTGTTTGTGATTATTACAGCGGGGTGGAAGAAGCGGGGGTTAAACCAGCAGTACTGTAATGAACTACCCAGCAGCTCCCAAGGGAGTAGTGCGCTACACAGCCTTATTCCAAAATGGATTAAATGGATTATTTTCTTCAAAATTATGATGCTACAAGCTTGGCACACTTATTTTTGGACAGTTTCTCTTATTCATCTTTGCAGCACAAAGTATTGAGTAAAGGCTGTGAATACTTATGTACATGTTATTTTTTTGTTTTTTTATTTTTAATAAACAAAGATTTCAAACAAACTTTTTTCATGTTGTCATTATGGGGTATTGTTTGTAGAATTTTGAGGAAAATAATGAATTTAATCCATTTTGGAATAAGGCTAAAAGGTAACAAAATGTGGAAAAAGTGAAGCGCTGTGAATACTTTCCGGATGCACTGTACATAAGTATTCACAGCCTTTGCTCAATACTTTGTTGAAGCACCTTTCAGACCAATTACAGCCTCAAGTCTTTCTGAGTATGATACTACAAGCTTGGCACACATATTTTTGGGCAGTTTCTCCCATTCTTCTTTGCAGGACCTCTCTAGCTCCATCAGGTTGGATGGGGAGCGTCGGTGCACAGCCATTTTTAGATCTCTCCAGAGATGTTCAAACGGGTTCAAGTCTGGGCTCTGGCTGGGCCACTCAAGGACATTCATAGAGTTGTCCCGTAGCCATTACTTTATCTTGGCTGTGTGCTTAGGGTCGTTGTCCTGTTGGAAGATGAACCTTTGCCCCAGTCTGAGGTCCAGAGCGCTGTGGAGTAGGTTTTAATCAAAGGATGTCTCTGTACATTGCTGAATTCATCTTTCCCTCGATCCTTACTAGTCTCCCAGTTCCTGCCGCTGAAAAACACCCCCACAGCATTATGCTTCCACCACCATGCTTCACGGAAGGGATGGTATCAGCCAGGTGATATGCTTGCCATTCAGGTCAAAGAGTTCAAACTTTGTTTCATCATACCAGGGAATTTTGTTTCTCATGGTCTGAGAGTCCTTCAGGTTCCTTTTGGCAAACTCCAGTCGGACTGTCATGTGTCTTTTACTGAGGAGTGTCTTTCATCTGGCCACTCTACCATACAGGCCTGATTGGTGGAATGCTGCAGAGATGGTTGTTTTTCTAGAAGGTTCTCCTCTCTCCACAGAGAAACGCTGGAGTTCTGCCAGAGTGACCATCGGGTTCTAGCTCAGCTCCCTGACTAAGTTTGGCCGGGGCAGCGCGCTCTAGGAAGTGTCCTGGTGGTTCTAAACGTATTCCATTTACAGATGATGGAGGCCACTGTGCTCATTGGGACCTTCAATGCTGCAGACATTTTTCTGTACCCCTCCCTCCCCAGATCTGTGCCTTGATACAATCCTGTCTTGGAGGCCTACAGACAGACAATTCCTTGGATTTCATGGCATGGTTTGTGCTCTGACATGCGCTATTAAATGTGGGACCTTATATAGACAGGTGCGACACTTATTGGGATTTTTCTTACCAAAAACATGTAGCAGAATACATATTTAATAATAATAATTATTTATGAAGAAATTAGATTTTTGCATTATTTTTATTAGATATGTTTTTAGCAGAAAGCTAAAAATATATTTTTTTTTTCAAAATTGCCAGTGCTCAAATACCATCAAAAGAAAGCTCTATGTGGGGAAAAAAATTACATAAATCTAATTTGAGTACAGTGTCGCATGACAACGCAATTGTCACTAAAGTAATGTGGTGCCGTATTGCTATAACTGGCCTGGCCATAAAGGGGGGTAAATCTTCCAGAGGTCAAGTGTTTAAGTACTTAATTACATTAAGTTAGCTAAAGCACTGTGTATCGCAAGCTATTGACATTTTTTTAATTCAATACTTGTTTTCTCCTTTTTTCATTTGTTGCTACTTTTATCTCCTTTCCTGAGAGTGACAATAGTCAGGGCCGTCTTTTCCATTGGGCACGCTGGGCAGTTGCCCGGGGGCCCCACTTGCCTGGGGGGCCCCACCTGCCCAGCGAGCCAAGCATCATCTATGTGTCACCCTCGTTTTTATTGCCTGTGACCCCGCGCTCCGGCCGCCATGTCCAGTCTCAGGCCGGCCCCTGGCGCCCTGTGATTGGGCGAAAGGGGTCATGTGCAGCAGGTGGGGCTGGCCTGTCCTCGATCGTGGGAGAGCGGGCTGGCCTTCACTGTGAGCTGTGGCCGCTATCTTCGCCTCCTCCTCTCCGGGTCACCGATCATGTCCCCGCTGGGGCAGGCAGTGTGACAGGCGGCGCAGAGCAGAGCAGAGCAGAGATGAAAGGAAAAAAAGGTAAGGGACTCACTCGTGAGTTTTTTTTTGCTGGCTGGGGGGGGGGGGGGGGTTGATATGGTCTGGGGAGAGGGAGAAGCCATAATGTATTGTGTGTAGTGTAATGTGTGTAGTGTAGTGTAACGTATAGTGTATTGTGTGCAGTGTAATGTATTGTGTATTGTGTGTAGTGTAATGTATAGTGTATTGTGTGTAGTGTAATGTATTGTGTGTAGTGTAATGTGTGTAGTGTAATGTATTGTGTGTAGTGTAATGTGTGTAGTGTAGTGTAATGTATTGTGTGTAGTGTAATGTGTGTAGTGTAGTGTAATGTATAGTGTATTGTGTGTAGTGTAATGTGTGTAGTGTAGTGTAATGTATAGTGTATTGTGTATAGTGTAATGTATTGTGTGTAATGTATTGTGTATTGTGTGTAGTGTAATGTATTGTGTATTGTGTGTAGTGTAATGTATTGTGTGTAGTGTAATGTATTGTGTATTGTGTAATGTATTGTGTGTAGTGTAATGTATTGTGTGTAGTGTAATGTATTGTGTGTAGTGTAATGTATTGTGTAATGTATTGTGTGTAGTGTAATGTATTGTGTGTAGTGTAATGTATTGTGTGTAATGTAATGTATAGTGTAATGTATTGTGTGTAGTGTAGTGTATTGTGTGTGTGTGTGTGTGTGTGTGTGTGTGTGTGTGTGGTGTATTGGTCTGTGGATAGAGTATGCTGTAGCGGTCAGTATGTAGTGTATTGTGTAGTGGTCTGTGAGAAGTGTATAGTGTAGTGGTCAGTGGATAGTGTAGATTGTGTAGTAGTGGTCAGTATAGAAATCAGGTAGGGTGGTGTGTAGTGTACTGGTCAGTATAGGAATCAGGTAGGTTAGTGTTGTGTGGTGTGGTATGTAGTGGTCAGTGGGTAGTGTAGTTTGTGTAGTAGTGGTCAGTATAGGATTCAGGTAGGTCAGTGTGGTATGTAGTGTAGTTGTTGGTGTGGTTTGTAGTGTAGTGGTCAGTGTGGTATGTAGTGTAGTGGTCAGTGTGGTTTGTAGTGTAGTGGTCAGTGTGGTTTGTAGTGTAGTGGTCAGTGTGGTATGTAGTGTAGTGGTCAGTGTGGTTTGTAGTGTAGTGGTCAGTGTGGTATGTAGTGTAGTGGTCAGTGTGGTATGTAGTGTAGTGGTCAGTGTGGTGTGTAGTGGTCAGTGTGGTTTGTAGTGTAGTGGTCGGTGTGGTTTGTAGTGTAGGGGTCAGTGTGGTTTGTAGTGTAGTGGTCAGTGTGGTTTGTAGTGTAGTGGTCAGTGTGGTTTGTAGTGTAGTGGTCAGTGTGGTTTGTAGTGTAGTGGTCAGTGTGGTGTGTAGTGGTCAGTGTAGTGTAGTGTGGTGTGGTATGTAGTGTAGTGGTCAGTGTGGTATGTAGTGTGGTATGTAGTGTAGTGGTCAGTGTGGTGTGTAGTGTAGTGGTCAGTGTGGTGTGTAGTGTAGTGGTCAGTGTGGTGTGGTATGTAGTGTAGTGGTCAGTGTGTAGTGGTCAGTGTGGTGTGTAGTGTAGTGGACAGTGTGGTGAGGTATGTAGTGTAGTGGTCAGTGTGGTGTGTAGTGTAGTGGTCAGTGTGGTGTGGTATGTAGTGTAGTGGTCAGTGTGTAGTGGTCAGTGTGGTGTGTAGTGTAGTGTAGTGGTCAGTGTGGTGTGGTATGTAGTGTGGTATGTAGTGTAGTGGTCAGTGTGGTGTGTAGTGTAGTGGTCAGTGTGGTGTGTAGTGTAGTGGTCAGTGTGGTGTGGTATGTAGTGTAGTGGTCAGTGTGGTATGTAGTGTAGTGGTCAGTGCGGTATGTAGTGTAGTGCACACAGGGGCCCCGGTGCACTGTATTGCCCGGGGGCCTATAATGCTCTTAAGATGGCCCTGACAATAGTGGACCATGTATGCATCAAGTGTGCTGAAATTGTCACTTTTAGTCTCCATCAGAAGCCTGTGTAAAAGGGTGACAACGCAGGTGCACAACTGGGAGACAGGAACCGAACGTTTTCACCTTAGAACAGAAAGTGCCTGAACAAGCACTTGAAATGTAGTCTAAATTCAGCTGTGTTTATTCTAATTGGTTGGTATGGGCTAATTTGTGTTAAAATAAAACATGTTATACAGAGCAGCCCCTTCCCTGCTTTTTAGCACTCCCCCACCTGTACTATCCCTTAATTCCTCCTCTGGGTGCCTCCTTAGCAAACTGGGTGCTAAGGGGGCACCTGTGCGCATGAGCTTCTGAGCCGGGCTGTGTGCATCCATAAATACACACAGAACTGATAAGCCACTCCCCCGTTCCAGGAGTTTGACTGACAGCAGCAGGAGCCTATGGCTACTGCTGCTCTCAGTGTCTCCTGTGAGACCAGGAAGTGAGAGATGCACTGCTGGAGCTGTGAGAGGAGCCAGGTAAGTGTTTAGGGACAGGGTAGATAGAACAGATCGTGGGACTTTTTTACCTGAATGCAGGGGAATTTTTGACTTTAGAACCACTTTCAGACTAAGAACTCTTTGTTCAATAACGATGGGAGATATTGTTCTATAATAGGAGAACACAAACTTTATTTACTGCATGGCATGAAAGGTCTATCCACATGTTGACAGCATAATACATGCCTTTTACTGGTGTATCTGTTCATAATATAAATATATAGATACATATACAGTATAGAGAAAAGGCAAATTGGCTAGTTCAAGTACCTAAAATAAGCAGACTAGAGACCATGAAAGTAATAGACAACACTGATCCCTTGTTTCAGGCTCTGAAAATATTAGTAGAACACAGATCGGCATTCAAACTATTCTGATTTGCCACAGTAGTGTAAGGCAACAGCAGACAAAGACAGCTTTTACATGAATGTTTCAATTTAAATATACTACACATACAATCCCCAATATATACTGTGTACATCTAAATCACAGCCAGCTTGCGATGAAATTATGTAACCAGAAGTCCCAAAAACCTCAAGAAAGATTTATGTCTACAAGGAGACCACACTCCACTCATACAGTCCTGGGTTTTACATTTTAAACCTTTTCATAGAATTGCTTTCCCTCTGTTTAAAAATCTCTGTGGTGGTTAAATTGCAAGGGCTTAAAATTTTGAAAACATACTTTTAACAAAAAACTATTTGCGCAATCAGATACAGTGCCTTGCAAAAGTATTCACCCCCTTGACATTTTTTTCGTGTTTTGTGGCCTCACAACCTGGAATTAACAAGGATTATTTGCATCATTTAATTTACAGAACATGACCACAACTTTGAAGATGTTTTTTTTTTTTTTTTTAAATGTGAAGCAAACAAATAGGACAAAATAACAGAAAAAATCAATGTGCATAACTAATCACCCCCCTAAAGTCAATACTTTTCATTATGATTCCCACGGGCACCCAGGCCTCACTTGTCCCACTAAGCCGATGTTTTTCCATTACCAGTCCTTTTCGGTAAGCTGAGGGGTATGTTGTTGAAATGTATTTATTTTTTGTTAACATCATTTGGTAATGTTAACTAGACAGTTAATTCCATTTACTTGTGGTTTTTCCACATTTAGACACACCAGGCACAAAATATGACTGCACACTAGGGGATATATACAGTTAATATGACTGCTGTTGTTTTGTTTTTATTGCAGTATTGTTAGTTTATCAACGTTTGCTGTAATATATATATGTGTCATAAATGTATGTATAGACCATTAGTCAACACCTCTATGCCATTTGCATCATTACGTATTTACATTAATCATATGATGTATGATATATTAATGTTTTCTTTGTAGAATGTATATGATGCTTTCATCTGTGCTATTCTCAAGGCCCTGACTAAGCGGTTTCACGAGCGAAACGCGTAGGTCACTCTTTGTATAAACCTGTTGGGAACCAGCACATCCCTGATTTCAAAATTTGAATCACTAAAGACTGTAATGTATTTTAAACTTTGTCTTTTAGTTTAATAAAAACCTGTTTACTTTTGTATAAATCTGTTTTTTTCATACTCCTCCGAGACACAATTAGAGCAGGGCCGGATAACAATGGGGCGATTGGAGCTGCAGCTCCAGGCCCCTTTCTCAAGATAGGCCCATTTGCCCCAAAAAAAAAAAAATCAAAAAAAAAAAAAAAAGATCGACTTTGAGGGTTGTAGCTCGGCGATCAGGAGTCACAGAGACCCCACATTGGGGGTAGGTAGCCAAAGACCTACTCCAGCACTGGTTAAAATATGGGGCTGCTTTCATCTATGGTTCCGGAGATACAGGGCTGCTTGCGCAGCATGTCAGAAGCTACATGTCTTTTGAATACATCAGATTAGTGTTGCTAACTATAGCTGGCAGCACTGATTGTTTTGGGGAAAACCTGACAGGCTGGTTGTACTCAAGTCGGTTTATAGGTTGACTTGTGTAAAACCAGCTAGCCCATACATAGATCGACTATGGCTGGTCTCTGATTAATTGGTGTAATTTCAATCCATGTATGGCCCGCTTAACCATTACGCAGTCCCTAAACATCCTTCCACAAACCTTTACATTTTTCCTTCCCAGATTCCTTCATCCTCCTCTCCTATACATAGTGCCCACTGTCATACTCTCCACACTTCTCTCCTGTACATACTGTTCACTGTCATACCCTCCACACTTCTCTCCTATTCATAGCGCCCGCTGTCATATCCTACATACTCCTCTCCTGTACATAGTGCTCACTGTCGTACCCTCCACACTCCTCTCCTGTACATAGTGCCTTCTGCCATACCCTCCACACTCCTCTCCTGTACATAGTGCTCACTGTCATACCCTCCACACTTCTCAACAATTAGAGTCCAATTAGAGTCCCATTCTGTTCTATAAAAAAACATTTTTTTTGAAATATATTTAAACACTTTCTTGGGATGGTGCCTCTGTAGGAGTATTAGTGTTCCACGCTCACCCCACCCCTACACACAATACTTTGTAGAGCCACCTTTTGCGGCTATCACAGCTCCAAGTCGCTTTGGCTAAGTCTCTATGAGCTTGCCACATCTTATCACTGGGATTTTTGCCCATTCCTCCTTGCAAAACTGCTCCAGCTCCTTCAAGTTGGATGGCTTGCGCTTGTGAACAGCAATCTTTAAGTCTGACCACAGATTTTCTATTGGATTGAGATCTGGGCTTTGACTACTTAAACCACTCAAGTGTTGCTTTAGCAGTGTGGTTGGGGTCATTGTCCTGCTGTCAGGTGAACCTCCATCCTACCCTCAAATCACACACAGAGTGGTACAGGGTTTGCTCAAGAATATCCCTGTATTTAGCACCATCCATCTTTCCCTCAACTCTGACCAGTTTCCCAGTCCTGACTGCTGAAAATCATCCCCACAGCATGATGCTGCCACCACCACGTTTCACTGTGGTGATGGTGTTCTTTGGGTGATGTGATGTGTTGGGTTTGCGCCAGACACAGCACTTTCTTTGATGGCCAAAAAGTTAAATTTTTGTCTCATCAGACCAGAGCACCTTCCTCCATACATTTTGAGAGTCTCCCACATGCCTTTTCGCAAACTCAGAACGTGCCATTTTGTTTTTTGCTGAAAGTAATGGTTTCTTCTGGCCACTCTGCCATAAAGCCCAACTCTATGAAGCGTACGGCTTATTGTCGTCCTATGTACAGGTACTCCAGTCTCTGCTGTGGAACTCTGCAGCTCCTTCAGGGTTACCTTAGGTCTCTGTGTTGCCTCTCTGATTAATGCCCTCCTTGCCTGGTCTGTGAGTTTTGGTGTGTGGCCATCTCTTGGCAGGTTTGCTGTTGTGCCATTTGGTTATGATAGACTTGATGGTGCTCCTAGGGATCATCAAAGATTTGGATATTTTTTTTATAACCTAACCCTGACTTGTACTTCTCAACAACATTTAAATATAAAAAAGTGCGGCGCTCATAGAGCATGAAAACAACAACAAACATTGTCCCTTACTTGTTAGGTGAGTTCCATTGGTCTTCATGGCAGTGTTTGGTTAATGGTGCCTCTTGCTTAGGTGTTGCAGCCTCTGGGGCCTTTCAAAAAAGGTGTGTATACGTAATGACAGATCATGTGACACTTAGATTGCACACAGGTGGACATCATTTCACTAATTATGTGACTTCTGAAGGTAACTGGTTGCGCACCAGAGCTTTTTATGGGCTTCATAACAAAGGGGTGAATACATACACACATGCCAATAATTTTTTTTATTACTGAAAAATTGTTTTATGTATATATTTTTCTAATTTTACTTCACCAACTTAGACTATTGTGTTCTGATCCATCACATATAATTCAGACATAGAAAACATTGAACTAAAGGCTTTAATGTAACAAAATAGGTAAAAAGCCAAGGGCATGAATACTTTTGCAAGGCACTGTATAATAATTATAGGGAGCAAGCTGGTAAACACTAAACACATTGTGGGAAAAAACCTGTAAAACAATGTGCTAAAATCCAGTATTTTAATCCCAATGTGGTAAAAATAACAAATAATGGGAACAGAGTAAGACCCCTTTCACATAGGTGTCACCCGTTCTGTCACGTTTTGCTAAGAAAAACTGGTTCAGTTTACATTAGTTAACATCCATCCTCCATTTAGTTCTGTTCTGTTTACATCCGTTTTTCATCTGTTCTTTGTCCGCTTTCATATTTTAGAAGGCACAAAAATAGACTTGTTCCGTTTAAACAAAATGTACCTTAAAGCGATTCTCCAGTACCCCCCACCCCCCAAAATTAAAAGTCAGTTGCTGACTTTTAATATAAGAACACTTACCCTATCCAGGGATCCAGCACCAGGTACCTGCTCCCCCCTCCCAAAAAATGCCAAATGTTAAAGAGGAGGATGCAAATAAGCATAACTTCCCCTTTTGCGCAAAGCAGACAAAAAACTGCTATAAACAGAAGATGTTTGTTTGCATCCGTTTGCCCATAGGAATGCACTGCTGCCGGTTTTCCATCCATCAACAGACAGATAAAAAGCTGACAAACAGAGCACCCATGTAAAAGGGGCCTTATGAAACACAGTTCACAAGTGCTCAAGTCCCATTCCAAGTGAATATAGCTGATGCTCTTCTCTCCAAATATCACACTGTGTAGTGCAATTCTCTTCACTCAGTGACACTCCAATCTGGTCACCTTAGTGCTATGACCTCTAAGCTTGTCCCCCCTATAGGAGTTAATCTCAGGTCTGGTCTTCTCTCCGAGTCACCCATATAAGAATGGCCAACTCAGCTTATATCACAATGTAAAAAGATACATAAATAAGAGAAGCTTCATAGTGCTCACTGCATTTTTTTTTTAATTAAATGCACTTAGGGATTATAAGCACAATACATACTGCATATAATAGAAGTGCACAATCACAAAAAACTCCCTCCCGGTTAAACCACATCCAGCAGATACAAACAGAGGAGCCAATCACCACATAGAGACCTCAACAGTAGTAACAGCGTGATAATGTCATCAGAATGCTCCGCCACTATATGCGTTAAGGCCAATTTCCCTGATCCTGGTGGGAGAATTTTGGGGCTTTATAAGCTCACCCAGCGCCAGTTACAGTTCACAGCCTACTCATAGTTGCACAGCCTGGTTATACGCCGAGATTCTGCCCATGATGGTTCCCACCAGCACCAGGAACAAGCAGAAGCTGAAGACAATCTGGAGAGGGAGAGAGCGGCACCACTCTGAGTGTAGTATTTAGGTTAAAATCATCAAGTTTAATGAATTACATTCAACTCACATTACAGTAGAAGTATATAGGCATGTGTGTATTGTATTCAATTTATAGGATTCCCTTCCATTCAGCTTGGCAGGGGTGATCGTCAATCCCAACCGCAACGGTGGTCTCTGAGGCTGAATGTGATCAGCGCAACAAGCACGTCAGCCATGATGGACGGGGGCGTGGTAGAGCTTGCGTTCAGAGCATGCGTGCTCCTTCATTCGGCATATGCCTGATGAAGCTGACAAGCTTGTTGAGCTGATCACATCCAGCCTCGGACACCACCAGGGCGGCCAGGACTGACGATCACCTCTGCCCAGCTGAATGGAATACTATGGATTGATTACAACACACACATGCCTGTATAATTCTACTCTAATGTGAGTTGAATGTAATTCATTAAACTTGATGATTTTAACCTAAATACTACACTCATAGTGGTGCTGCTCTCTCTCCCTCTCTCACTTGCATAGAGTCGTCTTCTACTCTACCGACACTGACACTAGCCAGAATTGTTTAAAGGTCTGGATTCAGTAGTATATGGACTTTTGCTCCTTAAGAGATATCTCTGACAGTTGGAACTCTTAATTATTACCTCACTAGTTGACTACCTAGCGCTCCATTTTTACCTTATCCTGAAGACAATCTGGGAGGCCTTCGCCTGGGCCTCCTCCAGGAAGGCGATTTAACAGTCAGCTGCCACTACACCGGGGCATACCCAGCCTCCAGGCAGCCACCACAGATTGCTGCTCTCTATCATCCTCGAAAGCCTGAAAATGGACCAAGTTCATTGGGCTCCTTATCAGCCCAATGTGCCGATTCTTTAAGTCCTCCCATCTTTTCAAGGCTACACCTACCAGCTTTTTACAGCATTCCAGTGGTGAGTAACTCATCTCTTGGACTGACATTGAACCTATCCTGAGCTGTAGACCTAGCAGTACTAACTGTAAAATCCTCCATCCGACTATTTATGCTGATTTCTGCAAAGAAAACGATATGTGATAATACAAAACGCATAAAAAAGTCCATGCGATTTTTCACACGATGTGCAAATAAAACGTGAAAAACTCTTCCTTTGATCTTCCACCACACCACTGTGATCCGTGCTTCCACTTCCCCCAAAAGAAACGCACTCACCACATCTATTGCCCGCACTCTCGTGACAGGCCAATAAACTTTTGGATTCCACCCAAGAAAGTAATCAATCCTAAATCAATCTGTGTCCGGACCTCTCCATATGTGAAAATAAAAAGGATTGCTCCAATAGTGTAAAAACGTTTAAACTTTATTCACACCACACTGAAAAAATCTCCAATAATCACACTCACATTTGAAACAGTTCAAGCCAGCATAAATGAGTTTTACCACAGCACAGCACGCTTCACTTCACTTCAAATGTACACACTAAAAAAGCGTTTGCAGTCACGGCGGACTCGAGGTGTGTGCAGGCAGTCACAGATGTTGCTCACCCCCTCCTTCCTGCTCGCGCTCCAAGATAGGATCAATTTGCTTCCAAAGGACTTCTCACATCAACGTGTAGCTAGTAACTAGATTAATTGCCGCTCAGCCACGCCCCCGACATGTTTCGTCATTAGGACTTAATCATAGGGTTGGATCAACCCTATGATTAATGATTAAGTCCTAATGACGAAACATGTCGGGGGCGTGGCTGAGCGGCAATTAATCTAGTTACTAGCTACACGTTGATGTGAGAAGTCCTTTGGAAGCAAATTGATCCTATCTTGGAGCGCGAGCAGGAAGGAGGGGGTGAGCAACATCTGTGACTGCCTGCACACACCTCGAGTCCGCCGTGACTGCAAACGCTTTTTTAGTGTGTACATTTGAAGTGAAGTGAAGCGTGCTGTGCTGTGGTAAAACTCATTTATGCTGGCTTGAACTGTTTCAAATGTGAGTGTGATTATTGGAGATTTTTTCAGTGTGGTGTGAATAAAGTTTAAACGTTTTTACACTATTGGAGCAATCCTTTTTATTTTCACATATGGAGAGGTCCGGACACAGATTGATTTAGGATTGATTACTTTCTTGGGTGGAATCCAAAAGTTTATTGGCCTGTCACGAGAGTGCGGGCAATAGATGCGGTGAGTGCGTTTCTTTTGGGGGAAGTGGAAGCACGGATCACAGTGGTGTGGTGGAAGATCAAAGGAAGAATTTTTCACGTTTTATTTGCACATCGTGTGAAAAATCGCATGGACTTTTTTATGCGTTTTGTATTATCACATATCGTCCTGCATTTTCTCTTGAAGCACTGTCCCCTTTCTTTGGTTTGACTGCTGTTTGAAACACTTGGGTATACAGATCACTAGCCATCCTAATGCCCTCTATAGCGCAGACCGATTTGAAAACTTTTAGGTCACAGTGGTTCCCTTTACACATATCCTTGTTAGCAAATATTCTCTTTCTTTTTAGAGTCTTACCAATACCCGTACTGACCAGAGGCGTAACTAGGACCTTCAGGGCCCTGATGCAAGAAACTGACCTTTCCCTCTAATCCCGGGGCCCTTTACTCCCATCGTGGGACCCTTTATAATGGTCCAGCAGCGGGCCACCTTCCTGCCGTTTTGGGGTCCCCACACAGTGGCAGAATGCCAAAGCCCAGTCAAAAGTGCAATCTTTGTGACCCTGGTAGGTCCGCCCCTGGGGTCAGTAGTTTTTTATTTTTGTTGCTTTATTTTTTATTATTTGACCATTTTATTTTATTTTCAATTTTATTTTCACAATTTTATTTTGTTATTATTTTTTACATATTTTTTAGGACCCCCCTGGGGGGGGGGGGGGGCTTTGGTGAAACAGACCCTTGATGTCTCACTTTTGAGACAGAGGACAGATTCATCAGTCCCTTTCTCTGCAGCCCCATCTGCACAGAATGAATGAACAGGAATAGCTCTGTACAGAGTTTCCGTTCATTCATAAACTGAAATATAGTAAACACAGTTGGGTACCGATCACCGACTCTATTCATTAAGACAAGGAAAGGGTCTGTAAATTATACATTTACCAGCCTGCTCTTAATCCTGACAGATCCCCGGTGGGAAGTGGAAGGGGGGAAACCTGGCAGTACTGCGGGGGGCGAGGGTAGTTCGCAGGGGCCAGGGGCAGCAGGACAGGGATAGGGAGGTGGCAGGAGCAGCATATAGAGGAACCAATGCCTTCCACTTCCCTCCTGCAGCCACTAAATGTCTGTCGGGGGGGAGGAAGAGAAGCGGGTATTTAGTGGCTACATGGAAAGATCGGATCCTCTACCTGCCGTTGCCCTCCTATCCAGGTGTTAAGCATGCCCCACGGCCCCCTGGAGCATTGGGCTGGGTCGCAATGGTGACCCCTGTATGTACACCCTTGGGACTGACCTACTTTTAGCATATACTACAGTACCAAGTTACCCACTTTAAAGGAAACTCTAATACATTTTTCTGCTCACTTGAATCTGGTGTCAAATTGTCATCTGCAGTGTCTCTTCATTTAGTGGAGACTGGTGATCCAGCACTCTAGTCCGGCTTCATTCCGTTGCAGTGCACCACAACACATGGTAACATACTCTCTGTGTTGCAATGCACTAACACCATGCACCAGAATGCCAAGGTATTAATGAGCACCAGTTTGGGGAAAGGCAAACTGATAATCTAATCTCAACCTAGATAGACCAAAGGCTACTTTTTTTATGGCGCATTACAGCATTTTTGGAATGCTGGCTGCATACTATGATGTGTCAAGTACTAATTCATGCCAACTGGTAAATTTACCTAAAGGGCCATACAGCAAAACACATATTTTAAATGTCAAGCATCTGCAAGTTCAGAAGAGCTGGCGATATATGTTTGGGTATTCTGAAATGTCTCAGACTTCTTCAGGGTGAACACAAAGATGTAGTTACACAGTAACCATATTTAGTACCTGTATAATTGTATCCTCTATTCTGGCTATTAGGTATCTGATTATTACTAATATTATTTTTACACTGAACATCATTATGCCAGTGGGGCTTGTGTGTCTGAATCCTTGGAAAACATATACTTTAGCCCCCATTCATACTTAAATGTATGTAGGCTATTTTGAGGCTTTTTTTGCTAATTTTTAAGAATGAAGTGCTATATAGGAGCCTTTTTCAGGCAGGTCTTTGTACTTTTGACCTCAAAGCCAAAAGTACAAACATGCATAAAACAAATTTTTACACAGGTTCACATTGAAGTCAGTGGGGCCAAAAATGCCCCATTCGGCCTCAGAAGTAGATTATATATATTTTTTGAGCTTCAGGCATTGAGCAACAGGAGCCTGAATACTCCAATGTGAACAGAAACTATATAAAAGCTTAGGATTTGGCCTGTTGAGCATTTTGGAGCTTTGGACTACAAAACGCACAGGTGTGAATGGAGGTTAGGCATAAATGAATAGACATTCGCAGAAAACTAGTCACATAATGTGGCTTTTACTAAATGTAAAGTGAATGAGAAAAAACACATGATTAAATCACATAAAATATTTCAGCATTTACTGTATATTTGTATGTAAAACATTTTGTCAATTTTATAGTAATTGTTTATTTAAATAACTATACATTCCGCATTGAACACATTCCATTTCTTTATCCCCCAGTTTACCTTTCTCAAAGGATAAAGAAATACATAACACACTTCTGACACAAGGATAAAGCAAAAAGCAAAATGAAGCCTCTCTAGCCCTTAGGCCTAGGTAATCCAGACATAATGGTAAATCTGGCCCCTAAGCACACGTGTATTTACAGTATTTTCATTTCCTTCCCACAGAATGTGCTACTCATTCTACTGTCACATGTCTGAGTCTAGTATTGAGTACACAGCACAGATGTGCTGCAAAATACAGAGGATGAATGGGTTAAATTATGTGCCACTTTGTGTTGGTTTATCACATAAAATCCCAATAACTACTCCCTATAACTACTACTACTATGTTTTTGGCTGTTGCATGACAAAATGTGGAAAATGTCAAAGGGGATACGAATACTGTATGTAAATTAAATATGTGTTTCCCAAATAATTGTGCCTGAACTTTGTGAATTAAAGTGCAGGGGAAATTTTGTGTATTTTCATAATCCCAAAACACTTGAAGATGGACAAAAGTCTTAGCAGTGCTGACTGTGCATGCACACAGTTTCTACTAACCCAAAGGGCATAGTATATTAAGAATTTCCAGTCAATGATCAAAATAAGAAAGGTACAGCTGTCCTTTAAGGCCAAATTCCTACAAGCACCTATGGTACTTCTTAACTGCTTGCCGACCAGCGCACGCCGATTTACATTGGCAGAAAGGCAATGGTAGGCAAAAGGCATGCAGCCGGGGGCGCGTACCTGCCGTGGTCTCCGTGACCGTGAGTCCCATAGACTCTATGTCCGCTGGGTGCCCGCGATCGTGTCACGGAGAGGAAGAACTGGGAGATGCTTTTGTAAACAAAGCATTTCCCCATTCTGCCTAGTGACAGGACAGAGATCACTGCTCTCTGTCATCGAGAGCAGTGATCACTGTAATATGTGTTGAAGCCCAGCCCCCTCACAGTTAGAATCACTCCCTAGGACACAGTTAACCCCTTCACTGTCAGTGTCATTTACACAGTAATCAATGCATTTTAATAGCACTGATTGCTGTATAAATAAAAATGGTCCCGAAATAGTGTCAAAAATGTCTGATGTGTCGCAGTCCCGATAAAAATCGCAGATCACTGCCATTACTAATAAAAAAAATAAAATAAAATTAAAATGCCATAAAACTATCCCCTATTTCGTAGACGCTATACATTTTGCGCAAACCAATCAATATACGCTTATTGCGTTTTTTTTTACCAAAAATATGTAGAAGAATACATATTGGCCTAAACTGAGGAAAAAATATGTTTTTTTATATATTTTTGGGGGATATTTATTATAGCAAAAAGTTAAAAATATTGCGTTTTTTTTTGTTTTTTTTTTTTTTTTATAGCACAAAAAATAAAAACCACAGAGGCGATCAAATACCACCAAAAGAAAGCTCTATTTGTGGGTAAAAAAAGGACGTCAATTTTGTTTGGGTACAACGTCGCACGACCGCACAATTGTCAATTAAATTGATGCAGTGCCGAATCGCAAAAAGTTCTCTGGTCAGGAAGGGAGTAAAATCATCCGGGGCTGAAGTTAATTCTTTTTTGTTTGCTTTGTTTTTTTTTTTTACTTATACCAGCCTGTCAAAGCCCATCAAATGAAAACATGTAATGCTGACAGATGAACCACTTGGTCCATTTGGCAAAGACTGGTTTATTCTGAGAACAGGCTTAATACAAAGCATTTTTGAAATTCCTTACCCTTACTTTTGTCAATCTGTCTTTGATCAACAAGTCCAGTAAACCATTGGTAAATTTCCTCCATTCTAAAATGTGCTAGATTAAAACATTAATTATGAACTTGTTCAAAAATATCTCAGGGTCAACACAGCATACTAAGAGATGTCATTTTTTTTTAAGCACGCGTTAACTTTATTTTATTATTGGAAATTCTTGCCTTAAATGGTATATTGCCACTTCTGCTCATTGCTGAATAAAGTCACCTACCTTCCTCTGTTCACTCAATAAGCATCCCAGAGAAATCTCTGACTTCATCAGAGATTGAAGTACATGCCGTAAGTCCAGGACAACACTTGGACTAAGAAAATGAGGCAATAGATCAAAGTCTTTGGAGCATGAAGGTGAGTATAATTTACATCTTACACTTACTATCAGCTACTCCATTACCTACACTTGACAGATTATTATTATTATACAGGATTTATATAGCGCCAACAGTTTGCACAGCACTTTACAACATGGGGGCAGACAGTACAGTTACAATACAATTCAATACAGTAGGGATCAGAGGGCCCTGCACGTTAGAGCTTACAATCTAGAAGGTACCAGATATACTCCTATTATAACCCAACTCTGTCTTTATAACAAAACTGAAATTTAGTGGATCCATTGATCAAATACTGAGCAACCAGAGAAAAATATAAACATAGAAAAATGCTTTGTATTGTCTATCAGACACATCCTTAAAAATAGCTATCTAATGTAACAGGCGCTACAAAGGTACACAATTGTAGGGATCATTTGAAATTCAGAATGAAAAATTCCCAATTTCCCCAGCAACCTGCCATGACAAGGACTTTATAAAGCATGGCTCTCAACTGTATTAGTAACATTATTGGCACATATATAGCATTTATCCCTATGGCACAAAACTATTCATGTATATTGTGCATAATACAGTAGTGTGTTATTAGGAGGAACCAGTAAGCACTACAGCAGAGCAAAGAGATTGATGTTCCCGGAAGGGTCAGTTTCAAGATAAACTTTAACTTGCGATTTCTCATCAATGGAGCAGTATCCAGCAGCACACATGGCAGGAAAGGTAAGTATATACTTTCTGCTTTACAGGCACATCTTTTAGTTTAGCAACAGAGTCATTGTATGTTTTTACACTATATGGCCAAAGGTTTGCATACACCTGACCTTAACACATATATGAGCTTGTTGGACATTCCCTTCCAAAACCAAGGGCAGAGTTGGTCCTTTGTGACCATAACAGCCTCCTCTCTTCTGAGAGGAATTTCCAGGAGGTTTTGAGGTATGTTTTAACTAAAAGAGCATTTGTGAGGTCAGATACAAATGTTGGATAAGAAGACCTGGCTAGCAGCCAACATTTATGTGGTGTTCAATTGGGCAGCACACTCACAGTTCCTCCACACCAAACCTTACATTATGCACCTGAACCAACTTTTTGAGGGATATCCACATTGGGTCATATAGTTTATTTGTACCTAATATTCTTGCAATCAGGGAGAAACTGTAGATACAGGCATAGCTACAGAATTCTGACTATATGAACATTGAGACATGGTAGAAGAGTATTTCAAAGTCACTACAGTACTGCTATGGAGTCACGCACAAACAAATTTTTTTGTGGCCATTGGTTACTTCAATAATCTGTGCAGGCATAAAGAAACAGAAGAGGTAATGCATATCTAAAAAGCTGGCTTCTTCACTGCCTTGCCTGAAAATACTGCTTTTATATCAGAAAGTTGAAGCTAGTTTGGCTGTCTATTGGTGATGAGTAAATCTGCACAAATATGAGTAGTCAGAAGAGGTATCGACCACCCATATAATTTCGGGGGCATCAAAATTATGACTTTACAAGTTTGAAAGCAACATACGCAAATCACCAATAACAAATGTGAGCAATCACAATTACATTCTTAGCATATCCAAAATATCTAAATATCTATGCAGTGCTGCAGGTATCTACTTAAGAATGCACACCCTTATGCCGCATACACACGATCGGAATTATGGTCGGAAAAAGCTCTGATGGTTTTCCCGACGGAATTCCGCTCAAGCTGTCTTGCCTACACACGGTCACACCACGGTCCGCCAAGAACGCGGTTACATACAACAGGTACGACGAGACTATAAAAGGCAGGTTCAATAGCCAGTGCGCTACCCTTTGCGCTCCTTCTGCTAATCTCGTGTTTATCTTGTGTTAGTAGAAGTTTGGTGAGAGACGATTCGCGCTTTTCAGATCGTTGCTGCTCTTCAGTTTGTGCCTGCGAGTTCGTATCTGTTCTTCAGTGCGTGTAGTCAGTTCGCATTTGTTTGTCAGTGCGTGCTATTTATAGTAGTACCGTATTTGACTTTAATTGCGTTCTTGTCCGCTCGTTTCGGATTTTCAGCTCATTCTTTCAGGCCTTGCTGTTTTTCAGTGCTTTCTGTTTAGTTTGTTCTGACCAGCTGACCATTTTGAAGCCATGTTGCGGGTATGTACTTGTCGTAGAGTTTGTGCTGTGCTTCTAGCTTTGACCCAAGCCCAGTCCATGAACAGGGCGAGGAGGAGTTCATGGACCAAGAATTGGTTGCTACAGCATGACCAATTCTCTCACATGCCTTTTCTGCGTGAGATCCGGGAGAATAACCCTGATGATTTCAGGAATTATCTCCAGATGACGGACCCCGTTTTTCACCATCTGTTGGCTTTGCTGTCCCCTTATATCAGCAGGCAGGATACCTGCATGCGGCAAGCCATCACTCTGGAGCTGAGGCTAGTCGCCACGTTGCGGTACTTGGCGACTGGGAGAAGCCTGCAGGACACAGGCATCTCCCCCCAGGCTCTGGGGATTATTATCCCATAGACCTGTTCTGCCATCATTCAGGTCCTGCAGAAGGACTATATTAAGGTAAGATTTCTCCTTTAACATAACATTATATGTATTTAATGATTGCTAATGTATTGTATTTCTTTTATCATGCCATAATTACCAGGATTGTAATATGCTCTGAATGTCCCCTTTGTCCTCATGCATGCTGGAAGCTTTTAAAGTTCCTTTTTGTCCTTCATGCATATTTGCCTCCACTAACCTCCCCAGCATGCTATCCTGGGCCCATGTACACCTAGTTTAGTCATTTAACAATGTTTTTTGTCAGCTCCATTGTAGTGCTTTACCCTAAACACCCCCTATAATGTGTCCAAATGTTATTTGTGTCCTTAAATTCATGCAGAGTGTCATGATTTTGGCCCCCAAAATCATTTGGAACCCTCCCTCCCCCCCAACCGCTAAGTCAGCTGATACCAAGCCTCTATCTGCTGACTTTGCCAAACCCATACACACTATACCTACCTCTTTTGTGGTCATATTTATGGATGAATTAACCAAAACATGTAGGGCAAAGGCCTGCCTGAATACTTTCAAATGGTACTGTTTAAAGTTTGGTTCTCCTATTATCTTGATAGGTAATTGCAGAATCTAAAAATGTGCTTCCATTTTTTTTTATATTATGCCACTTCTTACCTGTCCAGTGGGCTGCCAATAGTGTAATTAAGGAGGGGTTGGCCAAAGTAACACACATTACTTTGTTACTCCATTACTTAGTGGAGAGGGTTACCTGTCCAAAACATACCCCGACCCCCCCCCCAAATATTTCCAAGGGGCCATAAGGGGCCTTATATTTTAGCCTTTAAATACTCCTTACAAAAAATGTTATACTGACATTGGCCAATAATGTTTGTGTCTAATCAGCTTGCAATGTTTATGTGCAAAATTACTAATTAGATTTGTCTTGTTTGACTCCACAGTTTCCTTCAATGCCACAGGAATGGCAGACTGTGTCTTCTCAATTTGCCCAGCGGTGGGATTTTCCTAACTGCGGAGGGGCAATCGATGGGAAGCACGTCAACATCGTCCCACCACCCCATTCGGGGTCATACTATTTTAACTATAAGGGGTTTCATAGTATTGTGTTGATGGTGGTGGTGTCTGTGACATACGAGTTTTTGTATGTGGACGTGGGGAGGAATGGCAGGATAAAGGAGTGTACCGAGTTCTACCGATGTCTCGAGAGTGGTGGCTTGGGATTGCCACCCCCGGAGGAGAACGTCGAAAGACTGCCATTTGTCTTCGTCGCAGATGAGGCATTCGGTCTGGGTGACCATATCATGAGGCCATTCCCCCAGAGGACCCTCACCCTGGAGAAGAGGGTTTTTAATTACCGGCTGGCCAGAGCCAGAAGAGTTGTGGAGAACGCATTTGGGATCCTGGCCAGCCGGTTCCGCCTATTTCAAACGGCCATAAATATGGCGGAGTACAAACTAAACAACATCATTTTATCTTGCTGCATACTGCACAACTTTTTAAAATGAAATAATCCGAATTATGTTGCCTCAGTTGGGCCTGAGGCCAGACTTAATGAAACACTGACGGCCCTGGAAGCAGGCCTGCCTGGCTTGCCCCCCCCAAAGTGCCCGTGAAATTATTTGGAATATTTTATGGTTGGGGGGCCATTGCTTTGCCAGCACATTTGGAATAAATTTTATATTTAATCAGATAAAATCTTGATTTTGATTTACTGCTTGTTTCTTTTTGCTGTCTCCTAGTGCTCTTGTAGTACCAAGTGGTTTTTGCATTATTAAATAACACCCATTGTCACTGTAAACACAAACTTCAACAGAAAAACTGGTATTGATCATTGAATGAAGAAGCCACACATTGTTCAGTATAAAACCTTTTACTCTGTGCACATTCACATGTGCGTTCTAAAACTTTTTTATCTAAAATTTATTTTTTTCTTAGGTTACATAAACAGGCATGTTTCAAAACATAACAAAAATGAGTTGATCTTGCCTTCAACAGATGGGGTGAAGTCACCCCTGTAAAAGCCAAATTTTGAAGATGAACACAAATTGGGAGTCAAACTGATCCTGATCCCATGCCTAATGTCAACATGTGCTATCTCCCATCATGGGGGATCAATGGACATGTTTTGTTGGTACAACTCCTTCCTGTCACCTACTTGAGTTTCGAGGAAGGGGTTGCAGGCACAAAACGCGTACATTGATATCCCCTGATGGCAGATAGCAGATGTTGACACACTGTGTGCATCTTCAAAATTTGGCTTTTTAAATTTTTACAACATTTTAGATTTAAAAAAAAAAAATGGTTCAATTTTTTAGGGAATTTAGATTCTTCAGAGGACATCGATCATGTTCTTCAGTTTTTGTTCAATCTCAAGAGTTTTTTGTTTTATAACGTCTAAATCCCGACTACACCACATTATTTCTTGGCTTAGCATTTTGGCACTGTCACTGGTGAAATGATGAGATTGTTCTTCCACAACCTGTACATCACCTAAAAAATTAAGTACACACCATGTATTATAAATATGCAGGCATACATCTCTTACCTGAATCTGGGGTGTCAGACACTCACCTGTTGGTCTCAATCTCAACCACTTCTCCTTTCCGCCACATCCTCAGGTTGTGACCCTGGAGCACCTGTGTGGGACACCCTAAAAAGTTTTTCCAGATTCCAGATGTGTAAACAGCTGCTGAGGGTCCTCTGCTTACATTACACAGAATCTAGTTTGCTATTCCTTCTAGGTTCAAACACATCTATACAACAATGTCCTAAACTTCTTTGAAAATACAAATTAGCATGACCAAATGTATTTAACCCTGTATCCGGGAAAAACATTGTATTTAGTTGGCAAACGAACAATGTTTACTACGACCGATTTACTGTGCCCATGAACATGAAAGTAGCCATTTTAAAATGTCCAACAGTAAAGAAAAGCACATGGGGCAGCATGCAAGTAATAATAATAATAATAATAGGAACACACGACAAATACTTACTTTTTCGAAGAACTTTCTTGATCTTTCTGTACTGATCTTGCTCCCTTAATTTGAGGTCTGACCAGCGTTTCCTCAGTTGATCCTTGGATCGTCGTACCCTAAAATTCCTGTGCAGACAACTTTATTCATGATCTTGGCCTTTCTCATATTTGGGTTTGGGTACGGTCCATAATTCCCATCATAGTCATTCCTCCTCAAGATGTCGACAATCTCCAACATCGGAGGAGGAAAAATGAAAATATATATTGCATATTCAATTGCAAATACATGGCCGCCTGCAAAACTTTGCAGCCAAAACAGGCATCAGCCGATGCACCGACGTCTACCTTGTAGAACTTGGTAAACGTGTGGACAGACGACCAGGTCGCCGCTTTACACACCTGAGCGGCAGATGCTTGGTGTCGGAAAGCCCAAGACATTCAGATTGCCCTTGTGGAGTGGGCCGTGACCGGAAAGGGGGGGCACCTGCCCCTTCAAAGCATAGGCTTGTACTACAACCTGTCTGATCCACCTGGAAATGGCGACCGACGAGACCGCCATGCCTTTCTTTGGACCAGACACCGAAACAAACAGTGAGTCCGACTTCCGAAAGGGAGCCGTGGCAGACAATACACCTCAAGAGCCTGAAGCACATCCAGAGCATGAAGGGCCACCTCCTTAGTGTGCTTTGGCTTAGGACACAGAGATGGTAATACAATGTCCTCATTGATATGAAAGGCCAAGACCACTTTCGGTAGAAAAGAGGCTGCGGACACAACACCACCTTATCCTTGTGGATAACCAGATAGGGCGACTGGCAAGACAAGGCCGCCAGTTCCGAAACCCTCCTGGCCGATGTGATGGCCACTAGGAAGACCACTTTCAGGGAAAGAGTCAACAGGGGAATCCCCCTGATATTTGCAAATGGCGGTTTTTGAAGCACCAACACCCCGGTTCAGATCCCAAGGGGGTAGCGGTGGATGCACCCAAGGGACTACATGTCGTACCCCCTGAATGAAGGTACTCACTAAGGAGTGAGATACCAGGGGGTCGCTGAAAAAGACGCTAAGGCTGAAATTTGCCCTTTAATGGTGCTTAATGCCAATTTCTGGTCTACTCCTTGCTGAAGAAACAGCAGGATCCTGGATATGGAAAAGGAGCACGGATGCCATCCTTTCTCCTCACACATGGAGATGTAGGCCTTCCAGGTACGATGGTATATCTTCCGAGAAGAAGATTTCTGTGCTCTCAACATAGTTGGGATCACCGAGTCCGACAGACCCCGGTTCCCTTAACACCTGACTCTCAATAGTCATGCCGTTAAAGTCAGTGATGGTAAAGCAGGATGGAGAATCGGACCTTGAGACAGAAGGTCCTCTCGCAGCGGCAGTTGTCAAGGAGCATCTGCCACCAGACGCACCAGGTCTGCGTACCAGGGACGCTGCAGACAATCTGGGGCAACCAGTATCACTGGGATCCCCTCAGCTTCCACTCTGCAAAGCAGACATGGTAACAGTTTCAGTGGATGGAAGGGCGTAGATCAGCTGGTACTGATCCCACGGAGCCACCAGCGCTACTGACGCGTCGGCCCACGGATCCCTTGTCCAGGACACGAATCTTGGCACCTTCCGATTGATACGGGAGGCCAGCAGATCCACGTCTGGTGTGCCCCACCTCAGGCACAGTAACCTTAATGTCTCCGGATGCAATGACCATTCCCCTGGGTCCAGCACCTGTAGACTCAAATAGTCCGCCTGCCAGTTCTCCACTCCCGGGATGTAAATGGCCAACAGGGCCGGTACGTGTCGCTCTGCCCACCGAAGTATGTGAGCGACCTCCCGAGCAGCAGCTGAGCTTCTTGTTCCCCCTTGGTGATTGACGTATGCCACCGCCGTGGCGTTGTCTGACTGGATCCTGATCGGACGCCCTTGCAGTCTCATCGACCATGTGGAGAGGCCGATTTCCCAGACTGAATCACCGGGGACCTCAACCACCAGATCAGTGAGTCTCTGACTGACTGGCTCACCTGGATCTGTCGATCCAGGGACAACTGAGATTTGTCCCATTTTGTCAAAATCTTCTTCTGCAGGACTCTGGTGTGGAACTGGGCATAAGGTACTGCCTTGAAGGAGGCTACCATGAGTCCCAGTACTCGCATGCAAAAGCGGAGCTTTAGGTTCTACAGCCACTCAAATTCTTGCAGGGTCTGCATGGTGATTGCCACATCCTCGTCTAATACTGAGGCGGAAGATCGTCTAGTTATCGCATGATCACGATCCCACGTTGGCGTAGCAACGCCAACACTGGAGCCAATACCCTGATAAAGACTCGGGGGGCTGAAGCCAGACCAAAGGGACGAGCCATGAACTGGTAGTGGGCTTCCCCGACTGTAAACCGCAGAAACTTTTGATGCCGAAGGCATATGGGTATGTGCAGGTACGCATCCTGGATGTCTAAGGACGCCAGGGAGTCCCCTTGATGGAGTGCAGCGACTACTGAGCGAACCAAATCCATTCTTAACCTCTACACTTTTACAAAGTGATTGAGGGCTTTTAGGTCCAAGATCGGACGTACCCCTTCCTTCTTGGGAACCACAAACAGATTTGAGTAGAATCCCTGGAAGCGTCCCGATTCCGGAACCTGAACAATCACCCCTCACTTCAGCAAATCCCTTACCGCCCCCAAGAGGGCCTTCCGGCGAGCCGGGGATACGGGCATGCTGGAGGGGAAGAAACTGTTTGGCTGCCAAGAGAGAAACTCTATCTTGTAGCCTGTGGAAATCAGATCGCAGACCCATTGGTCGGACAACCGTGAGGACCAACGTGCTGCAAACTCCCGAAGGTGACCCCCGCCCGAGATATGGGTGGAGGCAAACCTTCATGCAATAGCACTTTTATTCGCAGGCTTGTTAGGCTTGCGGTTCCAGGGACATCTTTGATCGTCCGTGGACGTCCTGTCGGGCTGGGACGTTTTGTCGAAGCTCCGGGCGGACGAAAAAGCCGTTTGTGAGTGGAAAAGGAGGGCCCTTGCCTACGGCGTGGCTCCTTAGCCTTCCTGGCCTGTGGGAGTAGTGTACTCTTACCACCGGTGGCATTTTTAACAATGTCATCTAATGAGGCTCCAAAGAGCCGGTCGCCAAGGAAGGGAAGATCGGTCCGGGCTTTTTTGGATGCCTGATCAGCAGATCAGCATTTTAGCCAAATCAGGCGCCTCAGCACCACAGCTGACACTGAAGCCCTGGATAACAGAGGGAGAGTATCCAGGGCCGCGTCACAGATGTACTTAAGGCCTTGCACTAGTTGGTCTGCTAGTTCCACACAGACAGGAGAAGCCTGTTGCTCTCCCAATTCGCGGTGCAAAAGTTTTGCCCACTCAGTCAGTCTCTGCGACACAAGTGCGGATGCCAGTACTGGTCGCACGGCTGACCCCACCACCGTAAACGAGGAATGAGCCACTGCCTCGGCCTTCCTGTCTGTGGGATCCTTGAATGCAGGAGTCCCCTCAACCGTGATCGTGGTTACTTTATGTAACCTGGATACTGGGGGGTCCACGACCGGAGGAGCCGACCATCTTTTGAGAAGGCTCTCCTCAAAAGGGTAACGCACCGTCATGTATTTGGGGACCGAAGGTCCGTTGCGGGCGACCCCATTCCCTGTAAATTAACTTGTCAAAATAAGTCAGATACGGGAACACCTTAGGTGAACATGCTGGCTTGCGTGACCCAAAAGGGACCGGTACATCAGCAGAGGAATCTGCTGGCTCCTGAATCTTCTCCAGTGCTCCAACAAGCGCTTTGTCACGCCCGGACCTGGACGGGGACTCATCCTCCTGTCCGAAACGGCCCTGGTCAGCGTCACCTGACAAGACAGAGCAGGGGTCACCAGCCTCAGCAGGACCCGAGTCTGCGTCAGGGCTCTCCCCAAAGGACGGGGGGGCAGGGGCCTCTTTGGTGCACCTTCTTCCCACGCACCGTCTCCATCTTGGCAACGAGGAAATTGAGGACCGCCATCAGGGTGTCCATGGGCACTGCGCAATCCGCAGGTGACCCGGTTGCAATTGCCTGGATTTCGGGGGAAGAAACACCAGTTTCTGAAACCATGCTGACCCTATCCTGTCTGCCACCCGAAGTGGACTTAAGACAGTGACAGTCCCCCCCTCCTTGCCGCCGCTGACTGAGGAGCTCTTTCCGCCGGACTCACCACCCTGAGGAGTTCTGCGCTGTCCACAAGTAGTGCCTGTAGTCCCTGAGTGCTCCCAAGTGCAGAGGAAACAAAAGCTGTGTCGGTGGCAGCCTAAAAAAGTTCTAGAAGTGTGCTCAGGCTGCAATAAAATGGCTGCCCAGCGTCCAGTACAGGAAACACAGGGAAAATGGCTGTGAGAGCACATGAGTCATGCTGCTGCTAGAGAACACTGAGAACGTGTTTAGGCTTCCAGAAAATGGCCGCCAGTGTCCTGAATAGGAGATCACTCGGAAAATGGCCACTGAAGCCCAGGAAGGCATGCTGCCCTCGCCCATACCTAAAATGGCCGCCAGCAGCTCCATGAGGTACAGAAAGAAAAGATGATAGCAGAGACACAGTGCCGCACCAGACCACAGCAGATCCTCACAGGCACCTTCCGGGAGCATAACCCACAGGACCCAGGATACCCCCAGCCAGCCAGCATCTCAGGTGAGAGCCCACAGAGATCCCTGTATATGCAGACATACACTGCTCAGCAGCCACATGCAGCACCCCACCAGGGAGGGGGGGGAGGGAAGATAGGGACTGGGGACATTAGAGAGGGAGGAGAGGAACCCCCGAATCGATCTTCCAGGGAATGCCCCACTGAGGCAGGGAGAGCTGTACTTACCAGTCCTAAAGAGCTGGGAGACATTCCACTGCAGAACTACTCACTGATCAGTACAGGGTAGCTGCTGGCCCAGACGCAGTGACTGTGACGCAGACATCAGTAGCCAAGTCATATGTATGCCCCGGAGCATAAAATTTCACCGACCACCTCTGGAGCTGAGGTTTTGTCGTGGCCTGCCGAGCCGTAGCTGCAACCCCATCCTCCTCCTCCTCCCACAAGTCCACCTCCAGAGCCACAGCCTCCAGGGAAGGCTGCAGGGAAGAGTCGAAAGTGATTGCCTGGCTTCAGTCTGGTCTGACAGAACATGCAGCCTGTTGACATATAGGTCATCTGCTGCTGTTCCTAATTTCTGGGAGTCCTGGAACAAATTGACCTCCCTTCTATATGGACTTCTCAAGCTACTAAGTTTTTGAGCCACAAAGTTGATGTCTGTCCTGGGGGCCAAAGGCTTTGAAAATTTCAGCAGTTTCTCCAGTGTTGCCTTCCTCTTTCTTTTGTTATTATGAGGAAAAATAAATTGTGATTTTTGTTTCAGAAAATACTTTCCTATGTGTTTTTCTTCAAATAGCTAATTGTGTTTGTGAGTAGGCAGGTACATTTCAAAAATACAATGTCAAAATTAACAAGGGACACCAACACCAAACAACCTCCTTGAGGTTTACAAATACAAGATAATAATGGTGTTGTGGAAACGTGACATAAAAAAATAAAAAGGAGATCACAAAAAAAACATGAAATCTTTATTTAAAAAAAAAAATATGACTCGAAAAAAAAAAAGGTAAACATTATTATGGAGATCTGGCTTTATTTAAAATAAACATTATTCAGGAGATCCCTAGAAATTAAAAAGAAATACGTTTGTGAGAACTCTGTGTGAATATGAGCAGCAAAACAACTTCATTCTTCTAGCATTATAAAGAAGAAGAGAATGCGCGGCATTGAAAGATTTTAAAATTTGCAGCACGAAGAATCTGCAATCTCCATTACGAACGCTAGTTTTACAAGACCGAGCGGTTCTGTCTAATACTTGATTCTGAGCATGCGTATTTTTTTGCGTGTCGAAATTGCATACACAAGATTGGAATTTCCGATAGAAAGTTTTTCCGTCTGAAAAATTGAGAACATGCTCTCAAACTTTTGCTGGCGGGAATTCGGCCAGCAAAATTCCGATGGAGCATACACACGTTCACATTTTCCGACGAAAAAGCTCTCATCTGTCTTTTGCTGGCCGAATTTCCGATCGTGTGTATGCGGCATTACACTTGTTTTTGTATAATAGGAAAATTTAAATAAATCTGGCTTCAGAGTTCTTTCATTTCCCTATTAACGGCAAATGTGCATAAACGCCATAACGAAATGAAGTCACAACTGGGCTTAGACAAAAATCTGAAATTCTGTCCTAAAGCACAATTGAACCTTAGTTTAACCACTTTCCATCTGGGGCAATTTTTCACACACATTAAAATGAGCATTTTTTGCAAGAAAATTATTTAGAACACCCAAAACCTTTATTCTGAAACCAAGGCTCTGTAGAAGAAAATGGTGGCAGTTGCAATTTTTTTATGTTGCGTGATATTTGCGTAGCTCTTTACCAAACACATATAAAACCCAAATGTTTGGTAAAGTAAAAAATATAGGGGTGCATCAAGTAAATAGATACCACACATGTTAAAACTGACGAAAAACTACCTAAATGTTTAATATGTGACACTTTAAAAGCCTTTACAAGTTAACCATGCACTTTTGCCCTAGAGTTATTGCTGTCACTCCAATGTTTGCAGCAATGCCTCACATGTGTGGCACAAGAAATGTTTACATATACCTATGCAAGTGTATGCATTCACAAGCATGTGCCAGGGGGGCCAGGGTCACTTTTTAAAATTGTTTTTTTCTTGTAACTTAATTGCTATCACAAGGGGTTAACAAGGGCCCCATATGATAACATGGGCATGTGAAAGGTTCTCTTTATTGAGACATCGGGTGTCTATTAGACCCCCCCCCCCCCCATGTCTGCCCTGCCCTCCATGCTATATTAGCTACATCCTTGGCTACAGTAGCCGAAGAATGACAGCTCTGAACTAGGAAGTGACACAATATAGGTTGCATCCAGGCAGAGGGAATCAGGGAACACATGTACCCTGATCACCTCCTGCTCTCTTAGTAATTGGCATTTACCGTTCTCCCTGGGAGAATGGGAGAGCTCAGAAACCAGAGTGGGTGTCAGTGCTGGGAAGTGGGGTGAGGGGGTTGGGGTGGGTTTTCAGTATTTCTCACCACTGTAAATGTGACCCCCACACAAACTGGATGTTTTTTTTTAAGCTGCTCCAGGGGCATCTGGATTTATTTGCCTCTAAACGCCCTTGCATGTTAGCCTGTGTAACCGTGCACATGCGTGTAAACACACGTTAATGCCAGATGCGTTTAGCGCTTGAGTGGGAATTCATTTAAATGGCCAGAATAAGTTATTATTCTGGCCAATGAAATAAATGAATGCCCAAGTGCTTGACCCCACTAAACATGTTATATATGTTTAAAAGGGTCAAGCATTTTTTCTGCCAAAACGCCGCCGCCAGGAGGAAAGGCGTCTAGGAGAGCTTGGCAATTGCCCGGGGTGCATAAAGCCTAAAATACACTAAACTCTTGTCTGTAGCCATGAGCTTATTTTACCCACTTTAAATGGTTCAAAGAGACCCAGACGCCAGACTATTCATTTTAACAGTGATCCTTAAATTAAAATTATATGTACATTTAATGTATTTTAGGCATGTTATTTACCTGCAAAAGCCTCCTTTTTAAAGACAAGCCCTGAGACTGCTGCTGGGTATCCCCATTTTGGAAGTGATATCAGCAGCTACTCAAAGCTGTCATTCAATCACACAGACAGTAATTAGGCACTTACAGAAGAGGGGGGGGGGGGGGGCTATGGCGAGCAAGGAGGGAGAGGATGTGCTAAGGAACTGACTAGCCAAATTAGCACATTGCAACGTAATAAAAAGGAATGGAAAGGAAAATCGCTGAAACTAAGCATTTAAAATAGTTGATCTTTAAATCAGCTAAAAATATTCCAGACCATAGGTGAATAAACCACCAAGCAAAAAAAAAATTGGAAGAAGTGGGTGGGGCCAGAACAACACAGCAAAGTGAGTGGGAAATGAAAACTATTTAAAATGTCATTTGCACCACTGTTCTTAAGCATAGCATTAGAATTCATGAATAATCACCAGAAGGTTGTAATGCAAACTACGATTTGTACCTTTGAATTTGTGTACCTCTTTATTCTGTATCGCAAATACAAACAATAATGTAATTTGCACATGCAGGGTAAAGCATTAAAGTGATTGTGAATGCATTTGGTTTTATACTTACCCCCAAACCTCCTCTTCCTCTAGAGCAGGGATCTCCAAACTTTGGCCCTCCCTCCAGCTGATGCGGAACTACACATCCCATGAGGCATTGTAAAACTCTGACATTCACAGACATGAATAGGCATGATGGGAATCATAGTTCCTGAACAACTGGAGGGCCATGGTTTGGAGACCCCTGGTCTAGAGGCAGTGGCGGTGCATCCATAGAGGGCGCAGGAGCGCCGCCCCCCTCTCCTGCACCGCTCTATCACCAATAGATAGATTCATGCATTGCATGAATCTATCTATTGTCAACGCTGCCGCCCCCTATTCAGGTGTCCGGCCCCTTGTTGGGCGCTGGGCATCTGAAATACAGCGGCTGGGTTTCTTTGGAAGCACCTGATTAGAGCTGTTGGCTCTAATAGGCATCCTGATTAGAGCTGTGGGCTCTAATAGGCTTCCAAAAGGGTAAACAGCAGGCGTATTGCTGTGCGTTCGCTATTTACACAGTGTTGTGTTAGAGAAGCGATACATCGATACATCGCTTCCCTAATACTGACCCGCCTCTCAGCCGATCAGGTTGCCGAGTCTGTGTTACATGTCACCTGATTGACTGAAATCACAGGCGCAGAAGACGAGTGGAGGAGCGCGGGAGAAGACATTGGGTCAGGATGAAATGGAGGACACTGGACATCGCTCGTTGTCTGTCTCCGTCACCCGCTGGACTCTAGAGACAAGGTAAGTGCTGGGCAGACGGCGGGCACAGTGGCAGCAATTGGGGTACAGTGGCAGCATTTAATGGGCACAGTGGCAGCATTTAATGGGCACAGTGGCAGCATTTAATGGGCACAGTGGCATTTGGGGCACAGTGGCAGCATTTAATGGGCACAGTGGCAGCATTTAATGGGCACAGTGGCAACATTTGGGAACTAGCATTTGGGGCACAGTGGCAGCATTTGGGGCACAGTGGCAGCATTTAATGGGCACAGTGGCAGCATTTGGGGCTAAGTGGCAGCATTTGATGGCACAGTGAGGCTGCGATTGATGGGGTTTTTTTTTCTGAAATTTTCAGTTTGTTTGCGCCCCCCCGCCAAAAATTTTGAGCACCAGCCGCCACTGTCTAGAGGGCTATACTGATGCCCAAACATTGTTTACCTTAATACAAAGAATGCATTAAGGTAACATTTTAATTAAAATTTTAGGCTTTATAACCACTTTAAGTGTTGCAACAGGCAACCTACTCTGCTGAAACCCTCCCACACCCCAAAATCACAGTGCGAGTTCTAGGTAGGGATTGAGTTGGAACGATCATATGGCTAAGCACCCTCCATGGTCTCCCTGTGACATGAAGCAGAGGCAGAAAATCAAATGTTACCCTGTACCAGGTATTTGTCAAGACTCTGCCAGGCAAGGGGGGGGGGGGGGGGGAGAAGAGCATGGGGAATTGTTTCCTTTAGACATAATTGAGGAATTGTTTCACACGCAACTTGATTATAAGCATGATTTCACCAGTGTAAAATTAAATGGTGTTATATCATGTCAAATGCCATATCATAGAACATGTTTCTGTTAGAATGAAAACAGTATACATGTAGCCTATATGGTGAATCATTTTAATTTCTAGCTAAAAATACACTGTGCTGTGTAAATTTCCTGTGCACATTGTAGCTGGCCTCCAGGGTAAGCCTGTCTGCCATGTGTGACTGAGCAGACACTGATTACTTGAGATGCAAGTGTCTGGCCTCATGTTTGCCCAAAGCAAAACACTCAACTGTCATCGACTCCATAGTCACAGCAACTATTCAACTGATAAAAAGTTCCAGTAAACTTTCATATTTTAGAGTTATTTATTAAAAACAACAAATTAAACTTGTGTAAATAATTTAATAAATAGTGAATGGGATACTAACCATGTTGTTCTTAGCCGTTAAATTTCTTTTTTTGGAGTACATTACAGAACACAAGATGGTATTCCGGAACCAATGGGTTAAACTGCCACCTTCAGGAGAGATGGACAATGGCAAGAAAAGCTGTAAAGATAGCTAACTATAACCTCTCCTGCTCATAGCATGCCTCAGTTTAGTATCAAGGCCTCTGTCATGTAATGTACTGCAAGAAAAGGATTTTACTTGTAAGAAAAAAAAAACAAATTTTCTTAATTGTACAGTACACAGGATGGTATTTTGGAACCAATGGGACCTCCAAAAACAAATAAACCATACCTCCCAACTTTTTGAGATGGGAACGAGGGACACCTACAAGCAAAAGTATGTAGGCATAGGACACACCCCCTTCCAAGTCCCTTAAATGAGAGTTATACAAAAAAAAAAAAAAATTATTAGTTAAACCCACAAATATTTTTTTTTTTTTAACCACCACTATTCCTTTATACTGGCTTCTGAAATTTATAAATGCAGCAATTTAGAAATTGGATGAAAGGTTTAGCACTGTGAAACACTTTTTGAAAGATAAATAGTGCATTTTATATACAACAATGTAGATCAGACCAAAATGAGGGACAAATGAGGAGGAAAGAGGGACAGAGGGACTTTGTTCCAAATCACAGACAGTCCCTAAAATCACAGACCGTCCCTAAAATCACTGGCAGTCCCTCAAAATCAGGGGCAGTTGGGAGCTATGATTAAACAGAGGTGTGGGCAACAACAAATGAAAGGCTACCAGGACCAAAGTTAACAAGGGCAGCTCAAGGGAGCCTACAGTGCTGCCAGAAAAACCTTACGACCAAAGCCAGCATCAGCTAAGGCCTGAGACTAATGAACAAGTGATGGCAGCCTTACATATTTGTGCAACAAATGCTTGATGCTGAAAAGCCCACAAAGCACTTAGTGATCTAGTGGAGTGTTCTTTGACAAGGAACCTTGCCCCTGAGATCATAAGCCTGAATGATGAGCTGATGAATCCACCTAGTGATAGTGGAATGAGAAGAGGGCTATACCCTATGGCAGGGGTGGCCAACCAACATGTGGCCCACGGAGCCCTCTAATGTGGCCCGTGACTTCCTGCTCTGGAATGGCGGGTTAGCAAGCCCAGATCGCAGGTTGCCGACCCGTCATACCACAGCATCAGTGTTGTGAATGTAGCTGGTGGTAGAGGAAGAAAGCGGCTGCAGAGCAGAGCCCCATAAGCCGATGCTTCCTGTACAGCGCCGGCTTTTGCCACAGGCAGAGTCTATGGCAAAGTTCAGTTAACCCGCAGGATAGACAAAGGGTGCACTACGCTGCACCAGCGGTGTGGGTAAACCGCAGCACATCAGTATGAAAATCTTAGGCCCATTTCACATGATCGGCCCTACCCAATCGGACCTTCATTTCACTTCTACAGAGCGGCAGATGTAAACAGACTATTGTCCATTTACTCCCGCCTGCCTCCGATCCTCTAAAAAAATAAAAAATAAACTGGGTGGATTGGTTTGTAGGGCCTATAGAATAGCAGTGACTTGTCATCCGCCCGAACCGCTCATTGTGGCCCACGACTGGTTACCAAGTTGCTTAAGTGGCCCTCGCTCTTAAAAAGGTTGGGCACCCCTGCCCTATGGGGTCCTTTAGGACTGACAAAGGGAGTCAGACTGATGAAGTAAGCTATAGCTAGAAGATAACTTGAACAGCGCACACTACATCTGGGCAAGAGCAGGACAGAGAGAAGATGTAAAAATGTCCTGGTTAAATTGAAAGAAAGAAACCATTGGAAAGGAAAGATGCCCTGAGCTTTAAAACAACATCTTCCTTGTGTAGCACAAGAAAGTGTTATTTACAGGTTAAGGTCACTAACTCAGAAACTCACCTCACCTGGCAGAAGTGATGGTGATTAGAAAGGCAAGTAAGCATAGAACAATATTCTATAGCTTCAAATGGCAGTTTTTAAAGAGCTGACAGAACCAGTTTGAGATCCCATGGAATCGATAGGGTGGCACAATGTAATTGACACCCTGCACGGAGGCTTTTACATGGGAGTCAGAAGCGAGCAGTCTCTGGAGGAGTATCACTAAGACAAAAACTTGATCCTCAATGGTACTTAATGTCAGACTTTGTGAAAAGGTAACTTCCTAGCCTTTAAGGGTGTAGGGGTAATGGAATCAGAAAGTTTCCTATCCCTCAGGACATGGGCTTCAACACCCAAGCCATTAAAGCCTGGACTGAGAATCAGGTGGTAAACCCATCCTATGGACAGAAAATCTGGACAATCTGGGAGGGCTCACAAAAAGTGAGCCAGGAGCCTAATGAGGTTCTAGTACAATGTCTGCTTAAAGCGGTTCTGCACACATTTCATTTAGTAAATCTCTTTGCCTACCAAATCAGGCAAAGAGTACTAAATGAAGTGTGTTTTTTTTTTCCACTTACCTTGTAATCGCTGACTTCCTTTCCTCTGTCTCTGCGGCGGTGGGCGGGGTCTCTGCGTCGATCGTCTTTGCGCCGCACTGTCTCCTGGGATCTGGTGTCATTGATCCCAGGAGTCAGTGCGGACTTCTTCCGAAATCTCGCGATAGCACTATAGCTCCCCCGAGTTGCCGCGGGGGACCATTTATTAGGTGGTAGCACTGTGAGCTGTTAGCCTGCTGGAGCATAGGTAAGCTGTGTTGCTTTTTCTCCCCGCTATATGATTAAAGACTACCCTTATCAGGATGCTGTTTTTTGTTTTTATATTTTGATCATCATATGGAATTTTTTGATTTAATCACAGATAATCTCCCGATGAAGCGGTAAATGACCGCGAAACTAGTCGAGACCAATGACATCTGACATCTGTGATCAATTGCTGTATTTTAACTACTCATTTGTGATTCATATATGTACCACCATTATGTTTTTAACATGTAAATGATGATTTGTATTCTGGCATCAATAAAATCATCTGGAATATTTATATTTATATATTTTTGTTACATTATTCTTTGTACCGCTTTTATTGTACCGCAATAGTCCAAACTGCCCCCATCTCTTGGTAGCCTAGTTGGGGATTAGGCTCCCAATCTCTACACAACTTACAGCGGGTAAAATAAGTATTGAACATGTCACCATTTTTCTAGGTAAATATATTCCTAAAGGCGACATTGATATGAAATTTTCACCACATGTCAGTAAGAACGCATGCAATCCATGCATACAAAGAAACCAAAACAAATAAGTTCAGAAATTAAGAGGTCATGTCATGCTTTTTTTCTATTACAAGGGCTGTTTACATTCCTTGTACTAGGGATAAAAGTGACCCCTTTTTTTTTTTAAAAAGAAACAATGTAAAAATTTTTTAAATAAAAGTTAAATAGATAAGAAAAAAAAAATGTTTTAAATGCGCCCGTCCCGCCGAGCTTAGGTGCAGAAGCGAACGCATACACGAGCAGTGCCCGCAAACGGTGTTAAAACCACACATGCGAGGTATCGCTGCGATCGTTAGAGCGAGAGCAATGATTATAGCCCTAGACCTCCTCTGTAACTCAAAACATGCAACCTGCAGAATTTTGCCTACGGAGATTTTTAAGGTAAAAAGTTTGTCGCCATTCCATGAGCAGGCGCAACTTTGAAGAGTAACATATCAATTTACTTGGCGTAACATTATCTTTAACAAGTAAAAAAAAATTGGGCTAACTTTACTGTTGTCTTATTTTTTTTATTTAAAAAATTTTAACTTTTCCGAAAAAAGTGCACCGTTGCGCAAATACGGTGTGACAAAAAGTATTACAACGACTGGCATTTTATTCTCTAGGGTGTTAGAAAAAAATATATATAATGTTTAGGGGTTCTAAGTAATTTTATAGCAAAACACCAATTTTCAGAAAGAGGCTCGGTCCTTAAGTGGTTAAAATCTCCAACCAATAGGCATGCAGATTCTGGTTTGTCAGATACAAACTGAATATATTCTTTAAATACTTCCGATGAATAAGGCGGGGGAATATATATATTTCCAATCACGTATGGTTGGCCTGATAATGTTCAGTGCAAAAAAATTAATCAACCTTTACTATCCTTCTAAATGTGTCTACATGTAAAATCCAATGCATTAGATATATATAAGTATAGAAACTCCTCTGGAGTATGATATATATATAGCGTGATTTTGGGTATTAAACTGATTCCTTTTTAAGTAATGCAAAGTGTCAGAATTTAAATGAGTTTCCTGGAAACATATGCTTGCCGCTTAGAAGGTCTACCAAGACCCCTAACATTCCATGAGATTAGTACTTCACTCAAGTTAGCTGTGTCAAACTAATCTCAAATAAATTAGCCAAAAAAATCAAACCTAATACGACAAATTCACATTTCTCCGATCCGCCATCCCCATCACCCAATCCCTCATAGGTCCCCCCTATGAAGGTGAGGGAAAAAGCATGGACAGGGGAAAAAAGAAAAGGGGAGGTAAAAATATAATCCAAAAGGTGCACATAAATCAACATACAGGACAAACATACACAGACAAGGACATGATTGACATAGCAAAACAATAAACACACACATAAGGGCTATCTGATTGAGAGAGATGCAAAAAAAAGAGATGGTGCTCTTTCCAGCCTTTTCCCTTTACTCATATTCTTCCCAATATATCTTATTCATTCTCTCCCCCTGAAAAAACTGCAGCAAACTTTAACGAGCTTCAACGTAATTTTTCTTCAGCAATGGAGTCTTGCGTGGTGAGCATGCATACAGGCCATGGCAGTTGTACCGGCTAATTCCAGGTCTTTCTGAAGTTCTTTCTACTTCTGGATTATGGCCCCAACAGTGCTCACTGGAACATTCAGCAGTTTAGAAATTATTCTGTAACCAATGCGGTCAGTATGATTTGCAACAAAGGTCTTGAGAGAGCTCTTAGCTTTTACCCATCATGAGGTGTTTCTTGTGTCACACCTTTGTAATGAGACACCTTTTTATAGGCCATCAGTTGAGACTGAACCAGCTGATATTAATTTGCACTGACAGGGGCAGGATTGCTTTCTAATTACTGATAGATTTTAGCTGGTGTCTTGGCTTTCCATGCCTTTTTGCACCTCCCTTTCTTCATGTAATCAATCCTTTTTCCCTGCGTCATTCCATTTTATTACACATAACTTAATTTCTGAACTTATTTGTTTTGGTTTCTTTGTATGTATGAATTGCATGTGTTGTTACCGACCTGTGGTGAAAATTTCATGTCAATATCACCTTTAGAAATAAACTTACCTAGAAAATTGGTGACGTGTTCAATGCTTATTTTACTCACTGTACCGCTGGAGATCTAGGGCTTACAGCAAACTGGGTTCCAGATTTGTCATTTGAAGCCTAAAAGAAACACGATTTCCAGAAATTTGCTATAAAATGTTCTTCAGTGAAAGGCATCCTTAGATTTCCTGCAGTGAAGCTCCACAGACCAACATTTAAGCCAAAGGATCCTTAGCATATGTTGAAAGTCAGAAGGATCTGCAAGTATAAACCATGATCCCTAGACTTTTTGAACAGATGGCCAGAGTTTGGCAGATGGATATGATTGCAACAGAAGGTTGCATAATAGGGCCTGCCAGGCCAAACAGAGCTTTGTAAATGGCTCCTAAACATTTATACTTGGGGTCCTTAAACACTGGGATATCCTCAACTGGAACAGATAATGTCTATGTTAAAACAGGAGTGGGCTGGGTCTACAACAGGGATAGCCTGTTTTTTTGGAAAAACATCTTCAATTGGATATTGCTGAGTAAAATGCTTGGAAAGAGTGAGAACCTTCTCAGTTTCAGGACCGCCACAGTAGGAGGCAGCAACAGTAATTGTACAGGGAAGGTTTTAGCAGGGAATTTTGAGAGAGCCTAGGCTAGTTACCTTTTCCAGATCAGTGCAGGCAGCTCTAAGTAGTGGCAGTTATGATAATAAGGACAAAAATACTGTCCTAATCTTTTGACATATATCAGCATTTTGATTGCAGAGCATAACAAGGCATCATTTTCATTCAATACATCTAAATGGGAGACAGCAGCTGCTGTTAGATGAAGATCAAATACAGATTTTGGAGGACAGGTAGAGGGGGCTTGCTTGTGGCCCCTGTGGGCCATAGGCACTAACAAGAGCTGAAATCTAACCTATACGTTCTGAAATGGTGTTAGAAATGTTTTCCTCCAATAAGCAAGAGGAGTGGATCACCTCACAAGAGGTTAAGAAGGCCCCTGAGGTGGGTAATAGCAGCGGTCTGGATCAACATTCTCAGGACTCTCAGGGTGGGCGCTGCAGGCTCCCCTTAAATTGTTAGCTGAACATGAGCTAGTGCCTATGACCCACTATGGTCACAGATAATTACCCTTGGGGTGCTCACAATACACGGCAGGGCAGTAGGGATTAACAATGCATCTAATCTTGGGCAGCAAGATACGCCTGATGGGATCCAAGTGTGGGTGGTGGAAAAGGCAGCAGAGGCTGAGCCAGGTTTGCAGGTGTGTCCCAAGATGGCGTACACATGCACAGTAAGTCCCACTTAGAAGGAAGCAGCACAGGGTCAGTGAGGCATCATGGCCGTAGTCCAGGAACCAACAAAAATTTAAACCATAAGCGGTTCTATCCTGCCTGTGACTGAATGTGTTGCAGCTGGCGCTCCAATGGCAGACCCTTAGGGGACTGCAGCAGCACCCTGTTCTCCTATTTAATGGGCAACAGACGGGGTCTGGTATGGTCTCCCAGGGCAAAGTAGTAGAAGCTGCAAGCAGGAGCCCCAGTAGCTGCACAGAAACTGAAGGATCTTGATAAAAGAAAAAATTGTCTTGATAAAAAGTGAAATAGATTTTGCCTCTCTGGGAGCAGAAAGCATTCTAAGAATAATAGAAAACAACTGAGGCATGCTGGGAGGCAAAAGGGTTACACTAGCCCTTAGAACTTTGCTTGCAAGTGACCAATTCTCCTGAAAGTTGCACTATAGCCCATTGGTTCCAGAGTAAAATCCTGTGTCTTATAATGTATAATAAAAAAAAATATATATATATGATCCTGTTATGAGGAGTAACTAATACTGGAGGTGGCTGAGTGTGCAGTGGTTCATGGTATAGGTGTGCATTTGGTATGGAGGTGTTGAGTGTGGGGGATGCATGGAATGGGTGTACTGTATGTATAAGGAGATGCTTGGTATAATTGATTTATGGCATGGGTGTGTGTAGGGGGTAAAAGATAAAAGTAGTTCCACCTGGTGGTTTTAAACCCAAAAACAAATGAAAATGGAACAAAACTGATGTTATATTTTTATTCTGCTTAGGAATGAATAAAACACAACATTGAAACCATAAGTGTTGTTTTTTTTTAGAAGATTTCATTCTATTTCCACCTGAGAACAAGCTCTCCAGCAGAATGTATCAGTTACAGGGATGAGACAGCCCATTTAACACTAGCAGGGGTGCTTAAAATCATCAGCTCTTATTTATGTAAAACCTTTATCTCAAAAAGAAAAACAAATCTTTGTTGTACTGCTTATAAAGTGTTAGCTGGAGTTTGGTTTCAATTTTTTAGTGCATCTAAATCTGCTAGTACATCTAATGCTACCCTCCCCCTAGACCGACAATACTGCTGTCCAAAGGTACCCCTGTGTTCATTCATCCACAGAGGGGGTACTCTAATACAGGAGATGTGTTACTGGCCAGATCACCAAGTGAAAACAGAGGGGAAAAATATATTAGCTGCAATATATTACATTTTTGGTTTTGGGTTTAATACTGCTTCAAATGAAACCCCCTCATATCAATGGGTAGTCAAGGGATTGGAAAAAAATAGGGTTGCACCAATACCGATGCTTGACTCGACACCTGAACAGTCAGGTATGTTCAAGTACCTGACATACCCCCCCCCCTCCGTGGCTGTCAGACGCTTTATTGAAAGCCACACATGGAGATTGGTGATTGTAACTCCCCCACCATCGCACCGATCATCCTGACTGTCCCCTGTATCCTCCTCTTGTCCCCATCCATATCCTCCTCTGTGTTCTCCGTGTGCTCTAGCTAGTCTGGTCCCCCTCCATGTCCTCCCCCGGTTCCCCCGTGTCCTCCCCCGATTCCCCTGTGCGCTCATCCCTTTGCTCCTGCAGTTCCCCGTGCCCTCCTCCGGTTCCCCGCGTCCTCCTTCGTGCGCTCCTTGGGTTCCCCGCGTCCTGCTCCGTGCGCTCCTCCCTTTGCTCCGGCGGTTCCCCGTGTCCTCCTCTGTGCGCTCCTCCGGTTCCCCGCGTCCTCCTCTGTGTGCGCCTTGGGTTCCCCAATGCCCTCCTCCGGTTCCCCATGTCCTCCTCCGGTTCCCCCTTGTCCTCCTCCGGTTCCCCCGTGTCCTCCTCCGGTCCCCCTCTGTGCTCCTCTACCCTCCCCTGTCAGGATGGAGAGCAGAGGAAAGTGCCGGTATGTGTCATTTACCGGCTCCTTCCTTTTCTGAATGGACAGAGTAAGTGACTCTGTCCATTCGTAACAGCATTGTAAACTGTGTTTAGGATGCTTCAGTTTATGAATGGAGAAGAACCTATGCCTCCTGTCCATTCATCCTCAGTGCAGCTGAGGCTGTAGAGAAAGGGACTGGGGAATCTGTGCCCTTAGTCCCTTTCACTGTCTCAAAGGGGAGATGCCAGGGGTCTGTTTAGAACCCTGACACCTCACCAAAGCCCCCCCCCCCCAACAGGGTTGATTAGCATTGCAAAAAAAAAAAAAAAAATAGCAAAAAATTTATAAATTGTAAAAAATAATAAAAAAAATTAAATTGTAAAAAAAAAAAAAAAAAAAACTACCGACACAGTCCACGCCTCAGAGCTGCATATTAGTGCCACTGTCACATGACATTAAAAAAAGTATTGGTAATCAGTATCGGAAAGTACTTGAAAAAAAAAGTATCGGTACTTGTACTCAGTCTTAAAAAAGTGGTATCAGTGCAACCCTAGAAAAAATACAATCCCTTAACAGAGGCCAGGTCTGCCAGTTTATGTTCAAAACAGAAATATTAATTCTGGGTAGACTAACCATTCTTTAATACACAACAGATATCAACAATGTTCTTTATTGACCTTTGAAAAAACTGTCTATCTTTTGATTACCTTTGTCATCTGTAACATGTTAACACCAATAATGTTATCACCAATAATGTGCTTGCCTTTAATTAGAGGTCAAAGTGTCTAAAAGATTGTAATCTCACTGAACATGAACTATGGTGACCGAAGCTATGAATATCAGTCCCTGCACTGCCCCGTGGTATTCAAGGGGGTCAGCGGCAAAGCGCTGACATTCCAGCACAGGATGTACTTACTAACTCAGGTCACTTAGGAGCCAGACACCACATCAAACACACAAATAGCTTGCTAAATGTAAAGCGGCACGCTGCATCCATCAATCACTAAGACAAAACTTCACTTTCAATTTTTTTTTATATATGATTGAGCAGCAGAATAAAACAACAATTTGTAGATAATATTCAAAAAAATATGCATCATTTCATATTTATCTGAAGCTATACTGAATCAAATATATTAAAGTTAATCAGTAAGAGCTGACCAAAATCATGGTAACAGTTATAAATATTAGTTTACAGATTATAAATTAATGCCATTCATTGCAATTTTTCTGTAATTTTTCTCAAAACCTATCACAGCCATTACTAGACAGCAGAATAAGGGTGCACTGTATTATGTATGACACCTCACCTGTCCCCACTGGACATTGAAATGCTTTTAGATGAATTACTGAATTCTTGTAAAGTACGGAGTGCCAGAAAGCTGGGCTAACAGTTAAAAGGTTTGGGATATGTAGGGGTCTCCTGTTTGGATAAGATTTAGCAAAATAGTCTCTAATTTTTATTTTTTTCTCTAATTTCAGAACTTGGCCATCTATTGGATTCAAAGTCATTTAAAATCAGGAAAATTCACTAGCAGTGAATGTTGGAATTACTGTTTTATAAATAAACCCCTTAAAATGTTTGGAGTGTTTTTGTATAAACTGGGTATACACATACAGAAAGTCGGCCGATTCAGAAAGTACCAGCAGACTTTTGATACATGTATACCACTGTCTGTTCAACAGAAGCCAGTCTAACAACCGGCTTCTGTTGAATGGTAATGCTGGAAAACCAGCATTTGATCAGCACTTGCAGCCAAAGGCTGCAGAGCAGATCTGTGTATTGTGAAGAGGATGGGGGTGGGGGTTGGTTTACTGGGGTAGTCCCCCTGTCAGAATACATAACAGCAGTGGGAGAGATCTCTGCATCAACATCGTTTGTGATGTGACACAAGTCTATACCCAGCTTATGTCACATTTCCTGTTGTCGCATTACATCTTTAGAAGGTCTTTATTGCTGTAATGGAATCTGTGTGATAACAGAACTTGCATGCCTAGAGTAGTATCCTCTTTCTGCGACTGCCAGACAGATGATTATTCCGTAGGGGAAAGAGATGTTCATGACTTGCTACACTGATTGACACACTCTGCACTGTCTTCAGCCCCCTCCAACATTTAATGTAAACGTAGAAGTCCAAAAGAAATATGTTACAGTGGTATTTCAGAGGAGAACCACATCTGTAATTCTGCTGTAATACTAGCAAAAATCCAGCTATATAGTATAAAAGACCTGGACATTTTTTTTTCCTTTTACCAAAGCTGGAGTTGATTTTAAATGTTTTAGCACAATGGTTGTGAAAGGTTTTCTTTAAAATGAAAAAATATGACTGGACATCACACAATGCTACTATTATATCACTATTCAATATTACTTTTTTTTTTCTCATCTAATGTACATAAGTAGCTAAAATTTCACAATCCAGTAAATATTACATGTTCTGCACTGAAAACAGAAAATTTTAAATGAGAACTCAACACTGAGCCTCCACTATAGACACATGGTGAAATTATTTAAATAGCATTATTTCATTATTTTAAAGAGCTGTTATTTTGTCCTCATGTGACATCCTGTGTTTTGGAGATGGACACAACTTCCTTACGCAGTTGACAACAAAGTAGATGTGAATATTTGCTGTAGGATCTGTGGAATCTGTTTGGTATCCATAGCAACAAAAGACCGGCCCGCTGGAAGAGTTCTCTGAAGTCTGTGAGTTACAGGGAAAAGGATGAGGATATTAGCATTGCAAATATCTTTACCATGGAAAGAAAGAAGAGGAAGGCTTTTACTTGTGCATTGATACTGCTAAAGAGATAGACGTTATTCATTTGTGCAGTGAAAGAAAACATCTTGAATAGACCAGGGAAGTAAGTACTAGAACAAGTTGGTGTGACAGGAAGGAGGCACAATAACAAGAGCAAACCTTGGTACCCAACTTTCCAGTTGCTCTTTAAAGGGAATGTCTAGTGTTGAGCTAAGAGCACTGGAGGACAAATGTAAAACAATTCACTAAAACCTAACATAACGCCATTTAACTAATGTATATCTGTCATGGTAGCGAAATTGGCTCCATAATTCAAAAGCAGGCACCCTGACTACAGATAACTCTGTTGAGCTTCACAAGCTTCCCAGGACCCCAAATTCAAAAAGCTCCAATATGAAATATTTAACAATTTCTAGCAGTGATGATAGCTGGCCTGCCCACTCCCATCTTCCCTCATCTTCCTATTGACCAGTAAGTCTTGCCCATCATAGGGACAGGGCAGCAGAAAGGTGAAGTAGGCAGCAGGGCAGACAAGTTATTAAACTTCTAGGAATTTTGTTTTTAATATAGCATTTTCTGGATTCTCATGAAACTTCAATTGTACAAACAGGCACCTGAAGGCTCTTGCATTTTACTTATTTCTGGAGCTAGTTTAGGTTATATAACAAATCTACTGTCATTGGTAAGAAATAAAATAGGTTAAAGGATATTCTAAAACACAGAGTCCCATGCATAAAAACGGCAAACTAAATATTTTCGAACATGTTCTAGATACAAAAAAGTTGTCATCTATTTAGTTTGATATGGGCGACACTAATACCGTCCTACATAAATACATTATGCGAGTATACTTGCTACCCTTTGTCAGGGTCTGTGGCAGGTGAGCTATAATGACATGCACCCATGAGTAAACAGTATGGACAAAGGAACCAACAGAGAAAAAGAAAACATGTTTTTGTTGATAGAAAACAACTTACCTTTCAGCTTGGTCTCCCAAAGACCCAATAAAAATAGCAAATGCATTGACTTGAGGATTAATAGTCAATGCCTGGGCAAACCTTGCTGGTGGTATACCATATCGTTCTAAATTGGCATCGCTCAAGACTATAACAAAATATTCATCTGCCTCCTCCTTGGCTATCTCCCGAATTGCATGTTCTGTAGCCTCCAAAGTGTAATCTCCACTCATACAAAACTGAGAGTGAGCATGCATAGTCTAAAAAAAAAAAAAGCATACAACAAATGAATACACACTTATGTAACATTCCAGAAGAACATTAGAAAGAAGATCTCAAAAGAAGCTTCAAGACTCATGGCCCAGATAAATTGGACTGCTCGGTATAGTTCTCACAGTACGCACCAAGCCTGAAAAAATATGGCAATTGGTTGACGTAATATTTTCCAAAACAATTTTGTCAAACATACCTACTGCATTAACAAATGCTACTATAATATGCATCTTTCAAAAATTATTTAATTTCCATTGGTAAAATTATACTTACACAGGTGGTGTTCTTAGGTCTGTTTATTACTCACTGAACCCTAAGTGCACTGATGCTTCAACACCATTTACCGAGAGGTGAACTGTACTCAAACATAATGGGAATGTGCACTAAATGAAAAACATTTCTTCAACTGGAGATCTCGACACATTGGCTGACAAAAGCAGTGACTGGACTCTTTACAGTATTACAACAATATGACTTTTCACCTTTAGAATATCCAGTCGCTGTTTATTGTTCCTTGGAATCTTCTCACTTCTCATGAATTCGATGTTATAACTATCCCCCGAATGTCCCGAAACATCGTACTAGTGTGGAAAAATGATGTGAATATTCAGCAGAGCACAGGTAAACACAAGTCAATTAAATAAAGTGTACAGCTTTAATTCCACTGGAGTTCAGAGCCCGATGTACGCAAAAGGCATACCAGAAGCAGATTTAGGAACATATTCTGTAAAAATCTACACTAATAATTTTTCAAACATTAATAACTTTAGTAGTTATGCAACACACATTTTCTGCATATCATGCTATGTTATTGCAATACATTCTCTACCTATCTTATATAGTCTGTATACAGCTATATATTCATGGATTTTGAAATATAAACATTAGATGACTATATGCTCTGTATTTTTTCACTCTTATGGACTCCTGCCAGCTTGACTCTAAAGACTCATTGTTAGTTTTTTACTGCACACATTAGATGTTCTGTAATAATCACATAACAGGCTTTCTAAAGATGGCCATACATGGATTGCAATTTGGACTTTTCAGCAAGGTCTGGCCAAATTTTGATCCATGTATGGGCAGGGTGGTTATACAGAAATCAACCTACCAAATGATGTCTGTACAGCCAGTATCGTTCATAGTGTATTCTGATAACGGGGAAGTCACCTGTAGCTGCTGACATTTAAAAAGAACCACCATCTTGGATTTGGGAGCTTGCTGTGACTTCCTGGGGAATCAAAGCCCACTCCCCACTGAGCATGCACATGATTGTTTGGTGCATCGAGTCTGATCCCGCAGCCTGCTGGGACATATGACGTGTTCCAGAAGGAATGCGAGTGGGTGGATAGGGGGTGGCAGGACGAGCAACGTAATTCTAACCTAGGCGAGAATTAAGGAAGCGGGAACAGGTACCTTTCACCTGCTCCTGAAAAAAAAGAAACTCAAATGTGTTAGGAGTGCAGGTGGCAGGGGGAGGATGAATGGTACTTTCACTTTTGAGTGAACAGCCATTTAGCTTGGTAAACAGGTAATCAGTCATATATACCAAAGCTGCTGCATAATGGGGAGGTAAGTAGAATCTGAATAGTGCATGTTTTCTTTAACCATCTTTAATGTCATTTTCCTAAGCTGAATTTCTTATACCTCGTTATTTCTCCCCCACTGAGGTCCTTCTGCCAGTATATACAGCAACCAGTTGTCATTTTCACAGTCAAATACTGCTCTGTGTAAATGATGCCTGCAAACAGTATTAGCTGTTCCTATTTAACAATCAAATGTCCTAATTAGCCCTAATTCCTTTCTCCTATTGTCCTGATAAAGTATACCTAAAGCGCAAACTTTTTTTGTATTACCACAGCATCAAAGCAAATGACAAAATTATTGCAGAATCAACAGGCCCATAGTAATAATATAAACATTGCTTCGGGCCATAAGGGTTTCACAGGTCAGGAAGCTCAACTTGTTAAAAATAGATGTAACACACTAATTACTGGAACATAAAAATCAAGGCCATATATGGTTGGCTACTGTCATATTTTTTAGTTCTTTTTATCTTTTATAAATCTAGGCTTCAGCAGAAAAAATTGTAAAAATATGATTTCTTTGTACTCACCCCAAATAAATTTTTCTGTGTTCACTGGAGGGCACAGCTCTGCTTTACATCATTTACAACTGGGTATATTGCGACCTGCAGGAGTTGGACACTAGGTGCACTTAAAAACAAATGACAGCCCAGGTGGTGGTCCTCGCTGGTGACCAAAACCTTCTCCACAGCCATGAACACTCATGTGACATACAGCGTTAAAATAAGTATTGAACACATCACCCTTTTTCTGGGTAAATACATTTCTAAAGGTGCTATTGACATGAAATTTCCACCACATGTGGGTAACAACCCATGCAAGCCACACATACAAAGAAACTAAAACAAATACATTCAGAAATTAAGTTATGTGTAATAAAATGGAATGACACAGGGAAAAAGTATTGAACACATTAAGAAAGGAAGGTGTAAAAGGTATGGAAAGCCAAGACACCAGCTGCAATCTATCAGTAATTAGAAAGCAATCCTGCCCCTGGTCAGTGCAAATTAATATCAGCTTGTTCAGTCTCCACTGATGGCCTATAAAAAGGTGTCTCATTACCAAGGTGTCACACAAGAAACATCTCATGATGGGTAAAAGCAAAGAGCACTCTCAAGAACTTCACAACCGTATTGTTGCAAAACATACTGATGACATTGGTTACAGAAGGATTTCTAAACCTCTGAATGTTCCAGGAGCACTGTTGGCACCATAATCCAGAAACAGAAAGAACATAATTTCACCATAAACCAGCCACGACCAGGTTCTCCTCGCAAGAATTCTGACAGAGGAGTGAAAATAGTTATCAGAATAGTTGTCCAAGAGCCAAGGACCACTTGTGGAGAGCTTCAGTAAGACTTGGAATTAGCAGGTACAATGGTTTCAAAGAAAACAATAAGTAATGCACTCAACCGCCATGGCCTGTATGTACGCAAGACTCAACTGCTGAAGAAAAAGCATGTTGAAGCTCGTTAAAGGTTGCTGCACAACATTTAGACAAGCCTATGAAATAATGGGATAATATGGTCTGGTCAGATGAGACCAAAATTTTACTTTTTGGATGCCATAATACAAACCATGTTTGGAGGTCAAATGGCACATTACCCCAAAACCACAATACCAACAGTGTGGTTGGTTTGGAGGTGGGAACATCATGGTGTGGGGCTGTTCTTCAGCGTATGGTACTGGTAATATCTTTGAAGGAAGGATGAATGGAAAAATGTACCAGGGTTTCAAAGAAAGAAATTAAAGCTGCTAGAATGGCCCAGCCAATCACTTGACTCGAATCGAATAGAAAATCTATGGAAAAAACTAAAGATCAGAGTTCATAGAAGAGACTCACGGAACCTTCAAGATTTGAAGACTGTTTGTGTCGAAGAATGGGCCAAAATAACACCTGAGCAATAGCGTGTTCAATACTTTTTCTGTTTCTTTGTATGTATGGATTACATGGGTTGTTACCAACATGTGGTGAAAATGTCATGTCAATAGCACCTTTAAAAATATATTTACCTAGAAAAATGGTTATATGTGCAATACTTATTTTACCTGCTGTATCAGTGCAAATACTAGGGAAGGGGGGTGGGAGAAAGCTGTATCCTCCAATGAACACAAGCAAGAAGGATTTTACGGTGAGGACAAAAACCTACCACCTGTAGCACTTTACAACCAAGACATGCATTGGCTGAAGCTGCCACATTCACCTGGAGATGATCAAGTGGCCGCTTTACAAACCAGTACAATTGAAGCCTGATGACTGAAAGCCCAGGATGCACTTACCGCACCTGGTAGAGTGCAGTTACCAGAAAAAGTGGTTCTTTGTGCTTTATGGAACATGCTTGTACAATAGTTTGCTGTATTCAGTGTGAGATTGCAGCTGTTGACATTGCAAGGCCCTCTACAATCACGAACAGGGAGTCTCGCCTCCAAAATCTATCTGTTGTGTTCAAGTACACCATAATTGCCCTGACTACATCCAAGGAGTGTGGGGCCACAGTAATACGGTAGTTGTATAATGTCTTTGTTCAGGAGGAGAGCTGACATGACCTTTGGCAAAAAGGAGCATCTTAGACAAATTTATAATTATGCAGTATTAAATATGCTGGCTTGCAGGACAACACCACCACATCAGATACCCTGTGTGCTGAGGTGATGGAGTAGAAACAGCTGTAGAGGGGTTTTTGTCACCAGCAAGGGATGTTTTTTTGTTTTTTAGTGCACCTAATGTCCAACTGCTCCAGATTGCAATATACTCAGTAGATGATTATTTAAAGATGTACTGTGTCCTCCAAAGAACAAAAGAGAAATACACTTTTCTTTCAAGAACACATTTTTTTCCATTCTTATATTTAACCACCATTAACATATTTAACAGTGGCTCGATGGAAAGGAATGCCAATCAATGCTAAGTTCCTATGTGAACTGCTGTTTTCCAATTGTTCAATACCCTCTGCAGCATGTGGTACAATATCTCAGAAACATACAAATTATTAAAGCAAAATAACAGTGGTAAATAGACCCATACCGGATTTCATTTATATGTATTTCAGTTTTTTACATTTTACGGCTTTGGAAAGGGGTAGAGTTTACATTTTTTCAAGACTTGCCACTTCAACAGTAAGCATTTCCTCTTTGAAATGCCAGATCTAAACTAAATAAAATCTCCACCCAAACTGCAAAATATCCTCCTTATCTAAGCCTGCACGGCTTTCTAATGTACTTACAAAATCCCTGATAAAGGCTCAGTCAGTTTTTAGTTGAATCATTAGCAGGCATTGGCAATATGTTTGTATAAAGGACATAAACTGAATTTTATTTTTATTTCCATAAAGCCCTTCTCTCTGCTTTCATTCCTTCCTAGCTATTCCCACAATCTTATAAAATGGCTGCACAATCATTCCTGACAGGAGGGCTGCACAGCACTTTATCCAATATGGACAACTGTCAGTCAGAATGTGGTTATGGTCCATGACATAAATTCTTACTCCTTGCTATTCTCCGGTGTACCCCTGAACTGTGTACAGTACTGCCCAAATTTAAAAAAAATATTTACTTTGTTCTAAAATATAAAATTGCACTCCCCAGAATGATCTTTGAGGGGTATGTTATGGGTGCCTCATGGTATCTTCAGAAATATCACTGATTGTTAAAGTGTTTGTACAGTCTCGTTTTTTTAGATATAAAAATAACAAACATGTTACCTCCTCTGTGGATTTGCACAGAGCAGCCTGCATTCTCCTCTTCTGTGCTACTGGCCCCTCCCTCCTGTTGAGTGCCCCCACAGCATGCAGCTTGCTATGGGGGTACCCGAGCCAAGTCACAGCTCCGTGTATCCATTCAGACACAGAGCCCCGGCCCCTCTCTCCTGATTGGCTAGCTGACTTTGATTGACAGCAGCAGAAGCCAATGGCGCAGCTGCTGTGTCTCAGCTAATCAAGAGGGAGAATCTTGGATGGCTGAGACACTCGTAGACATCGCTGGACAGAGAGGGACCTTAGGTAAGTGTTAGGGGGGCTGCTGCACATAGAAGGCTTTTTATCTTCATGCATAGTATTCATGAAGATAAAAAACGTTCTGCCTTTACAACCCCTTTAATGTTGTTGTGGTTGATATCATTGCATATGTCTGTGTGCAATGCTAGTTCACCCACCTTAAGGTGTCAGTAAATTATATCCTCCATACAAACAAAATCATCCATACGCATCTACAATGTGTACTACTCAATGGCCCTGTAATACATTTTCATACAATAATTTCCTGTGTTTTTCAGCCTTGTTGTAATGTCCTTCCCTGAGCTACCGAACCTCTCCCCCCCCACCCTTTTGTTTGGAGCAAGAGGTGCACATTATTTGTGGTCATGTGCACACTACACATCTTATAGTTCGTAATCCCAAGACCATCTCAGCAGCGACTAAGTGAGAGTGGTTACATTCCTACATAAAGTGGGACCATGGAGAACCAACATAGCCACCCTCTACTAGAAAGTCGGATCACAACAGCTAAAAAGAGTTTGAAGATTTGGAGAAGGCTGAGAGCAATAGAAGGTCATTTTTGGGTAAAGAATACATGCCTAAAGGATAAGTTCACCTTACATAACATGTTACAAGTTAGACCCATATTTAGGGTGTGACAAGTAACGATCCTCCCGCCCAGTGACAGCCGGTGAGCGATCCACTCCCCGCACCTGCTATCACAATTCAAAAACAGAGTGGCTGTGTAGGCTTCACTCACACTGCCACATCATTCATTCACAGCATTGTGAGAATGAGTGAATTACTCATTGTGTGAATGAGTACTGTCTGCCACTGTGGCAGACATCTTTTTTTTCCTAATGCGATAAACGCTGTTGAGAGCTCTCGTAAGTCATTGATTCTTGCTGCTCTTCAGTAACTGTCTGCCCATAAGGAAGAGTCAGCTGCAGGAGTCTGACGATGCACCTGCAATCTGCTGGTTGTGGGTGAAATACTCTGCAAGCTCCTAAGAAAAAAAAAAAAATGCACATTTTTTTGACCTGAAAAAATATGTGCCTTATTATAAAAAAAAAAATTAAGAGTATAAAGTTACAAATTTATAAAAATGACCTTCTCTCTCCTGCCAAACCCTCTTCAGGCAAAGGAGTTAAAGAAAACGTCATGTATAACCATAGATTATAGGCTGTGTTTTTTTTTTATCCTAACGACAGACAAACTGAATCACATTCCTGTTTATGAATAATGCTCCTTGAAAACATCAGGTTTTCCAAGATGAGTATGCTGGAAGATCATGACTCTGTTCTTTCTCTTTGTAATTACCTTGAACTTATGCTCATAATTTTCAAATGCTTCCATTAGCATGCACGTGGCTTCCATGGAGCGCTCCAGCCTGCCATCCACCCCATTAAATCGATACATGCTGCCAGACACATCTACCAGAAGACGAAGCCTTTTTGGCTTCTGCTGAGGACTTCCAACCTGTAAAAGGAGACAGAGCATATGAGAAAAAAAAACGTAAAATTTTTCATCTAATACTACAGATTTATATGATCATAGCAGCCTTCTTCCATTGTACCGTAGGTTGTTTTAATTTGATTGATGGATGTGAAAAACCTTTTAGTACTGGCCTTTTTTACTGTTTTTAATAACGGAGAGCATAACGGAGAGCAGAAATTTTTTTGCAGGTTGTGGTATTGGGCCTGTGGTACTTCACAAAGTTCTCTCTGTTGTATTCTGTGACTGGAGGAGAGCCTGTCATGTGACTTTGCCAGATCGCAGTCGCTTTTATTTAAAACAACAATATGGCTGTGGTAAGGTCATACCTTGCAAAAAACTTCTGATAATGTTCTGAGTGGGTCTGCTGCCACATGATTTTGTGCAATCCTCCTTTTATGTTCCAATGTGTTTAGGTGAGAGAGGGAAGTGTTAGCAGTAGTGTCCACATTGGCCTACATTTTCACATTTTAATATCAAGGCAGTGCTGACAAGCAGTATACCATTATTTAAAAGGGGTTAAACTAGCAGGACAGCTATTTCCACAAGACAAGTGCTAGAATATAAACAAAGGTACAGATGATTACTTGGAACAACAATGCCAGATTGCAATCAAAGTGTGCAATCGTTAAATACCCGGTGCCCAATTTGCAGGCCTAAAAAAATACTGCTACTGACCATCAGTGGGGGGCATAAAAAACACTGCCACTGACCACCAGCATAGACACATTTTTATATCTATTCCACACTCCATTGATTTCAGTGTCCTCTTTTACCCAATAAATCTCTCCAAAATCATAAATTATCAAGCTGCCCAAATCACACTGCTAGTATCTTTATATGAGGGTTGTGATGCCCCCTTATAGTTGGAACTGGAAACAATTAACATTACTCCTATAAATAGAAAATCACTCCCCTGAATCTCTCCCGACTATTGTCCCCTCACCTTTTGCCCCCCACTAAAACACACCGTGAAGATCTGTAATTCTGCAAAATTTTCCAGAAAAATGCTTTTGCCACAACTTCCCTTACTCCCCATTACAGGTAATCCACTTTTTTTTACTGGGACTCGAATCCCCAACTTCCTTTTCTTGGTGGACTTCACATACATTTACCATGGGGTACTCTCTCATGGAGAAGGGGTTTGTCTTATGTCAGGCGACCCTCCAAAGCAGATTTAAAGCTCTCCCTTCGGAACTATTTTGGTACGTCCAACTTGGGCATTGGATTACATCATTCCTCCGAAAAAAAAGATCCACTAACTACACTGACCAATTTTGAACACATATGACGCTACACCCCCTGGCAACCAAACAATTTTTTTTAGTCTATTCCCAACTTAACCGTCTACCCTCCCTGTCCACACATACTTATGTAACCAGATGGTAAGAGGACTTGAGGGCCCAAAAACTAGAAAAAGACTGACAAGATACGTGTTCTGCTATTGCAACTTGTTCTATGTTACCACTCTTGAGTCAGCCTATAAGGTACTTACCCGGTACCTTTTAACCTCTTTCTTTCCTCCCCCTTTTTTTCCTTTTACCTTTTTTTTTATAGATACTCCCCCTCTGTTAAGTTCTAGATATCAGGAAAAATACTGATATCGCTAAGGATGGTATTTATAACATTGATCTGACTCCATTGTATCTTGCTGTGGACTGATATTACACTGTTTATCATCACTTTTGAATGCCCATTTTGAAGCTTCATTGTGCATGTACCAGTGATTGCAAGTTCAATGTTTCATGCCCATCTTTGCAATATGCCTCTTGCACTCAAAATACAAATAAACCCCCCCCCCAAAAAACACTTTACTGACCTGCAGCAAGGTGGGTATGGGGGGGTGGAAGAGGAGGGTCATGTCTATTAACAAAACTCCCACGAACCATTAGGGGACAGGGGCTTAAATAGCATGGCTATTGAGCACCAAGGTTGAGGTGTTAATATCACTGCCACCACGCTGTGGGTTTTTATCGTGGTCACTGACACTAATGTCTCCAACTTTCTCTTCAGTGTGCAGTACATTGCAGTAATTGCAGTACATTGCAAAGATGCAGAAGAACCAAAGTTTTCAGGCATTACAGCTCATTCATTTTTGAACAGGCTGCCTAATTCAATGCAAGGTATCTCACTGCACCATGACTGTGCAGTCCCTGGGATGTGTCAGGGGCTGCACTTGAGGCCAACTATTATTTTCAAGTTGACCATTACTGGTCTAAAGGCTTGAAATGGTGACGTTTTAATAGATTACAAATTAGTACAATACATAAACAAAGGCAAACCACATTATAGTTTCCTCATTTTCATTACTGATCTTCATCTATAGTTTGCCAAACATGCTTAGTAATATATCCCTGAAGCCTGGAAAGTCAGACATGGCTCCAACTTGTGGTCAGCTACACCCAAAGAATAACATTGGTGAGACATACATTGGCAGGCTACCTACTTCTGGCTCAAGCTCTCCACGCCTTTTGTAAATAGCTTTCTCTCCCGTCAGTCCATCAATGATTTTGGTATCATCCAGCTCTCCTATTGCTTGGTGTTTTAGCCACTGCCTTTCCTTGCCCTTTGCCTTTAAAACAAATACAAATCAAGAAATTATGTATAAATATGGCAAAAGGTAAGATAAATAGAATATGAAAGATGAATAGAAAAAGCATACCAAGTTATTTAGGAAAAACAATAAAAATAAAATAACATAATGATATAATGTTCTAGAAAAAAGTATGTTGCTACTAGTAGTCAGAATAAAAGTAGGAAATCCGTCAAATTTCTATTTTGGATCTTTAACAAAAATCTAAATCTGAAAGATAAAGATGTTTATCTTGGGTGTGAGGTTATACAAGTGGTCATACGCTGATCACATGCAAGAGAGTTGGCGTTCCTGCACAAGAAAATTTTCATCTTAACAGTTTTTTAATTGGCTGCTGACTAGCAACATAAACTGTCTTCTCCCCTACACAAGCGGTATAATGAATGATAAGGTTTAAAACAGATAAATACATAACAAATATTCCTTAAAATGGACCTTGTACTAAAATAACATAATAATTTAAATTTAAAGGGTTAGTCCATCAAAAAGCGATATATCAGTAACTGATAAAACATCATGGGCTAAGTCACCCACTGTGCTCTTATTCTTATTAGGGACTGCATTGTTAAGATCCATCTGTTGTGCATAGGCAGACCTTTTAGGGTGTATTCACATCTGAGGGCCACGTGAATGCATGTCTTTGAGTGCATTTTTTTGGTGAACATTTCTGCACTACACGCATAAGACAGCCTATTCATTTGACTGAGTTGCCCTATGTGCTTTACAAAAGCTCATGCATCTTTTTGGACATTGAGCTTTGCGTGATTTAAACTGCGCGTTATAACGCATGTCTGCTTGTTGTGTTTAGGGTGCCATTAACAATGAATAGCACTGCGAATGCAGCGCATGTTTTTGTGTAAAATGGGTATGTGAGCATCAGAACTGGACCATGGAGCAATGGAAAAAGGTGGTCTGGTCTGATGAATTCAAGAATAGTTTGAGGAACACAACAATTTTGAAATGTTGACCTCCAAATTCTCCATATATCAATCCAATCAAGCATGTGTGGGATGTGCTGGAAAAAAAAAAAACTCTGATCCATGGAGGCCCCACCTCGCAACTTACAGGACTTAAATAATCTACTACTATGGCTTGGTGCCATATACCACAGTATACCAGAGGTCTAGTGGTGTCTGTGCCTCAATGGGACAGGGCTGTTTTAGCATTTAAAAAGGACCTACACAATATTAGGTTGGTAGTCAAAAAGTTTTGTGTGATTAGTGTATAGCATTTTGCATAGAGCAGTGTATTCTCAACATACCAAGTGTAAGCAGATTAAGACTGCATTGAGAAAAATGTCTTCCTGGTTTACCTTTTCACTAAAGTCATGTGAGTCAAGGCGCACAGAAATGTGTGCTGCAACCAAACTTGAAGAGCAGAGAGATTTCTGACATCACATATCACATGACATGAGCCCACCAATTCTGGGTGTGCCTGCAGAACATAACACTGGTAGTGTTTTTACACATTTTGCTTACACTACACTTTTGACAAAGCAACTACATTAAAATGTAATTTTTTATTCATTTTACACACCTGCATTTCAATAAAACTCTTTGAGCCAAAAATTTCGTCTTTTAAGCAACAGTGTACCAAATAAAAACAAAACAATACTTATTTAGGTGGGTAAATTAGTCATAGAGTTAATGTTGAAAGACATCTAGCAAGCAATTTCATTTTATAACATCAGCATTGTAAAAACAATACAAACTGTCATTTTTAACAATCCAAAATAAACTTAAAAAAATCTCTCTTCGGCGTGAGAGTTGCTCTGCATGTTTCGGCATGAGCAGTGCATGCTTGGGTGCCATTTGTTGTTAATGGCACCCCAAACGTGCTACAGAAATGGGTCCAAAAAAGAGTACAGGAACTACTTTGGTGCGTTTTTGGAGCAGAGGACAGCCTATTCAAGTGAATGGTGATGCACCAGAAACGTGCAAAAAAATCATGCATAGGAAGGCAAAAAATGTGACTCTCTCATGTCGTTCAGATGTGAATGGGGCCTTCATAATGGGAGTATCTCTTTACACAACTTCCTGGATTCCCGGCATGCTTTGCAACTTCTCCTCTGCTGTTTCTAAGGACTACATATTCTATGATACCTTGCTGCCTACAAGCTGTGATTCCTGTACTGCCAGAAAAACACCACACAGGGATAGAGAAGAAAAGCATCATTTGGCATGATGTGAAACATAATAATAATTTTAACATGGAACTGAAAACAATAAATGTGTTTACCTAACATCACCCTCCAGAATAATACAAATTTAAAAAACTGTAAAAACAAAAACATCCATAATTCCCACTCCAGCCAAAACATTTTGGTAAATGTTGGAGAGTTAAAGTGACACTAAATTCTAAATTCTGTTCAAGCAGTGGTGTATCATCCATGTGTGCAGGGCACACAGGCTCTGAGGGAAGGGGAGCCCACTGTGCTCTGACCCACACTGCACCCATGGAGGAGGCAAGTCTCAGGTGCTGCAGCCATGCCTGTCACTACCAGCTGCCTTGCCCCTGTCACGGGATTCTGTGTAACTCACAGTCACACACAGATCCTGTTGCTGCATGGTAGCTTTAGGCCGCTGTCAGGGGGCTGTGTTTTGGCAGACTATTTACCAAGTAGGTGACTTCTGAAAGCAATTGGTTCCACTAGATTTTAGTTAGGGGTATCAGAATAAAGGGGTCTGACTACAAATGCACGGCACACTTTTCAGATATTTATTGGTAAAAAAAATTTGGAAAACCATTTATCATTTTCCTTTTACTTCACAATTATGTGCCACTTTGCGCTTGTTTTATACATAAAATTCCAATAAAATACATTTAGGTTTTTGGTTGTAACATGACAAAATGTGGAAAATTTTAAGGGGTATGAATACTTTTTCAAGGCACTGTAAAAAGCTGCTGCCAACCCAGGATAGTGCAAAAGTGCAACATTCGCACTAGACCCCCGGTGTGTTTGGGACACAATCAGACGTTATCAAGGGGTCCTCTTGTGTTGACATTCACCTCTTTTAAGTAGCCTAACCTCATTCGCCCCATCACAGGTGCACAGTAATGCAGATATATTGCCAAGGCCAGAAATAGTCCTTCGCCCATATTTCAGTTCACCAAAAGGGAAGTACTTTAGAAAAATACATTCAAAATGAACAAAACATTAAGGAAAAATGGGGCATGTTGATCAATCCAACAAAACCCACAAGTATAAAACAAAAAAATACTGGCAATAAAGATAAATTAACAAAAAAGGATATGAAAAATTATCTGCAAAAAAACTCTGTCAGAGAGCGTTCAAAGCAAAGCAAGCAAAACCATTGACTATATATCGATAAAAAAATGTAAAAGAAAAAATCTATTTAAAAAATAAATAAAAAAAAGCTCTCTCAAAGAGATTTTTGCAGATATTTTTTAAATCCTTTTTTGGTTAATTCATCTATATTTTCAGCATTTTTATTGTTTTATACTTGTTGCGGGTTTTGTTGGATTGATAAACACGCCCCGTTTATTTTCTTTAAGGTTTTGTTCATTTTGAAGGTATTTTTCTGAGTACTTCCCTTTTAGTCTACTCAAATATGGCTAAAAGACTATTTCCAGTCTCAGCAATGAATCTGTAATACTGTGCACCGGTGATGGGGTGAAACAGGCTAGGCTACTTAAAGATAGCGGACGTCAACACTAAAGGACCCCTAGATAACATCCAAAATGCGTGGGGGCGGAGTTTCTAGTGCCAACGTCATGCCGCTGCACAATCCCGGGTCAGCAGCAGCTTCCTATGTGAGTGTTTTTACATTTGTACATGTCCATTTGTGATTTTATACTATTTTAATAAAACTGCTGCACTTTTGGCTCATAGTGATCTTTTTCTGGCCTTAGTTGCAGTTTATCAGAAGGTGCCATGGAATGTGGATCACTGCACTTACTGCAGAGGGTACTCTCTGCGAGTCCCAGGTGGTTTTGCTGTTGTAATGACAGTCCTTTGTTGCAGAAAGTGTTGAATTGACAAGGAGTTGGTGGCTGGTTTCTTGAGCACTTTGGCAAGAGCAAGCATGTTTTATGGTGGTGGATGGTCTTTCTACTACCCTCTTTCTTGATTCAAAGTGTAGTTTTTGGGACTTTATTATGCTTTATGATGATCATTTATGGACTTTTCTAATTTTGCACATTTCTGGCGCTACACATTTTTTGTTTTTATGCATAGAGCAGTACATACGACTGCAACTAATGCACATTTCTCATTTCAAACAAACTGAAGTGAGGAAGGAAAAGAGAGGTCAAGGAGCTCACAGAAAAGAGGGAGAAAAAAGGAGGGCAAGAGGAAAAAAAGGAATGCAGAGGAAATACAAAAAGGGGAAGAGGAAAAAACAAAAGAGGGGAAAAGAAAAAGAGGCAAGAGGGGAAAAAACAGAAGGAAAACAGGAGGAAAAGAGGGCAAAAAGGGAAAAAAAGAGCGCAGGAGTGAAAGATGAAAAAAAAAGAGCACAGGAGGAAAAAAAGAGGGCATGAGGGGAAAAAAAAGAGGACAAGAGAACAGAGAGCTAGAGGAAAAAAAAAAAAAGAGGCCAAAAGAAACAAAAGAGGGCAAGAGGAAAAGAGGGAATGAGAAAATGAAGGGAAGAGGGGAAAAAAGAGGGCAAGAGGAAAAAAATAAGGGAAAAAAAAGGGCAAGGGGAAAAAAAAACAAAAGAGGGCAAGACGAAGAAAAAGAGGGCAAGGTGAAAAAAGAGAGGGCAAGAGAAAAATAGGGTAAAAGAAAAAAAAAGAGAGCAAGATGAAAAAAAAAAACAAGAGGAAAAAGAAAAAAAAAGAGAACAAAAGGGAAAAAAGCAAGAGGGCAAGTGGAAAACCCAGAAACTCTTCAGAAAACCCACTGCGGGAAATAGATTTCATCTCAAACCCCTCATTACTTCCAATCCATATTTGCAATATTTGCGACTCCTTTGCAATTGTGATGAAGAGGAAAAGTTTAAAACTGCAGCCAATGACTTGAGAAACAGTTTATTAGAACGAGGATACTCCAAAACATACCTGCGTAAGGCTTACAACAAAGCTATACGTCATTCCCGTACTGATCTATTATTTAAGAACAAGAAAAGATCAGTCCGTGAATAACCGCTTAGAATTATAACAACTTTTAATAATCAGAATTTACAATCCAAATAAATAATCCAAAAATATTGGCTCCTGCTAACATCTGAATATCCTCAGATTACATACAGACAAGCACCTTCACTTAGGCTCAGTTCACATTTATGAGGTATGGGAAATGCAGCAAATCCTGAGCGTTTTGCATACTGAACTGAAATCGGACTCCGTTTATGCGATCTGCAACTGGAGTCAATGTTAAAGTAATGACACCCAAAACAGATCTGAAAATGCAGTGCGACTGCAAGAACGGGACCGCATAGGTGTGGACACCCATGTGATTTGATTCCGGTGCGGCAAAAAAAAACTTTTTTTGTGTGTTGCAAATTGAGCCTATACAAAATGAATGGGCTCAAATCGCACTGCAAAGAATCGCTTGTGATTTGAATAGGAAAGCAGTGCAATTCCTATCCGAATCACATGCGGTGACCTGTAATTATTTTCTTTTTTTACGTTATGATAGGAATCCTATTTTACCCAATTTCCATACATTTATTCCCAAAAATTCTCAGGGTGTTGTATACATTATGACTTTTCCTTGTGGATTCTTCTATAATGATAAAAAAATAAGAGAACTATGGAGAAGGATATATGAACACATAACAGTGGCCATGACAGGTAGCATCTATTCACCTCTGGGTGTTGGAGAGAGTGGTTCCCGACACCAAAGGCGGAAACTAAAAAAAGCTTATTTTACAACGAGAATCCAGATGGATTCACAGACCTATGGCCACCCAATCTCTGGGTCTTAACAATATTTTGAGCCATTATTTTCTTTTTTTACGTTATGATAGGAATCCTATTTTACCCAATTTCCATACATTTATTCCCAAAAATTCTCAGGGTGTTGTATACATTATGACTTTTCCTTGTGGATTCTTCTATAATGATAAAAAAATAAGAGAACTAAGGAGAAGGATATATGAACACATAACAGTGGCCATGACAGGTAGCATCTATTCACCTCTGGGTGTTGGAGAGAGTGGTTCCCGACACCAAAGGCGGAAACTAAAAAAAGCTTATTTTACAACGAGAATCCAGATGGATTCACAGACCTATGGCCACCCAATCTCTGGGTCTTAACAATATTTTGAGTTTTAGGCCCTTTTTGGATGGCTTTATATCTGGGAAGAGGGAACATTTGATGTCATTTCTCTTTTTGTGTAATCACAATATCTTACCTGTTTTTGTTATTCATAACAGTAATTGGACGACATTAAATAGTTTTTTGGTTTTATAATTTTCACTGCTTCTTTGTTGTGTTTATTACTCGTTGAACAGAGTGGATGCATGTCCCTTTAAGGATTTCCTTGCAGGATGCCCAACACGTCCTGCCTCCACCCTATGGACGTCTATGGGAGTGGGGATCTGTTTTTTGCCATCTGTTTCCCATGTATAGTGGCCTCAGGCAACCTGGGATGATTTCACACGTTTGTATGATGAAGGTTGGTCTTTTGGAATGCTGGTGCTCTTCCCTCATTTGTGATGGCTGCAGTCCTACCGCTAAGCACTTCAGGGATTGGCACAGGCCATGCTGGAAGTGACGCCAGTCATCCCCCGGTTTCTCTGTGAGTACCGATGGCTGGGTCTGGATGCACAAGCAGGAGGCTCCTTTTTTTGTTCCTCCCTATGCCCAGCTGCTTTATTTAAGTTATTGAGTGCTATGGCGGGGATTACAGATGGAGTCTGATTGGCGTTCTGGCACCAGCTGACTGGTTGGGGTTGCTCGATATAGAAGCTGCCTTGTCTTTCATAGCCATTGCCGTGTGTACTGGGCTGTGGTGGTCCCATCTTCATGTTTTCATCATTCATCTTTATCAGGTAGATGGCTTGGTCAATATATTTATACATATGGGACAGTGTGGAAAAAAACAGTCCGTGGTTAGATGCAATATATGAATTCCAATCTGGTGAAAAAAGTAAAAACTGTGGGGGTCCCGTACTCCCCTCCTTCCGATCGTGCCCCTAATGTGTTTGCACTCACCGGAGTGCCCAACCCCTGCAGGGGTAATGGGCATAGAAGTGGAGTTCCAGTGGTCCTCGTTTGATCGTCCTCCGTCCGTGGGGGGTTACTGCCAGCTGGGCCTTCGTTCCTCCGTGTTGTGCTTGTTCAGTGCAGATAGGAAAAGATATGGGGAAGGGGTGTATTCATAGCGTGACTCCGTTTTTAAAAAAATGCTAATTTATTTCAGTAAAGGGTATTTAAAACGATCAAATGCATAAAAGGGGGTTATCCACCATGTGGATTAACCTAAAAAACAAAGGGCTAATAAGCCCATGCAAGATGTGAGGCCGGCGTGTCACCACCGCTAAACCGGGACTGTAGCGTGCGTTCCACGGCCGTGGTAAGCTAGAAACCGGAAGCGGCAGTGGGCCGGAAGTGACGTGTTGCGTACCAAGTTAGACCCGCCTGGGGGTGGAGGCGGGTCTAACTTGGTACGCAACACGTCACTTCCGGCCCACTGCCGCTTCCGGTTTCTAGCTTACCACGGCCGTGGAACGCACGCTACAGTCCCGGTTTAGCGGTGGTGACACGCCGGCCTCACATCTTGCATGGGCTTATTAGCCCTTTGTTTTTTAGGTTAATCCACATGGTGGATAACCCCCTTTTATGCATTTGATCGTTTTAAATACCCTTTACTGAAATAAATTAGCATTTTTTTAAAAACGGAGTCACGCTATGAATACACCCCTTCCCCATATCTTTTCCTATCTGCACTGAACAAGCACAACACGGAGGAACGAAGGCCCAGCTGGCAGTAACCCCCACGGACGGAGGACGATCAAACGAGGACCACTGGAACTCCACTTCTATGCCCATTACCCCTGCAGGGGTTGGGCACTCCGGTGAGTGCAAACACATTAGGGGCACGATCGGAAGGAGGGGAGTACGGGACCCCCACAGCTGCTGACACAGGATAACCCATCGAGATCAATCACATATACATACTTTTTTCACCAGATTGGAATTCATATATTGCATCTAACCACGGACTGTTTTTTTCCACACTGTCCCATATACACTTTATGGTGGACTTTATGATATCCTGGGTGATGTGAAGTGGTGTATACATGACAAATATTAGTTTACTGACTTTCATCCACTCCACATAACAGCACCCAACAATACGAGAATTCATTGGACCTTTATTTCTACACTCCTATGTTTTTAGTTTGCTGTCCACATTCTCATAGTGGTAGCACACTTAATTGATTTTATTCTGAGCCTTATAATATTTCTTCTGTTGCAAAGATTATATGTATGCACATGCACTTTGTTTTTAAGCATTATTTGTAATAGATGTCATTTTTACAAACACTTGTCAATATTCAGGTTCACTGTACATATTGAGTTGTTTGGGACACCCCTAAACCAATGTGCTTTTTATCCTATTCTATTTGTATAGCACTTTCTCTCACGTACTTTTTTATCTATTCTAATTTATCCCTGCTACATTTAGGTGTAGTTCCCTAGGGGGGCAGCAGTTCCTATAGTCCTAAGCACGGATACCTTCATTTTTATATTTATACATATAGAAACCAAATTTTTTCTTTTTTTGTTGTTCTTTTCTTTTTGTTGAGGACTTCACGAGCCCTACCTGTGATAGCTTTTCTTCTGTGTATACTAGATGAGCCTGTTTGGGAGTTAATACTCATTTATATCGTAGAGTGAGTTGTATCTTGACTGCATATTGATATGATTTTATTTTTTGCTAGGTGATTATTCCCTCCTTGGTTTGAGGGTGCGGCTGGGCTTAGCATTTTTTGCATTATACCAGGCCTGCATTCTAGGGTTTTCCTTGGATTTGCATCCTCTGTGTGCATCATTGGACTTTTTGTAAGTTATTGTAACACTTAGTCGATTTGCAATTTCTTTTTTCCCTTTCTCCCTTTATAATGTTATTATTTACATTTAACTACCTGATCAGTTCATCCTCTTGGTGCTCTTTTTCTTCAACAATTATAGTAAACACTGAGGCATGATATGAAACCATAGTATGTGACACAGTGTTTCATAACAGTGATCCTGACTAGCTGCCTTATCAATAGGGATGCCATTTTACAAGATCCCAATAAACCCTTAGAGCTCACAAAAAAGGATCCTACTTTGGTTTCAACCAATACAGTATACGAGATGAAGGCAATCATTGTAAATTTCCTTTTCTAATTAATTTAAGACATATAGTTAGGCTATTATGTATTTCCCCACAGATATGGAAATGTTAGATAAAGAGTGATATAGTAACACGATCAAGTCCTGATTGTATTTTGTTTACTGTATTCAGTGTGAGGTAATCTGTAATACTGGACAAATTCTCTATTCAGTAGAAGGATAAAACTTCCACAAAGATCAGTAAACAGGTTAACCTTGTCACTCGAGAGGTAACAAAAGATAAAAGTATCATTGGTGTATATATAAGTTTGACCAATTGAAGTATTGTCAGTCAATCTGGCTCAGATATCTGTGTAAAAAGCTGAACCGCTGATATTTATTTTAATGTTTCTCGATGGTAAATGTTGTGCCCCTTATTTGAGTTTACATTTCACAATGCCATGATAAATTCCTGAAGAGCTTTACAAATGAATGAATACATGTACTTCCTATAGAAGGTACAGGCTCTTTGTTTGGCTTCTTGCTTATCAGCTGGTGTTCTAGCCTCCACAGAATGAGAGCTGCATTCATAGAGAGCTGGCTGGTTGCCTTTTCACAGACATGATACAATCTTGCTGCAGTTAGCATCTTCGTGCTGCTCGCTGGCTCAGAGTTGAACAAATTATTACTTGAAAAGCATGTCTTGGAAGTGACATCATGCTACGCTGGATATGAGCCGCTCATGTGCCCCACTTACAAAGAGGTGCTGAAGCCCTTTGAACTATGGCACTAAGGAGTAATGAAAAGAGACAAGATCCCCTTGTAAATTGATCTCCAACTAAGTAAATGGAGGTTCTCATCAAAGCATGTTAAAAATACAAGAAAACTAAAGAACAAAGTGGAAATTCATTCTTAAACCCATGCAAAAATAAAGACTCATTCAAGTCCGATCAACTCCATTTAGCTTATTTATTGCTAAAGAAAATAAAATGGCTGGAATGAATAGCCCATTAAATTGCTTGAAGGAATTACTGTAGACCACTTTCCCACCATTTTGTAAGAAGGAAATTGCAATCCTGAATAGATGTACACAAAATTAGTGATGGACAAATCAAGCCACAAGGCCTCACTGCTGACTGAGCATGAATATATTATACATAGCATACATTAGCGTCCAATATACATATGCTAAGAATATTGTTTATGGTTGATCGGCAAGATTTTGTCTCCCTTTCTGAAAGGACATTAAGTGATGGGAAGTCCCTCAATTGGGACACAGACAAAAACACACATTTAATAGAGCACTGACATATTTTGTTATGGTCTGTGCCTTTCTGTCCTGGTGATGACAACGCCTGGTGATAAAAAGCTGATAGAGATTGTACCTCTCCCCCTTTCTCTTCAAAATTATAACACATAATACAAATACATGAATGCTGGGGTACATATTTTCTACAAACCTTCACTCAACATAGTGTTTTCAATTTGACAGTACATTTACACATATCATAAAAACATAGAAAAGTGACAGCAGTGGAAGTGGTCCATCGAGCCCATTTTTTTAATACACGTTTTGTATTTATATATATATATATATATATATATATATATATATATATATATATATATATAGTATAGATCTAGGTTTGTCCCATGCATGTTTGACACTAACTTTACTCACTAACTTTGCTGGAAGTCTATTCCAAGCACCAAACTACCCTTTCAGTAAAATAATACTTTCTAAGAATGATTTTGAACTTCTTGGTTTCATATTGAAAACACTGCCCTTTTGAACCTTCCCTCCCCCCTTGATGTATTTGAAGGTACAATCATATCTCCCCTTTCCCTTCATTCCTCCAGACTGTACATATTAAGTTCCTTTCACCATTTTCGTTCTATTGGTCTCCACAACTGGACACATCATTCTAAATGAGGTATCACTAAAGATCTACAGTATAAAGGGGAATAAGGACCACCTTATGCATCCTATAATTCTATTTGCTTTTCCAACTGCCTGGTCACACTGTTTGCTCATTTTGCAATCATCTGAGTTAAGTAACCCCAAATATTTTTCCTCTGTAGTGCTGGCCAACACAGTGCTCCCAATGTTGTACCCTCTCAAGGGATTATTTTTCCCTAGGTCCAATATTTTACATTTAGAAACATTGAATTGCAGTTTACATTGCTTTTACTAATCTTCCAGCATCAATTTGCTGATCACCCACATGCTACCTTTTCAGCTAATTATCTAGCTATCTCTGTATGGTTTTGTCATTTGTACAAAGCTTAAGAAAAAGTTGATAACCTTTTCAAATAAGTTCCTGAGAAGATTTAACTGCCACAGTGGTGATTATCACCTTTTCACAATATCATCTAACAGAGTCTGTGCAGCAAATTGTATATTATAAATATGTTTGCAGTGTAAGTGATGCTTTCCAATAAAATATTTGCTTCTAAACAATAGCCCTGCAGGCAAAATACATCCATTTCTGGACACTTCAAAGGAAAGATACACTGTATCTCCACCAGTAAAAACAACGTCCCCCACCTCTCAATACCATTATAAAGCCAAATGATGGTTTCATGCTCATCTGATGGATTCAATTAATGGGGGAATTGTTATGGCACTGTGGGAAGTAGCAGAAAAACAAACTACTGCAGGGAAATATCCCAACCAACACCTTCAAAATACAACCCCAATTCCAAAAAAGTTGGAATGTTGGGTAAAATATACATAAAAACAGAATGCAATGATTTGTAAATCTCATAAATCCATATTTTCACAATAAAAAATAAATCAAATGTTTAAACTGAGAAAATGTACCATTTTAAGAAAAAAATAAGGTAATTTTGAAATGGATGACAGCAACACCAGTGTAGCATCCCCTCTTCTTTTAACAACACTCTGTAAATGTCTGCGAACTGAGACCAGTTGCCACACTTTTGGGAGAGGAATGCTGCCCATTTTTGCCTGATACAGGATTCTAAATTATTTGTTGTATTTTTCGTTTTAAGATGCACCAATATCATCAATGAGTGAAAGATCTGCACTGCAGGCAGACCAGTTAAGCAGACAGACTCTTCTACTACGAAGCCATGCTGTTAGTCATAGCTGCTGTATGTGATTTAGAATTGTCCTGCTGAAATATGCAAGGCCTTCCCTGAAAAAGACGTCATCTGGATGGGAGAATAATGCTGCTCTAAAACCTGGATATATATTTCAGCATTGATGGTGTCTTTCCAGAAGTGAAATCTGCCCATTCCACATGCACCCCCATACCATCAGAGAGGGAGGTTTTTGAACTGAGTGCTGATATCAAGCCAGAAGGTCTCACTCCTCTTTAGTCCGGCAGACGCTGCACCAATTGTTGCCAAAAGAGAATGTCAAATTTTTATATGTCTGACCACAGAACCGTTTTCTAGACTCTCTAAGATGCCCTTTCTATACTCAATCATGTCACTGACCTGTTGCCAATTAACCAAATTATTTGCAAATTATTTCCTTGTTAGCACCACTTACTCTGCCAGCTTTTTGTTGCCTTATCCTAATTCTTTTGAGAAGTGTTGTACTATTAATTTCAAAATTACACCATTTTTTCTTGGAATGGTAGTTTAAACATCAGTTTAAACATTTGATATGTTTTCTATTTCCTATTATGAACAAAATATGGGTTTATGAGATTTGCAAATCATTGCAATCTGTGTTTATGTAGATTTTACACTGTGTCACACATTTTGGGGAAATTGAGTTGTACACAAGTAGCTGTTTGGTCTCTCAATTGTGCCCAGCCAAACTTGTAGGTTTTTAATAAACTATAAAAATAAATTTCATATGCAGAAAATATAAATTTTCAAATGCAGTTATTTAGGACTGTAAACCTGGGGGATTTCCAGGGAGAAATTTTTCAACAGGCAAATGTTTTAAAGCTGGGATTATCTCTGGAAATCAAGAACTGTTGGCAATGGTATTCCAGGAGAGGTAAAATAATACAGATAAGCTTCATGCAGCTTTTAAAATGGAAGGTGGAAGAGCCAAAGAAACTCTGAAGCATGATCTTCTAGTCTCATTACAATATCATACTCTGCTGCATGCTACTTAGAAAAAAGGCGTGACTGGGCTTCTGAATTCACACATTCTTCTCCCTGAACTTCCAGGGCCGGTGGCTACAAATCCTCATATCCATAAATGACCATCTCACAGAACCACCAACAGTGGCATCGCTAGGGGGTGGCTACAGCCCCGAATCTGGGGCTCATAGCCCCGAGTCTCTTACCTAGGGTTGGCCCTGGGCTCCATCTGCTCAGCTGGTGGCCGGGGGAGGAACATAACTAGTTAATGTTATCAGGCACAAGTTCTTACCTATATTCAGCAGTTCCGACAATTTAATCATTATCCCGACGTCCACTTCTATACCAATCTGCCAGGCAATGTAATTGTCGGGAACTGCAGCACAAGATATAATCCGCCAGTACTATTTGATTATTTTCGGGCTCAGGCGGAGTAATCCTTGTGTTGCCGTTTCCGACAAATACATTGCCCGGCAAATTGGTATAGAAGTAGATGTCGAGACAATGATTAAATTGTCGAAACTGCTGAATATAGATAAGAACTTGTGCCTGATAACATTAACTAGTCATGTTCCTCCCCTGGCCACCAGCTGAGCAGATGGAGCTCAGTTCCCGGAGCCCAGTCTGGTCTGAATCACCACAAGCGGTAAGCACTTGAGCTGAGGGGTTTAACAGTTGCTTCCCCTGGCCCCCAGCTGAGCAGAAGTTGTTTTTATATTTGCTGCAGAAAAGGGAGGGGGAGGGGCTCTCTGGGGACCCTAATGTAAGGGGGGCTCTCTGAGCACCCTGATGTAAGGAGGGGGGCTCTCTGGGGACCCTGATGTAAGGGGAGGCACTCTTGTGAACCTGATGTAAGGAAGGGGCTCTCTGGGGACTCTGATGTAAGGGGAGGCTTTCTGGGGACCCTGATGTAAGGGGGGTCTCTGGGGACCCTGATGTAAGGGGGCTCTCTGGGGACCCTGATGTAAGGGGGCTCTCTGGGGACCCTGATGTAAGAGGAGGCTCTCTGGGGACCCTGATGTAAGGATAGAGGCTCTCTGGGGACCCTGATGTAAGGAGAGAGGCTCTCTGGGGACCCTGATGTAAATAGAGAGGCTCTCTGGGGACCCTGATGTAAGGAGAGAGGCTCTCTGGGGACCCTGATGTAAGGAGAGAGGCTCTCTGGGGACCCCGATGTAAGGAGAGAGGCTCTCTGGGGACCCTGATGTAAGGAGAGAGGCTCTCTGGGGACCCTGATATAAGGAGAGAGGCTCTCTGGGGACCCTGATATAAGGAGAGAGGCTCTCTGGGGACCCTGGTGTAAGGAGAGAGGATCTCTGGGGACCCTGATATAAGGAGAGAGGCTATCTGGGGACCCTGATGTAAGGGGGCTTTCTGGTGACCCTGATGTAAGGGGGATGCTCTCTGGGGACCCTGATGTAAAGAATGGGCTCTCTAGAAACCCTAAAGTAAGGAAGAGGCTCTCTGGGGACCCTGCCGTATAGAAGGGGCTCTCTGGGAACCCAGATGTAAGGGGGAGGCTCTCTGGGGACCCTGATGTACGGCGGAGACTTTCTGGGGAACCTGATGTAAGTGGGGAGGCTCTCTGAGGACCCTGATGTAAGGGGGGATCTGCACTCAGATATGTAATGATATTCATATATTATATATATATATATACATACACACACACACACACGTATATTATATATATGCGTATGCCTGCCCAAGCGTATAGACAACTACATGGAACATTATAACATTATGTATAATATTGATACAGGAAAAAAGTTATAATAGAGGACACAGATACAAAAGATACATTCACAAATGTGCCCCAAACTTTTTTTAAAGTTATGACTATTATTTGTTTTTGAACTTTATTTTAGGGGAAATTTAAATATAATTCCTAGCTGAGCAATATTTAACCACTTCCCACCTGGCCACTGTACGGGGCGCTCTCTCCTTCTGAGTGGATGTTCAGGAACGTCCCTCAGAAGGAGGGGGATCGCGCGTGCATTCCCTCGCAGCGGCACGATCCTGATGTACTCGTGTCACCCGGACATGGTGCATCTCAGATCGGCAGGAGGGCTCTGTGATTGGCCATCCTGATCACATGACAGCCGTGTCCAATCACAGCCATCATTAGATGTAAACAGAGAGCCGGTTACTAGGCGATCGGCTCTCCTCTCCTCATACGGAAGTTGTCGGTGAGAAGAGGAGAGCGGATCTCTGCAGCCGGCTGATCAGTGAGTATGAGCTGTTTTTTACAACTTTTTACTCACTGATCACCAGTCTAGTCTCCCCACAATGGTAAAGCACACATGTCCCCACACAATGTCCCCAAAATAGTGTCCCCACATAGTAATGATCCCCAAAACACATGTCCCCCACATGTATAACAGTAAAATCACATGTCCCAATGATCATTTGCACACATATGTCCGTGATCACCTGCGCACATCTGTACATGATCATTTGCGTATATGTCCCTGATCACACAAACCAATTATTATACACTTAACGGGATTTTTTTTACAAAAAACATGTAGCAGAATACATTTTGGCTTAAATTTATGCCAAAATTCGATTTTATTGGAATTCTTTTAAAATAGAAAGAAGAAAATATTGTTTTTTTTCCAAATTTCCGCTCTTTTATTGCTTATATGAATAAATACCACCAAAAGAAAGCTCTATTTGTGTGAACAAAATGATAAAAATTTCATTTTGGTACAGTGTAGCATGACCGTGCAATTGTCATTGAAAGTGCAAGACCGCTGAAAGCTGAAAATTCGTCTGGGAAGGAAGGGGGCAAAAGTGCCCAGTATTGAGGTGGTTAAAGAAATCTCTTGACAAAAATAATGTTGGGTTAAAAGTGACAACTAATAGCTTTATTGTTTCAAAGGTTACAACGTCTACAAGTTTTATATACACTTTGAGACTATTTAAAATGCTTCTTACTTTAGAACAAATCCTCTCTTTATATAGGAAAATAACATGCTGTTTGTCAGGTTTCTATGGCAGTGAGCCCTTGTAGAAAGCCACCTCAGGCTTCCCCAGGGGACAGAGTCTAAGCCCCAGCATGCTTCTTCATCAGGGCCCCTGATGGTAGGGTTGAATTTGCAGCTAACTGGAACCAGGTCATGGCCCCAGGTAGGCTCGGCTGATAATGCCGAGACCATTCTCGTGTGCCGAGTATAGATGGCAGGAGTCAGAAGAGAGTCCAGGAAATTAGCTGGAATCAGGGCGAAGGGCCGACAAGTGAAAACAGGACACATAGCCGGGCATGGTACACAGGTATTCAGACACAGAATACAAGTAATACAAGGCATATTGCTTTTCAAATAAGCTATGTACATGTTAGATTTAATTATAGTTATGCCAAAGTTTATTTTATTTGGTGAACAGTTTGAAAGTACCTGACAGTTTGAATAAATGGCTCCCATAATCTAGCCCAATCTTCAAATAAAAAGAACAAATTTCAAGGAGTGAAAACTGCATTTATTTTTCAACATACTCCCCTGCTACATTTATACACTCAGTGTTTAACTAATGCCTGGAAAGCTTCAGCATAGAAATATTTGTCAGTACGATTAAACCATCCTATGTACTGCTTCACTTTCTCATCAGTACATAACAGAAAGATTTGTCTCTTGTGCAATTTCACAACAAGTTATACGTCAATTATCCAGGATCAGGCATTCCACGCTCTGAATTTTCACAGGAATGACTGCTGTAACCACCACAGTAGGGATCGTCATGGACAGACGTACGGCCATCTTTGAAACGTTTACACCATTCAAATGTCTTACTGCGGCTGACTGTCTCATCACCCTACTGTGCTTAAAGTCTTCTGTAAATATCCGCAGATTTTACGCCTTTGTTCACAAGAAACATCATCACCACACACTGTTTCATGCACACACGAACACTGTTGTCTGCCATCTTGATTAATGGTCTCTGGACTGGCCCGCGACATATGCGACGCCTATCAGTAATAGGACACACTTGCCTTTTACTACTGCATGTATTACTGCAAAGCTAGCATCTCTTTTTATACAGGTAGAATTTAAAGTCCTGGTTTGACTTGAACGCCCCTTGTATTATGTTTTTGAATTGTCAGGGGGGGGGGGGGGGGAGCTCCCAGGGAGAACCCCAACAAACAAGGGAAAAATATACAAATTCCGTGTAGATGGGTTTTAATATCAGATCCCTCAGCTGCAGGGCTAATGTAATAATTAATTAATTTAGCAATGTGATAGGCTAAAAAAAAAATTGCCTTTATTACCACACTATATGTAATAATTACTATGAAAAAAATGTCATACCGTATTTAGAAACCAATCACGCAGAGGTCTAGATAATTTCAAAGGGTTCACAGCCATTTTGCAGCAACTGTATGTATTAATAAGTTTAATGTTTTAACTATATAGAAACGTGTGTTGTTTTAGTTATACACAGTATACCTACATTTTCTCTGCATTATTAAACCCAGTTATAGTAGTTTACCTGCAAACTATCCAAAACGACTCGAAGAGACTGTACTTGTCTGCGTACCGCCCCTGAGAAACGCTCATATGTTGAAGCATCATATTCACTCATCTGAATTTCCTTCAATCTAAAAAAGAAAATATAGAATATTACTGAGCATGCAATAATAAGATACCAAACCAATAAATGTAAAACTCATGTTGGTGAAAATTTCAATTGGAAGCTAGTTCATTCTAGCTAATCTGCATAACTGAGGAAAAGTCAGGAGCACTACTGTCAAGGCACACTGTCAAAGTGAAGGTTAGCTGCTGCCACACCCACTGACTAGCCCTGGCCTCCAATGGCCTTTCTAGTAAGGGACTTCAATGCTATGGGAATCCATCCTCATCAGTGAAATAGTTTACATCACATACACTAAACATTCCAAGGTCATGATAGCATTTGAGTACACAGTTTAAGTATGGTTGACTATATTATTTTGCTGAGTGACAGAAGGAGCCTAATATTGTTTAGTGCTGTACCACAAAAGGTAAAGTTATACATGTAAGCAGATTGCTTTCTTATGAAGCACATCTTCTACAGGTCTTAATATGTAGCCCTGATATAAAGACATGAACATGTGTGAAAACCTACTGCAACTGTGTCATTTAGTACAAATACCACAGAATTACATGGGTATCAGAGTGCAACTAGGATCCCAGGCAAATTAGTAGAATTCCCTTCCAAGGGGTAGCTAAGATGTCTGGCTCACAGCAGTGGCCCAATGGTCATAACTCGACTATAGGTATAGAAAGAAATTGTCAGGTCACAGGCAGCAGTAAAGACCTGATGAGTGATTAAACCCTCATTCTCATTCCACCTGAAACTCCTCTAAATAATAAGTTACTACAATAGAAAGCTACGCATATTACCAACACTTTTATCCTTCTTTTCAACTCATACTTTATATCGTATTGCTACTACTAGAACCTGGACTTCCTGGAACTCACAAATGTATACCACTGTGTAAGATACTGACATTATTTTAGAAACTTAGCAGGTTAATGTCTCAATTGACTGATCATCTGTTTGTCAGAGATGAGTGTATAGTTCAGGTGGTGGAGTATCAGAGATGGCTGAGAGTGATGTACTGAGAGATGTGCTGTCACAGGGGATGGGGGGGGGGGTGGGGTTGTGAGGCAGCCATGAATGTTGTGCTCTGACTAGGGGGAAAGATGGCTGGGGAGGAATGAACATCTAGTAAGGTGGCTGGAAAGGTATGCACTCTGAGCTGGGTTGAGGTGGCTGGGAAAATGTGTGTTTTGAGTAGGAGATGATGTGCTTGTGATAAGGTGGCAGGGAGGAATCTTCTGTGATCTCCTCCTTGGTATAGGGAGGGTTATGCAGTTTGCAGGGCATGAGGTGGCCAAAAGTAAATTGTGGTGAGGTTGGCTAGGGAGGGATTTACAGTTAGCAGGGACTAAGGTGGCCAGAGGATGCGCGGTTAATGAGGGGAGAAAGTGAGGCTTGTAGGAATGCACTGTTAACAGTGCGTCAGGTGACCAGGCGGAATGCTGTGGGCTAGGGTGAGGTGGCTGGGAAAGGATTTACTGTTCGTGGTGGGGGTGAGTAGGAGAGGATATATATATATATACTGTAATTGTATGTGATTTGGATGGGGAGGAATGGAGAAATGCATACCCAGCCTGCAGAAAACACAATTCTCCCATCCCCCTCTACAGAGTATTCATCTCTTATGAAGCAAATCTGGGGACTACTTGCCATCTGGTGTTCGCAATGTGAGCTGGGTTTTCTTTCCTTGCCTTTTGGCATCTTTGCCTCCTCTCCTCTTTGGCAATAGGAAATACAGAGGAACCACTCCCTCTGGGCTCACAGTAGCAGGATGTAGTTGAGATTGGCAGAGCTGGACATGCTGGATGTAATGAAGGGCAGGCAAGGTGGCAGTTTAGCACCAGGTGGCAAGAATATTCTTTATTGAGCAGCCATCAGCACTCTGTGGAAATTATCTGTATGTCTGCCGAGCTGCTGTGGATTCTGCTGCTCTTACTTAGTCCAGAACCAATGCAACAGGAATTCTATAAATGCAAACTCAGGAACAGTGTCACATGAGCCTGTATTGCTTTTTCCACTTTGAAGATTCTTTTCAACTATAGGATGTACAGCTCTCTGAGAAGTCACATTTTGTCACCATCACTCTTAGGTGTACAGTATGACAGATTGTGTTTACACCTTAAATTTGTCACCCTTTAAATTATCCTAACATACACAGATATAGGTATGTTTACACACAGGTTTATTATAAGTGAGCGGAGGTCTTCCAAATGTGCCAAGAATGTTACTAATGATGTATGTTTAAAATGCTGAAATTGCCTCAAGGCCATACATACCCGGTAAGATGCTTCCACACAGAACCCATATTTAGATATTTGAGAAATGTGGACACTACGTAAACTATTTTTATTTTTTATTTTAACTAAGTAATATGGTGAAAGTACCAATATATTTAGATTGTTTATATACATTTACATTCTTACTTGCAAAAGCTACACCTACCTCTGTTTAAAGGCCTTCTCTGCCATTTCTCTAGCAGCTCTTTTAACTTCTTCAGGTACAGCATCTTTCTCAGCCTGTGACACCTGATAGACTTTGTGCCCTGCATCCAGCCGATATGGACCACCCATTCCACCCAGTCCTGCCGTGTCTCTGCCACCTAGAAAGTCACAGAAAATAGGCTTAGTATAGCAGTGAAAGTTAGTGAGAACAGAGTAAATATAGATTACAAGAAAAAAAGGGGGCCATGTTTGGGATACATCAAAATGATTCAAATTCAACCTAGAGGAAGTGTGCTACTCTACCCACATAAAAAAAAAAAAAAAAAAAAAAAAGTATATCTATGGTCAAACATTAAAATCATATTTTCATTTCCACATTGTTTTTCAATTATTTCTAGACAACTTACATTAATCTGAACAATCTTGAAGTTTGTATACTTTTTTGTGAAGATCCCCACACATTTACTTCTTTAAATTCTGTGACACAAATTTACTATGCCCGTTGAGTAGGTATGGTTTGTCTGCGTTTAATATTGCTGACCAACTCACGCCCAGTGTAAATACATAACTAGACTAAATGGTGCTGGATATCAGCTTCAAGTGTTACGGCTGTACTAGGGCTATAGAAAACAACAGAATTCTATGTTCCTTTTCATTGCAAAGATCTACTGTATATCAAACCATCTGTTCAGGTATCTAGAGTAAGAGCTTTAAAGTTCATGTAATTTTCTTTTGTGAAATTAAAGATTGTGGACCCTGTCATGTACAGTCAACTTAGGCAAAGAATAGATGACTGCATTTGTATATAAATTAGTAAAACATCTGATATGTAAAGATCATGACCTTCTACAAATTATACTTGTTTTTTGTATTCAATAACTGAGGGAAAAATATCAAGGTCATGTTAAGTGTTGCCACTTTCATCCATATTGCCCAACATTATAAAATCTTACATTTAAACACATTTAAGTCTTGACCAGATTTGCTCAGGCTCCACGAATATCCTCTGAACCTTGTCTACTTTTTACCCTCTGTCATTCTCATTTTGGCCTTTTGAGGTTCTTGATCTTTCCCACCAAAACACTAGAAAACCTAATCTATTGGTTAAAAACTATACTTTTGCGTTGTATAAATTTACTTCAAAAATTTAAATCAGGCTGATTCTGTGTAATGACGTGAAAGAAAGAGCATTCGAGGTAAAGTTAAATGAAGAAACACATTTAAGCTGACCCAAAACTATAGTGTGGGAAACTATAATGGTTTACAGCTACTTTCAATTTAGATGTTATTTTAAAACCCAATCAAACTTTTAGTTTGAATGAGCTGAATACATTCCAGGTGCACCAACACTGCGCTTACAAGATGGCTTTCTTTCTTTTCTTTCTTTCTGTAGAAAACAGCCACTGCCTGAGTAGAAAACCCTGTCCCCTGCTTGCGTGCTACAAAACAGGAACCTTGCTCTGCGAGTCTCTGAAAGGTCTGACATGTTCTCTGCATGCAATCGGAAAAGCTCAATTTCCCCACAGAGTGGAGAGTTCTGGTTGTGCCTCAGTAGGAGGCTGCGTTCAATATCTCTGCAGAGAGGGAAATTGTCCACACAGCAAGTAAGGGTCCTTGTCTGCAGCATGCTGGTAGTGGTCAGGCTTTTCCACTTGGGCTGGAGTAAAATCAGTTTCTTGGATTACAGTACAGCACAAATGATCTTTAGTCTTTAACCATGGGTTATATGCAGGTACTTTCAGGTGACTGGATACTGCAGGGACATCCCTATCTAACGCTTCCCACTCCAAGCTAGCCTCAGTTTTGTAGTAAGCAATATGGAGACCATAGAATAGAGGGCAGAACCCTGTGTCTTGTACTGTACTCCAAGAAAAAGCTTTTGTGGGTAAGTCAAACATCCCATTTTCTTAGTTGGGCAGTACCAGACAAGGGATCCTTAGTCTTTTAAGCATGGGACACACAAAAGAATTTCAACAAAGAGGAGGAGAACACAGCAAAACAAACTCCAACAAGTCCACATAATAAACGGGTCAAGAAGGCATCCACATAACTAATATAGCAGCTTGTAGAGCCCAAAACTGTCTTAAGAAGAAGTCTGAACATCCATAAAACGTAACAAATGTGTAAACAGAGGACCAGGTGACAGCCTTGAAAATCTGAGATACAGGTGCTTGTTACTGAAAAGTTCATGAAGTACTAATGAAACTGGTAGCGTGCACATTAACAGGGAAGGAAGAAACCCTATGCTCGCCTAATCCACCTAGCAATAGTGGAGTGAGAAGCCCTGCGGGAACCCTCAGGAAGCACAACGAGGGAATTTGATTGCCTAAAAGATCCTGTAGCTTAAGTAGACTCTCGCAGCATAATCCATATCACATTTTATTTGGATGTTTAGCAGCAGGACATAAGGAGGAAAAGACAATGTCCTGGTTAAGGTAAACCACCTTACAGAGAAAAGAGGCTTTAGGCCACAGGACTAACTTGTTCTTGCACAACACTAGAAAAGGACAGTGCCAAATCGCAAAAAGTGGTCTGGTCTTAAGCCAGCAAAATGGTCTGGTCTGAAAGTGGTTAACCTTATGAGGAGGATCTGCTGACAGGTCTGTCTTTGTGGAGAGAGAGGTTTGAGGGCATGAAGCGGGGTGAAGGCACAGATAAAAAAGCACACAGGCACTCCCCCCACTGGCTCTGACAAGTGTGGACACCATCATTATTGAGAAAAGGGCTTTGAGCCAGCCTTGAATGACCACATCTTCAGAAAATGTTAGTCCTAGACTTGGAGCTGGAGGCTTGAGGGGACAAAAGTCCTAATCACGGGATTTCTTCTAACCAGCATGTGGTCCAAAGAATACTCCATTTCTTGTGAATGAAGAGAAGGCTCATACTGGAGGTGTAGTGAAATGTATTCACCAGCTTTCACAGTAGCACAAAGCCACAGGTTAAAGCTCTAGCTGGTGACAAACAGAGGGATCTGTTAAGATGAAGCTAGGGTCTCTGGCCTTGCAGTTAGTCCAGATAAAAAGGGTCTGGCAAACTGCCATGAACGCAATTTCAGAATGCATGAAAGGACCAAGGAAAAAAGGGTCTTAAAGAGAGCCTTTAACCTTTAGTCCACTGGGACCCAGAATACAATTCTTAAAACAAGAGATGATGGGGTCCCTACAGGGACTGTCCAGTTTTGTAGGATTAAAATGTTGCTGACCAAAATGTATTTATATAAACAATAAGCTTTTCAGGGTGAGGCCGGTCACAATATAGGACAAGCCTTAAGCGAGTGGACTGGGTAAGGTCTAAGCAGACTAGGGCAATTGTAGGAAACAAATTCAGGAGACCTTGGGGTGAGCAGGCTTTGGCTGCTCTAACACTAAACAAGAGTGTACAGCATCAATAATGGAAGCAATAGTATTCCTAAGCTTGGATGAAATTTCAGCCAAAGGTTACTTGTCCTTATCTAATTTCTGAGAAAGCGAGGTAAGATCTTCCACACCTACCTCCTTCTCAGGCATTGCATCTTCAGCCAAGGCAAAGTCAGGGGCTGACCCAGGAGGGGAGACTGAAAGGGCTTGCTTGTGATCCCTGATATCTATTGCTTCTAAAAAGGACAGAAATTCTGACCATTAAATCAGACACTGTAGCATACAACTCCTCACTAGATAAGCAGTAGAAAGGCAGTATGACTGAAGGTCCAGCCGAGTGCTCAGAGGAAGGCAGGAAGTCAGACTAGGGGCAACTACCTGAACAGAGGGTAGCAGGGCCCTGTGGAGATAGGCTAACCCCCCCCCACCCCCAAAGTCATGCAAGTTTGAGCAAATGAGGCCATCTGACCCTTAACCCTGATGCTTATGATCTGCCATGTGTTGTGCAAAAAAGGTATCTCACAACCTCTGTAGCTGGTAAGCCTTCTGTGCCAGGCACCATAAGCTGCAGAACCAAGACAGGAATCCAAAGACTGCTGTGCTGTTTTGTACAGTAAGAAGCCAGGAACTGCTGGTGACAACTGAGAGAAAGCATGGCAAAAGAAAGAAAATGGCACACACATGTTTAGTGTAGCCACTGGAAACTAGGTCATTCAGGTGCAGTAGTGTCAGATGCAACAAAGGCAAAAAATGACTCCAAACTGAACTGGCTGGTGGTTCCAGCTGAAAGCTGTAACATACTATGTCAAAGCCAAAAGGTTCTTTATGGCCTAGGCATAAGAGCACCAGCACCTCAGCATAGATATAAAGGGCATAAGCCCTGCTCTTACTGCAGCAGATGTCTTTGCACTCTGGGATGAGACTCCCATGCTGGCTTCACCCTCCACAGCTGGCATACAGGAACAGGGCTCCACCAACGACAGACCACAGCCATGGACCAGTACAGCACCCAGTGACACTCAATGTGATGCATTACATGCCAAGGTGAGTGCCCATGCAAGATCCAGTGCCCAAAAAAAATATTAGAGGCCAGCTTTCCATCTTAATCCAAGCGAGGTCTGGGTACAGTCCCCCAAGGCTGAGCTGTAGAGTCAACTGATCCAGAAGCTGCAGAATAAGCTATAGTGGCTATAATGCAGCCTAGAATCTTGATAGGAGAATCATCTTAGAGTAAAAAACTTCCTTAGTAAACAAGTAACGTTCTTTCAGTAGCGTGAAGAGGTCCATCATCTAAAGGAAAGTAGCAAAAAACAAATGTAGCTGGGAGTGAAAGGGGTTAAATAGGGGATGTTGATGCAGGTTTATTTTTTTGCCAGCGTCCAACAGCCAAGGTAGATGCATATACCTCATGATTAAAAATCTAAAGACCATGTGTCCTATAGTATATGGCTATTAAAAAAAACAGTAAGGCTTAGAACATCTTTAGTTTAGATCACAAACATAACTATTGTTTAGCTGAGAAAATTATTATTTTTTTGCATGAAATGTACTGGATGGCTGAAAGTCTAAACAATTGTTAATTTATCCCACAATGTGCTATTTTATCACCCTCTCAGATGGTTCGTTTTTCATACACTTAAAATAATAAAAATAAGGTAACTAGTCTAAAAAACTTTTTTCCATACAGAAAAGTAAGGCTATCATAATTCTATGTTTTTTTTTAAATTAACTTGCCTATATTAAATTCACCTGCTACTAAAGTGCAGGTTACGCAATCGCTATGGCTTCCCAAACCAAATGGACCTGCTAACAGGTGTATACATAGTGGGGGCATTATGTCATTGCCGCAAATGACGTTGCTGCCATGCTAATATAAGAGTAGGAGAGGAGTAGCTGGAGGCAGAAGGGATAGGCGGGAAGAAGCGAATGGAGGCAGGATGGATAACCAGGGAGGAGTGGCTGGAGGCTGGACAAGATGGGTTGGGAGGATCAGCTAGAGGCAGGATGGATAGGCAGGAAGGAGTGGCTGGAGGCAGGATGGATAAGTGGTGGGGTGCAGCTTTCCAAAGACTAGAGAATAAATTGCTAGGTGTTTGCATCTGATTGGTTTCTATTTGCTACAGCATTTATTTTCTCTCTGTGCAGTGAATCTGCACACCATCTGTTATTTCATAAATGATGTGTAAAATATATCAAAGACAAGTAAATGCACTGCCCAGACAGCTAAACATATGTATTTATTCAATTTCTTTACCTCCATGCTTTAGAAATGAGCTCTAAAGCATTACTGAACAACACCTTTGCGGGTTAATGTAAAGTAAATGTTGCACATACACACTGCTTTTTGAAAGGGAGCTATTACTAATGCTGAGCCCTGAGAAAAACCCTTTCCTCATGTTAAGTTTAAGATACATAGACTATAACTGATATTCCTTCAATATGTTTTATGTTTCTGCGTTAAATGCCAAAATATAACTTTTTAGTTTGTCCTTAAATGACAGGAACTTCCACTGCTGCATTACTTCATCTGAAATCTTTCCAACAACTGCATATTTAAAGATCATCTAAAGGCCTAAAGGAAAATGATTAGTACTAAACAATGTGGCCCAGACCAAAGAAATAGTACTAGTGCAGCACTACCCACTACTGCACAGCCAGTCACACTGCAATTCCTTCTTTCACCCAGCTGGTTTTGTTGCTTTATAAGGGGATGATTATTTGGACAGGGTAAGGGATTATGGGATGCCCAGCGTGACAATGAACAGAACTTCAGGGACAACTTCCTCCCTATTTACAGATTCATCTTCTCACTTCCTCCTGCACACACTTGATTCCTCTATGTACAGCTCCTGCTGGTTCACTCTTGAGGGAACTAACAGTATGTCGCTAGTTCAGCAAAGGCCCTTTACAGGCAGGAGCTTTCAGTCCCTTTGACAAAGTAGCACAAATGTAGTGAACAGCATAAAAACATCTCCTTCTGCCTTCCTGTGGCCACTGTTCCCAGTTCCACTTGCTTGCAGAATACTAGCCTACCTGGCTGCCATCAGCTGCACCTAGCTGCTTTTCTTCCTAGTCCTCGTGACTGGCTCTCTGCCCTACTGACACACACACACACACACACACAGATGGAGATTCCCCAGGGCAAGGTTGGATGAAGATTTGGCAAACCGCTGTTTTTACGAGAGATCTGCTACAGATGGCAGTTTCTCCCCTTGTCTATCTCTGTACTGTGCTAATCTATTCACTGTCTTTCCTTGCTATCTCTGGCTTAAATCCCTCCAACTGCCTTCTGTGGTGGGATCCTTCCAGGCCAGCCTCCCGAGCTCCAGCCCGAGGTAAACCCACCGTGGGGGAAAGGGTCCCTCAAGGGCCACCGACAGCCTCCCTCAGCACTGCTTCTCCATCTTCCATCCGAACTCCCTTGTTGGCATGGTCCATGTCCATTTATGGGTTTCCCAGTCCCCTGCCAGGCCCACTCCTGGGGATTGGCTGAGGACCCATAAATATTCAAGGCAGTGCCCCCCCTAGCCTCCACCCACTATATTCTAGAATATTCTCCAACATCCTAGAAACAAAGGGGCACCAGAAAGCTGCCAGGATGAGTCATCCAGCCCCAAACTTTTGTAACCCTATTACAGACTGTAACATGAGTCAGAGTATAGTTTACCTACTCTCACTGCTGTTAACACACACTAGAAGATGCTACACCAGTATCATACAGAGGTTAAGTTGAGGTGGTAATCTGCGATGAATAGTAGAACCAGCTAGCCCTGATTTGATAAAAATCATAATATTTGTCCTGTCTCATGAACACCTACTTTTCTACCTCCATGATATCGTTCACGGTGTTCTCCTTTTCAAGCAGATTAGGGCACTGTTCTCATTTACAGGGGTGAGTGATCAGACCTTAGAAGCATTTAGTGGACATGAAAGCACACTAATTTTAATTTTGTAGGTGCCATAGAACAGGAATTGGACAGGATTATAAGTAATAGGATGCTGGGATATTTTCTCTGTTCACGGCCTTTAAGCTTTTCAGAACAGCTGAATCTTTGGGTATTTCCACCACAGACAAATAAAGGAGCCAGTCTGTATATAACCTTAGTGCTAAGATAGGAAATGCAAGTCAAGGGCAGTGTTTTACAATTTTTGACAAGAAAAAAATTGCATCCTACTTATTTTTCTCATTTGTTTAAGAAATAGGGATCCTAAGTAAATAAAAGTTTGCACATTAAAGTGTAAGTTCACCTTTACAGAAAAATCTATAAGGTAAACTTACACAGGACCCCCACCTCGCCTCCCCAGTCCCTCTGACCTGCATGGCAGCGATCGCCCATTCTGAGCCCCCGTATAGCCGCCTCGCGGCTCCGGGGCTTAGAAATCCTCTCAGCTTTCTCTCTGCTTCTTCCCTGCTAAGAGGACAAGCTACGTGGTTTCTGATTGGTCGACACCGCTCATGTGATGGCGCCGACCAATTAGAATGCTCCTAAATGTACCTCCTGATGGGTACGTTTAGGAGATTAAGCTCCGGGAATTTCTAAGCCATGAGGCGGCTATACCGGGGCTCAGAACGAGCAATCTCCGCCATGCAGGTCAGCGGGACAGGGGGGTGAGGTGGGGGTCCTGTGTAAGTTCACCTAACTTTACCCGCAGCAGATCACGTATAGCCCCCTAAGGGGGACAAGGGAAATACAGATGAAGCTAAAGTACCCTTACAGTTAAATTATATGTAAACCCTCACCATGTAAAACTCATTCAGTTTATAATATAAGTTTATTCAGTTTATAATATAAATGAAAGGCAAAACATTTGTGTGTGTGTGTATATATATATATATATATATATATATATATATATATACAGGGCTCAAAATTTCAAGTCCTGAGCTACTAGCCAGGCCTCAAGGGTTACTCGCCACCAGTTGCCCCGCCCAACCCCTACCCTGCCCCGCCCCTAAACCCGCCCTCAAATTATCTCATTAAATTACACCTTTAATGTTTTATGCAATTAAGTTATAAAAATATTAACAACTTTAATGTTAATGCAGCCTGTGTCCCCCCCCCATGTGCAGCCTGTGCCCCCCCCCCCCCATGTGCAGCCTGTACCCCCCCCCATTTGCAGCCTGTGCCCCCCCCCATGTGCAGCCTGTGTCCCCCCCCATGTGCAGCCTGTGCCCCCCCAATGTGCAGCCTGTGTCCCCCCCATGTGCAGCCTGTGTCCCCCCCCATGTGCAGCCTGTGTCTCCCATGTGCAGCCTGTGCCCCCCCATGTGCAGCCTGTGCCCCCCCCATGTGCAGCCTGTGTCCCCCCCATGTGCAGCCTGTGTCCCCCCATGTGCAGCCTGTGTCCCCCATGTGCAGCCTGTGTCCCCCATGTGCAGCCTGTGTCCCCCATGTGCAGCCTGTGCCCCCCCCATGTGCAGCCTGTGTCCCCCCATTTGCAGCCTGTGTCCCCCCCATTTGCAGCCTGTGTCCCCTCCCATGTGCAGCCTGTGTCCCCCCCCCATGTGCAGCCTGTGCCCCCCCCATGTGCAGCCTGTGTCCCCCCCCCATGTGCAGCCTGTGTCCCCCCCATGTGCAGCCTGTGTCCCCCATGTGCAGCCTGTGCCCCCCCCATGTGCAGCCTGTGCCCCCCCCATGTGCAGCCTGTGTCCCCCATGTGCAGCCTGTGTCCCCCATGTGCAGCCTGTGTCCCCCCCATTTGCAGCCTGTGTCCCCCCCATGTGCAGCCTGTGTCCCCTCCCATGTGCAGCCTGTGTCCCCTCCCATGTGCAGCCTGTGCCCCCCCCATGTGCAGCCTGTGTCCCCCCCATGTACAGCCTATGTCCCCTCCCATGTGCAGCCTGTGTCCCCTCCCATGTGCAGCCTGTGTCCCCTCCCATGTGCAGCCTGTGTCCCCTCCCTGTGCAGCCTGTGTCCCCTCCCATGTGCAGCCTGTGCCCCCCCCCATGTGCAGCCTGTGTCCCCCCCCATGTGCAGCCTGTGTCCCCCCCATGTGCAGCCTGTGTCCCCCCCATGTGCAGCCTGTGTCCCCCCCCCCCCATGTGCAGCCTGTGTCCCCCCCCCATGTGCAGCCTGTCCCCCCCCATGTGCAGCCTGTGTCCCCCATGTGCAGCCTGTGCCCCCCCCATGTGCAGGCTGTGTCCCCCCCCTATGTGCAGCCTGTGTCCCCCATGTGCAGCCTGTGCCCCCACCATGTGCAGCATGTGCCCCCCCCCCATGTGCAGGCTGTGTCCCCCCCCCCCCCATGTGCTGCCTACCTGTGGAGAAGAGAGGAGAGCCGCCTCTGGGAGATCACAGCAGGGAACATCACTGCTTTAGTTTCATCATAAGCTGTGTGTTCCCCCGCCGCGCGCCGTCACATAAGCCCCTCCCCTTGTCCGGGGAACTTTGATACATGTCACCCGTCCTAGGATTGGACGGGTGATCTGTCTATCAAAGTCCCGGAAAAGGGGAGGGGCTTATGTGACGGCGCGCGGCGGGGGAACACACAGCTTATGATGAAACGAAAGCAGTGATGTTCCCTGCTGTGATCTCCCAGTGGCGGCTCTCCTCTCTTCTCCTCGCCAGCCCTCAAAAATCACTCGCAAAATGCGAGTGTGCGAGTGTAATTTTTGAGGGCTGATATATATATATATATATATATATATATATATATATATAACAATATAAATATCCCTTTTCACCTTTTTTTTATAAGTGATTACACTCTCTGTTCAAAGGGAGCTCAGAGAGCTGGGGGAGGATAAACAGAAGCACTCTAGTCTTCCCAGTGAATGGCTGTGCGGGGGGGGGGGGGGGCTGTCAGGACAAGTCTGATCTTTGTAGAGTAGGCAGAGTTCTTGGCACAGATAGAAAACTGACTACGCTGTGCTCTGCCGCCTAGTGTGGTCAGTTTTTTTTAAATGTTATAGGAAAGCAGAGGGTCTGGCAGAAATACCAGATATTTCACACAAAGAAGCAATACAAATAACAGGATACTTTTTCATGCAAGCACATGGTACAGCAGAAACATATCAGGAATATCAAATGTTAGATTTACATCTTTAAGTTCAACTCATATTTTTAGGGTGATAATGAATAGCAGTGTAAGGCTAGAATAAAGGCTAGAGCATGAGAGGTAGTATCCCTTATTCAGGAGAGAAATGGGTCTATAGTTTTTTTTATAAGTTTCAGAACAGTTATATTGACCAAAAAGTCTCTCCTGGGAAGTAGAGTGGTCGTAGTGAGCGAGTGAGTTTAAATATCTTATATTGTTCATAAGCACAACATTTTGTTTTTTATTGGCAGTGTTAGTGAAGAGTTAGAGATAATGGTGGCCAATGCTAATGGGACTTTCCAGCTCCTCAAAGTATAAAGGCAAAACATTTTTTTTTTTCGTTTTGGACAGAGTGGAGAGGGATTTGAATGGTTGTCAATTGTTATCGCTGTCTGTACCCCCTGAGGCATTCACCTTCTCTATTTGTCCTGTTTTTTTATGCAATCTTTTTTTTTTTTACATTTTAAGCATTTCAAGAAATAAAGTAGGAAAAAAACAATAATGACAGGTATTGCACAGGCACGCGGGAACGCACGCACGCTCCTTGTGACAGCACTTGGCGCCAAGATGCACTATTTAAAGGGGGCTGAAGCCTTGCCATCTTGCTGTCCAGTCTACAGCGTTTCCTGAGACCCCTGCTACCCGTTACTCTGTTTCATCTGATCCTTTTCCGACTCGGCTTGTTCCTGACATCTCTGCTTGCTGCCCGCCCCGATCCCGGCTTGGACTGACTACTCTTTGGATTACGTTCCTGTACCTGATCTGCCCGCCTGTGTTTGACCCGGCCTGTCCTCACTATCCAGTCTTCTGCCTGCATCCTGTTGCTGGACTACAGTACACCTCTCTGCTGTCTGCTGCATCCAGCCATCTGCCTGTATCCTGCTGCTGGACTACAGTTCACCTCCCTGCTGTCTGCTGCATCCAGCCATCTGCCTGTATCCTGCTGCTGGACTACAGTTCACCTCCCTGCTGTCTGCTGCATCCAGTCTTCTGCCTGCATCCTGCTTCTGGACTACCGTGCACCTCCCTGCTGTCAACAGTATCCAGCCGTCTACATCAGCTATCCAGTCAGGCACTTGTGCCCCTTTGTACTCCCGAGCCCCTGTCAGCTCTACCAGGGGTTCTTGAGTCAAGGGTATACGAGAGGCCGCTAGCTGCATTCCGGGCTCTACCATCAGGTACGTGACAGTGGTGCAGCGATTTGCAAAGGGGTACAGAAGTGCGCTGGGGGTACGGAAGTGTGTTAGGGGTACAGGGGTTATTTTGGAGGTACAGAGATGTGCAGGGGGTATAGAAGCGTGCTGAGGGGTATGGAGGCATTCTGGGGGTGTATAGATGTGCAAAGGGGTATGGCATTAGTTGGTTCTTGTAGAACCACATCCATTTTAAATGGCCCACCCCTAATTAAGATTCACCCTCTACAATGGCTGGCTGAACACATAAAGAAAAAAAAAGCGTACCTGACTTTTTTTGGAAAGGTAGGCAACCATGCAGAAAGGGGTCCTGCTGCAGAACATGTGAAAGGGTCCTGCTGTGGGACCACAATAAAGGGCCCTGCAATGGGAGTAAAGGTCATAGATCAGTGGCAAGGACCCCAGGACAGGGAGCCCTTCATGGTTTCATGCACCAGGGGACCCTTAAGGGTCTAGTTATGCCTCTGATGTAGCCTGATAGCACCCATAGCTGTTTGCAGATGCTTGCATGTAAATGCTGCATGTGTGATTACATGCAAATGGCCAGAAATAGCTGCAGGTGCTGTCATGCTCCAATTTGCTTTTAAAGGGGCTTCCCATTAGCTCCTATTCGCATTAGTCTATGGTGAGTTTCCTATGGGTAATTGCAAATGGCCTCATTTTCAAATGTTAATGGGGCCTTAGTTTGTGATTTTGTCAGTATATAACAGTCTGAAGGTCAGATTAGATTAGATTAGTTTAGATTGCAATACATTCTGATCTGCTGGTGTACTCTTATTGTTCTGTCCGTACTTATTTACATGGATCCACTTTGAGTTTTCCATGGGTAATCGCAAATGGTCCCACTCGTAAGTGTGAATGGTGCTTTAGGCCAGCCTTTTTCAACCAGGGTGCCTTCAGGGGTGCCTTGACAAAATGCCTAGAGGCGGGGGGGGGGGGGGGATCAAGCATGCCTACTAGTTACATAAAACTACAAGTTTTCATTGTGCACCATTACAGCCTTCCAGCCGCCAGTGTTCTAATAACCAATGATATCATCGGTTGATAAGGAGGATGTTGGGCACTTGCAGAGCATGCTTGTTTGCCCCTCCCCTGCCCCTCTCCATCAGCTCTGGGATCATATTAGCTGAGTGAGGAAGAGAAACTGAGGGAGAAGAGAAACATTGCATTAGGACACGTGTTCGTCAACACAGTCCTAATGCATAGACAAGTGAGCACTTAGATCTCCCCTCTTTTTATCTGTATACGGTTTGATGCCCCCACTGATGTTATCGATCTGGAGAAGAAGTTTAAACAGACCTGTTTTGCTGCCTACCTTTTGTGTGAGACTTGCTTGCATGGACTACCTGTTAGGTCAGGGGTCCATGTTCTAAAATGAGCGTAGCATTTAGATTGAAGGTGGAGGGTCTGTCACCATTCATTTGATATTGCTGATCTTCACCGGTGGAGTCATTTTTTCATCTTTCTGGGATTTGTCGTTCACCAGCATATTGGACTGTGTTTTATTGTGCTGCACTTCCTAGTTATATTATTTGTTATGGATTTTTGTGAAAGTCTTTTAGTGTTCAGCTTGCATTCTGGGGGGTATAATTTTGCACTGATTGCACGTTCTATTTTACATACAAGAAAGAATACAAGTTGCAGTAAGTACACTACAGTTACTTTCATGTATTACTGCTTTTATTGTCTGCAAAAAAATGTTTGTGTGCCCTTTGCTGTTGAAGGCAGAATATGATAAAAAAAAATTGAGAAAGAAAACCAGCAAGGCTAGAAAAAAATATTTTAGAAGAATATCACCTGATTGGTAAACATTTTATAAACTACAGAATTTGTTTTTAGGGTAGCATGAATAACAGAAAAATACCAAGCAAGATGATCTATGAGTTTATAACACTTGGTAGATCATCCAGGCTTGATAACCATATTGCAGGCAGCTCTTTCCCAATGAATCTGTGAAAATGAATGCAATGACCCAGCAGAAAGGTTACTCTTGTAAGGGCTCATTAAAATAAAAGCATTCCTAGAGCCATGTCTTACATAATAGACATGATCACATGACAGGCCCGGGATCCTCCACTACAGGCTAGCGCCCTTGCCTCAAGCTGCACTCTACACAGGTGTGAGACTTGACTTGTGAAGACCCAGGATTAAGAGTTGTAATGCTGGTGAAGATCAGAGAAAGCAGTAATGAGAAGGGCAAAGGAAAAGTAAGAATGAAGCTTTAGTGTCCCACAAACATGACAGCAAACCAGCATTCGTAGAGGAAACATGAGCAAAACAATGTGCTGAATACATGCTACATGAATAATGAAAGCGTTCTGAGGGAAATGAAAATAACGGGTGTTTTATAATATGTCAAAACAATGTGTGAGGTATTGATATATTGGTTTTGAAATGTCTCATTTATAATAAATAACAGTTGGAATGTTTAAGAAAAAAAAAAAAAAATAGGCACCAAGATTTTTACAGGAACTAAATCTACCATGTGTTTGCAAAAATCTTGAAAATTTGATTTGTGTTTAGTGTGTAAAGTAGTCAAATACTTACCTTATTCCTCGCTTTCACAGGTTTCCTACCCACCATATGACTGGGGTCATGAATTGCTGCCTCTTCACCAGTCTTTCAGTCATGGCCTGTTTGGCTTCATTACCAATATGAAAAACCAATGGTCCTGCATTTTGACATTGAGGGTCCACCCACATAAGGAGGGGGAACAGCCGACAAAGCCAGGAATAAGGTAAGTATTCATCTACTCTACTTTGAGACTAAACTAGCTATTAATCCTTTATATCTGGGGGGTGTATTATGCTACATTCAAGACACTATTAAATAGCAACCCTGGGAAAGATCACTAACAATAAGTTCCCTGTGGATCACTATTATTGCCAATATATCTGTACAAGTAACAGTCTGCAGACATACAGTATGTACAACCCATAATGTATTTTCTACTACATTCAATGCAAAATGTCAGAGTTAGTAGAAGTGTGAAGATTTGACAAAATAAAAAGTTACTACAAGTCCAACAAGGTTGTATTAGAAATAGGGGAGTGGCACATATAGTTGGGGCATGTCAGCTGGGCTTCAATAAAGTTTACACTGTACTCAGGATGGCACTTCCATTTCAGCTTGAAATAATTGGATGGGGCTTAAAATAAAAGTGCATGATACCTAAACAGTTAAAAATAGGCCCACCTCTGCTAAAGGTAATAATATCTCTAGCCCTGTTTACAACTGCATTTACATTGTAGTATTGCTGAATACTGCAATGTTGTAATGCTGCGTTATCACTGTAGCAACATCCTTTACAATTATATTTACACACACAACACGCTTTAGAATGATTTATAAATAATATATTCTGATATCTTTTTGACACATTTTACATTATATATAATACTAACCCGTTCCACCAGCCCACGTATTTCCACCAACATGGGGCATGTTATCTGGATCCATCTTTCCATGCTTTGGTGAACTCACATCCAAACCGCTCTCTCTCTGCACTGTGATCTAAAAAAGAGAGAAAATGCAAAGCAACATTAGTAACTTGGGGCTTAAAGTGATTGCAAACCCTTATTTTTTTTTAATAACAAACATGTTATATTCACCTGCTCTGTGCAATGGTTTTGCACAAAACAGCCCTGATCCTCCTCTTCTCAGGCCCCACCGAGTGCCCACCATAGCATACTGCTTGCTACGGGCACATGTGCGGGCTCACTCCCGAACCGCCTCTGTGTGTCCATAGACACATATAGCGTTGCTTAGCCCTGCCACCTGCTCCCTTTTCACTGGCTGTGATTGACAGCAGTGGGAGCCAATGGGTCTCGGTGCTGTGTCTGAGCCTATGAGGAAAGAGAGAGCTGAGAGAACTGCTGCTATTGTGCACATTGCTGCATAGAGATTGGGCTTAGGGAAGTATAAGGGGGGGGGGCGGCGGCTGAATGGGGGAGCTGCACTTAGAAGGTTTTTTTTCCCCCTAATGCTGAGAATGCATTAAGGTAAAAAAACTTTAGCCTTTAGAACCACTTTAGGATGGCATAGTGTGCCCTGCACTATAATAAAATATATCCCTAAGTATAGCAGTTACTATATTGTACAATAAGTACAATGCCTAAGGTGACAAAATAGCTTTTTTTTTTGTCACACTGGGAAGAACAAAATGTCTTGTGTGCATCTATACACCAAAAAATAATAAATAAATAAAATAAAGTGTTGCGTTAAAACTAAAACAAATAGGTGTCAAATGTGCAAAGTGCTCAATCTTTAATTAAGTCCTAATATATCAATCAGTCCCATGAATGGTGATGGAAAAAAGAAGTCAGTATTGTAACCAAGGATAAGAAATGGAACGTATCAAGCACCCTCCACTACAGCGGTCGACTGCCACCAAACAGATAAAATATGCTCTTACTAGACAGCCAGGACTTCTTATTAGGAAGGTCAAACACCCTATGGGATATTCCCTATCCAATATGGCCAAGGGAACGAAAGTGAAGCTTGGTTGTTTATAATGAGCCACATGACGCTGGTGTTGAAAGCAAGGTTTGGCTGCCATTAATGGATACAAAAGCAATGACTAGGCATGGCGCTTGCCCCCCCCCCCCGGAAGAAGTTCTATTGTAATGAAACGCGTAGGGAATCGTCACTTGTCTATGTCATCATGTTACCCGGAAGTGAAGGCGGATGCCATTTTACCTGCTTGGATGTATTTTTTTCTATGCGCATATTTCGTCCAAATATGTGAGTGTATTTCTTTTACAATAAATATTAGATTTTAAGGTTTTACACTATATACTGTTTTATTCATCCACATTATCTATGGGGAGTCTGTGGTTGCCACTGTGCAATGTATTGGGAAATGACACCTCTGTTGTTTCTGCAATCCCTACTGGAGCATGTAATAGGGGAATATCCCATAGCGTGTTTGACCTTCCTAATAAGAGGTCCTGGCTGTCTGGTAAGAGCATATTTTATCCGTTTGTTGCTGGTCGACTCCTGCGGTGGAGGGAGCTTGATTCGTTTCATCTCTGATCCTTGGTTACAAGACTCACTAGTTTTTTCCATCACCATTCATGGGACTGATTGATATTTTGGGACTTGATTCAAGATTGAGCACTTTTCAGATTAGATACCTATTTGTTTTAGCGCAGAACTTTATTTTTATTTCTTATGTTTGTGATAAATATCGCACAGTTGTAATTGCAGATTTTAAGTAACTGTTGTTGACACAAATGCAGTAATTTTATGTTTTCTATACACCAATAGCTATCATTTGTTCTGATCAATTTTCATCCTTCTGCTGTGAAAATCTTACTTAAAAGCAGCTTTAGCTTCTGACTGAGAGTTTTTCAAATAATCTTTGATGGAAATACTGCGATAACACAGGTTTTCACTGGGTTAGCTTTATCTGTAAAACAATGCCTGAATTGCTATTCGTATGGATCTGTGTAAATTATGATGGCAAGTTTACAGAGATTACCACTATGATGTTTGCTGTAATTTAGCATCTACCATATCATTAACCCACAGAAATTGATTCAATCTAGGGGAGGCTACATTCTAAACAGTGTTTTCAAAGACAGTTGTTACTCTGAAAATGCAATCTCTTTGCTCTAAAAATTGCATTCCTTGCTTATTATACAGTATGTCACTAGACTATAGAAGCTGCATTCCTCAAAGATCATATGAGCTTCCAGAAGGTGGTAATGATTCCTCTTTGGATTTCATTAAGGAACAGACTTTACCAGATTGCCTCGTGAGATAAAATAATCTGGGCAGATTAAAAACACAACAGTGAAAAGCCCCCATAGACCTTTAAATGACTCTTTAATAGAAAATTCAATAGACTGTTATTGGCTGTACATGTCTATACAGTGGGCAAACATCACTGGATACAGATTTATCCCAGAGGGACAACAATCTTAAACTTTCAAAATCCGGGGGGAGTGATCAGTTAGCAATGTGAGCAGGAGTTGAATGGGAGTGGAACACCACCCTCCTGCTGCTGATTACCAGTCTGATAACACCTGGGAGAACATGTGAATACCCGTGCTCAGAACTTTGGAGAGTGGGAGTCTTTGGGAGCTGGATGGGCTGTGTTTGTGCCTGTACCTGTGTCAGTGGTTGTGCCTGGTGCTGAAGGCGCCAGGAGCTAAGAGGTCTGTGCTGGGCAGAACAACGAGGAGACATATCAGATCTCTGGATCGCGTCCGTGAAAGCCTGTGACTGCTGCAATGTCCTGGCTTGTTTCCCGGTCTCCTTGATCATCTGCCCGCTCTTCTGTGCCTGCCATTATCCGCTATTGATGTCCCTGGTTATGATGTGTGATGTGGAGGTATGAGTAGAGCTGAATAAGGCCCAAACGGGGCTCTAAACAGAGCATTTGTGGAGTCTGAGCCAATGGGAGATACTTGCACTGGAGTGGGGGGAGTATATGGAAGAATACATGTGGTAACTGAAATCTGCATTTTTTTCTGTGATTTATGAATCTTTGATATAAGCAGACCAACACTACTATGTAGTATGTGCACATGAAATAATAACTAAGGGGATAGGTGGAAGTTGCAGTGGAGATACCCTTCTCCAACTCTTTTTTTTTTTTTCGTATTTCTTACTTATCATTTAGCATGCATCACGGCACTAGGCTACATCAGCGCGGAGAGTAGGCCACCAGAATCGTTGGGAAATAGCCCAAATTAGTTGATTCTTCCCTGGGTGGCCAGCAGCCTTGGGAGAATGATAAGTCTGGAGCACAGCGGTGCAAAGACTCTCAGGGACAAAACAGCGGTCACAAGGTTTCTCAGGAGGAGAATAGATCTGAACGGCAAGAATTCTGTCACCCAAAGGTGAAGTGAGACTGGTATGAACCGTAGCCAGAATACGATCGGGAGGCATCACAGGAACAGGAACCGACTTCATCTTGGAAGTGGAGGAAAACTGTTGCAACAATGCATCAGCCCATACATTCTTAAGGGTAAGAATGAGACTATATAATTGAAGCTTGACAAGAAAAGAGTCCATCGCGTCCTTCTGGGAGAGAGGCGTTTAGCCTCAGGCAAGAATGTGGGATTCTTATGTTCAGTCAGAATGAGAACCGGCACAATGGTACCTTCCATGAGATGCCTCCAAGGGCTAAAATGATCGCTAACAACTCTCTGTCCCCAATCTCATAATTGCACTCCGCAGGTGACAATTTCTTGGAAAAGTAGCCACAAGGATGCGGGCGCCGACTCCCGTCTCAGATGCATCAACCTCAAGGATAAAGGATAACGTAGGATCAGGATGTGCCAACACAGAAGAAGAAACAAAGGCAGCTTTGAGACTCTCAAAGGCCTTAATGGAATCTGGAGATTAATTCTGTGGGTTACCGTCCTTTCTGGTCATATCAGTCAGGGGTTTGACCAGAGATGAGAAGTTAAGAATAAACTTGTAATAATAATTGGCAAAGCCAAGAAAACGTTACAGTGGATGTAAACCCACGGGTCGGGGCCACTGTAGGACTGCCAAAGGTTTCTCTGGGTCCATTGAAAAACCAGCAGTAGAAATTATATAACCCAGGAATTTACCCAGTTCATGATGGAACTCGCACTTCTCCAATTTACAATACAGGTTATTATCTCTCATTGTTGATAAATTCCTGAAAAACTGCCGGAGCATTGCAAAGGCCAAACGGCATCACGATGTACTCGTAATTGCCTGTTCTGGTACTGGTTTCCATTCTTAATCGTGAAATGATTGAGACCCCTATAATCAATACAAGATCTCAGTTCACCACTGTTCTTCTTCACAAAGAAGAAACCAGCACCAGCAGGAGACAAGGATTTGCGAATGAAACCACGAGAAAGTGCGTCAGCCACATACTTATCCATGGCTTTGTCCTCCGAGACAGACAAAGGGTAAACCCGGCCACGAGGGGGTATGGCACCAGGTTGAAGGTCAATTGCGCAATCATACGACCGGTGTGGAGGCAAACTTTGTGTTGGTCTATCATATAAAATCCCCCAAAAAAATATTTACGTTTTTGGTTGTAACATGACAAAATGTGGAAAATTTCAAGGAGTGGGGCGAGATTTACTAACATTTTTGCTCACAGAATCAGGTGCAGCTGTCTGCAGCTTCTAACTTCAGCTTGTTCAATTAAGCTTTGACAATGAAATCTAGTACCTGATTGGTTATTATGCACAACTGCACCAGATCCTGTGTATGCCATTTTTAGTAAATCTGGGGTTGTGTACACATGACACAGGAAAGCTCTTGAGTTTCTCATGTGATCAACAGGTATTTTTGTTGCATTTATCGAAGAGATATACGGTATTCTCTGAATGGCCAAGGGGAAAATGACACTAGTGCGGCAATATCTGGAGCAAGCTGGAAGTACAGCATAAACTGTACTATCCAGCAGAAAGAAAAGTATTGAGTTTACCATACTGTTTAGCCTAGGGGCACCTGGAAGATGTCATCTGTGACAAAACGGTGTAGGGAGGAGCGGCGTGCTGATGTCACGCTAGACCCGGAAGCGACAGGCAGCAACAGAGAGCTGGTTGGCTCGACTATACAACACACGCTCATATTTACAACTATTTTGTAAGTGCATGTCTTTTTATTTCTTATTAAACGTTTTAAAGTGATACACTATGGAAGTTCCCTGTTTTTACTTCTGCATGGGGACTGAATGAGGGCTCATTTACTGAGGGCATCCCGCATAATTGTTAGCGAAACTTCCTACATCACCCACAGAGACCCGAGGCTGGGAAAAAAGCCACAAGCCCTAGTGATCTCCTTAAACAAGAGATCTCAGCATCTGGTAAGCGGCAGTCTTTTCAGTGGTGGAGGACCTTTCTTTCTATACCATCTCACGATTTTTCTGGGTGATAGAGAATGTTGTCACCATATAAGCATAATACAGAGGACCAGCTATTGGAAGGATCTGTCCTGATTTATGGAACTGTTATATGAATATTCTTTATGAGTCATTGCAAAAGAATTTTCTCTTTGGACATTCTGTATCCAATTTATTCTTTTACAGGGTGTATTTTTGCTCACTAAAGGTTGAATTAATTTGATCATTTTACGTCTACCTATGTCCACATCACTTGAGTTATTTAATTGAATCAATTGATTCAGTTCATGTTCAGCAGCGCAGCTATTTTTCGTTTTTTATCTGTTTATTGTGTGTGTCTCACATTTTTGGTTGCAGCAGCTATTTTTCAACTTCTTTTATTTTATGTTATTACACTTATTTAAGTTTTTATACTAAGTGGTATTTAGACAGTGCAGTAATTCTTATTATTACAAATTCATCCTGTCTGCAGTTCTGAATCAGACTGGCCAGGAACAGAAGATAACAGTCACCCAGCACGGTTGATGACAGTAATTGATCATTGGGCTGGTAAGTGAAAATACCGAAAATGGTACATAAGAATACTGTAACTACTGAAACTATGATGAAAGATCTGATCATCAATTGAGCCTTGTTTGTTTTTTATGTGGCCAGGCAGACAATAATATTTCCACTACATAATGCAGAAGTCTACCTTATTTGACCCCTATTTGGGTGGTATTTGACCCCTTCGCAAAACATGACTTAGTACTTGGTGGCAAAAACCCTTGTTGGCAATCACAGAAGTCAGACATTTCTTGTAGTTGGCCACCAGATCGGCACACTTCTCAGGAGGGATTTTGTCCCACTCCTCTTTGCAGATCCTCACCAAGTTACTAAGGTTTCAAGGCTGACGTTTGGTAACTGGAACCTTTAGCTCCCTCCACATATTTTCTATGCGATTATGGTCTGGAGACTGGCTAGGCCACTCCACGACCTTAATGTGCTTCTTCTTGAGCCACTCCTTTGTTGCCTTGGCCATGTGTTTTGGGTCATTGTCATGCTGGAATACCCATCCATGACCCATTTTCAATGCCCTGGCTGAGGGAAGAAGGTTCTCACCCAAGATTTGACGGTACATGGCCTTGTTCATCGTCCCTTTGATGCAGTGAAGTTGTCCTGTCCCCTTAGCAAAAAAACACCCCCAAAGCATAATGTTTCCACCTCCATATTTGACGTTGGGGATGGTGCTCCTGGGGTCATAGGCAGCATTCCTCCTCCAAACACGGCACTTTCACCCAGTTCTCCTCTGAATAATTGAGATATTCATTAGCAAACTTCAGACGGGCCTGTACATGTGCTTTCTTGAGCAGGGGGACCTTGTGGGCACTGCAGGATTTCAGTCCTTCACGGCATAGTGTGTTGCCAATTGTTTTCTTGGTGATTATGGTCCCAAATGCCTTGAGATCATTGACAAGATTCTCCCATGTATTCCTGGGCTGATTCCTCACCATTCTCATGATAATTGAAACTCCACGAGGTGAAATCTTGCATCGATGAAGAGTTACAGCAGAAGCCGATCAGCGGGTGCCGCCGAACGGATGTCTGCTGGCACCCACAATTCCTCTGGGAAACACACAGAACAGAACTCTGCCTGTGTAAACAAGACAGACCTTCGTTCTGACAGGGGGAAATGGGTGGATTTTCTTTCCCTGCAATGCAAGAAAGAAATCCATCACTTCCCTTAGTGAAAGCACCTGACAAATACACACAAACACTGGCTAGGCACAAATTTAACCCTTTGATTGCCCTAGCTGTTTAACCCCTTCCCAGTCAGTCATTAGTACAGTCACAGTGCATATTTTTAGCACTGATCACTGTATTGGTTTTACTGGTTCCTACAAAGTGTTAAAAGTATCAGTTAGTGTCAGAATGTCTGCTGAAATATTGCAGTCCCACTATAAATCACTGATCACTGCCATTACTAGTGTTAAAAAAAAAAAAAAAATTCCAGTATATATACCATAGTTTGTAGACGCTATACCTTTTGTGCAAACCAAAAATATGTAGCAGAATACATGTTGGCTTAAACTTATGAAGAGATTCGATTTTTTTTTATTAAATATGTTTTAAAGCAGAAAGCAAAAAATATTTTTCAAAATTGTCAGTCTTTTTTTGTTTATAGCGCAAAAAATGAAAAAACGCAGTGGTGATCAAATACCTCCTATTTCTGGGGAAAAAAAATTACCTGACTTTTATTTGTGTACAGCGTTACATGACTGCGCAATTGTCAAGTTAAAGTAATGCAGTGCCGTAGCGCAAAAAATGGCCTGGTCATAAGGGGGGTAAATCTTCCGGAGGTCAACTGGGTAAAATGTATTAATGTGTTGTTGCATTTATATTGAAGAAAACTAAATATATACACCACATATAACATATAAGAGTAGAAAAAATTAAAATAAAGTAAAATACTACATCTCCAGACCCTATGCTTGAAGAGCTTAAAAGCTGAAGAGCCACAAACCAATGTTCACTATTTAATTTTTATGGTTAATATTATTGGTATAAAAATACCCTGCTTTATTGGTAGTTGTAAAAGTAAAATGATTGAAAAAATAAATAATGCATTGGCTACGCAACCATAAGTCAGTGTCAGTGGAAGGTTGCTGGGGTCACCATGTAGATACAAAGCCGTTTCTTCATCACGTATGTGCAAATTGCCTTTAGCCAACATTATGGGTTCTCTGTTAGATGACAAGCCTGTCTGCTCATTCAGTCTCAGCCGCCACTCTCCTTAGACATGAAACGTGAGCACTCAGCAATCAAACACTCAGGATTTTCCTTTACGGATTGTAGTAGATTCCTCGCCACCCACAGAGATTGCTAAAGATAGTAGAAGACAAGTGCAGGCCAGTGGCAAGGCTGGCAACAATATAAGACCGTACCTACTTCCCAAATTAGTCTCCACTACATTTACTTTCAACAACAGTCACCATAAAGATGCCTAACCACCTGCTAAATTTTTACATTTATGTAACTATTCTCAACATTGTTTGCAATATTTACATGATGTAGTAAAATCCTTACTTACAGTACTAGAATGAACACAAACGTCACAAATACATATTTCCAAACCCTTATAATAAGTACTTCTTCATGGTACATCAATTTTCACTCACAGCACCTTCAAATACAGTCCCTCTATGATTTGTTTTATAGTCAATATCATTAAATCAGTTTTGCACCTAACAGTAGCATACGCGTTCACTTTGCAAAGTGAATGTACACTTAGCTTAGTAAATGAGGTGAAGCCAAGTGAGAATTCACTTTGCAAAGAATACCCAATCATGTGCAACGAAATAACACATGGTTAGATGATTTATCTCAGTACACCCTCTACCCATTCACCTAAAATTTTGAAAATTCACACTAAAGTAAAAAAGCACTAATATTTCAATGCAGTGCTTAACCTAAAAATAAAAAATGTTCACCTTAGATGTTCATATGTGCATCAAAACACAAACTGATGAAAATAAAATTATATATATATATATATTTTATATATATAAATGAAACTTGCATAAATGAAGCAGCTCACAAGATTGTAAAACATATAAAGTGAAAATGCGCATTGTTAAATGAAAACAGTATAAAATAATAGAACTCCATCAAGTTTACACTACTCTTTAAAGAGTTCAGACCCTCCCATTTTGGAAGCAGTCTGGAAAGGGCATGGAAACAAACTGCTTTTTCTTCAAAACAGAAAAAAGCAAGACTCTGCCACAAAGTTTGTTAATATTCTTGCAAAGGGCGATACCTGTCAACTGTTTCCAATTAAAGTGTATCTCCAGTCAAATGCAGTTGTGCATAACCAATCAGGTACTAGATTTCATTGTCACAGCTTGAATTGAACAAGCTGAAGTTAGAAGCTGGTTGGTTACTATGCACAGCTGCACCTGATTCTGTGTGCAACAATTTTAGTAAATCTCCCCCCAAATGGTGTACAGTGCCCTGAAAAAGTATTCATACCGCTTGACATTTTCCACATTTTGTCATGTTACAACCAAAAACAAAAATGTATTTTATTGGGATTTTATGTGATAGACCAACACAAAGTGGCACATAATTGTTAAGTGGAAGGAAAATGAAACATGTTTTTCAAAATGATTTACAGAAAAATATATGAAAAGTGTGGCGTACATTTGTATTCAGCCCCCTTTACTCCGATACCCCTAAATAAAATCTAGTGGAACCAATTGCCTTTAGAAGTCACATAATTAGTAAATAGAATTCACCTGTGTGTAATTTAATCTCAGTATAAATACAGCTGCTCTGTGAAGCCCTCAGAGGTTTGTTAGAGAACCTTAGTGAACAAACAGCATCATAAATGCCAAGGAACACACCAGACAGGTCAGGGATAAAGTTGTGGAGAAGTTTAGAGCAGGGTTAGGTTATAAAAAAAAAAATATCACAAGCTTTGAACATCTCACAGAGCACTGTTCAATCCATCATCCGAAAATGGAAAGAGTATGGCACAACTGCAAACCTACCAAGACATGGCCGCCCACCTAAACTGACAGGTCGGGCAATAAGAGCATTAATCAGGGAAGCAGCCAAGATGGTTAACTCTGGAGGACCTGAAAAGATCCACAGCTCAGGTGGGAGAATCTTTCCACAGGACAACTATTAGTCATGCACTCCACAAATCTGGCCTTTATGGAATAGTGTCAAGAAGAAAGCCATTGTTGAAAGAAAGCCATAAGAAGCCTCATTTGCAGTTTGTAAGGAGCCATGTGGGAGACAGCAAACATGTGGAAGAAGGTGTTCTGGTCAGATGAGATCAAAATTTTACTTTTTGGCCTAAAAGCGAACGCTATGTGTGGCAGAAAACTAACACTGCACATAACCCTAAACACACCATCCCTACCGTGAATCATGGTGGTGGCAGCATCATGTTGTGGGGATGCTTTTCTTGAGCAGGGACAGGGAAACTGGTCAGAGTTGATAGGAAGATGGATGGAGCCAAATACAGGGAAAATAAACCTGTTAGAGTCTGCAAAAGACTTGAGACTGGGGCAGAGGTTCACCTTCCAGCAGGGCAATGACCCTAAACATACAGCCAGAGCTACAATGGAATGGTTTAGATCAAAGCATATTCAAGTTTTAGAATGTCTCAGCCAAAGTCCAGACCTAAATCCAATTGAGAATCTGTGGCAAGACTTGAAATTTGCTGTTCACAGATGCTCTCCATCCAATCTGACAGAGCATGAGCTATTTTGCAAATTAGAATGGTCAAAAATGTCACTCTCTAGATGTGCAAAGCTGGTAGAGTCATACCCAAAAAGACTTGCAGCTGTAATAGCATTGAAAGGTGGTCCTACAAAGTATTGACTCAGGGGGGCTGAATACATATGCACGCCACACTTTTCAGATATTTATTTGTAAGAAGATTTGAAAACTATTTATGATTTTCCTTCAACTTTGTGTTGGTCTATCACATAAAATCCCCAAAAAATACATTTACGTTTTTGATTGTAACATGACAAAATCTGGAAAATTCCGAGGGGTATGAATATATTTTCAAGGCACTGTATGTAGGACAGAAAGAGAGAGAAAACCTTCCTATTAGCAAAACAGAGAATAATAAAAACTTAGCAGTCCCCATATATGTATTTCGGCTGGCTGGGCACATTGCACGTATTTGTCAAACTCAGTTTATTTTAGTAGTTTATACAGAGCTGTAGTAATTGTTTTATTTTATTATTATTTCAGAGATGCAATATCTGAAGTTGTGTTTGTTTAATCAATTAACTTACTACATTTTGAAGAATGATAAAAAATACAATTAAGTCCTATAAAATAATACAAATAAAGAAAGGATCATGGGTAGGGTTTAAAACTGAAGTGATGTCCTAGCATGAATTCAATTTAGATAAGTGAATGTAAGACTTTTGTTTTGGATTTGTCATGGGAGAACTAGTATTTTCAGAATAGAAGCCTCCATATTTCTCTCCTGACAGGTTTTCTGTAAGAGGCAGGAAGTGAATAGTTAATTTTGCTCTGTAAAATGCTACAGAATATGTTCACGCCATAGACAAATGAAAGTTTCCTTTCTTTTTCATTGAAGGACACAGAAGTTCAGAGACTGTTAGTTTATGCTGCCACCTATGGATGATTTGGACACCGACAAACAAAAAAACCTGGCCACTGGCCAGTCTGGTATAACCCCTCCTACTTTCAACATGCCTCGGGTTTTTTTCTAGTGTTCTAGGAGGATGGGAACTTTTTCCCTACTCTGCTGAAAAGTCTAACCTCTTTGCTAGCTATATTTTTCAACCAAAAGTTGGTTTAGTACTTAAACAACCAATTCTCTTGGCATGAGTACCATGTTGTCCCAGGCCTAGAGGTCCAGCCACCCTGCTCTGGAGTTGGTGAAGTCCTCCTTCTGGTCTCTCAGAAGATCCCCACGACAAATGCCAGCCTGCTGGGCTGGGGAGGAGTCATGGACACCTTGTTGGTGCAGGAAAAATGGTTGTTGGAGGAATCTCATCCCCTGATCAACATTCTGGAACTTTGGTCGATTTGGTTGTCCTGCAATGCTGGATATCCCAAATGGAGTGTCATCCAATCAGCGTTTAATTGGACAATGCCATACCAGTCATGTTCAACAAACATCAAGGAGGAACAAGAAGCCTCATTGAGACAAGAGAGTTAGAATAATGTCTGTCCTGGGCAGAACTTCATGTCCCTCCCAGCCTTGTACACCATTTACATCCCAGGTGTGGACAACCGGCAGGCAGACTAACCCAGCCAGCAGTGAATAGACCTGGGGGAATGGCAGCTGCACCTGAAAGAGTTTCAGGACCTATGTCACAAGTGGGGGATCTCAGATGTGTAAAGATACAGGGATCCCTTGGTGGAAGCAGTGGATGCTTTAGTGACTCCATGGGATCAGAAGAGCCCGATTTAAACCTTTCTTCCCCTGAAACTTGTCCCTCATCTACTCAACAGGACAAAGACAGATGGCACTCCTGTGGTTGTCTGAGGTCAGATATTGGACTTTCTATTTTTTTTCCAAAGGCCACTAGCATTATATTCCTTGATTAAGACCCTTTTCTCATATGGAACTATCTGTATGTTCTGAATCAGTTTTTTGGCTCTTCAAAAAACACCTTTTGAACCTATTCACGCCCACATTAGGACACTGTTCTTCCCTTCCTCTCTTAGCCCCAGTTCATCAGAAGAAGATCTCCCTCAATTAGCTAGATGTAGTTTGTGCTGTGTGTGTCTACCTCACAGCCACTGTCTCCACTGGAAAGTCTGACTCTCTCTTTGTCATTCCTGATGGTCACTGTAAAGCAGTCATGGGCAAATTGCAGCCCCGTGGCCTTATCTGGCTATTTGGCTGTCCCTAGCTGGCCCTTGACTTGATGCCTCCACTGCCATCATGCCTGTCTGACCCTGTCAGATGTTTGTGTCGAAAGCTGCAAGAGCTGGAAGGAGAGAGCCTGAAGAGCTAAACAGTATAGCGGGGAGGTTTGGTTGTGGCGGAACAGTACTGCTTAGAAGACATGCCAATGCTCTACCCAGGCAAGTTCTTCCTGTGTTAGTGCCAGCACGCTGCAAACCAGGGGAGGTGTGCACCTGGTCCTCACTTTTGATCAGGATCTGCAGAAATCCCCACTGTACCAAGCTCTGTCTCTCCTTCCAGTCTCAGTGCTTTTCAGAGGGCTTTTGACAGGCAGTGAGGAGGTGTTATATTGCCCCCTCACCGCCTGATTTAACCCTATAATGCCGCACTACCTCGCTGCAATTGAATGCATTGCATGCAGTTGTGCCACTGTCCCACTGAACTAAATGCGTTTGACAAGTGGTAAAGGAAACTCGCTTCTTGGTGTGTCAGACAAATACATTACTCAAGCTAATGGTCTTTAGAATTAGGTTACACCCTTTCCTGTCAAGGCGCAATTTACCGGGTCTCTCATTATTTTTTGGGCTTTTTGGTATTAGGCTACTGTTTCCCAGATCTGCAAGGCTGCCTCCTGGACTTCTGTTTACACATTCACCAAATTTTAACAGCTGTAATGTTCAGGCATCATCCTATGCCAGCTTTAGGTGTAAGGTCCCTTGGGGAACTCGTTAAGCTGCAGGCAGTCCGCAGTTCTGTTGTTTTCTTGTGGGCCTATTTTTTTATTGCTGCTACCGCCCACCACTTTGTGGGACTGTTGCTGGATGGCCCAACAGCCTACAAATTCCTGTGTTCCTCAATGAGTGCGAAAGAAAATATAATTTTTGTACTCAACATTAATTTCTTGGCGTTCATTGAGGGACACAGGTCACATCCTCCTGTGTCTATGGCCAAATTTTCTGTACTAATTTTCCACAAAACTGAGGCATGCTAGGAGAAGGAGGTGGTTATACTTGGCTGGCCACAAGTTTTTTTCTTGTTTGCCAGTGTCCAAATCCTCTTGTAGGTGGCAGTATAACCAAATAGTCTCTGAATTATGAGGTTCCCCAATAAATGAGAAAGACATCTTTAATTTATCTTAACAGTCTATGTGGTCCAACATATTTCACAGCATTTTACAGAAAAGAAATGAACCATTTACTTTAGTTTCTGCCCCTTACAGGAAACTTGTCAAAAATAAGGAGGCTTCCATTCTGAAAATATTAGTTCTCTCATGACCAAGCCAAATCAAATGCCAGTCACATTCCCAGATTTTTACTAAAGTCATATTAGGACATATTACTGTAAGTGCACAAATACCATTAAAAAAAATGTTAACAGCCTCAGTTTAAATATCATCCCCTGAATTAAGCATGAAAATAACAAAACAATAAAACAATAAAAGGAACAGAAACAGAAGCAACGCCGTTGCATGCAGGTATCAAACTAGTTTTCCAGAAATCAGGGGTGGTGGAAGATGATATATTTAGGGCAAGATTAATTCAACCTGCCCACCTCAAACCCACCTGCCTTGTGATACCCTCCTCATTAACCAGACAAATGGCTCATGTTAGCATCATGACTAATACAGTAGGGTCAGATGCTATACCCACACAAAGCTCACAAGAGGTGGGGAAACTATTCTGCTAGCAGTTTATTTATAGGCGCACAAACCCACTGTGGGTAAACTGTGTGTACACAGTATGCAATGCCACCCACAAAAAAGGACACACATAAGCAGCAGGAATAAGAGCCCAGACGATTTACACGGACAGACAGGGAGGCAGTTTGGCACAATTTTTTATACAAGGTAATGCACTAGTGACCGCTACAAAATGTGTAGGTGGTTGTGGGCTACCCTGTCTGCCCTTCCATCGTAGGGCATGAAATATATTGTCAATGCAGAAATCCAGCCCTGGTGTAAACACAATAATCCATCAAGCCAAAATAAAATGTAATATAAATGTGGTTAAGCTTCTTCATAGAAAAACCGAGCTAGATTATAATATGTATTATGGGATAAGAATAAAAATGTACTTCATGGTCTTCTACACTATTAAAAAAAGCAGAACTTTTCTAGTGTCCGCTTCAGTGTTAAGCAATTGAATGTGGACATTCAGAGGCTTTTCTGCTACAATCACTACAAAAAAGCATGACATTCCTTAAGGCTATTTCCCTAACAAGGAAACATAATTCAACTTTTCTGTACTTTAGCTCTTGAATGTAAAATAAAACTCTGACCTTTGCATCTCTTATCCCTAAATCAAGATTTCACTTAGTTTCACTAATGACTGTTTTGTAGTAGAGTGGTAGATGCCTAGACAACTTTTGTTCTCTTCCATATTATATGGCTCATAAATCAGAAAAGGAAAAGTCTGAAAGGTTAACCTTACTTCCAAAGCTATTGTGCAGCAATGCCATAAATTTCCCCAGCTGCTTGACTGAAAATCTCTCATGCCAAACAGCAACTGATAATAGTAATACAATAATCTGCATTAAATAAAGTTTACGTAAACAAAATAAATAGATTCCTCTTATTTTCTCCCATTTGGTCTTTTAAATATACCTATTCATTTATTTTTATTATATCTGTTTGACATATGCAAAAACATTGGTGCTCATGCAGCCAGAAATCTTGTGAGCTGATTGATACCTTCCTTTACTCTCTGCTTCTGGACTGTTATCAGTTAACATTGTTCAATGCTATGTATACTACCAAACACTTCTCGCTACTTCTCCCTGTAATGGAGAAGAGAGGGAAGTGTTGTGTAGTCCTAACATAGTGTTACGTAGTGTTAACACACTTCCTGTCCTAAAGTGACAATACTGCTTAATACGGTTGTTACCCTAGGATAGGAAGAATGTTAATTGCAGGATTACCAATTTAACCTCCCTAGCGGTATTGCAGAGTCTGGCTCGGGGTGAGATTTCAGTACCAAAAGTGGTATTCCCGAGCCAAATTTGGGATCGCATTGCAGGATCCAAGAAGAGGTTTACTTACCGTATATACTCAAGTATAAGCCGACCCGAATATAAGCCGAGGCACCTACTTTTACCACAAAAAAATAGGAAAACATATTGACTCGAGTATAAGCCTAGGGTGAGAAATGCGCAGCTACTGTAAGTGGAAAAAGAGGGTCAACAATGCCCATTTGCAGCCTCACTGTGACCATTTGCAGCCATAGGTCCCCCTAACTTCAAACTTGGTAGTTAATGGTTCCTAGATGCCCCATAGCTGCAGACAAAATTTGGGGTCTTTGGACCCAAAGGGACCCGAAATGACATTGCTGCAGATGGACACAGTTGACCAACTTTGGGGCCCTGTGTCTCGGGGGCCAGAACCCCAAATTTAGATATGCTGTAGTGCTAGTTTCACTGGGTTTGCACACCAAATTTGGGGTTCCTAGCACTAAGTGACCTCGAGATACGGGGCCCAAAGTCAGGTCGGAAAATGTCGAGCACTTTTCTGCAGCAGAGAATGACATTTTAGGAAGCGACTTTGGGGCCCTGTATCTCGGGGCCACTTAATGCTAGGAACCCCAAATTGGATATGTTGTAGTGTTGGTTCCACTGGGTTTGCACACCAAATTGGGGTTCCTAGCACCAAGTGGCCCCGAGATACAGGGCCCCAAGGTTGGGTCGGAAAATGTCATTCTCAACTGCAGAAAAGTGCTTGACTCGAGTATAAGCCGAGGGGGGCACTTTCAGCACAAAAAAATGTGCTGAAAAACTCGGCTTATACTCGAGTATATACGGTACCTTGTCCCCTGGATCCAGCGATGTCTCCCCGCTGTGATCTGCGAGCCGCCGTGTCTCGCTCGATCTGTCACAGTGCCGAGCTCCGTTGCGACGCACAGGGACGGAGTTTGGTGCCAAATTCATAAAAGTAAAAAACACAGTATAGATACAGTATACTGTAATCTTACAGATTACAGTACTGTATCAAATAATTACACATCCCCTTTGTCCCTAGTGGTTTTTCCAGTGTCCTGCATGCAGTTTTATATTATAAATATTATTCTTTATGCCAGGAAACTCGAGATTGTCCATAGCAACCAAAAAATATCCGTTTACGTCAAAGGTGCTTTTAGACCAGCTATAAAACAGTAATAATAAATTAGAATCACTTGCAAAATTGAGCGATAGTGATTCGCGGGGAAATTCGTCATCAAACACTAAAAGTAATGACAGTGACAATTCTGCAACTGAGCAAATTTCAGTGTTTTTGATTTGATTACATTATTGAATAATTTTTATTATTATTTGTTATAATTATTTATTATATTATATATTTTATATATATATATATATATTATATATTTATGATTTCGTATTTCAAACTTTATCATACCCGGGATGTCTATTAGACTCTTGTTTGGACGGATTTAAGTGAATTATTTCTAAGAATTACAGGCCTACAATATAAAACGCTAAATTTCCATGCAAAATAATGGTACCGCTTTCAGCACCTAAAATGTGAAATAATCATACCGCCAGGGAGGTTAATATAAAAGAAAAAAAAAAGTATGAAAAAACGAATGCAGCCACAACATCCAAGGACTGGTAAGATGCAATACTATACATTTTTGTTTTTGGATTTAGATATGCTTTAAACTAAGCTAAGTTGGTTTTCCAGATACATACTGATGAAAGATGATCTTATGTGCTTCTCACACTTTGCTGCAGTTTTGATTATTTGCATGCACATATGTTTATCAAGCTGGTAGAATACCCCAGAAGCCCTCAAACTCAGGGTGCTTGAATATGAAAACAGTGAGTGGACAATCTATGCCTTCCAGTCCTATGGCGGTGTCCATGATAGCCATGGTCCAAGAGTGAGTCCTACAAGGGGCTAGAGGCTACGCATTACTTCAGTTCCTACATCTTTCTTTACAACTAGGGCTTTAGGGCTCCCAGAATGTTATACAAATCCCTGGTATTGGGTTTAACTCAAATTCACTTTAAACATTGCTGCCAACATTCAAATTGCTCTTCTGTGAACAAAACTCTTCAATATTATTTACAAAATGATTTACAATTTTTTGGAGCTCCATCACTTGTGAAGAAGAATATTGTAAAATTATGGTGCCAGTTTTGTTTACAAGCTGATTGCAATGTTTACACACTGAAGTGTGGCTTGGAGTGCAGTTTTGGTTCAAAGCTGGCAACCCCCTTCAACGCTGGCAATCAAGTCTAACCACATCTCTTAACATATCTGAAATACATTTTTTTTTTTAACATAAAGTTTATTTATTTGTAAAAGCAGACCAACATAGTATTAGACTTCATACAGAGACATCGTAGTCATAGATTGAAAGACAATTGTACATGTGTTTAAGCAACAAAATCAGAGTTACATTCATTAACTAAGCTTCCCGATCTTACATACATTGACAAAGCTTCCCGATCTTACAACCAACCATATGACAGCTGACGCTGCTGCACGTCAGTCAGGAGAGAGGAGTAGTAAAGAGGGGGGGGGGGGGGACGGGTCAGAGTCACCTGTCCATCACTATGTGTCCGCCGGATTCATCCTGATAGGAGGTTATGCCATCCGTATCCCATGTACCTTGTCCCACTACGGGTGTTTTTTAAGGGGGGGGGGGGGGGGGGGGGGTAAGTCGTTTCCTAGTCCATGGTCAATTCACGTGCCGACACCCAGGGGGCCCAGATTTTGTCAAATTTATTCGGACAGTTCCTACCCAGATAGGTTAACTTATAAAGAGGCAGGGCATTATTGATTAACGTTATCCAGAGCTGTTTGGTGGGGGGTTGGGTTTGATTCCAATTTAGAAGGATGGCCTTCCTAGCGTAAAAGGACGCATAGAAGACAAACAACTTTCTCCTTTGGGGAGCCTCGAGAAAGTCGCAGACCCCTAGCAGGAGGGGAATGGGGCTGTATGGGACCCTAATTTTCCCTATGGCATTGATATCTGCCAGCACTTCTTTCCAGAATACTTCTATTCTTGTACACTCCCAGACTACATGGAAGAAGCCTGCATTGTCCTGACCACACCTGGGACAGACCGCTGAGCGACCAGGGTATATTCTTGCCAGGCGGACCGGCGAGTATTGGGTACGATGGAGAAATTTTAGCTGCGTGAATCTATCTCTAGCCGAAATCATTAATGGTAAGTACTGCTGGATGCCCTCCTCCCAGTCGTCAGCAGCCAGTTCCGGGATATCAGCTTGCCAGCTGTTGTAAAGCTGTGATACTTTGGATGTGTCCATCCCAGCCAACATATTATATAGTGTGGAGAGTGTGCCCTTATTTTCCCCTGACCTCAGGATACTCTCTAGGCCTGACAACCGCAGCTCAATAGCCCGGGGGAATTGAGAGTGGTAGGCATGGCGCAGTTGAAGGAATCTAAAGAACATGTAGTTCGGAAGGTCCCTGTCCCTTTTCAGGTCATCGAAGGTTATCAGTTGTCCCTGAGTCACCACGTCCCCCAGCTGCACAATCCCATGCCTGGCCCAGATCACCGGGTCAGGAATAGAGTGGAAGTGGGGCAGACGGGGATTACCCCAAAGTGGGGTGTAGGGGGACCACACATCCGGTTCTCGTACCAGTGCGTGGACCTTATCCCACACTCTGAGCGTAGTCCTCATAGTTATGGACACCCCTAAGTTGGATTTGGGTCCCCTGTATATCAGATTCCTAAGTTCCGCTTGGGAGCCCAGCAGCGCCGCCTCCAATGTCGACGCAGGGTTAGCCGGGTGTTCGGACAGCCACCATTTGACTGTGACCAGCACAGCCGCCCAATAGTATTTTATAAGGTTTGGCAGAGCCAAGCCTCCCAGTGACAGGGGAAGTTGAAGGGTTGTCTTCGCAATTCTGGGTGTCCCTCCCCTCCATATAAAATTGGTTAGGATACTTTCCACCTTTCTGAAGAATGAAATGGGTATGGCCACCGGAGTTTGTCGGAAAAGGTATGTGAATTTTGGAAGTACTGTCATTTTGATAAGATTGACACGTCCCACCGGAGTGAGCGGAAGGGACTTCCAGACTGCACATCTCTGGGACAAGTGGGACACCACTGGAGTCAAGTTGAGGTTGATGAACTGTCCTAAGTCCCTGTGTATTTCCACCCCTAGGTATTTAAACTGGGAAACCCTCTGCAGCTGCGCATCCGACGCCAAAGGAGGGTCACCCGAGTGAAGAGGGAACAGTGTGGACTTTCCCCAGTTGATGCATAGGCCCGAGTAGCTTCCAAAGGTGTTGATGACAGATAGGGCCCTCCGAAGAGAAACCCCGTCATCTCTAAGATATAGCAGGGTGTCATCGGCATACAGCGACACCTTCTCGTGTAGCGAGCCGATCGTGATGCCCTCAATCGCCTGGCTGGACCGTATGAGGATCGCCATTGGCTCTATAGCAAGCGCGAACAACCCTGGCGACAAAGGGCACCCCTGCCTCGTCCCCCTGCCCAGGCTGAAGGGCTGGGACAGTACCGTACCCGTGCGGACCCTGGCTGTTGGATTTTTATAGATGGCCTCCACCCAGGAAATAAAACCTGGGCCAAAACCGAACCTGCGGAGGACCTCCCACAGATAGGGCCATTCGACAGAGTCGAATGCCTTCTCTGCATCCAGAGAGGCCACCACCGCAGGCTGGGCACCCCCATTCCTAGAGGCTAGAACAGCATATAGCCGTCTCAAATTAATATCCGTTCCTTTACCGGGCATGAATCCCGACTGGTCATCGTGAATTACATTGAGTATTACCTCGTTCAGGCGCTTGGCAAGAATTTTGGTGAGGACTTTTGCGTCTGAATTCAATAGGGATATAGGCCGGTAGGACGAGCACAGTTGAGGGTCCTTACCAGGCTTGGGTATGACTACTATTATGGTTTGGGCCATCGAAGGAGGGAGGGCCCCTTCCGTTAGTGTTTTGGCAATCATGTTGTGTATTTTGGGTACCAATTCCTCAGCATATTGTTTGTAAAATTCCGGTGGCAGCCCATCTAAGCCCGGGGTTTTACCTGCCTGCAAAGCACCAAGTGCCATCTGGACTTCCTCTGAGGTGATTGGGGCATCCATGAGGTCTCTCGCATCAGTTGTAAGGGTTGGGAACATTACTGTGTCTAAGTATGCGGTCAATTCCCCGTTGGTACGTTTCACTCGAGAGGAGTAAAGTTTAGAGTAGTACTCTACAAAGCAAGAGTTGACTGCCCCTGGGTCTGATGCCAGTGTGCCATCCTCCCGTCTTATTCGGGGAATAGCAGAGACTGTAGATTGGTCTTTGGACATCCTTGCCAACATCCTCCCCGTTTTATCACCCTGTTCAAATATTCGTTGGGTAAGGGCCAGTTGTTTTTTGTTGACCTTCGCAACGCGAAGTAGCATCACTTCCCTGTAAGCCACCCTCATATCTTGCGCTGTAATAGGGTTAGCAGTTTGAGCAAAGCGTGCCTCAAGTGCCTGGGCCTTTTCCTCCAACTCCTCCAACACCTGTCGATCGTTTCTGCGTTCCCTATTTATTGAGGACATATAGCATCCCCTAATGTATGCCTTAAAGGCCTCCCAGTCATTACTCGGGGAGGTGGAACCCCCATTCACCAACCAGTACTGCGCTATCTGTTTGGCTATTTCTATTTCTATCGTGGGATGGTTGATCCAGAATTTAGATAGTCGCCAGATCCTGTCCTTTTGGGGAGTCGTAGTTTGTATGGAGCAGAGCAGGGGGGAATGATCAGAGATACCGCGGGGAAGCATCCTGACGTCCTGAATTTTGGGGAGTATGTCGGCACTTCCATATATGAGGTCAATACGAGACAGCGTGCTGTGTGTCAAGGAGTGGCAGGTATACTGTCGGTCCGAGGGATGCCTCCACCGCCATATGTCGACCAACCCACAACCGTCCGCCCATCTCGACAAGGTCGAGTCCTTAGCAGGGTCAGGAGAGAGTTTGTCCATAGAGGGGTTTGGGGTCGTGTTGAAGTCACCTACCAGCAATATGTTATCTGTGGGGAATTGTGCCAACAGTGCAGTCAGGGATCTTAGGAATGTGAGGGTGGCAGGGGGTGGTGTGTATATGCCCGTTATCACCATCTCAACCGTGTCTATGATGGCGTGTAGTAGGACATACCGCCCCGCTGGGTCCAGTTTAACTGTGAGTAGTTCAAACGCTAGGGATCTGTGGATAAGGATACTGACCCCTCGGGCATGGCTAGAATAAGTAGCGTGGTAGTGGTGGTTCACCCAGGGACGTTTAAGGCTCATGATTCTCCCGCCCACCAAGTGCGTCTCCTGAAGTATGCATATGTGGGGGTTGTATTTCTGCATATAGGCAAAGACTAGGGAACGTTTGACTTTGTCATTCAGACCCCTCACATTCCATGACAATATCTTCAAGGGAGCCATAGTGTATCCATAGTCAGGTAGATGCTAGGATATTTCTTGACCCAACCCCCCCGGTGGGTATACAGCCCCGGTTTTTTCCCCAGGTCGGTCATGAACAATTGTCGGTATGTTGGGAAGTGTAGTATGCTATCGTACTGCAATGTCTGCACAGTGTATATGTCTGTAGTGTGCTGCCTATAACCTGAAAGACAGCTAAACAAAAAAGAAAACAAAAGTCTAAACGAACACAAAAAACCCTTGAAACTTACCACCCAGCCCATCCCACCCCACGCCGTGAAAAACGTATCACATGACGCTTGAGTACCCATAACGTAACCCCTAACTATTAACTTAGGAAGGTTCCTATGGGGGCGGTGTGTAGAGGTAGCACACCAAGGACACAGAACCTATTTGCTGGAGCAGGACGCTCCGCGCACCACGAGGCAGTACGTGTATAAACATTGGTAGAGACAAATGGGGGTTAACAGAAACCTATGCATGGCGACTAGCGCCCGACGCTTAGACTCAGCTAAGGGCACATACTTGGTTGCAACAAACAACTTTAGGTATCTTAATAGCTCTACAATACATTATATACATGAGAGGACCCGGACCCCTGTCGGGGCAGTCCGGTATATAACTCAATGCGGGAGCAGAAGGACACCCCCCCCTCGCTCCCCCGCAGGAGGAGCAAGGGGGGAAAAACAAAGAAAGAAGAACCCCCAGGGGGTCCAAAACCTTTGTAGCAGCAAAGTCAAATTCAAATACTAATTCAAATCCCCCCCCCCCTCCCCCCACCCCAGTCCGTCTCCCGCCCCAGCCCGCAATCCCCAGGCCTTTTCAGCAATTCCCGGCAGCACAATAGAAACATCTCAGGGGGGCAGCGTAAAGTGGCACATGTGTTTGATCAGCACGGGGAACACATAGTTATTAAGGTGTACCAGAAGTGGGCTCGGCGGGAGGGGGGGCCCCCCTCGCTCCAGCGTCCCGTACCAAACAGAGTGTCATGGGGGGAGTCCTTAAGGAAAGGATCAGTGGGGCAGCGGGAGACCGCCATCATCTCCCCCGTGTCCAGTGGCCCCCCCACCCCACCAGAGCCCTGCAGCCAAGTCCCGTGCAACGTCCCCGTGCATCGATCCCCCAGGGACCTGACTCCCCTTAGATCCCAGGTCGATTACCTGTGTCCCGAGGTCCGTTTAAGCAGTGACAGCCAGGGAGGGCGACTATCCATAGTGCCGTAGAGAAGTTCTGTGTGCCGTTCAGGTGGCGAAGGGAAGAAGGGTCTTCAGCCGAGGGCGGGCAGTGTAGCTGGTGCCGAGGTGGACGAGAAGGGGGGGGTTCCACACGGGTCTCTCAGCGGTCTCTGGGGAGGGTTTCAGCCCATCTCATGGCCTCTTCAGGGTTGGTAAAGAACCGTGAAGTCTCTCCGTCGATCACCTTAAGCCGCGCCGGGAATAGCATATTGTATTTCACTCCCTTCGTGCGGAGCAGTGCCTTTACATGGTCAAAAGTGCGCCGCTGCCGCTGGGTGTCTGTAGAGTAGTCCGGGAAGATCATAATTCTGGCGTTCTCGTGGCGCAATTCCCCTATTCTCCGCGACTCTCGGAGTATCAGGTCCCGGTCACGAAAGTTGAGCAGCCTGAAGATAAATGTCCTTGGCGGGGCCCCAGGCGGGCCTCTGACCGAGGGCATCCGATGGGCCCTCTCCACCACAAAATGAGGGGAAAACTGTGCCTGCGGGAATAGCGCGCGAAGGAACTGTTCCGTGTATGTCACCGGGTCACGGCCCTCGGTCCCTTCTGGGAGGCCCACCACACGGAGGTTGTTCCTCCGGTTCCTGTTCTCCTGGTCCTCAGCGCGGGATTCAACTGCCTTCATCTTGATTTGGAGAGTCCGGATGGAGGAGTCGTGTTCTCGGAGGGTGTCTTCGGCGTCCCCAACTCTCCTCTCAGCCTCCGTCAGCCGATCACGGATCTTATCCATGTCCCTCCTGACCAGGCCCATCTCAAGCTGCACTTGCTCGATCTTTGCCGTCAGCGAGGATTGGCAACCCGAGATTGCCTGCATTAGGGCATTAAATTGATCAGTCCCTAGCGTGGAGGGGTCGGCCTGGTCAGTCTGGGACGCCATGTCGAGTGCACACAGGACACGTGGGGCCCAGGATGCCGGAGCGGCTTTCGGGGCCGGAGCACGCTTACGGTGGGATCCGGAGCTGCCCCGTCTCATACCCGTTCGGGAACTGTGGCTCCTGGTCGGTGTAGCAGGGGAGAGGTGTCTCCAAAGTCGGATAATTAAGCCTCTAAGTGCGGAGCTCCAGCCTCACACGTCCTCCTAGGTTGCCATCTTGGCCACGCCCCATCTGAAATACATTTAGACTGTATATTTACCGGCATTAAAATTGTAAGATTACCAACTGATTCTGATGAACACAGACAACTTGTATATCATTGTATTGAAGTGATGCTAAAGCGAAAACATTTTTTTATCTTAATGCGTTCCTTGCATTAAGGTAAAAACTGGTTTATATTCCTCTGTCCTCCCCCTTCCCTGTGTGAAGGGGAAGCGAGGGGAGAATAGTGGATCTACATATCTTTTCCCCTCGCTTCCTCTTTACACTGGATTCGTGCAGCCATTGGCTCTTGCAGCTGTCAATCAAATGTATTATACTGCCTTAAATTAAACATGGACCACATTGTCCATCTCTGTTTGAGCTTGCAATCCTGTTCATTTATACAGTTTACTTAGGCTGGATTGTCCAATAATTGGGAAAGCAGGTTCCAGAGCAAATCAGCACCAGGAAAGGCAATAAATGTGCTTCTGCATCCAGCTTCTGAGTGCTTGAGCCATTTCTTTGGCAGCACTATTTAAAAATATATATACATAAGCAACATAATACCAGCTTTGTTAAGAAAAAAAAAAAGTAGGAACAATAAAATTCATTATATCCAGCTGAGATGAAAACGGAGTGAAAGCTCAGGAATGTGATGGATCTTCCATAGCTTGAAATTAAAGCAGAAAATTCATGCAAAGAATTCTTGTGATATAAGCCTGGCTTGTTGCCAGCTGCATGCAGAGATGCTATTCTGATACAGTAGCTCCATTTGCAAAATAATCTTGCTTTATGTATTGCTTATGAAGGAGCACATTCCAAGAATTCTACATCACCATGTGTGCTTGTAAACAGATTGGACAAGCCATATTAAACATTAACACTCTGGCTCATACATCATCCGCAGCTGGGATGGAATCATATGACATATTGAATGAAAAAGCATATTAATAATGTAATGTTATCTTATGAAAAACTTTTTGATTTATTCTTAAAATAATGCACACATTGGGGTTGATTTACTAAAACTGGAGAGCACAAAATGCGGTGCAGCTCTGCATAGAAACCAACCAGCTTCCAGGTTTTTTTTTTGGTGAAACCTTAATTGAACAAGCTGAAGTTAGAAGCTGACTGGCTACCATGCACGGCTGCACCAGATTTTGCACTCACCAATTTTAGGAAATCAACCCCAATGTGTCTTATATTTGTGAGAAATGAATACATCCCTTTATATCATGCAATTATGTTTTGGTGCAAGGGTAATGAACATTGCATATAATAAACAATCCTAGAGAATTGCGTATTATACATACAAGAGATATCAGGTAAGTAGGTGCCACTTATGCAAATACATAATTATGCATTGAATATATTAGGTAGCAGGGAATAGGTCTATGAAGTCTGCTAGCTGTCAGGGAACCAAGCACTGTACAGGCCACCAGCTAACAAATAAAATCACATTGTATATATCAGCCCTCAAAATTTCAAGTCGCCTGCTCGCATTTGGCGAGTGAAATTATGAGCAGTGCAAGTATGGTCAGGGCTGTGCTGTCCAGGAATGTATAGCCAGTGCCTCCCCCTGCCGCACACAGACTTGCACAGAGTGGCATTTCAGAAGGAGCAGTCCGTCGCCTGGGACCGCCCCTCTCCACCTCCCTCCTGCTGCTCTTCCCCACCCCCCGCCCAGGCTTGCACAGAGGGGCATTCCAGAAAGAGCAATCTGCCGCCTGGGACTGCCCCCCTCCAACTCCCTCCTGCGGCTCGTTCCCACCCCCGCATAGGCTCACACAGAGGGGCATTTCAAGAGGAGCAGTCCACCTGGGACCGGCTCCTCTCCACCTCCCTCCTGCTGAACATCTAAGAAATGGGGCGGTGCATGTCATAAAGGAAGTCCTAGGTGGGCAGGTTCAAACCCTCTCAGTCCACCCTCAGAGTTCAGACAATGTCTGACCCCCATGGCTGCAGAAGAAAGGCAACTTTGTCAGTGTGCTGTGATTGAAAGCAGAACATGGAGGCGTTGAATTGGGAATTGACGTGTACTGAGAGGAAAGGGGGTGCTATTTGGAGGCATAAGTGTAATAAATTGGGGGGGGTAGAATTGGAGGCATAGGTCTGAATCATACTTATGCCTCCAATTTCACCCCCCCTTATCTATCATACCAATGCCTCAAAATTCAATGCATTGCATTGAGGCTGCATTGATCGGGCTGCATTTATGGGCACTGATCGGGCTGCATTTATGGGCACTGATCGGGCTGCATTGATGGGCACTGATTGGGCTGCATTGATGGGCACTGATTGGGCTGCATTGATGGGCACTGATGAGGCTGCATTGATGGGCACCGATCGAGCTGCATTGATGGGCTGCATTGGTGGGCACTGATAGGCTGCATGGGTGGGCTACACTGATGGGCGCTGATAGGCTGCAATGATGGGCGCTGAACGGGCTGCATTGATGGGCGCTAATGAGGCTGCACTGATGGGCACTGATGAGGCTGCATTGATGGGCACTGTCAGGCTGCATTAATGGGCTATGATCAAGTTGTTGTTAATATTTATTTTTGTAACTTAATTCTGCATAAATCATTTAACAGTGTAATTTCATGAGATAATTTATGAGGGCGTGTTTAGCGGCGGAATTAGGGGTTGGGTGGGGCAACTGGTGGCGAGTAAATCTTAAGACCTGGCTAGTAGCTTAGGACTTGAAATTTTGAGCCCTGGAATATATTACCAGTTGTATTATCTTTTTATATACACGTTACTACGAAACTGGGTAATAAAAACACCCTACATAAAAATATATAAACAGTGCATAGTCTTATCAATGTGATGGTAAAAGATCATACTAGATTACATAACACTATGTTCATATAAATCAGGATTAATTGGATCCTGCTACAGGATGGCTCTCCTGTCCAGAATCCTAATATATATATATATATATATATATATATATATATATATATATATATATATATATATATATATATATATACACACATACATACACAGGATTCTGCACTTCCCCCTGCAGGGGTCGGAGGGCCGCTTCTGCTGTGATTATTCACAGCAGAAGACGATCGGTGGGTGCCGAGCACTGGATGTCCGCTGACACCTTCATTGTTAGAATACACAGAATCATCGTTAGAATACACAGAACAGTGATCTTATGTAAATAAGGGAGACCTCCGTTCTGACAGGGGGGAAGATATGGATTTTGTGTTCCTGCAAAGCACCTAACACTGTACACAAAAACACTGGCTAGGCACACCGTTAAGCTTTTTAGATGTTTAACCCCTTTCCAGCCAGCGTCATTAGTACAGTACTGAACAGAAAGCTGCTCCAGGTGAGCACATTAATCATCCATTCACAGCATAGCCAGGGTTTAGGTGAAAGTGCTAGCACAGTACGTCTGCATAAGTCAAGTGGTTAAAAAAAATGTATAAACAAAATAGAGTAAAAATTTGGATTATTTGAGGATATCAGCACCAGACTATGAATGAACAATTATTATACACTATACATTCAAAACTACATAAACATAGGCAAGCAACAACTGTGTTTCTATACTTATTTGTATGGAAAAACAGATTTCCAAGGCTTAAAATAAAATGTGATTTAACAAACCTTGAAAAAAGGCGTGATCCCTAAATATTGTTAAGATGCTCATCATTTTAAAGGTAGCAGTTTTAAGCCAGCCATAGACTTATCGGAATTCAGCTAGTTCAGCAGAAACCAGGTGAATTTCGATCCATCTATGGGCAAGCTGGTTATACTGAACAACAAGCCTGTCAGTTTTTTTTTGTATCACTGGGTGATCACTGGGAAACCTCTTACTGTCAGGATACAATAGTGAAGCGGGAGGGATTCCCCCATCAACACTGACTTTGTTGATGGGGGAATTGAGACATTTTATTTTCTTCAACCCATGGTTGGAGAAAATCAAATTGCATAATCTAAGTCAGCTTTATTGATATACAATAAATGGCCTGGAACAAAAGTTAGCTTATGAAAATATCTTTTATGTGGATAGTAGCTCGAAGAGGTGGATGTGGGAGATATGAGGTGGGTAATAATAGCCAATTACCAACCCTGGCCTGTTGTTACCCCAGCAGAAACTAGAGCAGTTATGGCGAACCTTGGCACCCCAGATGGTTTGGATCTACATTTCTCATGATGCTCAACTACTCTGCAGAGTGTATGAGCATCAGGGAAATGTAGTTCCAAAACATCTGGGATGCCAAGGTTCACCCATCACTGAATTACAGTAATGAATGGATACATTGAAATGCCAGCCAGGTAAATTTTAGCAGAGAAAAAGAACATTGTACATGTACACAGTGTGAACCAACAAAGCAAATATGTATAAATAAATGAGGCTTATTTTCATTCTGGGTAACTATTCTTTCCATCTTCTAAGAAGATTAATAAAATCTATACATTTGCAGCGAATGAGAGAAGGCATCTGTTATAAGTGGCATCTAGGGTTGCCAAACTGATATCAATGAATATTTCTACAAGGATTTATTCCAAGCCTTTTTCGTTATGATATAAGCATGTACAGTAATTCAAAATTGGAATAATTTATTCAATTGATTTCTATTGACAATAATGGAATATGCTTAATTTCCATATGCAGACAATGAGTACATTCAATTCATCAATAAATAATGATATATTAAATAAAATGTCAGACAAAAACTTTTACTTTGATGTCAGACTTCAGATCAGGTTGTACACAGAGACTAGACTTCTCTCTGAACTGATATTAAGCCCTATTTCCTGCTAAAGAGGGAGTGGGACATAGATAATGAATTAAGGTTAAGGTAAAAAAAACTTCTGCAAGCTGCTCCCCCTCCCCCCAGCCCCCCTTATACTTACCTAAGCCTAATCTCGATCCAGCAATGTGCATATGAGCAGAGGCTCTCTCCCTCCTCATACACAGCAGTGGAAGCTATTGGCTCTTGTGAATCACAGTCAGTGAGGAGGAAGCGGGGGTGGGGCAGAGCAAAGCTGTGTGTCTTATTGACACACAGAGTGGAGTTCGGGATTGAGCATGCTCAAGTGCTCCCAAAGCTGTGTTGGTCTATCACATAAAATCCCAATATTTTGGTTGCAACATGACAAAATGTGGAAAATTTCAAGGGGTATGAATACTTTTTTAAGGCACTGTATTAAGACAGAATGCGACCTCCGCCTAGGCTCCTCCAAGGGCACATCCTCTGATGCTTTTCAGCCCGCCCACAGGGCTTAGTCTAAGTCAGAATGGGTGTCCTGGGAGAAGCGTAGGCTGAGGTGGCTTTCCGTCTTAATATAGTACATGGGCTGTCAAGAGTGTGGCATCTCAACATTAAACATTACACAGTGGGCTTAGATTAGCACTACAGATGCCGGGACCCAGATGTAGAACCTTTGGGTAACTCCTAAACGTATGCTCCTGATATCTGGAAACAACTGGGTATGTACTGTACATGGCAGGTAGAGTACATTGAATAAAAAGCAGCAAAAGAGGGTTTTCTTGCAGGAAACTTTGCATGTCTCTTTTGCCTAAAACCTATTTTTTCAGACACCTAATCCCTTCTGTCATCTACTAGAATCATCACACTGCATGTCTGGGATTGCTTCTGATTTAAATCTGTGATCCTTGTCTTATTACAAACATTTACAGTAGATGGTAAAGAGGGCTTTTGCTCTCCAGTGTAATGGACTTCTAATCGTTTTTCTGTTGGTCACAACTTAAACGTTATCAACATGTGTAAAGAAAATGGACATGCCTGAAACACTGATTTACACTTTGGTTTATGACTGAGAAAAAATCTACTTTTATGATTTTCTTTTTGTACAAATGAAGTGTAGGTTTTTATAGCCAACAAGACTATAAAATGTGCTTCAATGCACCAAGATTTTTTTTTTACATTTAATGGAAAATCTACAGGGGGGCATGAGTGAATAATTGGCAGTTAACATTTTACTAGTTTAGACATCCATATACTATTCCTTGTTAATTTTCAGCCACCGATAACTGGAAACATCAGTAAAGCCATTATTCTCAGGTGTAGTATTATGGCAAGCTATGAACTTGTCTGCTCTGTCATCAGTATTACTGACATCAGCTCCTTGGCATGCAGCAATGTCTGCAATAGATGAAGAACTCTGTAGCCAGTGTGGCTCTTGTGCCAAGCTAAAGTATAGCAGAATTTATAGGACCAAAGAATGTGCTGCCAACAGATGCCTGATCCAGCATGATGGAATGTCAATAGCCTTTTAGAAAACATGAAAATGACACCACTAATAAATCACTAGTATTAAAAAAAAAAAAAAAAAAAAAAAAAAAAAGAACGATTACTTTGAGAAATAAAGGAGCTGCCTTCTTTCAAGTCTGCGGTGTAATTTAATTACATTAAATTACACTAGGGGGCTGAAAATGATTTTTGATGAGAGACTCTAGAGGCTGTTTATTTTTCATGACAGGGGTGCCTTTGTTTTCTGTGCACCCATAAAGAGAAGAGTCGCTTGTTTTGGTTATAGATATGGCCCCTTGATGATGGGGAGCACTGTAGCTCATACCTATGGCTTTGTGTAGAAGAGCACTCTGGCTGCAGCAGTATTAACCCTCCAGCACATTCCGCACAGGATTTTTAGTTTGATTATAGGATCACTGTGTTATTGTATTTGAGAGCAAATGATTAGCTAAGGGTTGCTTTGAGGATCTGTGTTGTTCTCGTTATGAATGCACACATCATTTGCCAGGTGCAGCACAATTGCTAGGTGCACTGTAAATAATACGATTACTCTACATGCCTCAAATGTTTTATTTCCTTTTGATTCATCTGGATATTCAAGCAGTTTTTCCCTTTTGTTAAATGTTTAAATGAAATGGTGATCAAAGCAAGCTTTTTGTACACCTGATGAGAGATTGTTGTATGGGTAGAAGATTATAAACAAAATTGTTTTAAAATAGAGTTTATAGGAAGCTTATAATATTGTAACCTATTATTACCAGTAAAATATATAATAATATTTTATGTTTTTATTACGGTTTATCAAATAGGAAGAGCTCCCCTCTTTTGCTGGCGTCACAAGGTGGGTGGATGCTCTATGACACCAGTAAAGTCCAGAATTTCACAGAGGTTAACCCCTGGTGTGTCAAGGCCACAGTTTGTGTGGATGTTACACTTGTAACACACCAAAGCCTAAATGATGACAACTAGCAGGCAAACCAAACATGGTACCAGATTGAGAAGAGGAGAGTGGCCCCACAGGTGTTGAAGGCAGATTGCAAAGATAATCTAAGTCCAAAATGCAGTTGAAGGTTGCATTCCAAAAAAACAATTAAAACACAGAATACCCAGGCAATCCTGATAACTGTGCTGCTCCAGCACGACAGTGTCCCCATGTACAGAGACAGGTCAATAAAGGTTAATAAATTGATATGTTTGGAGGAAATTGAGTGACCTGCACTGAGCACTAACCTCAACCTTACTGAACACTTGATGAAATGGAACAAGCAAGGGTTTTTTGTCCAAGATTGCAAGCGGACTTAAAAAAATACACTTCTGGCAAAACGGGCACAGATTCCCACAGACATACCCTAATGTACTGTGAAATACCTTTCCAGAAGAGTGAAGGCTGTTAAAGCCACAAGGGAGGGTAGGGGGCAACTCTGCCCATGGTTTTGGAATGTGATGTTGAAAAACTCATGTAAGTGTGATGGTCAGATTAAGAAAGAGAAATACGTTTTTTATCCAAGGATGAGGGGTCTCATTAGAAGGCACCACATCTCTATAATAGAAACATTCAAAATAAAGTGCGAAAATGGGAGTTTTAAGGTGCCAAATTATTCAATTGAAACATTAGGGCTGCAATGGGGGCACTGTAAGGCTGCAATGTAAGGCTGCAGTGGGGGGAACTGTAAGGCTGCAATGTGGGCACAGTGAGGCTGCAATGTGGGGCACGGTGAGGCTGCAATGTGGGGCACGGTGAGGCTGCAATGTGGGGCACGGTGAGGCTGCAATGTGGGGCACGGTGAGGCTGCAATGTGGGGCACGGTGAGGCTACAATATGGGGCACGGTAAAGGCTGCAATGTGGGGCACGGTGAGGCTACAATGTGGGGCACGGTGAGGCTACAATGTGGGGCACGGTGAGGCTACAATGTGGGGCACGGTAAAGGCTGCAATGTGGGGCACGGTAAAGGCTGCAATGTGGGGCATGGTAAAGGCTGCAATGTGGGGCACGGTAAAGGCTGCAATGTGGGGCACGGTGAGGCTGCAATGTGGGGCACGGTGAGGCGGCAACGTGGGGCTTGGTGAGGCTGCAACGTGGGGCACGGTGAGGCTGCATTGATGGGCACAGGTGAGCCTGCATTGATAAGCACTGGTGAAGCTGTGCTGAGGGGAACTGACAAAGTTGTTGTTAAAATGTATTTATTGTAACTTAATTCTGCATAAAACATTTAAGTGTCATTTCATGAGATAATTTATGATGGCGTGATTAGGGGCGGGGCAGGGTAAGGGTTGGGTGGGGCAATTAGTGGCGAGTAACCCTTGAGACCTGGCTAGTAGCTCAGGACTTGAAATGTTGAGCCCTGGTTGTGCCATTCATCTAGACAGAGAAGTCAGGGGAGGGGGCACGTGGGGGAGGAAATAATATGAGCTCGATTTTAGATAGATTCAGTTTGAGGAAGTGGTGTGACATCCAGGCTGATATGTCTGTTAGTAAATCAGTGATGTGTGAGGAGACTGATGGGGTGAGCTGAGGGGGTAGAGAGATAGATTTGGGAGGCTATCAGCTGACCAAGGGAGGATGTGTAGATCGAGAATAGTAGAGGTCCAAGGACATTAAGGTTGATTTACTAAAGTAAAATATACTGTGCACTGCAAGTGCATTTGCTCTAGATCTGAGGGGAAGTTCTGAAATGAGGGGGAGCTCTGCTAATATCTATCATCCAATCATGTGCAAGCAAAAATGCTGTTTTTTTATTTTCCTTGTATGTGATTGTAATCTTTGCAAAGTGGAGTTTTACCTCATTCACTGAGCTCTGGAGCAAGTGCACTTACAGTGCACAGTATATTTGCCTTTAGTAAAGTAACCCCATTATATTCAAGCTTCATATTAATAACATACCAACATGTGGGATCAATGGTGCTTTAGTTTGGCATAACATTGGATAATGGTAAATGTACCATAACTCTGGAGTGAGAATTTAAAGTGATTGTAAAGGCTCTGCTTTTTTTAAATTAAAATAACTAACATGGTATACTTACCTGCTCTGTGCAATGGTTTTGCACAGAGCAGTGTCAAACCTCCCACTTCTGGGGTCCCCTGACGGCGCTTTAGGCTCCTCCTCTTCTGTGTCTGCCCCCATAGAAAGTGCTTGCTATGGGGGCAGACACGTGAGCTTGGAACCCTAGCTGGGCTGTGTGTATCCATATATAGATAAAAAGTGCTGCGCTGCTGTGATATACCAATGTGTACAATGAAAACTACTAGAAATCCATCAAAGAAGTGAATAGAAATAAACTTGCCATTATTCCTTATAGCTCATCTGTGACTTCACCTCTCTCCTCCCCACGCATATCGTCACTAACCCTGTGACTTCACCATCCCTGATGAAGTCACAGGGTTAGTGACGATACGCGTGGGGAGGAGTAAGGCGACATCACGGATGAGCTACAGAGGAGTAACTGCAAGTCTTTAATCAGTTTGTGCCTATATTGGAATGCTATTTTACAAGTGTCTTTAATGTGAGTGTAATGCATAGTTTTAACAAAATCTTTGGAGGTTTACATACTACACTATTCTAGTTTATCTGTGATTATGAGCTCTGTCTAGAGATTACCACAGGGATATCCATGATACTGGATAAGGAGAAAAGAGATACCAAACAACGTCTGAGCGGTGACCATCCCTAAGGGAGTCTATACATCTGACTACCCCTGGGGAACAGATGTTTCTAGACTTATAACTTAGGTCTAAGTAACGGGTACAGGGCCACTCTAATATTTTCACAAGCTGGTGGAGCACTGGAGAAGATACAGCAAGCACTTGCAGCACTGGGATTTGGGTTATAAACACCGGTAGAATGTTTTATGTAGAATATAACAGGGGAAGACTACACCTAATGGTGGAATTCATAATCAAAAAGGAGACACAGCAAGTGGAATATTTCACTGATTGAACACTTTTAATACACTATTGCCAAATAGTGTTTTTTGGACTTGGTAGCACTGGGCATTCATTGTGTTAATTAGGGATCACTGTATATTATTGGATTCTTTTTATTAGTCTTTTCTTTATTTAGAAAGTTTATTTCTATTCACTTCTTTGACAGATTTATAGTATTTGTCATTGTACACATTGGTATATCAGAGCAGCTCAGCATTTTTTATCTATATACAGTTGCAAAAAAAGTATGTGAACCCTGTTTGGAAAGATAAGGATTTCTGCACAAATTGGTCATAAAATGTGATCTGATCTTCATCTAAGTCACACCAATAGACAATCACAGTCTGCTTAAACTAATAACACACAAAGAATTAAATGTTACCATGTTTTTATTGAACACACCATGTAAACATTCACAGTGCAGGTGTAAAAAGTATGTGAACCCTTGGATTTAATAACTGGTTGAACCTCCTTTGGCAGCAATAACTTCAACCAAATGTTTCCTGAAGTTGCAGATCAGATGTGCACAACGCTCGGGAGTAATTCTTGACCATTCCTCTTTACAAAACTGTTTCAGTTCAGCAATATTCTTGGGATGTCTGGTGTGAATCACTTTCTTGAGGTCATGCCACAGCATCTCAATCGGGTTGAGGTCAGGACTCTGACTGGGCCACTCCAGAAGGTGTATTTTCTTCTGTTTAAGCCATTCTGTTGTTGATTTACTTCTATGCATTGGGTCGTTATCCTGTTACAACACCCATCTTCTGTTAAGCTTCAGCTGGTGGACAGATGGCCTTAAGTTCTCCTGCAAAATGTCTTGATAAACTTGGGAATTAATTTTTCCTTCGATGATAGCAATCCGTCCAGGCCCTGACGCAGCAAAGCACCCCCAAACCATGATGTCCCCACCACCATACTTCACAGTTGGGATGAGGTTTTGATGTTGGTGTGCTGTGCCTCTTTTTCTCCACACATAGTGTTGTGTGTTTCTTCCAAACAACTCAACTTTGGTTTCATCTGTCCACAGAATATTTTGCCAGTACTGCTGTGGAACATCCAGGTGCTCTTGTGCAAACTGTAAACGTGCAGCAATGTTTTTTTTTAACAGCACTGGCTTCCTCTGTGGTATCCTCCCATGAAATCCCTTCTTGTTTAGTGTTTTACGTATCGTAGATTCACTAACAGGGATGTTAACATATGCCAGAGACTTTTGTAAGTCTTTAGCTGACACTCTAGGATTCTTCTTCACCTCATTGAGCAGTCTGTGCTGTGCTCTTGCAGTCATCTTTACAGGACGCCCACTCCTAGGGAGAGTAGCAGCAGTGCTGAACTTTCTCCATTTATAGACAATTTGTCTTACCGTGGACTGATGAACAGCAAGGCTTTTGGAGATACTTTTATAACCCTTTCCAGCTTTGTGCAAGTCAACAATTCTTAATCGTAGGTCTTCTGAGAGCTCTTTTGTGCGAGGCATCATTCACATCAGGCAATGCTTCTTGTGAAAAGCAAACCCAGAACTGGTGTGTGTTTTTTTATAGGGCAGGGCAGCTGTAACCAACACCTCCAATCTCATCTCATTGATTGGACTCCAGTTGGCTGACACCTCACTCTAATTAGCTCTTGGAGATCTCATTAGTCTAGGGGTTCACGTACTTTTTTCACCTGCACTGTGAATGTTTGCATTGTGTGTTCAATAAAAACATGGTAACATTTAATTATTTGTGTGTTATTAGTTTAAGCAGACTGTGATAGTCTATTTTTGTGACTTAGATGAAAATCAGATCACATTTTTTGACCAATTGTGCAGAAATCCATATCATTCCAAAAGGGTTCACATACATTTTTTTGCAACTGTATTTGCTACTATATGTGAGGAACACACATTCAGTGATTGCAGAAACTGTCAGAACAACACAGGTTAACAGGTTTCTTTTACACATTTGTGTGTATCCATGGACACACACGGCTTGGCTCCACCCAACTGTTCCCTCCTCACAGAATTTGATTGACAGCAGCAAGAGCCAATGGTTCCTACTACTGCCTCTGTGCCTGTAAGGTGAGAAAGCAGCAATGCTGCTCTTGGGCACAGCACTGGATTGAAAGAGAATCCAGTTAAAAAAACTTATGCCTTTAGAACCACTTTAACCAAAGTCAACTATTATTGCACAGGTTAAACACTAACGTTAAATAAGTGTTAAAAAGAAACAACCTTAAAGTACACAAGAATATTTAGTAGCATTTATGAAAAATGAATGGAGATTTTGGAACCATTATGTTTGTATGCTTATCAAATACCAGCCACATGCAGCATTTTTGGAAGATATTCAATACATGAGTTTAATAACGGCAGTGCCTCAGTATTTTTTTATTTTATTGTGTCTCACTTGTACACAGCAGATGCTGTCCCAGCTGTGGACTCACATCATAGTTGCACGATACAAAATCATGTTAGTCAACCAACACTTATCCTGTTCTTTCACAGAAAATATGAATCTTAGCCACAATAGAAACCGCTAGGACATTTCCTGGCTATCTGCCTCATTCTCCCTTATGTTACATCTGCTGCATGCCAAAACTCAGTCACTAAAAGATGGTTTCATCCTACTGAAAGATGCAAATCTTTGAATATAACATCAAGATTTCACAAATCCAAAACACACAGAGCTAATGCCAGGAGACAGTCATGATGTAATACATTAGTCTGTCACAAACATCTCAGCTTCACAAACTATCCACCATAACAATGAATATGTCATTTATACTTGTATCATATCTTAAGCTTACAGTGTTAAGAAAAAATGACACCTGTCATACTATACTGCTCTATACTAAAACAAGAAGAAATTTAACAATATTATATGCTATAACTAGTTCTTAAAATATACCCCATTATTATGGTAGTCATGGCAGATCTGTGTTCATGGGCTGCTGGCCAGAGTCAAGGGGTTTGCATACTACAAGGACATTATTAGAAGGTGATGTGATACATGGTGGTTAGGCTTCGTTCACACTGTTGGGAGAGGGACAATAAAAACAGTCAGTTGATCTGGGTTTTTGTCAACCCCTACCTGCTCACTTCCAAATTTACATGGTTGCTGCGGGAATGAGCTCACATTGCCATGGCTGTGATGCTCCTGTCAAACATGGTCATTGAAGTCAATGTATCGGCACTGCAACTTCGTGTTAAATGTGGCTACAGTCATTGTACCACGATAGTTCAATGTACAATCCCTGTTGAGATAGAAAAGTCCACCTGGTTGATCAAAAAGCAGGTGCAGGAGGCAGCGATGATCCGGTTGTCAACCACAATCTGTAAAGCAATCAAATTTGAAAGCAATACAGTTTGCCATCTGTGTGAAAATGGCCTTATTCCCACACAGCGTTGGGTGCTTGGAGCCTCTGACATACAGAAAGCGTGATGTCAAAAATGTCAGTATTATGCATTTATCTGAGCCACCAATCAGATTCAAAGCTGCTTTGAACATTTGAGTGATAATAAAGTAAGCAGAGAGTATATAAGTTACAGTGTAACTAAACTTAACTCTTAAAAACTATGAGCAGGCTGCTCTTTATTGCAGAAGAGACATGCTATATCTATTCAGCAATAACACACATTTAGGCTCCATTCACACCTAGGCGTTTTGAATCGCGGGAAGAAGCAACGCAATTCTGCCCACAATTCCAAATCGCAGCAAAACTGGGTACGCATTTGTGATGCCATTACTTCTTAATGGCACCCCAGTCACAGTGCAATTTTGCCATGGTTACCGCGCAATCAATTGCGCTACAATAGTGGCAAATTCCAACGCATGTCGCCCAAAAGAAGCTCCTGCTTCTTTTTGAGCGACAAGCTTTGCGTGTTGCGATTTTGCCACGATTGCAGTGTGATTTATCACGCCTGACCTCACAAATGTCAAACATTCCCATAGACACACTCCTAAACCTTGTGGGCAGCCTTCCCAGAAGAGTTGAAGCTGTTACAGCTGCAAAGGGTGGGCCAACTCAATATTGAACCCTACAGACTAAGACTGAGGTGCCATTAAAGTTCATGTGCTTGTAAAGGTAGGTGTCCCAATACTTGTGACAAGATAGTATATGTAAAAAATGTAAGTATACATATGCATGTAAACCTGTATTAATAAAAATAAGGAAGCCTCCATTGCTGAGAATACTGGTTACATCACTGCATTAGGCTTCAAATATTTTAGACACTGACCTGGAAAATGATTAAAAAACAAAACAAAAAAAACTCTGATATACAAATTGGTACTGAAAAAACATAACAGCATAACTGCATAACAGCAGAGTTCAGCAATGGTGGCCTCCATACTTCCACACTACAAGTTTTCTTTACTAATTTCCAGTAGCTTTAATGTACTTAACAACATTTTTTAGATAGGCTAACAGACATGCAGATAGCTGTGTAGGAGTATGTATTTGTTTATTTTCTACATGTATTGAATACCATCCGATGAGGTTACATTTAGAATCATCGGATGTCTAAATCTATATACTAGTCTTCTGAAACATGTTTGGATGTCTTGGAGGATGTTAATGCACCAAATACAATACAAACATATTTTATGTGGGAGACTGAAAATAAATAGCTTTGATGTTAATTGTAAGCTCAACGAGAACACATCCTTCAAAGTATAACTTGCAACAGAGAAGGTTATATGAATACCAGCTAACTGGAGCATGTAAAAGCAAACAAGATATACTACTATTAATGCAGTCATGTGCTATGATGCCAGTGTGGGGATTACAGAGATCAGGAAAAGCTTTTCTTGTGCTAACAGAAATGTATGGCTTGTGTGGGAACAAGAAAACTGAGTCTAGGTTAATGAATGAATCGAGAAAGGATAAGTTTACCCCTGATAAGGGGAGGCTAATTGGAATTACTTGCTCTAAGGCAGCATTTTTTAATAAGGGTGCCTTGGCAAAATGCCTAACAATTGTCCAAAAATTGTATACTAGCCATCGGGTGGATCAGGCCTGCCTTTTAGTTACACAAAGCCACAGGTTTTCATTGTGCACCTTTACAGCCTTCTAGCTGCCAGCACCCTAACAACCTATGACATCATCAGTTCATAGATGTTGGGAGCTGCAAAATTTTAACAAAACATAACAACCGCAAAGGTGATCAAATACCACCAAAAGAAAGCTCTATTTGTGGGGAAAAAAAATTATAAAAATGTCATTTTGGTACAGTGTTGTATGACCGCGCAATTGTCATTCAATGTGCATCGGCGCTGAAAGCTAAAAATTGGTCTGGACAGGAGGGGGGTTTAAGTGCCCAGTAAGCAACTGGTTAAACTACGGTGCTTATTGAGATATATATATGACACATGGTTAATATTTTAAACAAATAGTGAGCAGCTTAGTCAAATATTTACACGGCATATCATTTTCTCTGAAAAGTATTGAAACAGCAAGACATTTCTCTTGCAACAATGCCGCCACCAAATGGTAGTATGCAGGCAATGCAGCACATCATGTAAAAAGACAATCATTGGCAAACTCATTGTGAAAAGCAGGGACAAATTATAGTGAAAAAAGGTGTTCCTATTATTGTTCACTTGTGAAAACTATCAGTGAGATACTAAAGTTTAAAAAAATAAATAAAAAAACACTACAGTTGTGCATTATTAATTCAGAATCCAGAGTTAGCCTTTGGTGTTGTACTACCTGAAGCCTAAACTTTCTCTAGCCAAAATTTTTTTTCAGTATGAATAGCGTAAGTAATTTTGGCTTTGGGTTAAATACTACTTTAAATTCCAGTGAAGGTTCAAATATAAATGGATAGCTGGGACAAACATCTTTTTTTTTTTTTTTTTGGGTTAGGTCATCAGATAATTAAAATAAATGGGAATAGACTGGGGCACTACAGCAATTTCTCGATGGAAGAGAAATTAATGAGATGGTACTCTACACATTGCCTATATGCACCTTAACTGACAATTGCGCGTCGTGCGACGTGGCTCCCAAACAAAATTGACGTCCTTTTTTTCCCAGCTTTCTTTTGGTGGTATTTGATCGCCCCTGGGGTTTTTATTTTTTTGCGCTATAAACAAAAATAGAGCGACAATTTTGAAAAAAAAATGCATTATTTTTTATTTTTTGCTATAATAAATATCCCAAAAAATATATTAAAAAAATTTTTTTTTTCCTCAGTTTAGGCCGATACGTATTCTTCTACATATTTTTGGTAAAAAAAATCGCAATAAGCGATTATTGATCGGTTTGCGCAGAAGTTATAGCGTTTACAAGATAGGGGATAGTTTTATAGCATTTTTATTAATAATTTTTTTTTATTATTAATGGCGGAGATCTGCGATTTTTTTTTGTGACTGCGACATTATGGCGGACACATCGGACATTTTTGACACATTTTTGGGACCATTGTCATTTTTACAGCAATTAATGCATTAAATGCATTGATTTCTGTATAAATGACACTAGCAGTTTAGGGGTTAACCACAAGTGTCACTAAACCCACATCATAAAAAAAAACACAAATAAATGCTGTATTACATGCTGTTCATACTCACTCAGTCACTATGAGAATTGTTTTATGTATTCTGCAAAAAAACTGTTTGATCCTGCTGCTCTCTATCTCCACCTTCTCTTCATGTCCCCAATTCAGCTCAGGATTTTGCAGCTTTGGTGGCTGCTCTGCACATGCCCAGTTTTCAGTGAGTTTCTATGCTGAGAATTTCCTCCCTATCACATCTGAGCAACCCATGCGACTGTAGAGTCACACATGTGGGTGTATACACAGTGGTAAATGACAGCCAACATCCTCCCTCCTCGTCAGAGCCCACTAACCAGCTAAACACAATGGGGGAAGGGATATTACATGTAGATTAATGGTGGCTTCTCCTCCCTCTAATTCAGAGACACAGGCTGGAGGGGCACAACACAGTCTGTGACTGGCAGAAATTCACCCACACCATGTTGTTTCCAAAAAATAATAAAGATTTGATTTTAAATATATATTTGTATGACAATTTAAAAATGTTTATCGATACTATTTATTTATTTTTGCTTTGTATTCCAAAGGCTGTTTTTTTATTTTTATTTTTTATGTGACCAGCAGCAGAGGACTGGAAGCTCCTCCTGCTTATGTTTCCCTACAGAGAGGTTGGAAAGAGCTGGTCATTTGACAGCTGTATATCGATTAGGAAAAAGGTACTTAGATTTTTTTTTAAATTAAAATAATTAAAGTGCCATCATCCATATACAGAAATAGAAGGGACAATGTAACTTAAAACAAACAGTGTGAGTTTAGTATCACTTTAAGTTTTATTTTTTAACTTTGACCGGAGTGTACATTTAAATCATTGACAAAACTACAGCAATAGCAGTGCATATGGCCTCTATGGGGACCACATTTTGCAATACGGCACTGCACCGCTTTAACTGACCATTGCGTGGTCGTGTGACATTGCACCCAAACAAAATTGACGTCCTTTTTTCCCACAAATAGAGCTTTCTTTTGGTGGTATTTGATCACCTCTGCAGTTTTAATTTTTTGCGCTATAAACAAAAAAAGAGCGAAAATTTTGAAAAAAAAGCAATATTTTTTACTTTTTTGCTATAATAAATATCCCCAAAAATATATAAAAAAACTAATTTGTTTCTCAGTTTAGGTCGATATGCATTATTCTACAAATTTTTTGGTAAAAAAAAAAAATGCAATAAGCGTATATTGATTGGTTTGCGCAAAAGTTATAGCGTCTACAAAATATGGGCTAGATTTATGGCATTTTTATTACTAATTTATTTTATTAGTAATGGCAGCGATCTGCGATTTTTATCGTGACTGCGACATTATGGCGGACACATCGGACACTATTTTGGGACCATTGTCGATTATACAGCGATCAGTGCTATAAAAATGCACTGATTAATGTGTAAATGACACTGGCAGGGAAGGGGTTAAACACTAGGGGCGATCAAGGGGTTAAGTGTGTCCTAGGTAGTGATTATATCTGTGAGCGGGATTGCCTCATTAGAACATGACAGAGATCACTGCTCCCAATGACAAGTAGCAGTAGATCTCTGTCATGTTGCTAGACAGAACAGGGAAATGCCTTGTTTACATAGGCATCTCCCCATTCTGCCGATCCTTGACACGATCGCGGGCCCCCGGCATTCTATACATTAAGATAAAAAACCTTTTGTGTGTAGCAGCCTTCCCAACACCCCTAATTACTTACCTGAGCCCCATCTCTCTCCAGCGATGTCCACAAATCTCTAAGAGATCTGCAACACTTCTCCTGATTGGCTAAAACACAGCAGCACCATTGACTTCCACGGCTGTCAATCTAAGTCAGCCCATCAGGGGTGAGAGGGGGCGGGGCCAGGGCTCTGTGTCTGAAAGAACACACAGAGCTGTGACTCAGCTTGGGTGCCCCCATAGGAAGCTACTGACTGTGGGGGCACTCAATAGGAGGGAGAAGCCAGGAGCAGCAAAGAGGGATCCGAGAAGAGGAGGATCCGGTCTGCTCTGCGCAAAACCAAAGGTAAGTAAAACATGTTTGTATTTTTTTTTTTCTTTTTCTTAAAGAGACTTTACAATCACTTTAAGGAGATGCCAAAAACATGAGTTGTTGAGTGTACTTGAGGATAGAGTCAATAACACCAAAGACAAGCTCTTGTCAGCCTCATACCAATGAGAAGTATATCATGCAGCAGGTGTTCAGAGACACAGGTGTGTAAAATGCTTACAGAATGATACTTGCATCAGAAAAAGGAGCTGAAAGTCACAAATGAATGAACTAAAAATGTAAACTTTATTAACACTAAATCGAAAAAATTCTTGTGTCGCAAACATACTGTATATGTTATATCAATTTTCAAACAAATGTGGAGTTAACTTTGAACCTGACCTCTTACTTTATACATGATATTAAACAAAACCCTGAAGCAGAATAATTACCTTATCCTGCACGGTAGAAACTGGGCCGAAAAGTGTGAAAGCCAAGAACTGCTCATCCATTGTGTTACTGATTAAAATATTTGTCCCCTAACAAGCAGCGTTTTAGCAAGCTTCATAAATATACTTCAAATAACCTGCTGTTACCCTGGGGACTAACGTAATAGTCTTCCACTTATGGCAATGGACTTTATAAGGCATTTGGATATTCATGCATAAACAAAAGTCTTCAGAGTATAAACCTGAATAGTATGCTATGCCAAGGATATAGACCTTATGGTTAAACTACAAATGCTACATTGCAGCATGCACTCTACACACCACACCAAGAAACTAAAACATACATCACTATGTACCCTGATAAACACTGCACCAAGCAATCTCATACAGCAACATGCACTCCAGAACTCACAGTATCATACACCTCAACACATGCAGCATCATACAGCCATTACATGCAATACCCCAGACAGTTCCAATATGTGGTTCAGTAGGCTGCATGGACATCTTCAGCTCATGAACATTTGCTTTTCCTGGACTCCTAACAGACTGGGATCTTTCCTCACTATCTCCACATCACGTTCCTCTATACTTCACTCTATCTTCCAGCGGTGCCATGTGCTGGAACTCGAGCCCTGGCACTGCAGATTTACTGTATATTGAGATACCTATGATTTTGGGGAAAAGCATCCAGATGGAATAATAATTAATTAAACTTAAACCAGAGGGATGCCCTAGCTCACAATTAATATTTGCTACTTTGTTTGTTAATGGCTGGTAAGCAAACCTTAGCAAAAGCATCAAAATAATCTACAGTAAAACAAGTTAAGACTTGGTGCATGATAAATAAGAAACTTTCTGTGTCAATAATAATAAGAATAAAATCAAATGAAGAGGAGACCTAGTGGCGGTTGTTTGCACGCCAAGGTGGTGTTTTTTGCATGTTTTAAAATCTTTTTCTCTTCATTGCCGTACATCTACAATATGGATATCCAATCACCGGGAGAGTTGGAGAAGAGATACCTTCACCCGGATATAGGATACACCTGACGTCTCATAGCTTATCAGTGGAAGAAAGGTGACATCCTCACCTATACACAGAATACATCCAGAAGTCCTAGTCATTGGTGGAAGGCGATACTCCAACCCATATACCAGGCAATTTTGATTAGATTATAATCAAAAAGAATATTGTCGGTGAGTTGGGACCCAGGAGGGGAGCACGGAGTGTCACCCGGATCTGCACACTACGAGTTGAACAAGTTCAGCATACCATATATATGGATGGACTTTATATGATTGCACTTTATAAGTTTGCACTATATTTGCACCAAGCACTTTATATTGTTAATTTTTTTTATTGTAATGATTATATTAATATAGGCACTTTATTGTTTGTTGGAGCAGCGCTGAGTATAACATTTACACGTTAAGAAACTTTCTGTGATACCCAACTCTGTGCCTAAACTTCAAAGGGTCTGGGTACCATGAATAATTCTTTACATGCTTCCAAACGTTGACCAATATAGCTCGCTATTTGATGAGCACCTAACTAGACCACACCACCCTTGGGTCCCCCTTTTCCTCATTCTCTACCTATGCCTCTCCTTCCCATCCTTTCCAACTCCCTCTTCTTTCTTGTTCTTCTGTCGTTTTTTTACCTCCCCCTTTCTCCCTTTCTGCATATTGATCCTCCTTTTTACTCTCTCCCTTTTCTGTTACTTATCTCTCTCTTTGGTTCTATGTTAGCACTTATGACCTTATCTAACAGGCCAATGGCCCCATAACCTCCAGGTTCATTATCCAATGTAAACAGGCATTTACAAAGTTTCAGGATACATTTAATATTGTTTAAGCATTATAAGTGTATTCTGTGTATCCCTGCTTGCTATGTCCAAAATTGTAGGAAATATAACCTGTGTACTAAAATGCCTTGTTTAAATGTAGATCCACTAAATCGATTGGGTTAACAAGTAGACCTTGTAATGGTAAAGCTGGTGTGTGCATGATCCTGGAATGTTAGATGGCCAATATCTATCAATGTATCCTGACAACTTTCAGAAATGTGGTGGTAGTCTGTTATATTGGAGTTCTATATCTATGTTCTCTCAAGAGACCTGCATAAGCCCAGACAACAAGCCAAAGTTGAAGTCTGACACATGGAGCAAACGACTGTGAGACCTTGCTCATTAAGCTGTTGAAAAATAGGCAGGTAAAAATAAGTGTAGAAAATTCTGTGGGCATCTTTTGCTAATGATTACAAAGCAAAATAAATTATCGAAATATGGATTGCAAATATTGTTCTAGACCAGGATTCCCTATTATGTGTTTAATTCAAAGTAAAATTACCTTTGCTTACAAGCACTGTTCAGTATTGAGCAATTATAGATTTAACCACTAGATGGTGGTAGCGCTGTTAACATAAAATAACTCTTCTAAACATTCGCTACCTTGGGAAGTTTATCCATTGTATTATTCCCATTGCCCACTGTTACTTGCATATACTGTACATGCATCATGTTGCCTGAGACACTTTACTGGCATCTTTGTTTTGTCATTTCTATTTATGTGAAGGGAACATAAAACAGAAATTATTAGAGAAAGTTCTTAACAGCCGCAAAAGTAAAATGCAACTGTTAACAGTATATATGTAGCACTAAAATCTTGAATCGATTTTTTTCATCCTGCCTCAAGAATTGCGATTTATTGTGCAGAAATTGTTTGTCTAAATAAAAAAGTAAAATAACTGAGAAAATGTGAGTCAAAACAGGAAAAACTGAATTTTATACTTGCTGACTGATACTTCAAACAGTTCTGCAAATGTAACACAATATTTTACCTGAACAGGTCGCCCATCATCTTGTCCAATCATATTTCTCCATTCAAGCAAAGAGCGCTGAATACTTTGAAGTCCGGTCTCCCATAGCCTAACGCTGCCTCCCATATCTACTGTGACAACTCCACTGTTTCCATGTGCAGCCAGCAGAATGTCTGTGTCTGATATTTTAGACAGCCAAGATGTGTACGGAGACACTGATACAGCTCTGAAACACAAAAGATTGCAGCTGTTCATAACAGTAAATGAAGAAAAAAAAAAATCAGATCATGATCCAACAACAAAAATATGAGAAGACAAAAATAATAAATTGTCACATGATTTTTAGAATACAAATCCAGCCAATAAAATTAGCAAAAATTGCCGGCAACACGATTGCTTCTTCTTACACATTTTTATTTGGCACTAACAGCAGTGCTACATCTAAAGTGCTAACGCGTTTCGGCCCAGAGCCTTCTTTAATTATTGTAAATCTCAATGTGAACATACAGAGCAGAAATGAAAGTAAAAGTGTCTATAAGGAGTTACTGGATTCTGATTATAACTTTGTAAAGTAATTATATATATTACCTAGAATAAAGATTGAATTCTTCAAAACAATTGTATCAGTTTACTGAATTAGTGATGTAGACTACGTTTGCAGCAATATATTTATCATCAGTAAGGCAATGAATATAGCAGACTTCTGATGACTTTTTGAGTGAGGTTATGGGATTGGCTAACAGCAGCGTGTTTTTGCTAAAGGTGCGGGAAAATGTGCAATTTACATGCAGTCCCGCATGTAGGGCAGGCAATTAAAATGAAAGGGTTGCACTAAACGCGACATGTAAAATCGGGCGAACACCGTTGCATATGTTTGAACAGAGCCTTAGGTCTTATCTCACAACTCTGTTACTTATATGACATTAAATGATTTTAACAAATATAAAATTTTCTTTTCAATAATTACACCTAATAGACCCTTCAATGTAAAAATCCCCCAAAAAATAAAGAAAAAAAAAGTTTCAATATATAGAAAGATAAATGCACAAATATTTGTTATTTTCTGTGAAAATGTTTTAATGGAAAACCCTGTTACAAACAAAAAAAAATCCATATCTATCCTTGAAAGGTAACTAGTTTTTAAACATTTTTTTATACAAGGCCCATGAGGATTTTTTTGTCTAATTGACTTGTCATATGAAAGAGATGTGAGCAAGTACATGAAACTCCCACTATCTATTATGACATGTAAGCTGACACAGAATGAGATTTGTCAAGAAAGCAATGGCTTCAGGGTGAGAACTGGAAGAAGCACATATATATAAGAGACAGTCACATACACTTGTCTCAGTCATGGGTGCGCCATGGTCTCATAAAGATTTAGGTCAGTCCAAGAAAAAGCAAATATTTAAAAGAGGAATAGAAATAAGAGATTGTTATGTGGAATGAAAGCAGATCAGACCCTTGTTTATCTGCGTGCTTTAAAGGTCAATCAATAATGAAGATTTTAGTAGCACTATAACAATTATCTGTGTAGCTCAGTTTATAACCATTTTACCTTGAGACTTTGAAATAATGGACTCAACTCAGTTTCACCTTATTGATAATGATATTATAAGGCAGAGTGCCAATGTAAAAATGACAAAATATTTTTAACTTCATCTACATACAGAAAGTGGAGTTCTCACAACGGGGTTAATTTACCAAAGGAAAATAGGCTGTTCACTTTGCAAGAGAATTTTCCCCAGAGCTTAGTGAATGAGCTAAAGCTGTACTGACTTCATCCCATGACTTTTTTTCCTATTTCACTTGCAACTGATCAGGTATTGTGTGAAAAGAAAAACATCACCACCTTCACTAATCTCTTGGGGGAATTCCTTAGCAAGGTAAACGGCCTATTTGACTTTAAACTAGCTATAGATGGTGCAATTTTCTTTACTGCAACCTCCCGTGGAGCTATTGTGGTGCGGGGGGTGGGTGCAGGGAGCCATCCAGGAGAATACAGTGATTATTGCTAGCAGCTATAACCACTGGCAATAATTGCATGAAAAATTGGTTGTACCCAGTGGATCAATGAATTGACTTGGGTACAATCAGCCTGGGCATACATGGTTAGAATTTCGGCCGGTGCCTGCTGAACTGGCCCAGATTCACACCACCTACGGCGGTCTTTAGTAAATCAACCCCAGTGTGTTTTTGTATAGTCTTCGCGTACCTGATAATTCTAAGCACATTTTCACCACAAAACTTTATGTTTTGTGTCAACATATTACTATGTTGATGTTATATGATAATGATCAATATGTTAATATTTGCCAGTGTTTATATGACTAGCTATTGCATCTACTTGAAGAAATACAACATAAAACATTCGTAGGCAAGCTGGACTCCAAGAACTGAAAATACAAGGCAACACCAATGACATTAATATATACAGTAGAAAAATAGCAGGGGAACTTTTGAGTTTTTTCCTAGAAAAATAGTTTTTCAGGTTTTTGGGATGTCCAAATGTCTAGTGAAGGTGATACTTTGAGGCTAACAGTGTTAGAATGTATTTGAATAAAAGCCATGGATAACATTTTCGTAACCTATAAAAAGTGTAGTATGACCATTTAAGTTTTGTTGTTTGCATAGTTTATGCCATAGACACCACCTTGAATATACAAAGGGGTTATTTGCTACTGTTTAACAAAGTAGCTCTAAGGCTCGGTTCACACTCCTTAGGAACAGACTTGTAAGACCAAAAAGTCGCAGGACATGTGAAATGCCATGTATCTCTATGAGAGCCATTCCAATTGACACTACTGAAGTCGCTGCGACTTCAGAAAAGGTTCCTGCACTACTTTGGTCTGACTTTGGCACTGCTTCAGTGGCAGATAGTGTAAAAGTCGTAACAAAGTCAGACTCCAACGTTGAACTGAAAATTACTGAGTTTAGGTATTTTATTAGGGGTGATATGAGGTTCCAAGAATTTTTTTTTTTAAATTAGGCTGGGCTTCAAACATGTCTGCCCTTGCTCATCCACATGGTGGTGATAGGATTAGTGGTTTACACAAGAAGGATGAGATTTTTAGTCCTCCAGTTCATTTCACAGAAAGCGACAAAGACACTGCATTTCTGGTAAGGACAAAAGGAATTTTTCGGATTTGATTAAATGTTATTAGCTATAAAAAAATTTAAGTAATACAGCTACCACATCTAAGGACTGGTAAACGGCAATATATTACATTTTTGTGTTTAATTATGCTTTTAGCTTTGTATAACAATAAATGTATTTATTTTTTCATGAAATGTCAAAATTAACGCTGTCACGTCTTTGTAAATGATGTACAGTATAACAATAAATGAAGTCCCTTTTGCCAGCAAAACACAAAATCATTCTTTGCTTTCTTCACCATAAATCTGTTTAATTGTAGATTATATTTCAGACCAGGAAATATTAGGTTTAATGTCTGCTTACAAAAATAGAAGCAATATTGTCGAAATATCACTGTGTGTGCTTGGTGCTATATCAAGAATAATAAAAAAAAAAAAAAAGAGGAAAATGTCTCTGGAGTTAAAAGCAGCCAAACTGATTCTTTCCAGGCTCTGCATAGAACAACAAGTGGAATCAGGTTGGTTTGGTTATTAGAGAAACTTTTCTTTGCTCCAGTCTTTAAAAACTAACCATACAAGCCAATCCCACACAATCACTTCTTTGCATTTTTCAAGCCTAGTTCTCCTTGCCAGCATTAAAGACCTCAATGTAGACTAATCTTACCTGGGAACCGGAATATACTTCAGTTTCTTCGAATTAAGGTCAGTAACTTCTAAAAATGCAGTGGAGCTGGGGGGAACTGTATCTAATTGTAGAATAGAAAAAACACAAAATAAGTCATTATATCAACAAGAATGTAAATCATTATTTTGAAATATTTCCTCTAGAGAATTCAAACCATTTTCTAAAGTAAAATCTCTGTGGAAAACAAATTATGAATGCTTTGTTGACGTGTTTCATTTTTTCATTTCAGTAGAAATGTTGCATCTAATTATGAAATGAAGGGATTTGTCTATTAATGTAATTTCCATGAAGTGCAATGGGAAGCTTGCATGCCACAAACTGTGAAGCCTAAGTATACTGTATATAATTTCTGACATTCTTTCACACCAGCTGACACACACTGATTTATTTATAGATTTTAAAGGTTGTCTCTACTTCTTCTACAACCCCTCACATCACGGAGAAAGGAAAACATAGATGACAGACAAAGCCTTTACAAAAACAGATGACGGTAAAAGGTTCAGATTTAGCTTTACATCTAAATTCTAGCTCCCAAACAAAGTTTAGAATTCAGTGCTCAGAAGTTATTGGGCTTTTTGTAGTATACAAGACTTTGAGGCTCCATGCACACTGAAGATCATAAATGGCCGTTTTTGGGAGTTTGGGCATTATTTTTTAACAGCCCATAAACTCCCCTCTATGTTATCCTATGTGTCTATGCACACATGGACGTTTTAGGACGTTTATCAGCAGGGGAGTTTATGGGCTGTTGTCTGAACGCCCTAAAATAACATTCAAGAGCAGTCCTAAAAACGCCAGATAACAGTAAAGGCTGTTAAATGCGGTTTAACGCTGTAAACAGAGCGTTACTCTGCCTCTATTCAAAATCAATGGTTCCCTATGGCAGCCCATTGATTTGAATAGAAGTCGCACCAAAAGTCGGATCATGATCCGACTTGCGGTGCACGACTTGTGTGAAGGGGGACGATCTGGTATGGATTTTAAGGGGAACCCTCCACGCCAAAAAACTGCCATGGCGTCCCCCCCAAAATCCATACCAGACCCTTATCTAAGCACTCAGCCTGGCAGGTCAGGATAGGGAGGGGACGAGTGAGCGCCTCCCCCCCCCACCAGGCCACATGCCCTCAGCTAAACGCGCATTAAATTGTGTTTTTAAAGCAGCGTTTTCCTGCCAGCATTCTGACTTTTTGAGCGTCCTGTGTGCATTGAGCCTGAAAATGAAATGTGCTGAAACACAATGTTTTTGTTCATAGTAAAAATATATTTAATAAACACTCCTGTCTGTATCAGAAATATAATTGCATACAGTTCCAATTCCAAAAGAAAGAAAAAAAACTTGGAAAAAACAAAAACAAATAAAAAACAATTACCTGCAAAGAAAGAAGTGTATTCTCACATCTTCTGTTTGTTGAAGAAAAATAGCCTCATTTGTATGGGAGGCATTTAAACATTTCCTAACTTTGGGTGTGATGACACTAAATTCACTTCCATGCCAAGTCCAATGATGACTACACAAATTCATTCAGCTTTTGATTGCAAAAATGGGCAACTGAACGGTGTAAACAATTAATGTTAGGGTGTCTTTACTTTTTCAGTTATTTTTGCAAATGAAAGCTAGTTCATGTGGATGAATTTGCCTGAAAAAATGGCAAGTTTGTGGCCAGGATCCTTGTCCTAAACCTGAGTGGAGGAATGTTCTCCCAGCCTTGACACAGATGTAACAGGATGACCTTGGCCTCTTCAGTCTAGCTACAGTTGCCACTGGCTTATTCCTAAGTAGAATTCACTAATGGGCAGGAGGCAGCATTACATATATGTACTGCACACTATAGTGTATTCTCTTTAAAAATATCTGGAAATGTCACTTAAGCCTCGTACAGGTGATGAGAAAACCTCTTTTCAACGCGATCGTACGATAATCTGATCGTTAGTACACAGGTTTCAAGGTCCGATCAGGACAGGTCATGCAAAATTAGCTGAAGGGACATGCATGAAAATTTTTGCCGTAAGATTTCTGAACGAACCAATACACGATATCAGTGTAATCAGTACAGGAATCATTAAAAAAATGTTTTACCAATACTGAGTATAATCAGAAACACAAAAATAACCCGAAAGGAGAAAAGACCTTTTGTAAACAATATTGCAAAGCACCAAAGATGCTCCAAGAACGACAACAAAAACATCAGTACACCATTGAGGTTTTTAATGCTATAATGGGTATTATCTGCAGATCTATATGTATGATTGTTGTATGTATTATTTTTTATGCATGTTGTATGTAAGATTGTAGGTTTTATTATTGTTTTTATGCAAGCTGTTGCCCGTTCGCAAATAACATTTAGGAAAAAAAAAACAATTCAAGAGTGGTTTTATATAAACACAAGGGAGCGTTGGGATTTGACACGGTCATGAGTAGCATAATGACACATCTGTTTACAAAAGGTCTACACATACAAGAAAAAAAAGCACTATGCACATCTGCTGCAAAGTCAAATCACCAATACACCAATCCAATACATATTAGGTTAGTGGACTGAAAAGCTTAGCTTGGTCTGTGATAACTGTACTGATAAGATTAGGAGGGCTACAGCAGGATCACTCCCTACTAAACCACACTAATAATTCTGAAAAATATTTTTTAAGACTGGTGCTTTATATATGCAAGGAAACAAATCATTTGTAAAATGCAAATTAATATTCCCATCATGACATGAAGGGGTATAAATAATAAAGTAAACTTGAATTCCATAGTAAAAATATAGGGATCACAGAAATATTACCTTCTAATTAATCTGGAGAAGGAAAATGTTTGCATGATCGCTTGTTTCTCCTGTCTCTAATTTGAAATTCCTTAAGCAGAACTTTGTGAAATGCAAATACTTATTTATGCCATAGCAACATAATATAAGACGCATTGCTATCACTATGAGTGTGATGATGGTCAGTGGGCCTCCTCTTTTTGCATACTGTAGTGTTCCAGATGAATGCTTAGACCTTTTCTGAGATCAGAGCATAAAAGCTAGGTGACAACTGTGCTGAAGCTCAATCATGATTTTTTTTAGAGGTGAAAAAATATCCATGCCAAAGAACATCAGCATCCATTTACATCACACCCTGCATTGAATGCAGTCTATCAATTTTTAAAGAGCCTTTCACATAAACCTGATAAACTATATCAATAGTATTGAATTAAAATTCACAGAGGTTTAGTCAGTAAAATTTTCTTCCAGCAGAGGTCTAAATCACATGTTTGTGCGATGACTCATATCATTCACATCATAGCCTCCCCTCTCCTCTTATATCACAATCCCATTTTTACATTGGTTTCTTCCACCCCCTACTTGCACATCACAGTTCCCTCCCTTTCACATCTCCCCTTTACATCACAGGCCCCCCCTTCACAGTAGTCTCCTAAGCCTCTCTTCATATCACCCCCTCTACTCTTGTCACAGTAGTAATCTTATCACAGCACAGCAGTGTCCTCAATTCCCCTTCATACCATCCTTCACTGCAGTGTCCTCTGTGCCCCTTCGCATTATATATCCTCAGCCCCTCTTCACATCACCCTGCCCCCCCCCCCCCCCCATCCTTCATAGCAGTGTCCTCCACACTCTTTACAATACCCATTCCTTTCACAGTGGTGTCCTCAGCCCCTGTTCCCATCAACCCCCCCCCCCATCCTTCTCAGTAGTGTCCTCAAGCCCCCTTCACATCACTCCACTTCTCAGCAATGTGCTTGCCCCTTTCACTGTCTTCCCTTTCCTTTTACAGATACACAGGGCAGAGGGGCACAGCAGGTCTGGACAGGGGGCGGGAGATGCTGATTGGTTACTAGGACCACCCTGCATCCTACCAAACAATTACCTGCTTGTTAACTTGAAAAGTTAACTTGGACAGCTCACAAACTCCAGTATGTGGAAAGCCTTCCCAGTCGGGTGGAGCCTGGTACAGTGCCTTGAAAAAGTATTCATACACCTTGAAATTTTCCAAATTTTTTCATGTTACAACCAAAAACATAAAAGTATTTTATTTGGATTTTATGTGATAGACCAACACAAAGTGGCACATAATTGTGAAGTGGGAGGAAAATGATAAATGGATTTCAATTTTGTTTACAAATAAATATCTGAAAAGTGTTGCGTGCATTTGTATTCAGCCCCCAAGTCAATACTTTGTAGAACCACATTTCACTGCAGTTACAGCTGCAAGTCTTTTTGGGGATATCTCTACCAGCTTTGCACATCTAGAGAGTAAAATGTTTGCCCATTCTTCTTTGCAAAATTGCTCAAGCTCTGTCAGATTGGACGGAGAGCATCTGTGAACAGCAATTTTCAAGTCTTCCCACAGATTCTCAATTGGATTTAGGTCTGGACTTACTGGGCCATTCTAACACATGAATATGCTTTGATCTAAACCATTCCATTGTAGCTCTGGCTGTATGTTTAGGGTCTTTGTCCTACTGGAAGGTAAACCTCTGTCCCAGTCTCAAGTCTTTTGCAGACTCTTATGCCGCGTACACATGGTCGGAATTTCCGATGGAAACAGTCCGATGGAAGCTTTCAATCGGATTTTCCGACCGTGTGTATGCCCATCTGTCTTTTTCTGTCGGAATTTCCGACGGACTTTGGATTGAGAACCTGTTCTTAATTTTTCCGACGGAAAACCTTTCTATCGGATTTTCCGATCGTGTGTATGCAATTCCGACACGCAAAATTCCGACGCATGCTCGGAAACAATTTGACGCATGCTCAGAAGCATTAAACTTCCCTTTTATAGTGCAGTCAAACGTTTTTTAAGGCGTGGTGTTATTGACCGTCGGAATTTGGTGTGACCGTGTGTAGGCAAGACAGTTCGAGCGAAATTCCGTCGGAATTCCGAAGGGAAAACCATCAGAGCTTTTTCCGACGAGAATTCTGACCCTGTGTACGCGGCATTACCAGTTTTCTTCTAAGATTGCCCTGTATTTGGCTTCAGCCATCTTCCCATCAACTCTGACCAGCTTCCCTGTCCCTGCTAAAGAAAAGCATCCCCACAACATGATGCTGCCACCACCATGTTTCACGGTGGGGATGGTGTGTTCGGGGTGATGTGCAGTGTTCATTTTCCCCCAACACATAGCGTTTTGCTCTTAGGCAAAAAAGTTCAGTTTTGTTCTCAGCTGACCAGAGCACCTTCTTCCACATGTTTGCTGTGTCCCCCACATGGCTTTTCACAAACTGAAAATGGTAATTCTTATGGCTTTCTTTCAACAATGGCTTTCTTCTTGCCACTCTTCCATAAAGACCAGATTTGTGGAGTAAACGACTAATAGTTGTCATGTGGACAGATTCTCCCACCTGAGCTTTGGATCTCTGCAGCTCCTCCAGAGTTATCATGGGCCTCTTGGCTGCTTGTCTGATTATTGCTCTCCTTGCCCAGCCTGTCAGTTCTTTATTTTTTTGTCTCTTTCCATTTTTAGATGATGGATTGAACAGTGCTCCGTGAGATGTTCAAAGCTTTAAACTTCTCTACAACTTTATGTCTGACTTGTCTGGTGTGTTCCTTGGCCTTCATGATGCTGTTTGTTCACTAAGGTTCTCTAACAAACCTCTGAGGGCTTCACAGAACCGCTGTATTTATACTGAGATTAAATTATACACAGATGGACTTAATTTACTAATTAGGTGACTTCTGAAGGCAATTGGTTCCACCAGATTTTAGTTAGGGGTATCAGAGTAAAGGCGGCTGAATACAAATGCATGCCACACTTTTCAGATATTTATTTGTAAAGAATGTTGAAAACCATTTATCATTTTACTTCCACTTCACAATTATATGCCACTTTGTGTTGGTCTATCCCAATAAAAAACATTTCAGTTTTTGGTTGTAACATGACAAAATGTGGAAAATTTCAAGGGGTATGAATACTTTTTCAAGGCACTGTATAGCAAAGGCAATTCCATATGTCCATGGTTTTGAAATGGGAGTTCCAACAAGTGTCTGCATGTGAACTAAGTCATAACTTTGCATGTATCATTTGCAAACAGCTAATTGAGAGTAAAAACATTTCCGTCACCAATGCTACACACCATTTTTAGGCTATAGAACTATAGGGAAACTGTGTTTTTTTTTTTTTTTAAAATTTTGGATAGAACAAGGGAGACCCCCTGTCAGATTTTTTTTTACCATCTGTGTCCTTCACTTCCTGTCCCATTGCTAAACACCAAGTTAGATGAAATCCCTGCAAATGAAGGGAATTCAGGTTACCAGAACTAGTCTTGTGACAATCCAAAAATTGGGATTTTCTTTTACTTTCAATGATAATGGTAAATATGATGAATTGTGATGGGTGTTTTGTGCACTGGTAGAGATGTGATAAGGGACTTACAGATGTTTTTTGCACTGGTAAAGATGTTTTATCGGGACACTGACAGATGTGTATGGGTACAGGGGTGACAGTGGTGCTTGGTGTACTGTTTGTGGGGGGGATCTGTGACAGCTCTGTGTGTAAAATCATCCCTACACACAGAGCTGTCACAGATTCCTCCTCCCCTCTCACTGAGCTCAGCGGGGAGAATTGTCACAGAGACACACATCTCTGTTTATGTTGTGAAGGCTGTAATTGGACACAGCCGTCACATGATCGGGAGGGCCAATCACAGTGCCCATATCCCGATCCTGTCTTGGCTGTGTCCTGTGATCGCAGCCATCACTGGGCAGCGCTGCAGGCACTCGTTCTGAGGGACGTTCTTGTATGTCCACTCAGAACGAGGAAATGCCCACCCAGCCTTTTTTATTTTATTTTATGTACAGTGGCCAGGTGGGAGGTGGTTAAAGAGGTTACATCCTGTTGTAAGAAAGGGAAGAGGAAATCTCTCCAAAAGATAAATAGACAGCAAACCCCCCCCCCCCCAAAAAAAAAAAAAAACAACCTCACATAATCTATTCAAAACAAAAAAATTGAAAGCATATCACTGCAATTCCACTGTAATAGAAGTATACTGGGTAATGGGTAACAACTGTGCTGTTTTTAAAGCATACCCTTCAAGAGTCTGGTTAGACAACATAGGTTACATCAAAATTGTAAATTAAGGTGCAGGTGACCTTTACAAGTCATTTTTCCACAGGCTGCTTGCAAAAAGTGGCATTCAGAACCCAAGTAGTACACTGAGTTTTGTAGCACTAAGGTGACAAAATGTTATTTAGGAAAGCTCTTCAGTAAACAATACCATGAATTTTGGCTCCTGTATTTAACATCTTACTAAAAATAAAGTGGTTGCATATGTGTTATAATGAATTATGTGGCAAAAGCACGAGCTGCTTCACAGTTAATAAATGAGTCATATTACCCAAAAATACACCAGCTCCTTCACACATTCTTCACACATACTACGTGAAATGAATTTGTCACCTTGAATTCATGCGGCTCATAAATGTACTAAATTAAGAAGGGCTAAATTGACACTGGTATAATCTTGGATACCTGCATCGGTGGTATTCATCTGAACTCCCATCTTCTCTGCTGGAACACTAGTCATACCACACATTTACAATACATATAGCATTTGCACTACACTCATGATGAGTATGGCAGTTAACTCAGGAAAAGGTCCTCAGATATTAAAGTGGACCTTGCAGTAGAAAAAAAAAACGCCCTTCCACTTAATTATTAGCATATTTAAAGCAAGAAGAATAAAAAAACTATAGGGCAAAAAGTCATAAAATATACTTACCTAAACCCAGCTACTGCTCTTCCAGCGAGATACAAAGGAATGTTGATTATTCAAATCTCACAAGAACACACCTCAACCTGTGCTGGAGCGTTGGCTCGTAAGATCTGAGATATTCCAGAGATCTCTCCATCCACTGCACAGTTAACTCTTTTAGGGCCAGTTCACACCAGATGCAGTTCCGTGCAGTTTTGTGCGCCTTTTTTTCTGCACAAAATGCATGCACTGTGTTTTCCATGTATTCCAATGGCTCTAGTTCACACCATGCAGTCAGTTTCCGGTCAGTTTCTGCACCGGAAACTGACCGGAAACTGACTGCATGGTGTGAACTAGAGCCATTGGAATACATGGAAAACACTGTGCATGCATTTTTAGTGCATAAAAAAAGCACACGGAACTGAACAGAACTGCGTCTGGTTTGAACTAGCACTTAATATTGTTTATTTTTCCTATTCTGTATTGCTCCATGGGACTATATGGAAGTATGATCAGCTTGAGGTATATGTTTCCACCAGTGGCGGGCATGCGTCTCTCCAGGGTGGGAAGGGTCTCCGTTCAGTCGGAGAGTCCTTTCCACTCCTACCTGGATGACGGCCAATATCCAGGCCGCCTCCCCTTTTTGGTCACATGTGTGCACGTACATCACGCATGTGCAGTGTGGAGAGAAGGACCCGGTGACGTCAGATGCCGGGGTCAGCCGACCAGAAGGTGTGGACCGGGTTGGAGACATAAAAAGGCGCAGAGTGGCCTCTAGTTAGATGGCTGCTCCCCGGGGGTAAACGGCGCTTAAGACAATATACGGTAAGTTATCTCCTTTGTAACATGTACCATACCTTATACTTATCGTGGAAATTTCAATACCTGTCTTGAAGTGCACTGGATATAGTGTTGTAACCTGTAGCACTGTTGCTACACCTACATGTGCATCTTTGGACTAATACCTATGCTGGTGTATGGTCCTTCTCTTTCCTTACACACACACACACACACACACACACACACACACACACACATATATATATATATCTTTCAGGGTCTGTTACTCTGTTGTGATTGATTCCTTTGGGAATCTTCCAACATAGTCCCTATCTGCAAGCAACACCTTGAAAATTTACTTTAAAAAAACTTCCATATCCACGAGATGACATTTCCTCCAGCCTTTTGCACCTGACCACCACGTTGCTACACTGAACATCCAGATATATTAGGTTGGTTTTTGATACATGGATAACCACTGTACTCTATTTTTTTTTCCTAATCTCCATTGGTTCTTTTCCCTTCTCTTCCTTTGCCCTTTTCTTTTCTTATGTACAAACCTTTTTTTTCCTTTGTTATTCTTTTTATATTTATTTTTGTATTTTATTTAAAGCTGCCATTTATGATGAGGGGCTGCAAGGTTCCCTTTGAAGACAAAACCCTGTATGATAAATGTGCACTTGAGAGCCTTAGAATTTTGGCATCAAAGATGCAGATTTTCATTTATCTCTTTAATTCCACTGGGGGAGATTTTCACACATCTTGTCTCTGTGATGCATATACAAGAAAAGGAACGGGGTGTGGGCATCAAAGAGACAGAAAGGCATAGATAGCAATTGCATGTTTTGTGATGACTTAGATCATTCACATCACAGTACACCCCCCCCCCCCCCAACCCAATATCACAATCCTTTTTTTTCCTTTTATATAAGTGCCCTCAGTCCACCATGCGTATTGAATCACAATCCCCCCTTCATATAAAGATCCCCCTTTACATCACAGTCCCCACTCTTCGCAGAAGTGTTCTCAGCTCCCCTTCACTTTACAACCCCCCTCACCTATGATGTCCTCAGCTCCCCTTCATATCACGCACCCTCGTTCACACCCCCCTTTCACATTACATCACGGCACCCCTTCCTTCTCAGCAGTGTCCTTAACCCCCTTGACATTAACCCCTCCCCAACGGTGGTGTCCTCAGCCCCCTTCACGTCACAACCCCTTTACAGCAGTGTCCCCTACCCCCACTAACATCACACCATCCCCTTTACATTACTGTCTTGGGCCCCTCTTCACATCAACCCCCCCCCCCGCCCATCCTTCAAAGTAGATTTCTCAGCCCCCCCCCCCCCCCATCACATCACCCCTCCCTTTCACAGTAGTGTTCACATCTCCCCTTCACACCAGTGTCCGCAGCCCACCTTCACATCAACCCCGCCTCCCCTATCCTTCATAGTAGTGTCCTCAGTACCCCTTCACATCAACCCCTTCCTCTTTACAGCAATTTCCTAGCCCCCCCTTCCCTGTCTTCCCTTACACAGATACACAGCAAGTCTGGAAAGATATGTTTTGCTTGTGACCTTTGTGGGTAGATTTCCCATCTCTTCCTGTCCTGACAGACCGTAAGGAGAAATCTCTAAAATAGGAGCCAGGACATTACTGAAATCTTGACATAGGAACTCTTCCCCCATTCTATCCAAAAAACAGTTTTGGAGTTGGGCTGTTCAGAATACACACAAAACAAAAACAGTCAGAGGAAATACTCCATCCCTTCCTTCTCTGCAGTAACGAACAGAGTTTCAATTAGGGAGAGACATTCTTAAAGTAAAGAGTTGCTGCTGTGCTCTTTTTTTTGGAAAACCCATAATGGTCTGAGAATCCTGGGTCATGGATAAATCCTTGTATTAAATGTATATTTTCAAATAAACAAGCATTACCAGGTTTCATTTTATAAACCTGTTGTTAAAACAGTAACTTTGCGAATCTTACCTTTAGGGTAAATATCTTTGAAGGGCACATCTACAGCTGGCACACATCTCACCATCTGGTTAGCAGCTAATAAACTCGCACAACCACCTTTTCTCATACTTCCAAATTGACTGCGTCCTGACTGTAAAAACTGATCACCAGATAAAGTTCCATGACTTCCCAAAGAAGACCTCCTCTTCCAGCTGTACACTTCACTAGGTGACTGCATTGACAAACCAACAGACACGAATGATTAGCAACCATAGTATGTTATTAGATGCTATTTGATTCTGGATCAGCAACATAAGATAACCTCTGTTCAATTTCAGAAAACATGCAGCATTGTCTGTGGAAATAAATCCCTTAGGGGTTGATTTACTAAAAGCAAATAGACTGCACACTTTACAAGTGCAGTTGTGCTCTACAAAGGTATTTGCTCCACAGCTTAGTAAATGAGAGGAAGCGCTGTGGACATGCATCATCCAAATGTTTTTTCCTTGCATGTGATTAGGTATACTTGCAAAGCAAAGCTTCACCTCATTTTACTAAGCTCTGGAGCAAATGCCCTTGCAAAGTACATAGTCTATTTACCTTAAGTGCCGGTTCACACTGGGACGACTTAGTTCCTTATTGAATAAATAATGTAATTATCCAATCAAAATTTGCTGTGCTCTTTTCAGGCTAGGATAAATGTAATTCTAAATAACTGCTGTGAGTTCTAGAACTTAAAAAACAAGCACTCTTCATTAAATGAGAATGCTACTGTTTATGGGCCTCCTTACCTACTATGCATAAGCCAAATAAAACAATTCTGCTCATGATGCAGCAGTTGCTTCCATTTTTTGGTCTAATTTCAGATAAGCTGTCAGTCAGTATAGTGTGACAGAGGGAGTAGGCACAGACACAAACTATTTCAGAATATCAGATACTGAATTAAATATTAGCTACTCTCCTATCGTAAAGAAAAGGAATGAATATATTAATAGGTTACGTGTAAGAGTTTGCATTGCAATTAAATGTGTTAGTTTATTTTTTTGTTTTTAATGTGTTACCAGTAGATCTGGGAAGCCCACAATGATGGAAGCATAACTATTCTCATCAGAAAGAATCCTATTAGGAGAATTGATCTTCTGCCCGATGGCTGCACTCAAGTTCTCAGGTGACAGCTGATCACTGGATATCACATGGGGGTTGGAGAGATCAAAGCCTGAAGAAAGAAACAAAGTAAAATGCTCAATTCCATCTTATTAAAGTGAATCCTTCAGTATAAAGCAAGCTCAGAGTTATGTAGCAATTTACGGGTGTTTGAGGAAATCACCTATAAATTGAAATCATAACTTCCTGACTTCTTTCTGAAAATACTAATTGCCTGGCTGTTATGCTGAAATCTTAGTATTCAATACTTTTTGAGCCAATGACCCGGAACAAAGATGCATATCAAGAAAGAAGTCCTTATTGCCACATGTTGTGGGTTATTGACTCAATGTTTTAAAACAACAGGCTCATCATGACAGCCAGGCAATCAACATTGGCAGAATTGAAAGTCTGCAATGGTAGCTTAAAGTTTTACTTTAATCCAGACACAGATGTTACTTTTTTCAGTGAACTACTGTATGTTCAATCACCCTTTCCTTTGTGACATACTCCTTTAAATAAACCAAATGTTTGCTACAACCATCCCTTGAAGTACATTACAGAATGCAGGACAAGTACTTCTAAAGCCCCATACACACGGTCGGATTTTCCGATGGATTCTGTCCTATCGGACAATGTTGTCGGAAATTCCAACCGTGTGTAGGCACCATCGGACAGTTTCCATCGGATTGTCCGACGGACAAAGTTCTATCTCCTGCTGGATAGATTTTCTGACAACAAAGTCCGATCACACCAAATCCGATCGTGTGTAGCGAATTCCGACGGACAAAGTGCTACGCATGCTCAGATCTCATTACAAGACCAAAGCTATTGGCTACTAGCCTCTACGTAGTCCCGTCGTAGGCAACAAACGTCACCATGTTCAGAATGATCAGATTTTCCGACAACATTGTCCGACCGTGTGTATGCAACACCAGTGTCGGACTAAATCTGATGGATTTGGTGGTCGGATTTTCCGACCGTGTGTATGGGGCTTTAGACCACTGGGTTGTGCTTCATTTCCAGTTGATTAGAAACTGGCAAATAGCAAAGCCTGACCTATCTCTATATACTAGAGTATGTTATATCAGCTGGTGTCCAGACGCAGTACCACAGGTCAGTGGGCCACACCTGTGCAGTGCCATGGCCAAGCTGCACATGTACATGGGAACTACACTTGTGCCCCCGCTCGCATCCCAAGCTTGGCACCACACTTGTATGTAGCACCATACAACCATAGAGCAGTAGAGCACAAGAGCATCCTCTGGCAGCACCAGTTGGTCTGGGAATGCAGTTTCTAGGCCTGGTGGAGAAAACTGCCAACTATGCTAGAAGATCCTCCCACAACATAGAAGTGGGGAAAAAAAGCCTTTGGGCACCCACTATGATTGGGGCAGTTTATGTGATATGCAGCAGGACCAAAATGCCCAGTCTTCACTTCATCCCAGTCATCGTTTTCAGGTACTGAGCTCTGTCAAAGCAGACCATGGACCTATATATCACCTCACTGGCTAACTCACATGATGCAGCTGCCTGCCAAGGTGAATGCTCAACGCAGGATCCAGCCAAGTCACAGCTTACAGCCCTACCCCATTTCCATTGGTGTCTGAGAACACCCACTCTAGGAATTAGCATATGGACTAGTCTAATAACTGTTAAGGTGCACTGAGAATCAGTAGCTAAATGCAGTTGAAAAAGATTTTATGCACCTCAGCAGAAACCTTTCTCTGACAGACATGTTCAGCACATATGGACACTAGCAACAAAATGAAGGCAATGTTGGGAGTGGAAAGGGTTATGCAGGGCTTAATCAAGCTTTGCTATTTGCCAGTGTCTAATCACCTTGTGGTCTAAGAAATAACTCTGTTCTGTGAAGAAATAACTATTGTGTTCTGTGATGTACAATAAAGAACTGGAGATCCTCCAACGTTATACATGTCAGGTATATCAATGCAGTCCATACATAGATCATTTTTGAGTGGGTACAACCAAGTGAAAAACAGGAACTCACTGAAAATACACTTTTGGCCTATACATTTTGCTTTTTAAAAGCAATATGTTAGTTAAATGTATTAATAGGAAAATAGCACTAGTGCCTTATTGTAATGCATACTCCATTTCCCCATCTGCATACACAAAACATTATTTTTCAGTACCTGCTGTAACTCCATAACCTGTGCTCACTGCTTCCTCTTCTAGAGCATGCAGTTGACAAACTCCACTGTTCTCAGCGTCCATGTGTACAGGTGTGGTAATAAGAAACTTCCTGCAGGAAAAATATTATTAAGCATCATAAAATGTAGCATATTAATACTTTATAGATCCTTGTTCTGCACTAGTGGTCTTTGGCTTTCTACATTGCCTGAACGACTGAAAAACATTCAGGGCCATTACTATACTATATTACATTACTATATTATTAGTGCTGCATTACTATAACATACAGTTTACTGCATATTACCACAACAATTTAAAGCATGAACAGTGGTAAAGCACCTAAATGCAAAATTATAATAGCAGGCAATGCACCCACACTACTATGTCTTGCCACAAACTGCTATATGTTGTCAATTGAACTAGTCTTGAGTCAGGGAATCACCCAGCTGACAGCTGAATGGAGCCAGGGATAGAGTTCTGTGCAGGAAGCGGTCACATTTATGACAGCTTCCCATTTCAGACATGCCCCTCTCTGAGCACTGAAATACCCTCTGTATGCCAGTTTAGAGATCTTTGTTACTGCCAGTTTCCTAATCTGCAAACTGGTGGTTATTCTTTAGGAGTCTGTCTCTGCCATAGCAACAGGCTCTTAAAGTAGCGTTAGTTAGAACTACTTGAATTTGACGCATTTGTTCGTTATTATTATAATTTTTTTTTCTGCTTTTGTACAATGCAGCTAGTATGCAATTTTACACAATCCACCACAACACAGCATTGTGGCCTAATAGGGAACAAAGAAAACAGTTGTTTAATGTTTATTCATAAACGACCAGGAGGATGGGCTAGACAGTTTAATCTCTGTATTTGCAGACGATACTAAGCTAAACAGAGCAATAACTTCTCCATAGGATTTGGAAACCTTGCAAGAAGATCTGAACAAATTAATGGGGTGGGCAACTACATGGCAAATGAGGTTTAATGTGGAAAAATTTAAAATATTGCATTTGGAAAGCAAAAATATGAATGCAATCTACTCACTGGGGGAGAACCTCTGATGGAATCTAGAATGGAAAAGGACCTGGGGGTCCTAGTAGATGATAGGCTCAGTAATAGCATGCAATGCCAAGCTGCTGCAAGCAAAGCAAACAGAATATTGGCATGCATTAAAAAGTGGATTAACACCAGAGATAAAATGATAATTCTCCCGCTCTACAAGACTCTGGTTAGGTCGCACCTGAAGTATGCTGTCCAGTTCTGGGCACCAGTCCTCAGGAAAGATGTGCTGGAACTGGAGCGAGTACAGAGAAGGGCAACAAAACGAATAAAGCGGCTGGAGGACCTTAGTTATGAGGAAAGGTTACGAGCACTGAACTTGTTCTCTCTGGAGAAGAGACGCTTGAGAGGGGATATGGTTTCAATGTACAAATACCGTACTGGTGACCCCACAATAGGGATAAAACTTTTCTGAGTAAGGAAATTAAATAAGACACGCAGCCATTCACTAAAATTAGAAGAAAATTGGTTTACCCTTAAACTGCGTAGAGGGTTCTTTACTGTAAGAGCGTTAAGGGTGTGGAATTCCCTTCCACAGGCGGTGGTTTCAGCGGGGGGCATCGATAATTTAAAAAAACTACTAGGTAAGCACCTGAACGACCACAACATACAGGGATATACAAGGTAATACTGACATATAATCACACACGTAGGTTGGATTTGATGGACTTGTGTCTTTTTTCAACCTCACCTACTATGTAACTATATGTTTGTTAAACAGAGATGAAAACATCAAATGAATTAAAACTTAAATAAAAGTCTGTTTATAAACTTGCAAACCTTCAAATAAATCAAAACTGACCAAAAAACATTATATTTTCCCTTTAAGCCTTTTATGACTTTTCCTAAACCAAGAAAAAAACAAACACTTTATACATGGACACTACACAACTTTAGCTCAAAACTATTTGTTATTTCTAGAAAGGAGCATAGATTCTGGAAAGGTGTTGCAGATTACTATTATTTCCAACAGATAATTAAGAATGTTATTCTATGTCAGAGTGGTAAGAATGTGGAATTCTCTTCCACAAGCAGTGGTTTCAGCAGGGAGCATCGATTGTTTCAAAAAACTATTAAATGTGTACCTTAATGATCGCAACATACAGGGATATACAATGTACTATTGACATAAACACATACACCCCCCCCCCCCACACACACACACACACACACACACACACACACACACACACACACACACACACACACACACACACACACACACACACACACACACACACACACAGCACAGAACCGATGGACTGATGCCTTTTTTCAACCTTACCAACTATGTAACTATGTTTACATACCATGCATCTGTTTTCAAAACGGTTATGTACTAAACTCCTGAAAATCAAAGTGCTACAAGTATAAAACAAGACTTGTAGACTTATGGTTTTAGATGATCTTTAATGTGCAGACTTTCACATTAATCAAAAACACCATGATCTTCTATGATTTCTGAGCAGAAGCAAAGTTTACATACTGTACACCAGGAACAAAGATAATTGACTTACTTGTTAGATTTACTCTCAATCAAGAGCCACCTGTCTTCTGCCACTAGGAAAACAGACGCAAGATTGATGGGTAAGGAGATTGAGTGGGCAGTACCCTCCAGAACATCGAGAACAGTGAGAGAATTGCTGTAAAACAACAGATTACAACCCTGTAAGACACTTGCACTATATATATATATATATATATATATATATATATATATACACACACACACACACACATATATACACATATACTTACAAAATCACACATATATTTTGCAGTTTTCTAACGTACGTACCCATTTTCTTTAAAGAACACCAGCCAATTCTTGTGTGAAAAATCCCTGCACATTTTATGTTTCTCCTAAAACAAATAATTTTATTTAAAATTGCAAAAAAAACGCTACAAAATACAAGTGAAAAAGATTCTCTTCTAATAGCATGAACAATTTACTTTCACAGATCATCAAATCAATTTATAGTCTGTCAGAATATATTCGTGCAGATGTTCAGTAGATATCACTGATCCATTTGCATATATACACACCCAAACACACAGAAGAATTAAGCAACTGGCATTAATGACATGCCTGAACTGCTATGGTTCACACAGGCTTCAGCTTGTATAAGATAAGCATGTACAGCAAGCTTCCACAAAGCTAGTGGGCTTTCACAAACATTTAACAAATTTAAAGTGGTTCTGAATCTTACTAAAAGCCTGCTAGCAGTCACCACTTATAGTAAGATAGGTGTATAACACCCCAGTTTATCCCCTTTAGTAAGATAAGTACTCATATACCAAAAATGTCAACTATCTGCAATTTTGGCTGGTCTTGAAAACAATCAGGCAGTGTCATAAATTACTAATACACAGTCCAAATCACATCCAGATAATGGAGGGAATCTTCCTTCCGGTAAACTTGAGCTGGACAGAGGGAAGGAAGAACAATGTCCTGATCAAGGTAAAAGTGAGAAACTACCCTTATCTTCTTTAACGCTACCATCAACTAGGTAGTACAAGGGCCTACTTGGGATAATACAAATTAAACCGACTAGAGTTGAGTCCTTATATTAAATTTTTGGTAAATCTAAATAAGTTTGTAAAAAGATTGTAGAATCAAATTGTATAGTGTATAGTCAGCCTAAGGCCACTAGTTCAGACACTTACCTTTCAGAGGTGATGACTTCAAGGATTACCATTTTGTGGGTGAAAGTATGTGTGTTTAAATGGGTTCTGAGATGCAGAGAGAATCCATCGACACCTCTGTACTGACTGAACAGTCAAAGCCAAGTTGTCCGACAGAGCTTGTATCGACTTTTCCTTTAATGGGAGGCTAAGTATTCCACAATGGGGACTCCATAAGAGCATGGCAGGGCTAGCACTGGCACCAACACCATGGTGCATACTCCAGGTGGAGACGAGAGACCGAAAGTCAGAGCCCCAACTAGCAGTGTAGGGAGAACTATGTAAAAAATGCTAATGTGCTGGAAAGATGCACACTTGCATCCTAGATGTCCAAAAAAAATAGAGAGTCTCCCTGGTGAAGGGAGGGGACGACAGACCTGGTGGATTCCATGCAGAAAGTATGAGCTTGAATGATGACATTCAGTGCATTTACATCCAAATGGAGCAGATGCCTCTTTAAGTTTGGAGACTGTGAACAAGTTGGAGTAAAACCCTTGAAAATGTTCTGCCACAGCACCTTGGTCCAAAAAAACAGAGATGAAGCAAGGGAGATTTGCTAGTCTGTGTGGTGATACAGGAAGATTGGTGGTAAGAAACAGAAGAGGGGCACAGTGTGAAACTATGTAATCTTTGGAAACCAGCTCCCACACCAAGCCATCTTGGGTGCGTGCAGGCCAAGCGTCCATAAGAGTTAACAAGTGTCCCCTCTCACTTTTGTAAGACAAGGCACACCTTCATGATGAGGAAGATTTAGAGCACTTTGAGCACCAGGCCTTGTGGGTAGACTGGGAGTAAAGCTTGGAGGGTTACGAATTAGATAATGCAGGACGAGATGAAAAAGACATTACTTAACCAAGGGATAAGACTTTTCAGTCTGTTCCTTAGGCTTCTTCCACTGGTCAATATTTGTATTCTTGCCTCTGGAAGCATCCTTGTTAATATTATCCAGAGTAGGTCCAAGGAGATGCTGTCCTTCAAAGGCATTTTGGATCAGATGCCTCTTAGACGTGGGTTGCCCATTCTAACACTTTAATTAAAGTGTCCTCTGCATGTTCTCAGACAGGAGACACATGCAGGGGATATGATGGGAAACTTCTGTCACAAATGTATTTTAAAGCTAGAACCATGTGCTCCAAACATCTAATGACCAAGAGATCAACCACAGCTGTGGAAGAAACCTAGAGGATCCCTTTTTTAGGAGATTTTTACCAGTCAGAATTTGTCTCCATCACCACCAAGATGGGACTGTCAGGTCGAACAGAGCTCTAGGAGAGGGCTTCCAACTGTTTATCACTGGTGTCCTTAAAGACAGGAGCATCCTCCACCAGCATGGTTGCCCCTTTGTTTAGATGGAATATCAACAGTGGGGATAGACCATCTTTTTACAAAGTCCTCTTAACAAGGTAAAAGTAGGTGATTTGGGCCATATAGTCTTGTATGACTGTAGTAAAAACCACAGCCAAGAGGGCTTACGAGACAGCTACACCCAATGGAGTTAAGGAGGTCTCCAAAGATAGACTATAGGAGCAGAGGGCAACATGATTCTAAACCGCAGACGTTAGCAGAGTGTGAGTTGGGGCATCCAGTTCAAAAGGATCTGTTGTGACCACTTGGCAGAAAGGTGACATAAGGCTCAGGGCAAGAGGCAAGGCCTAAAGTACTCAAGAAACCCAGGCAGTTAGTAGCAGGTGGGACTCAGATAGCCAAGGTGACCATAAGGGCTAAAAGCCTGCCATAAGGAATGGGTCAAAGATCCATGCTCCTTATGGCCCTTTGCAGGAGTAGCAGCAGGGAGATTCTTCCTCAAAGCTGTATGGTTGGAAAGAGAGAGCACAACGCGTGCACACAACACTCCACAAAGCAAATGATGTCAGCGCTCACTCCAAAAGTGTTAACCGGTTCTGCAAAAATGATAGGAAATTGGTAAATTAAAAGGCGCCCAGTGACCCATGTACTTGAGGTAGTATCTTCTTTTTTTGGCCTAACCAGCACACTCACAAAGTGAGCCTTAAGAGACAGGGCAACTGCTGAGGCAATGCAGGTGTCTCTGGACCTGGAAAATGCTCTGTGGCTAACCTTTACCAGTGTGGAGTCTGGAAAGCAGGCCACATGGAACCCAGTGTCTGAGTGTTTCTTTCTGGCTAGCCAGACAACTTTCAGTCCATTGGGCTCCAGAACCAGCACATCAAAAGTCATGCTGAGGAAGGCCACACCAAATAGCTGCAGTTGGGGAGACCAGCTTTGGCAGCATTGTAGATAAGAATCTTGATTGAAGAAACTATGAAGGAAAAATGGTGCCAGCAAAAATAGGTTAGTTTTTTTTACACAGCAAAGAAAAGATTTCCATTAACTAAGACACTAGAAAAAAAGCATGCTGGTTTCGGGAGGGGTTATCCTACTGTAGGCACCTGCATCAACCGAAGGTGAATGCCTTTCTGTGTCTCTCAATGAAAATCTGTATCCAAGCTTTGAATTAACATAAATAAAAGGCAAAACTTGTTTTTTTTTTTTTTTTTGCATAGAGGGGAGCTGGATTAGAACACTTCTCCATTTGTATTGCTGTCTGTGTCCCCTCTAGGGAGATTGACCCTATCCATTTGTCCTGTTTACCATTATCATTGAAAGTGAAAGCAAAAGAAAATCCCATATTTTGAGTTGTCCTCAGATATTCCAATGGGGACACTAGTTCTGGTGACCTAGGGGTCCACAGGAGATTGCCTTAATTTGCAGTGATTTCCACTCAGTTCCTGTTTGGCTATGTGACAGGAAGTGAAGGTAAATCTCTCCAATGGAACAAACATGGCAAAAATAAACCTTACAGGAGTTATAAGCCTCCCTTGCTCTATCCAAAATTAAAAAAAAAAAAGTTTAGCCTATAGTTCTACTTTACTACTTTTAAGTACTGTTTACTACTTTTTTTTTTTACAAGTGTTGGAAAATCCAAGTTTACACTTGTCACAAAACATGAATGTGGGGTAATTTTTTCACAGACAACTGTCTAAGAGGGGATTTCCCCCTTACCATGGAGAGATTTTGAAGGAAAGGGAAGGAAATGTCATGGGCCTTAACCACTCCCTATTTGATCCAAATCTGAAAATATGTATGGCTTTACATAAATGTAATTTCCACTTTCTATGCTTCCTGGGTTAATAATGATTGGTGGCCATGAGAACTTCTTAGTACTGTTATGCTGTTCACTGCACTTAAAATGCAGCAAGGAGGCAACAGGGGTGTTCCAAGACCTGGTTTACTATTGGATGTTATTGCAGATGCATAAACAAAGACTAAAAAACCTACCTGTGCTTCCTTACTACCCCACCAGGATGATTTTCTTGTAGGTTCTGTGTTTTCTTCCGAAAGAAGAACTCGACGAAGTGCCCCAGTACTGGTGTCCAGCAGAAGAATGACATTGCTCTAAAAACATTAAAAAAGAGGGCTAAGAAAAATCTATTTTGTTCAGTGTATATATGTTTTTACTACACTGCATAGTTACTTGCTTTAGTTAAAGAACTGTAAGAAAACCATAACTACAGGCTATACTGCTGTCCCTTAACAGATGCACGTACTTTTGGCTAATTTCCTCAGACCATAAATATAGGCAGATATAACCCTTTCTTTAATCCAGCAATGTGACTCTAGAAAATAGAGTTTGCTAACTGGGAGAAGGAGCAAAGAGATGAGCCCATCAGTGAGGCACTGCTCCTTCTCTAGCCAGCCACAGACATGGCTAAGCTTATTGATTGGACTACAGTGGGGAAATGTGAAAGGTCAGGATCTGGTTATGTTATCTGGAAGGGGTGTAGTGCTTAGTATAGCTTTGTTTGAAAGAAAGTGCATACTTTGGTATTATTTTATCCAGTGTGTCCGTGTCACACAGGCAGTGATTTCCTATTGGCTGTCCATCCAGTGGCTGGGTACTGTCATGATGCAGAAAACAAGTCTCAGCAGCAAGGTCAGCATGAGAGCACTGTTTGGGGACTGGCCAAAAGATGGAGATGGGTTTTAAAGAAAAACTGCACTGAGTGCAATGCAGGGGTTATCAATGCTTAAAGTGATTGTAAAGTCTTGACTTTTTTTCAATAAAAATACTTACCTGCACTGTTGCAGTGGATTTCCACAGAGCAGCCCAGATCCTCCTCTTCTCGGGTCACTCTTCTGTGTTCCTGGCCCTTCCCTCCTGTTCAATGCCCCCACAGCAAGCAGCTTGCTAAAGGGGCACCTAAGCTGAGTCACAGCTCCCTGTGTCCATTCAGACATGAAGCTGTGGCCTGGCCCTGCCCACTCTCTCTCCTGATTGGCTGACTGACTTTGGTTGACAGCAGCGGGAGCCAATGGCACCGCTGCTGTGTTTTAGCCAATCAGGAGGGAGAGTCTCGGACAGCCAAGACACTTGTGGACATCGGATGGGGCTCAGGTAAGTATTAGGGGAGCTGAGGGGGCCTGCTGCACACAGAAGGCTTTTAATCTTAATGCATAGAATGCATTAAGATAAAAAACCTTCTGACTTTACAACTCCTTTAATCCATTTTGAAAATGTTAGCTGCCTGGCAGTCTTTGGCTTCAATGCTGTTTGAGACACCAACTTCAAAAACGTATGCTAGTCTAGAAAGTCAGAGTGAAGTCACAGCTCCTATTCTGTATACTGGTTTCAGGTCAGTGACTCAGGAAGCATGCAAGCCAATGGATTAGCATGTCAATCATGCAAGTGGTATTTCAGAAGGGTAAGCAATGATAGTCTCTATACTTCCTTTGTGAGGATTTGGGTTTCCAATAAAGATGGCCTGTAAAAGATAAAAATATGGGAGCTGCTACTGATTGCTTGTTTTAACACTGCAGGATACAGGGTGGTCATCCTGATCCTGGCTTTACTACCCCAAGTAAGCCACTGACCTAATATAAGTATGCAAGGCACACACAATAGACTTGTTCTAGGCTGCTGAGGTCATTAGGAAGTAAAGACAGAATTAGGGAAAATAAACTCAGAACTGACACGTTATAAAATAAACCAACTATGGCAGCTCCCTTTCTTCCACTTGATAGCTTGATATTTTTTTGACGTGTAAATATTGAGACATTATAATTGCCAACCACAGCCAAAAGAAACACAAGCAACCCATTCTAGTCTGGTAAAAACTTAGCTTGAGGCTGCATTCACACCTTTCGGGCATTAAGTTTTGTCACCTAAAGCACAAGCTTCTTTGGGGCAGATTACAGGTATTTTTCTGCCTTTTACATTGGTGACCTAAACAAAATTACGGCAAAATTGGAGTAAAAACGCACAACTTTGAAACGCTCAGGTGTGAATGCAGCCTTAAGTTATCCGCTGGGGGCATAGTAACCTATTGCCAACTTCTGTGTGAAATGATACGCAAATATAACTGGAAATATTATGGTAAATGCTGCTATTACAATGATTTATGCAATTCCCAGGTTTTCCATTATAAATATATAATTCCCATGGTAAAGGCCAAATTATAGAGCATGCAAAATAAAGCAAATCATTAGGCAGTATTGTAATAACTACAGTACACAATAAATTCAAGCATATAAACATATCAAATGATACCTGATTTAAATGGAGTGAAAGCACACTTACAAATATGAACGATAAAAAAAAACAATCGCTATTGGGCTTATGCAAGAATCTCAACTTTCATTCTATGTTTTTTTTTTCATAATTGCGGAGCTTGGTTATGGAAGACTTCCATTTGCCTCTTATTTAGCTTTACAAGTCTGTTTATTCAGTTTACAGTTTTGTAGCTTGATTTTGCGTTGCACATTAGGTTTAGTTTACATAGGCTTAAATTTGTATATGAGAAGTGTGAACAGCAAACTTTTAGGACTTGTTCACACTAGCAGTAGGGGGTGGTAAAACCCATTTAAGTGAATGGGGCAACTCTGCAACACCCTGCAACTGCATGCAGTGCACAGGGTTGCGGCATGCTAGTGCTAGGTTTAAAGGCTTAAAACGGGTGATGAAGAGGCGATGCAATGCCTCCTCTACACCTGTCAAATGATCTCTGAAGAGCAATCTGAATGTGTTTGAATGAGCCTTTACTAAGCTTTCAAATGCTTTTGCAAAATTTTTATCAGGTTTCGATCTTCAATCTTAAAGCCTTTAGAATACTCTTCAGCACCTGTTTGGAAATTTTAAACATAGATCTTAATGGGAGTGCTGACTATCATGTTAGCTACCTCAGTATCAGCATGTTTCAACCCATTTATTATCAGGTTGCTCGGTCATGCAACTCTGTGTCCAAAATAATTTTTTATAACTTTTTTGATACAGAGCTTTCATTTTGTGCTATTTAATCACAATTTTTAAATGTTTTACTACATAAAGACTAAATAGAGGCACCCTGCAACCATCTCGCAAATGCGTGCAATGCATGTGTTTGTGGTACAGGGTTTAGGGGTTAAAACAGTTGGTGAGAAGGCACTCACTGCCTGTCAAATGCCCTCTGAAAAGTGATCTAAATGCAAGCTGCTCTTCCAAGGGCACTGCATGTGTAAACTAAGGCTTCAGATGGCCTCTCAAGCTGCAAATTCAGACTTAAAGTGCAGCTAAGCAAGAGGACACACATAAATCATTTATATGTAGGTCTGCTCTGTAAATATTCAGATTCTTATGCCCAATCATGACAAAACCTGTTATGACAGCCCATTTTAGTCCAAGGAGCAGTATTCCTCTTGCAGAACTGCCTCTATTTACTGAAATTAAGTTAAGGGGCAAGGGTCATCACTGATTATGGCAGGTTTGGTTCAAAGCTAGTATATGGTCTGCTAGTATATGGTCTGGGAGTTGAAGAGTGGCTATTGCTGTGGGGTTATTGAAGTTGGAAAACACATATTTTCCTGGCAACAAAGCTCCATTTTGCAGGTCTAACTTTCAGAGTTCTTTACACCCCTGCCCACCTCTTCATACACAGATTATAAAGCTCAACTACCCTGTTTTCTGGCTGAGGAGAGATGGCTCCATCTTACATTGTCAGAAATGAATGCTTATGGTACCCATCATTGTCACCCCTGCTTTCGGTTTTCGTAAATGTAAACAGACTGGCATTTGCATTTGATTTAACTATATGCTTAGTGTGCTTACTTTAACCATACTTGTGCATACAAACAATTCTCTTGCATTTCAGTAAATTCATACTTCTTCTATGGTCAGCAGACTGGTTGGTGAGTTGAGCTATGGAATGTTCTGTTTTTTGTTTTCATGTGTTTGCCCTTCCATGTGCTCCTTGCTGTGAAAGCCAGGTATAGGTGGGAGCAGGGTCCATGTGTTTTGTTACTGGTGTAAATATGGTCCGGGGACACACTGGGAACCTTCGCTGCCACTGTGCTATTGCTGGATGTCCAGTGTGCTCCTGTTCCTTTAAGGGGGAGTGGGCTGCCTCCAGGCCCATCTGCCCCTTATCTATCCATTTAATGCTTGTGCTTCCACTGTGGAGACACTTATAAATTCAGTAGTGTTAGGACTGCAAGCTACACAGGGTGCCGTGAAGAGGCCTTGCAGCTTTCGCATACGTTTGCAAATGTGTGCTAACTAAACCCCTGTTTTTAACAGACTGTTGGACAGGTTAATTTGGTTAGTGAGTTGAGCTATGGAATGTTCTGTTTTTGTCTTTCATACTTCTTCTGTCACCATGTTTGCAAATAAATAGAAAGTACTAGACTTTTGAGATTATGTATGCTGCTGGTTTAAAGCGAATGTAAGCTATAAATTTGATCTTCTTTATGTAAATAATCATATCTATTTTTATAATATAATAATGTTAAAAATATGTTCCTACTTATAGGTAATAATATATACTATGCATGTGAGAGCAGCTATATTTACATATAGAAATAAAGTCACATCACATTATTACATTACTTGCACTTTTGAAAATAAATAAAACTTGCACCTTAAGCCTATTCCCAAATTCAGATATAAAAAAAATTATTGACCCATCTCCTCAATGTGGCTAAGGCATGTATCTCGTGCAATTGGGGGAAAAAAAGCCAACATGCCCACATTGAGCCAATGGTACACCAAGGTGAATGACATCATGCACATGGAGAATCTTACCTCCTCCTTAACCACTTCCCGACCGCCCCCTGTATATATACGTCGGCAGAATGGCACGTACAGGCAGAAGCACGTACCTGTACGTGCCATTCTTCAGGCGGTTGGGGGGTCCGATCGGACCCCCCTCCGCCGGCGGGGACGGTCGGGATGGCTTCAGAAGCGATGCGGGACGAGGTAACGGCCAGTCGTTTCTGGCCACCCCCTCCCGATCGCTCTGGCCAATGGGATTCGTCCGCTTCCTTCCCCTTCCTGTGTAATTGTAAACACAGGCAAGGGGAAGTGATGTCACGCTCCTCGTGTCGGTCTTTCTGACCGGGACGCGGAGCTGTGAAGACATCAGGTTAGTGCACCAACACTACACTGACACCAGGCACACATAGGCACATATTTCACCCCCCTGTCACCCCCTGATCACCCCCCAGATCACCCCCTGCCCCCCCTGTCACAGTGTCACTGATTGCAGTGATCATTTATTTACTGATCACTGCATTTAGTGTCAGTGTGACTGCAATAACTGTCAGGGCAGTTAGTTTTAGGCCCCTTTAGGTCCAAGGTAGCCCCCTACCCCCCAATAAAGGTTTAACCCTTGATTGCCCCCTAGGTAACCCTTTCACCCCCTTTTGCCAGTGTCACTAAGCGATCGTTTTTTTGATCGCTCTATTAGTGTCACTGGTGCCGCTAGGTAGCCAGTTTTTTTTTTAGGTAACCGCCAGGTTTATATAGGATTATAAATAGGTTTATAGGTCAGGTACCCCCATATTACAACCTAAATAAAGGTTTTAACCCCTTGATTGCCCCTAGAGTTAACTCTTTCACCAGTGATCACAGTATAAGTGTCACTGGTGACGCTGGTTAGCCAGTTAGTTATTTAGTTATTTAGGTTCCCCGTCAGGTTTTTATATAGTGTCAGGTACCCCCATATATTACCTAATAAAGGTTTTAACCCCCTGATTGCCCCTAGTTAACCCTTTCACCAGTGATCACCGTATAACTGTTACGGGTGACGCTGGTTAGTTAGCTTGTTTTTTTTATACTGTCAGGGCACCCGCCATTTATTACCCAACTATCGGTTTAACCCCCTGATCGCCCGGCGGGTGATATCAATTAGGTGTTAGGGTCAAATAAGGTCTGCGTCGCCCCAGGTTAGTGCCAGTACCGCAAACACCCACGCGCAAAGCATACACCTCCCTTAGTGGTATAGTATCTGAACAGATCAATATCTGATCTGATCAGATCTATACTAGCGTCCCAGCAGTTTAGGGTTCCAAAAAACGCATTGTTAGCGGGATCAGCCCAGATACCTGCTAGCACCTGCGTTTTCCCCCTCCGCCCAGCCCAGCCCAGCCCACCCAAGTGCAGTATCGATCGATCACTGTCACTTCCAAAACACTAAGCACACATAACTGCAGCGTTCGCAGAGTCAGGCCTGATCCCTGCGATCGCTAACAGTTTTTTTGGTAGCGTTTTGATTCATTCGCCAGCAGCCTAGGAGCTTTTTTTCCTGTGAATCTCACTAGTGTACTACTAAATTTAGAGCCCAAAATGGCAAATCGCAAGTACACTAGTGAACAGGCCTACTTGTTTCTGAGTATGTCAGATAGTGAAGAGGAGGTCACTCATCTGTCACAATCAGGCTCAGAATACGATCCAGTAGACGACAGCGGCTCCATGACAGATAGCTCTGGCGACGAAGGTGAGGTCCCTGCTAAGGTCAGGCGTACCCGATCCCGATCTTCTGATGTTGTTGAGGTGCAGGAACCGCAGGTCTCTCGTATGGAGCAGAGAAGTACTAGCGCCGCTATTCCTTCTGGTGAACTGGCAAGCACCAGCGGCCTAGTACACCCTGGACGTAGTCAAACCAGCACTGCAGTAACACTTGGTGACGTGGCGAGTCCCATAAGTGCAGTTCAAGCTGGCGAGGTGGCAAGCACAAGTAGTGTCCCGCTGCCACCAAGAAGAAGACAAAGGCAGGTCCGTCGATCACATAGTGTCCTTCCTGCAGAATTCGCCAATCCTGATTGGGTGCCCACCACTTCTGCAGAACCCGTACTTCCCCCATTCACTGGCCAACCCGGTATTCAGGTGGAAACAGCTGATTTTAAGCCATCCGATTTTTATTCGCTGTTTTTCACGGAAGATCTCTATAGATCTATTGTGGACCAAAGTAATATATACGCTGGTCAACACATCGCCGCTAATCCCCAAGTGCCTTCCCTTGCCAGAGATTGGAAACCAATTACGGTTTCCGAATTTAAGACCTTTCTGGGCCTTTCCCTCAACATGGGCATACACAAATTCCCGACTCTGAGGTCTTATTGGTCCACCTCACCGCACCACCATATGCCCGTGTTCTCTGCCTCCATGTCCAGGGCACGATACGAGATGATTTTGCGCTTCATGCACTTCAGTGACAATGAACTTTGTCGTCCTCGTGGAGACCCTGAATTTGATCGGCTCTACAAAATTCGGCCCCTCATAAACCACTTCAACCAATGTTTTGCAGCCTTGTTTACGCCCAATCAAGTTGTCTGCGTTGACGAGTCCCTGATTAAGTTTTCTGGCCGCTTGTCTTTCAAACAGTTCCTTCCCAGCAAGCGTGCCAGATACGGGGTCAAGCTCTACAAGCTCTGTGACAGGGCAACAGGCTATACGTGGAGCTTTTCGGTTTATGAGGGAAAAGATAGTCACGTAGAGCCGGAGAACTGTCCAGATTACATAGGGAGCGCTGGCAAGATAGTGTGGAACTTGGTGTCACCCTTATTCGGAAAGGGGTACCACTTGTACGTGGACAATTATTACACGAGCGTGCCACTGTTTAGTCACTTGTTTGATCATCAGATTGGAGCATGTGGCACCGTGCGACCTAATCGCCGGGCTTTCCCCAGCGGCTTGTAGATTCCCGTCTTAGGCTGGGGAGAGAGCCTGCTTGAAGTGTAATAACTTGCTCGCTGTGAAGTGGAGGGATAATAGGAATGTTTTCGTTCTTACCTACCTTCATGCAGACACGACAGTCCAAATTCGTACGGCGGCTGGTGTTGTGACGAAACCCTCTGTATCCACGAATACAACCTTAATATGGGGGGGGTGGACCTCAACGACCAGTTGTTGGCGCCGTACCTAGTTGTCCGTAAGGCTAGACGCTGGTACAAAAAAGTGTCTATTTATTTATTCCAATTGGCTTTGCTGAATGCTCATGTGCTATACGGAGCTTCAGGCGGGACGTTACCCTTCCTTGAATTCCAGGGAGCGGTTGTCATGGAACTCCTGTATCCAGGCGATTCCACACCTCACCATCCCCTACCAAATGCAGTAAGCCGGCTGCATGAGAGGCATTATCCTCATGTCCTCCAGAGTACCCCTACCCAACGAGCCCCCCAAAGAAGATGTCGTGTCTGTACCAAGCGCGGATTTAGGCGTGACACCCGTTATTATTGTCCACGCTGTCCTGACAATCCTGGTCTCTGCGTTGGTGAATGCTTTGAACGCTACCACGAACTAGTGAGGTTTTAGCGTAGGGTACAGCATTTCACAGGCTAGGATACACTTTCACAGGGTCTCAAGAATGCCATCGCATTTTGAGACCCGACCGTTGCAGTTAAAATTATAGTTACAGGGTCTCAAGAATGCCATCGCATTTTGAGACCCGACCGTTACAGTTAAAATTATAGTTATAGTTTAAAAAAAAAGTGTAAAAAATAAAAATAAAAAAAAAAAGTACAAAAAAAATAAAACCCCAAAAAAAATATAAAATAAAAAACCAAAAATAGTTGTCGTTTTATTGTTCTCTCTCTATTGTTGCTCTTTTTTACTCTATTCTATTCTGCAATGTTTTATTATGTTTTATCATGCTTGCTTTTCAGGTATGTTTTATTGTTAACCATTTTTTTGTTTTCAGGTGCGCCATTCAGTTGCAGCGCGGATTTATTTATCTTGACAGCAACAGCGTTTGCTCCCACGATACATAAAGCCGCGACTCCAACACTGTAGGAGGTGATTTCACCACCACAGTTAAAAAAAAGAGCATATATGCCGAAGCATGGGGGCAGCAGAGGGCGGAGGAGCGATTTTGCTCCTAATGCCACGTACATACGGTCGAAAAAAGTCCGACCATGTGTACGTGGCATAACTTTTTTGCGGGAGGATGCCCCCATGCTTCGGCATATATATATTTTAGGCACCGGTTGCGTTAACAAAATGTTTTATTTTTTACTATGTTTTTTTTTTGGTATTTGCTTTGCAGGTATGGTATGGTAAGGTCTTACTGTTATACTCTAATGTTACTTTGTTTTAATGTTAACCATTATTTGCTTAGCAGGTACGCCATTCAGTTGCAGCGTGGATTTATTTATCTTGACAGCAACAGCGTTTGCTCCCACGATACATAAAGCCGCGACTCCAACGCTGTAGGAGGTGATTTCACCACCACAGTTAAAAAAAAGAGCATATATGTTTCGGGTCGGTTTGCAGGCGCTATTTTTAGCGCAATAGCGCCTGCAAACCGCCCCAGTGTGAAAGCAGCCTTAGAGTTTACATTTTTTACCATTTTTAAGCATACAACATAATAGTTTGTTTCCTGTTGCCTTCTTGCACTTCCACTCCTATATTCCAAACAGCACATTTATAAATGAAATTATACATTTAAAAACACTATGGGGCCATTTATAAGTAATACTCAGCTCAACAGCAAAATGGCATTTCTTCAAATACACATTTAGCTGATATAATACAAGATCGGTTTCAAATTGTTTTACTGAATATACCTAACTTTCTGAAGTGTAGGTTACCTTACCAGAAACAGAAAAAGATGCAAAAGTGATTTATATAGAATCTGAGCTGACATGTTTCATTTTAACCTGCCTAGTAGGCATGAAATTCCTTTGCAATTTGCAGCCTAAAAAGTTGACACATGTAGGTGCCAATAGCCCTACCCCATGTTGACAAGAATGACAGATAACGCACTGAAAAGAAAGCTGGTATATAATTATATGCGTACTGTTATACAACATAATATATCGGTATTTAAATATATAGTATTCACTTTAAAGGCAATATAGACCGGAATCATTACTTTAGCAGTCAGTATAACATGTTTGGTATCTTTTTACTCAGTGCAACCCATCTTTTACCAAAAAAGGGTATATTATTGTGTTTGCACTATATTTTTTCCTGAAAATATGCATTTGATAAATAGCTGCACAAATATCATGTAACATAAAAATTGCAACTGCCCCGCGGTTTCTGACCACTGTTGGCAATGCTCATCTAAGGAAGGTACGCTTTTTCATATTTGGTAGAATTGCCCACACATTGCCTTATTTTGGGCTTCTGTTTATGACAACTCGAGTTACCGGTAGTGCAATTGACTTCTCTCTGGCTCAACTATTGCTACAATATAGTAGATTCTTCATGGTACAGATGCTTAACCACTTGCTGACAAGCAACCGTCGTTATACGGAGGCAGGTCGACACGTTCTCGCAAATCGCCATAGGTGTACATCTGCTCTATTAAGGAGCCGTAGCAGGCGCATGCCCACTGTAGGGCGGGGGACCCGATGTGCATTGCCAGCCGCATGCGATTGAGGGAACGAGAGCGAGAACGGGCATCTGTCAATGTAAACCAGGGATCCTCAAACTACGGCCCTCCAGCTGTTGAGGAACTACACATCCCATGAGGCATTGTAAAACTCTAACATTCTCCGACATGACTAGGCATGATGGGAATTGTAGTTCCTGAACAACTGGAGGGCCGTAGTTTGAAGACCACTGATGTAAACAGACAGATCCCTGTTCTGACAGGGGAGTTGGAGACAGATCTGCTGTTCCTAGTGATTAGGAACAGCGATCTATCTCCTTATCCTGTCAGCCCAGCCCCCATACAGTTGGAAACACCTCCCAGGGAACATACTTAACCCCTTAATCGCCCCTAGTGTTGACCCCTTCCCTGCCAGTGACATTTATACAGTAATCAGTGGATATTTTCAGCATTGCTGTATAAATGTCAATGGTCCCAAAAAAGTGTCAAAAGTGTCCAATCTGTCCGCCGCAATGTCGCAGTCCTGCTTAAAATCGCAGATCACTGCCATTACTAGTAAAAATAAAATAAATAATAAAATGCCATAAATATATCCCCTTTTTTGTAGACGCTAATATGTTTGCGCAAACCAATCAATATACGCTTTTTGCAATTTGTTTTACCAAAAATATGTAGAATAATACATATTTGCATAAACTGACGAAGAAATTTGTTTTTTACTTTTTTGGGGGGGGATATTTATTATAGCAAAAAATGTTGTTGTTTTTTTTTCAAAATTGTTACTTTTTTTTTGTTCATAGAGCAAAAAATAAAAACCGCAGAGGTGATCAAATCCCATCAAAAGAAAGCTCTATTTGGGGAAAAAAGTACATAAATTTTGTTTGGGTACAGTGTCACACTCCCACGCAATTGTCAGTTAAAGTGACGCAGTGCCGTATTGCAAAAAAATCTTTCGGTCTGTAAGTGGTTAAAGCTGAGCTTCAGTCATTTTTTCATCTTTCCATCTATTAAATCTTCTGCCCTTGTTTTAACTTTGGATAGTAAAACATTTTTTTTCTGCCAGTAAATACCTCATACAGCCCACTTCCTCTTTCTTGTCTGGTCATTAGTCTAGGCTTATGACATCATGCACAGCTCTCTCTCTCACTCTCCTGAGAGTTTGCCAGAAAGGGAGGAGGGGATGAGTCATAAGCGGGCCAATGAGATGTGCAGGGCTGGAGGTGTGCCTCGGTGTGTCTGTGTAAATCCAGGAAGTGAACAGGCAGCAGCTTCAGTTGCCCACAGTTAAAATGGATGCAGCCAGACTTAGTGGAGGGAGATTTTTGCAGCACATTTGCCAAGTACAGAATCACAGTATATATAAAATAATATGCAAAGTGGTTAGAGGGAAGCTTCAGAATGGCAAAGATGTTTTTATTACAAATTATGTGAGCAGACTACAGTTTCTCTTTAATGCTGCTCAGCTGTGCATTCATGTCCATTGGAAAGACACCTCTCCACCTACTGTATGAGAACGGTTTGCTTGTTTAAACAGATTGGAGGAAATGGAGGAGGTTTATGTGGCCCAGGATAGAATTTCTGCATTCACCAACATTTGGGCATGCTGGCTGCATTTTGAAACAACGGAGAAATACAAGAACTGTGTCAGTGGAAGCTGAACTATTGATGACTTGAGTGTGCTCATGGGCGACAGCTCTGTGGAGACTGGTCCTGCAGGCCAGGACTGAGCTGGTTGTAGTCATCACCTTTAGTTTCAGCTATATTTTATTTGCCCAGTCTATCTTTGGGGTATAGTCGTCCAGGCCATTAGGAATCAGCTGGTGTTGCTTGGTTCCCGCATTTGGAGACACCCTCGGGCCCTTACGTAGTGGGCTTCTGCTTCTTTCTTCTCTTGTCATTCCTTGCCCTTTTTTTCCTCTTCCCCCCTCCCCGCTCCCACTACCCCCTTTTTTTTATCATTACACCAAACCAGGGCTGACAGTGCAAAAGTGCTCGATTGGAATTTCCTTCTGTAGGCGGTACATATATAGCTTAATGAGTTACTTTATTAGTATGTAGCACCTTAGCGCTTATTGGTTATAATGTTTAACACTAAGTAGGTGCCCTGATCTGGGGCTTGGAATGCATTTCTCTTGTTTATTTTTGTTATGTTTTTTTTGCACTGTATAATACTTTTCTAAACCATTCGTGGGCCACCTGTGTTAAAGATGTGATGGCTTGTGCATGTCTGTCTTTTGCACTGATGATTGTTTTTGCACTTATGTCATGTTTGTTTTGTTGCTGCATAATCTTCAATAAAACTTTGTTATGGAAAAAATATAGCAACTGCCATCATTTTATTCCTCAGGGTATGTGCTTTAAGAAAACATATACTTCTTTGTGGGTTTTAAGTAATTTTCTAGCAAAACAAATGCAGATTTTAACATAAACTTAAACATACTTACAAACTTACTAGACATAGGGGGCCTCAAGTGTGCACCTTGCATCACCAAAGGGCCAAACATGATATTTAGAATACGCAACGCTACAGAACACTGTCATTAGAATTTAAATATAATGCAGGTGACAAATACTGCAGACATGGTACAGAAGACGGTCAGAAACTACTAGCATGATTTAAATGTGTTTGGAGACTGGCAACATGTAACAGGGAACTGTTACAGACCAAAGACATGTTACAAGAGCCAGAGAGATTACTACCATTACAGTCCCTTTACAAATCAATGTTCTCACATTTTTGCTTCCTACAGACTGCTAAAAATGGCCAGATTCAAATTTAGCACAGTCACTAAACTTGTACTATGAATCATAACTAAAATACTAGCAAAGTGAGTTCCTCGCTGGTATATTAAATACACACCCACACACACACACATACAGTGGTGTGAAAAAGTGTTTGCCCCCTTCCTCATTTCCTGTTTCTTTGCATGTTTGTCACACTTAAGTGTTTTGGAACATCAAACCAATTTAAACAATAGTCAAGGACAACACAAGTAAACACAAAATGCAATTTGTAAATGAAGGTGTTTATTATTAAAGGTGAAAAAAAATCCAAACCATCATGGCCCTGTGTGAAAAAGGGATTGCCCCCTAAACCTAATAACTGGTTGGGCCACCCTTAGCAGCAACAACTGCAACCAAGCGTTTGCGGTAACGTGCAATGAGGCTTTTACAGCGTCCTGGAGGAATTTTGGCCCACTCATCTTTGCAGAATTGTCCTAATTCAGTTACATTAGAGGGTTTTCGAGCATGAACGGCCTTTTTAAGGTCATACCACAACATCTCAATAGGATTCAGGTCAGGACTTTGGCTAGGCCACTCCAAAGTCTTCATTTTGTTTTTCTTCAGCCATTCGGTGGTGGACTTGCTGGTGTGTTTAGGATCATTGTCCTGCTGCAGAACCCAAGTTCGTTTCAGCTTGAGTACACGAACAGATGGTCGGACATTCTCCTTCAGGATCTCTTGGTAGACAGCAGAATTCATAGTTCCTTTTATCACGGCAAGTCTTCCAGGTCCTGAAGCAGCAAAACAGCCCCAGACCATCACACTACCACCACCATATTTTACTGTTGGTATAATGTTCTTTTTCTGAAATGCAGTGTTCCTTCTACGCCAGATATACTTGGACACACACCTTCCAAAGAGTTCCACTTTTGTCTCATCGGTCCACAGAATGTTGTCCCAAAAGTCTTGGGGATCATCAAGATGTGTTGTGGAGAAATTGAGACAAGCTTTGATGTTCTTTTTGCTCAGCAGTGGTTTTCTCCTTGGAACTCTGCCATGCAGGCCATTTTTGCCCAGTCTTTTCCTGATGGTGGAGGCATGAACGCTGACCTTAACTGAGGCAAGTGAGGCCTGCAGTTCCTTGGACGTTGTTGTGGGGTCTTTTGTGACCTCTTGGATGAGTCGTCGCTGCGCTCTTGGGGTAATTTTGGGCGGCCGGCCACTCCTGGGAAGGTTCACCACTGTTCCATGTCTTCGCCATTTGTGGATAATGGCTCTCACTGTGGTTCGCTGGATTCCCAAAGCTTTGGAATGGCTTTATAACCCTTTCCAGACTGATAGATCTCAATTACTTTCTTTCTCAATTGTTCCTGAATTTCTTTGGGTCTCGGCATGATGTGTAGCTTTTAAGGATCTTCTGGTGGACCTTACTGTGTCAAGCAGCTCCTATTTAAGTGATGCCTTGATTGTGAACAGGTGTGGCAATAATCAGGCCTGGGTGTGGCTAGAGAAATTGAACTCAGGTGTGGACAACCACAGTTATAGTATGTTTTAACAAGGGGGGCAATCACTTTTTCACACAGGGCCATGATGGTTTGGATTTTTTTTCACCTTTAATAATAAACACCTTCATTTACAAATTGCATTTTGTGTTTACTTGTGTTGTCCTTGACTATTGTTTAAATTGGTTTGATGTTCCGAAACACTTAAGTGTGACAAACATGCAAAGGAACAGGAAATGAGGAAGGGGGCAAACACTTTTTCACACCACTGTATATATATATATATATATATATATGCACTGCACTAATGAAAAACACCTATTTGTGCTGCCACTTAATATTCAATGAACATGCAAATGAGGTGAAACAACTGTCAATATAAAAAAGACACAAGTAGCTCACTAATTAAGCTACAAATCTCCTAAATATTAACATTGTGATAAAATCAACATAAAAAGCCCATACATAATAAAAAAATAAAAAAAAAAAGTGTCCATTTAGCATACCCAAAAAATATATGCTAACATATGCAAATCAATATGGTAATACAGTCCAACTTAAAGTGATGAAAAAAAAAGTGTGAAACAATAGTGAAATCTCGTTGATCCAAAATCCTTCACCAAAGTGATGTGTGCCACTTCCACTCCTTAGAAAATAAAGCTCACCTTCTTTCGTGAGCTCCATCTCCCTCCCCCCCCTTTATCTGCGGCTCACACGGCCCTCAATGCAAACATTTCTGAACTGGAGGTAGCCCAGGCCATCAAAGGCATTCGGCTTTCAAAGGCCCCGGGCCCAGACGGCTTCTCCGGCCTATATTAACGGAAATTTTCCTCCCTCCTGCTCCCCCATTCGACAGCATACTTTAATGAAACAGGGAGCACTGCCTCCCCCTGACTCCTTATGAGCACACATATCCATGATTCCGAAAACCACTGTGGAAGCCCATGACACCCAAGCCTTCCACCCTATTTCTCTGCTGAATGAGGATATGAAACTATTAATTCTGTGTTCTTGCATTATATAAATATCGCAATAAATACCTAGATTCCCTGATCCACAGGGACCAGGTAGGCTTTGTGCCTGGTCACCAGGCAGGGGACAATTTTCGGAAGGTGGTTCACCAAATTTTCCTGTTACACCACCGCAACATCCCAGGATTTCTTCTCTCGCTTGACATACACAAAGCTTTTGACTCCATCTCGTGGGACTACTTACGACATGTGCTTCAACAGTGGGGCTTTAGAGACTCAGTTCTCACCTGTTTGACCGCACTCTACTCTCCCCCTTCCCCTGCCATCCGCTATGTGGGCTGCTTATCTTCCCCATTCCCCATAGGAACATGGCAGGGTTGTCCCCTGTCTCCTGTTCTCTTTATCCTTGAACCTCTAGTCATGGCCCTCAGAGCTGACCCAAATATTAATGGAATCCCATACGCAGGCAAATGTTACAAAATAAATATGTTTGCGGACGACGCTCTTTTGACCCTTACTAACCCAATTGTCTCCTTACCCAATTTACACCCCCTCCTGAGTGTAGATTGGGTAAGGAGACTTTGCCACCATCTCATGGCTCCAGATTAATCCCCACAAAACCACTGTGCTGAATATTTCCCTTCCAGGTTCCCTGGTTAGGCACATCCAATCCACCTTCCCGTACCACTGGACCAGCTATGCTTTTGAATATTTGGGTATTAAGCCAACTCCCTCTTACTCCTCTCTTTTTTATGCTAACTACTATCCCCTGTTACGTACCATCACGGCGCTCATTACATCTTGGCGGTTCCCCACCCTGTCTTAGATAGGCCGCATCCATGCCATCAAGATGACGGTCCTTCCGAAGCTCTTATACTTCTTCCGGACTCTACCGGTTTGGATCCCCACATTTTTCTTGCGTCTTTTTCAGAAAAGGCTTCTCTCCTTTATTTGGGCCAACAAGCGTCCCGGGGTCTTCCGCTTTACCCTGTATGCCCACAGGCTGAGAGGTGGGCTTGGAGTCCCAAATATTGCCAAATATTACCAGGCTGTGCAAATCTCCCAGCTTGCAGTGCTCCAGGCTACCTACGATATTCCACTCTGGGTTCTCCTGGAAATCCCCAACTGTGCACAGGTCCCCATCTCTGCCCTCTTATGGCTTTCTCCTAAAATGCATCCCCCCTCACTCAGGCCTCTGATGGCCCATAGCTTGAAGCTTTGGGACTCGGTTCGGTACACCGGAGGGCTCATGTCCCCGTCCCTTCCGCTCCTCCCCCTCCTAAATATCGCTATGTTTCCCCCCAGCTTTGAACAACCACATGTTTTTTCCTGGTGGCCAGCCCATGGATTCTCTCAGGTCTGACATTTTCTTGCACCTTCCTCTCGTGGGCTTCAATCCAAGAGACTCATTGGAAGTCAGTGGAATTCTCCAATTAGGACACTGGATTTCCTCTCTCAGGCACAATGATGCTTTTCCGTACCAGAAAACGGCCTTTGAGCAAACATGCCAACACTCACCAGGATCTCCTGGTACCATATTTTTGATTTAATCCTCCCTCCAAGTCCCCAAATAGGAGTGAGACTTATCCCCCATTGATTTGGCAGATTGGAGCAAAGCCTGGTCTAATATTGTGAAATGCTCCTTTTACACAGGGTACTCCTCCGTTGGTACTGGGTTCCAACCCTTACTGCCAAATCAAACCCATCCTACAGTTATAGATGCTTCAGGGGCTGTGGTCAGCGTGGAGACGAAATTCATATCTGGTGGACCTGCCCCCACTTAGTGGGATTCTGGTCAAGGGTATTTGGTCTTTTGTTTACTCTCTTCCATGCGTCTATCCGCAAGGATGCCAAGTTGGCCTTACTCCACTGCCCGATCCTGGGCCTCTTCTCCTATCAGCAGAAATTGGCCACCTATTTGTTTATCGATGCGAAGCGTGCAATAGCAAGGGCCTGAAAGAGGCCGGCTGTCTTATTTGCGGAGGTGAAGAGCATCTTAACGACTCATGATTAATGAGAAGATGTCTAGTATTCTCCATGACTCCCATGCCAAATTCCTCAAGGTATTGGGCCTGTGGTGGTCCTAAGCTCTTCCTACTCTGCATCTGACCAGCCTAGGCCTCTCTGACCTCCTCTGCCCCCCGACCTGGGGGAACCTCTTTCCTACCTATTCTGCACCTCCTTTTCCTTCTCCGTCTTTCCATCTCATCTCGTGTCCCTCCTTTGCCATCTGCCCCCCCCCACCCTTTTTTATTTTTTTATGTTTTTTACTTTTTGCTTGCTCGTATGACCTCGATCCAAGTTTTGTTTTTCTGAAATTTTTATGGACTACTCCACACCCCAACCCCTGAGCAATTAAGCTCAGTCCTCCTATGTTGACCCCTGGCCTTGGCCGGAGGGTTGCTGATTTTCGACAGTTCTTTCTACCAAATATGTTCCCAATGTTTATTATTAAGTTGTTCATGTTATGCTTACTGCTCATATCCCCTGCGCTGGATCATTACAGTTATTCTTCTAATATATTTCAATAAAAAAATTGTTCCAGAAAAATAAAGCTCACGAGATGCTGTTGCCATTCACTCTCATGCCTGGCAAATATCGCCTTATTAAATGTTATTGAAGAGCCGCTGAAACACGACAATCTCAAAAATGGGATTATTAAAAGTAATGCGCCTACATCATAAAAGATTCAAATTGCCTTGTTAAAATTCCAAACATGCCTGGTGACTCAGTGTTGTGATCTCCTCATAGCTTCCTTCACACATGGAGTCACAGTCTCACTGTTGCCGTGTAGTCACTCCCCAATGCGTTTCGTCACTTCCGACCCTGTGATGAAGTCAGAAGTGACAAAACGCGTCAGTACATGGCTATATGGTCATGCTACGGAGGTGACTCCATGTGTGTGAAGGAAGCTATGAGGAGATCGCAACACTGAGTCACCTGGCATGTTTGGAATTTTAACAAGGGATTTAAATCGTTTATGATGCAAGTGCATTACTTTTAATAAACCGATCACCTTAAGGTGTTTTTACACTATTAGAGGCTCTGTCCCCACATGTGGAGAGTGTCTTTATTCATTTGGATGGAGATTGGCATGTTTAAGCGGCTCTTCAATAACATTTAATAAGGCGATATGAGCATCTGGTGAGCTTTACTCCTAAGGAGTGAAAGTGGCACATAGCCCTTTGGTTTAGGATTTTGGTGGATCAACAAGATTTTGTTTCACTGTTGTTTCACACTCTATTTTTCTTTATCACTTTAAGTTGAACTGTATTACCATATTGATTTGCATATGTTAGCATACAATTTTTGGATATGCTATATGGACACATTTTTTTTTAATTACCGTATATACTCGAATATAAGCCGAGATTTTCAGACCCTTTTTTAGGTCTGAAAGTCCACCCCTCGGCTTATATTCGAGTCACCGCCATCTGCCTACATGAACAGCGTGTCATGCAGACAGACGGCGGTGTTCAAAAGCCGCGCCGCCTCCTCCCGCCCGTCCGTGATAGGCGGACACTAATTTTCCCAGCAGTACAGTGTTCCGCCTATCACGGATGGCCTGTCATCACTGCACACTGACTGCTGGGGAAAAAAGTGTTCCTCCTATCACGGACGAGGAAGAGGAGGAGGCGCGGCTTTTAAATTTGTAATGGCGCCGTACAGAGCGGGACCTCATCGGCTGCACAGGACCCCGGACACAGGACCCCGGAACCCACAGATCGGCGGATCGGCGCAGATCGGCACAGGTAGGCTGCAATGGGGACACGGGGGTCTGTACAGGGGACATTCAGCTGGGCATTGCTGACCCTCTTCTCCACTTACAGTAGCTGCTGCATTTTTGCCCCTCGGCTTATACACGGGTCAATACGTTTCCCCATTTTTTTGTGGTGATTTAGGGGCCTCGGCTTATACTCGGGACGGCCTATACTCGAGTATATACGGTATGTATGGGCCTTTTATATTGATTTTATCACAATGTTAATATTTAGGAGATTTGTAGATTAATTATTGCGCTACTATGGAATTATTTGTCTCTTTTACATATTGACAGTTGTTTCACCTCATTTGCATATTAACCACTTGCCGACCGTCTCACGCTGATATAAGTCGCCCAATTTGCTTCGTTCCCACGAATCGCCGTGTGGGTACGTCTGTACCTTTAAGGGCGATAGTGGGCGCGCACGTGCCCACTGCACGGCTGGGAACCTGATGCACATGGCCACTGGCCACCCACCATCACGTGCAGAAAGCAGGAACAGGGATTTGTGTGTGTAAACATACAAATCCTTATTCTGTAAGGGGAGAGGAGACGTATAGTTTGTTCCTACTAAGTAGGAACAACAATGTGTCTCCTCCCCCAGTCAGTCCTATCTCCATATAGTTAGAAACACTAACTAGGAAACACATTTAACCCCTTGATCGCCCCCTAGTGTTAACCCCTTCCCTGCCAGTGACATTTATACAGTAATCAGTGCATTTTTATAGCACTGATCGCTGTATAAAAGTCAATGATCCCAAAAATGTGTCAAAAGTGTCCGATCTGTCTGCAGCTATGTCGCAGTACAGCTTAAAATCGCAGATCACCGCCATTTCTAGTAAAAAAATTAAAATAAAAATGCCATAAATCTTTCCCATAGTTTGCAGACACTATAACTTGCGCAAACCAATCAATATACGCTTATTGCATTTTTTTTACCAAAAATATGTAAAGGAATATATATTGGCATAAACTGAGGAAGAAATTTGTTTTTTAAAAACATTTTGGGGATATTTATTATAGCAAAAATATTGTTTTTTTTTTTTTCAAAAGTTACGCTCTTTTTTTGTTTATAGCGCAAAAAATAAAAACCACTGAGGTGATCAAATACCACCAAATGAAAGCTCTATTTGTGGGAAAAAAAGGACATCAATTTTGTTTGGGTACAGCATTGCACGACCGTGCAATTGTCAGTTAAAGTGACAGCGCCGTATCACAAAAAATGGCCTGGTCATTAAGCAGCCAAATCTTCCGGTCTGTAAGTGGTTAAATACATACCCTACATCTGATGTTATAATTTAATTTTTTTTTTTAAAGATAATCCATACATTTCTATTTGTTAATTAAGAAGCACAAAGTCACACAATTCAGTAAAAGCAATCATTTAATTTTATCATGTTTGGTGTCTATAATAGATACAGTGGCAGATAACAACTCAGGTTTTAGATTAATAAATATATTATGAACTGTGGAATCAATGCTTATAAAACATTTTCCTTACTCCTTTGCAAGCTGCACATTGGTGGGTTTGGCTCCTATTGGGATTCCATGTTTATGTAAGGAGGTAATCAATATTTCACGCATTTCCTGGTTGTAAGAATCAAAGTCAAACACATTTCGAACAACATTTGCCAGTCCTTCATTTGGAAATTTCTGAAAAGAAAAAAAAAACAATAAACAGTTAAAAACTAAAACTATATTCAACGTATTATTTACATACCTGTCTCCAAATTATGACCTGCTGATTGCCAAAAACTAGTCCCTGAATGTTATGATACTTATGGCAAAATGGAGAAAGCTGCTGGATGTAGAGTGGCAGTGGGTGCTGAAATACTGAGAGTTCCAGCACCAGGCACTCTTAAAGCGGTTCTGCACTCTTTTTATTTTTATTTTTTTTTTGGGCTATATGCCAAGGGCATATAGCTCAATTGGGGGACTTACCTGTTCCATCTTCCATCTCGATCGCCGCCGGTTTTCATCTTCATCTTCTTCTTGTCTTCTTCTTGTCTGCTGGGGTCCATCTTGCCTGTGGGCATGTGAAACCCCACAGGCACTTTAGATGGCCCAGCTTGCACCGCCGTTACTCGCGCGTGCGCAGTAACGGCACATCTGCCGACATCTCACGAGATTTCGGAAGATGTGGCCGAAATCTCGCGAGATTTCGGAAGATGTGGCCGAAATCTCGCGAGATTTCGGAAGATGCCTGCACTGACTCCTGGGATCAATGACACCAGATCCCAGGAGACAGTGCGGCGTGACGACGATCGACGCAGAGACCCCGCCCACCGCCGAAGAGAGAGAAGACAGGAAGTCATCAATTACAAGGTAAGTAAAAAAAAAAAAAACACATTTCATTTAGTACTCTTTGCCTGATTTGGAAGGCAAAGAGATTTACTAAATGAAATGGGTGCAGAACCGCTTTAATCACTAGCAGAGTGATCCACTGTCCAATGGTGCCCATAAAGTTCTACCTGTGACATTATCACAAAAAGCAGAGTGGGACAGGGAGCTTGCATGCCAGTGCAAGTGCAATTGAACATCAATGTTGTGGCATCATTCCTTCCATTGACACTGGTGCTGGGACACTATTCCTCCCTCTGATACCTATGAAGGGGCATTTATTGCTCCCAATGACTACCAATGCAAAGAGATTCATTCCATCTACTGGCCACTGACACAGGGAAATTTATTATACTCACTGACACTTGGGTATTTATGCCTCTGACACAGGGGCATTTATTACTCCCAATAAACCCAAGGCAATATGTGACTCCACTGAAGAAAAATACATGAGCAGCACTTTCATGTATTAAACCAAAAGTCCATCACAGTACCATGAGAGCATCCAAAGGCTGGTAGACGCACCACAAGTGCACTAGTAACACAAAGGGTGATAAGCAGATCATTTATAAAGGAATTCACGTCCCACTCTACATTGAGACTGAAGGGTCTATACAATTTTAACCAAAATATCCATGGAGTCTCAAGTCTAGAGATCGCTCTCCTCAAATTACTGCCCCTCCAGTTTGGGAAAAATTTGTCAATAGCCATAAAGGATTTCCCACTCAAATTTCTATTGGTACACAGGTCACAATGCTTGGGACAAACTGTGGTTAGGGAAACCTTTGCGAATATTAGCAATATATTCCTTTAATCTTGTCTGCAGTGTGCAGACAGTGCGACCTACACATTGAAGACCGCAAGGACAGTTAATTAAGTACACTACATTCTTGGATGAACAGGTAACTAAAGAACAAATATCGTACAACTTAGATGTAAGATTAGAGCGGAAGAATTAATATTTTCTACTTTTAAGGCAGTTTACTTCACAGAGTGCGCACTTCCTACATGGATAGAAGCATTGCAATTGCTGGAAGAAACAGTTTTTTGGGGGGTTCAGTTACGTTGGGAGCTATTTGTAATCTTAGGAGGAACACTCCTATATGTAACCATAAAAGCTTCAGGTAGTAATAGGCCCAGTATTTTATCATTTCTTAGCACACCCCAATGTTTCCTCAAAATCATTTTAACTGAAAAGCACTGGGTTGATTAGAAGGTAAAACAACGAAAATTTAGGGGAGAAAGTTTCCCAAGCTAGCAAGATAAGAGCCCAGCAATTAATTATGGAGGACTGTGTGTAGACAGTAAAAACTGGCACCAAGAGAAATCAACAGCCACAATGGCCATAAATGTAACCTTTAGAAATTTAATTTGTTTCAATATTTGCCTACACAACACCCATTAAAGCAATGTTTCTCAACCTTATTCCAGTCAAGACACCTTTTAAAATCCTGCACAATCTTGAGGCGCCCCATTCTAAAATGTAAAAAACAAAACTAATAGTTTTACATACCTCAAAAGCATCCACACATATAGAACACCCAACATTAGAGGTTATTTTTAAAATGCAAATACAGCTTTTCACACTGGTACAGACCGGATTTCAGCGTTTCTCTTCTCCCTCAGTTTTTCTCCCTCACACAGCTAACATGGTCCCAGTGCTAGATAGGGGCAAATATGGATGATGTGCATGTATCCAACATCCTCCTTATTAACCTATGATGTTATTGCTTGTTAGGACATTGACAGCTGTCCCACACAGTGCTCAAGCTTATAATGTTGCAAAACAAAAACCCGTGGCTTTGTGTAACAAAAAAAGGCAGACTTGATCCACCTGCCAGTTTGTTGAATTTTTTTGGGTAATTTCGGGCAATTTTTTGGCGTTTTGCCAAGACACTCCTAAAGAACCCAGATGGCACCCCAGATTGCCACGCCACTCTGATTGAAAAAGCTGCTTCAGGAAATCTATATCCACCTTCATGTCCAATCCCACAGGTAACTAAACTTACTCCTGCTATGGCTCTATTGGGTATAAAACTTGATATTTACCCCTTAATTTATAGAACGATTGTGGCTCATATATTAACAGCAGCAAGGCTTACTATAACTAATTTGTAGAAATACACAAAATTACTCCACTATTACCTTTAAAAATAAATGGCAAGCCTGAATATCTCACCCTAGAGCTTCTAAATACTTAGAGTGTAACCTTTAACAATACGTGTGATTTTGATCTGTCTTTATAATGTGAGATTCAGATGTAGTTCATTATCTAACACTACAACCTCGTTGATAGTATTAAATTGTTGGACAGGCCCTCCTTACAGTTTGATCCCATCTTGGGTAAGTGGGGTCTGAGTAACAAAAATATATCAATATCTGCTACGCCTTTCTTCTGCAATACCTTGTTTTATTTTTTACAATATTTGTTGAATAAATACTATAATTAACCCTTCAAAGTGAAGTCCAATATTACTGAATATCGGTAATGATACTCATCGTAAATAAACAAAAATTATTGTTAAAAAAAGAAAAGAAAAAAAAGAACAAGACTGCTTCAAAGTATATAACCCCACCCCCCACCCCCACACACACACCCAAAGAAAAAAATAAATATATTGTAGCTTAAAAGTCCTCAGATGTAGTGTTTGCATTACTTTTCATCAGGCATTTTTTCCCTTACTTTCATCCAAAATGAACACTACTTTTAGCCAAGATTCACAATTTTTCTTTACATAGGATATAATGAAAAAATGGGTGAATCTGAATTGTTGGTAAATAGATTGATAAATAGACCCTTTTACTTGGTTAAAATGTTCTCTGTTCTTAACCTAAATGGTGAAAACCAATGCAGCCACCACATTTAAGGCATAGTAAGCAGAAATATATATTTTTTTGGGATTTAGACACACTTTAAAGGTTGTTTAGACTGTCTGAAAGTCAAAGCAGTACTTTTGGGCTCCCCATTTCAATCCTGAACTATAACTTTAAAGTTTAACTCCAGGCCAAGACATTATCGGTGGAATTTATAAAGGGTATTGTAAATTCCATCTGGGTATAGCTCTGAAAGTGTCGTGCTTGTGCCCAATTCTATGACAAGTACATTAATTTGTCTGTGTCTGCACTGGGGTGTGTTCCCACTGCACACTCCTTCCCCAGTGCACTCCCACCCTACCTCCCTGGCCACTGCCACATCACACTGATGGGCGCTTGGCCAAGGATTTTTATATTAGGGGTGGGCGGAGTCTGACAGAAAACTGAGAGACTGGTTCCCCATCAAGTCAACTCTACTTTTGAGTAACAGCACACAGCAGTGGGCAGATCAATAGACACTATTCAGTCCAATCGGCTTTCAAATCTGCCCATTGCTGTTCACTGTCCCTCAAAAGTGGAGTGGACCTGACGGGGAACTAGTTCCTCATCAGGTTCCGCCTACCCTGTTACAAGTCATTTACCAAATATGGGCACTGCCTATATTTGGGTAAAATTAGCTTTATCCCCAGACCATTCGTTTACATTTAGCTTTTGGCTAGGGAATTTCCAGGCTGACAGCTGAATAAGGCAGGGGATGCAGTCTAGTGCAGGAAGCTGTCACATTGCATGGCCCGGTCTAAATAGTGGCGTATTTCTGTATGACAGCTCAGGGTTGGTTTTAATTACTGCCAATTTCCTAAATGGAGAATTGGCGGTAAGAATTTGTTGCTGCCACAGCCATAGATTCTTAAAGTGGTGGTAGCAAGTACTACCTGAACTTATTACACGTGTTGGTAATGTAACTGACGCTGGCAATAATGCTTGCCTGAATTAGGGGGAACTACTGCCAGTAAAGTGGCGTTAAAGCCATTTTGAGTTCCCCTGTATGTATTGTAGATCAGTGTTTCTCAACCTGTTTTCAGTCAAGGCACCCTTTAAAATGCTGCACAATCCTAAAAGCACCTCATTTTAAAATGTATAAAATGAAACTAATAGTTTTGCATAACTCAGAACGCTGAACACCCAATGTGAGCGGTGATTTATTCTTCCAAAGCAAACCAGTGTTTCTCTTTTCCGTTAATTTCTCTCCCTCGCTCAGCTGTGTCCCCAGTGCTGATGGAGAAGGGCAAACAAGCATGCTGTGCAGGCACCCAGTGTCTTTCTTTTTATATGTGGCAGAGCAAGGCTCTGTCCCTATGAAAATGGGGTTAAAGTGGACACAGAGTCTGCATATCAGCTGAGGGCAGAGCTACAGAGCATAAATTTGAAACAGAGAAAACGGCTCTGGTAGTTTTCTCAAGGTTTTGCTAGTTCCCTATGGGGCTCTGTAGTTTGGAGATTCCTCAGAGTCTTGGGTGGGACGGGATCTCTAACCCTGTGTCCGGGCTTTGTGGACAGCCAGCCGGGTGTGTGCACACAACAACGAGAGGCTTGTGAGAGCAGAAAGGGGGAAGGAAGGTGGAGCAGTGGCTGCTAGCAAGAGAGGCTCTGTGTGAAGATAGACGCTGTGTGCGTCCAAGGGCTACAAAGCTGTGTGCGTTGAAGGGCTTGAAGCTGTGTGCGGCCAAGGAGCCTAAAGCCCCATACACACGGTCGGATTTTTGCATGGATTCTGTCCGATCGGACAATGTTGTTGAAAAATCAGACCGTGTGTATGCACCATCGGACAGTGTACGTCGGATTGTCCGACGGACAAAGTCCTATCTCCTGCTGGATAGATTTTCCGACAACACGGTCCGATCACACCAAATCCGATCGTGTGTACGGTTGTCCGACCAGACAAAGTGCTACGCATGCTCAGATCACATTACAAGACCAAAGCTATTGGCTACTAGCCTCTACGTAGTCCCGTCGTAGGCAACAAACGTCACCACGTTCAGAATGATCGGATTTTCCGACAACTTTGTCCGACCGTGTGTAGGCAAAACCAACATCAGACAAAGTATGACGGACATGGTCCGACGGACCTGGTCCTCGGATAATCCGCGCGTGTGTATGGGGCTTTAGACTGTGTGCATCCACTGCGCTAGCAGGACGGTAAAAAAAGTCCTGTTAGCAGCATCTTTGGCGCAGTGTATTCACCGTTCCTAAACTGCTCATACACTTTTAAATCAATGAGGCAGCACGGCTACACCGCCGGCAAAGCGGCTACACCGCCGGCAAAGCGGCTACACCACCACCGGATGTATTGTAGATCAGTGTTTCTCAACCTTTTTTCAGTCAAGGCACCCTTTAAAATTCTGCACAATCTTAAAGGCACCTCATTCTAAAATGTATAAAATTAAACTAATAGTTTTGCATAACACAGAACGCTGAACACCCAATGTGAGAGGTGATTTATTCTTCCAAAGCAAACACTTTTTTTTATTTTTCCAGTGTTTCTCTTCTCCCTTAGTTTCTCTCCCTCGCTCAGCTGTGTCCCCAGTGCTGATGGAGAAGGGCAAACAAGCATGCTGTGCAGGCACCCAGTGTCTTTCTTATCAATCAATGAAATCACTGGTTGTTACAACGCCGGAGGTTAGAAGCTTGATCCACCCCCTGGCTTGTATACAATTTTTGGGCAATTTTTAGGCATTTTGTCAAGGCACCCCTGAGGAAACCTGAAGGCACCCTGGTTGAAAAAGGCTGTTCTACATTATGTATTACTATATTTTTCACAGTTTTTTTCATATTTCATGTAATTATTGCTGCCTTGCCAGAAAGAAAGATACATTTATATGCACAGAATAAGAAAACACAGTAAAACACATTATCTATGCAAAAATACTAACTAAGCTCAAAATATGCACATGAAAAACACACTGTCATCACAAGGATATCCTACAGGCTTTAAGGCAGCAAAGCGTGTCACGCAGACACTGACAGATCATTGATTGCTAGAATTGGATTAAAGCTGGTGACATTAATCCACAAAAAAACAACAGCGAGTCCAATTTATTGATTCAAGGTGACACTTGTTTCTTTCATTAATTTAGTTTTAGGCTATTTTTAAAAATAATCAATTTACGGATTTTATTTTAGCCAATGCATCTTAATTGTACTTTAATTCATAACACCTGAAGGGTGCTTTCAAAATGCAATAAAATCATATGCTTAAAGAAAAAATGTACCTGTAGAAGATTAACTGTCTGCTACGCAAACAGTGGGCCAGCTGCCTTCACAACAGACATAAAATAAAAATACGTACATTTGTTCTTTTGTCAGTTTTAGTGTGCAGAAAGAGGGTGCTTTATATGGCCACCCGGGCATAGTCTAGGCCAGGGGTCCTCAAACATTTTTTAAACAGGGGGCCAGTTCACTGTCCCTCAGACTGTTGGGGGGCCAGACTCCTCGCTATCACAGAGCCAACCTATCAGAATCCCCCCTCCATCACAGAGCCCCCCATCACAGAGCCCTCCATCAGACCCCCCCTCCATCACAGAACCCCCCCCCCATTACAGACTCCTCTCCATCACAGATCCCCCCCCCCCATTACAGAGCCACCATCACAGATTCCTTTCCATCACAGACCCCCATATCACAGAGCCCCCATATCACAGATTCCTGTTCATCACAGAGCCCCCCCTCTCACAGCGCCCCCATATTACAGAGCCCCCCCCCCCCCTTTCACAGAGCCCAATATCACAGACCCCCCTCCCACAGAGCTTTCCCTCTCACAAAGCCCCCCCTTTTACAGAGCTCCCCCCCTCACAGAGCCTTCCATCACAGAATCCCCATATCACAGAGCCCCCCCCACAGAACCCTCCATTACAGAGCCCCCATATCGCAGAGCCCTCCATCACAAAGCCCCCACATCACAGAGCCCCCCCACAGAGCCCCCATATCGATATTACACACTTCCATAAAATCACAGCACTTGCACTTACCCTCTGCTACCTTATTCATGCAAGACAGGAAACATGACAGGTCCGGACAAAGGGTGGGACTTTTCATGTTTAAAGGCAGGTGATTGGTTGGTTACTAGACAGCGGGGTGGTCCCAGCAATGACTCACTTCTTAACATGACTTTTTTCACGGACCTGTCATGTTTCCGGTCTTGCCTGAAGCCAGGTAGCAGAGTGCGAGTCCTGCGATCTTATGGAAGGGGCTGTCCGCGGGCCGAGTAAATCACCCTGGTGGGCCATATCTGGCCCGCAGGTCATAGTTTGAGGACCCATGGTCTAGGCCATAAACCTGTAACCCTTTACTTGCTATGGGGAATTTCAAATGCTGAGCTATTCCATAGCTGGCATCACTCATGTCTCGCAAGAAGTATCTAAAGCTGGGATCAAGGTATTCTTTTTCTTTTTTTTCTGTAAAAATCATTTTTTTTCCCCAGCTACAGTATTATTGCTTGGACAGCAAGGGGACTTAGTGGGGAGTTGGACCTTCCCATTTTCATAGAAAGTCCACAGCATATTAGTAAGAGAGCAAAATATTATTTGGCATTTTGGAAATATGAAAGCTTACTGCCCATATAAAGCAGTGTTTTCTGGAAGAAAAATAAAGGTTGCAAGTAGGATGGCTTCTAACATTGCATACAGACAAGGCTATGATTTTGCATTCTGGAACAAAAATGCATATGCTTGCCTACTGTAGTAAGTTTCCTAGTATCCCCAGATATTATTTTAAGTTATGGATATTCATTAAGAATTGACCAGAGAAGGATTTACAACACTCACAAATGTACACCCCACAAACAATACTGTGTTATACACAGTACTAGGTAGATGGCAACTCTCATAGCCTGCCCATGTACAGTCCAGGACTGTTTTAGTTTATCTCTGGAAAAAAATGGAGGAGCAGGACATAATATTGCAACTTGAATGATCTTTTTATTTGATTTAGATTTCGCTAGTTCAACTACTGCAGTCACTTAACAGTTTTTGTGTGTAGGCGAGTTAGCTGTCTTACTTCAGAGAAAGAGCGCTTTGGTCACAACACTTACATCGTATTGTCGGGCTTTAACCTTGGCACTTGAAGTATGACTTGTTGCAATGCTGCCTTTGCTGCATTGCCTCAATTGCTACATCTACAGGGACATTAGTACGATTCTCCCATTCTAGTTTTATTTCATACACCACTTTTTCGGTTTCAGTTAATCACTGTGATTGAACACCGGGTCACTGATTATTAGCACCCATCTGTTATATATGGTTAATTAGATTAAAAACATCAGGCGCATTTGCAAGCCTTATATCCTGTGGTTTTGTATCCAGAAATTTGTTGATCACTACTTAAAGTAAAATGAAACCTACAAAAAAAAGAAAAAAGTAGGATTTTTATGACCAAAGAGGCCCTGTTGGTCTATTTCAGGGATGGGCTCAGGTGTGTTCAGATCCTAGTCCCAATTTACCTGAGCAAACCCACCAGAAAGCCATCACTGCACCTTGCCAATCATAAGCAGCATAGTCACGGAGTGTCTATGTGCAGTTGCGGGCTGGGAAATGCCTCATTGCCTATGATTGGCAGTGTGCAGTGACGACTTCCTGGCGGGAATCCTCAGGTGGGTTGGGACTAGGATCTGAACACGCCTGAGCCCATCCCTGGTCTCTTCTGCCATAAACCTTTCTCCCTGCCTGTCAACATTTATGCACACTGAGTCTTGCATGTGCAATTCAGTGTATAATTATGATGCGACTCCCCTGAGCATGTACAGAAGTGATATCATGGCCAGCCTACCAAGCGGTCAAAGAGTCAGAACAGTTTCTGTGACTGACAGGTGGGCTGACAGCATAGGGCTGGAGGGAATCACTTGGCAGGTAGGTTTGCCATAAATTTCTAATATGCTGTGCATGCTAGCATATTATTGCTAAAAGCTCCTAGGGCTCTAGTCGCATTGATAAGAACAGGCACCATTGAATACAATGTGATTTCCCTTGTCACATTATTCTGTGCTACTCAAGTTGCATTAGAAACCATGCTACTGTGTACCAGCACTTAGGTCTAACATAGCTGGTGTTTTCATTAAAGCATGAGTGTGGGGAACAGAAGATAGTGTTTTTTTTATTACAGGGGTGAAGGCTAACAAGAAATATACTTTTGTTGCAAAGTTTATGGTCACTCAAGACCACTAGATCAGTTTTATAAAAAAACAGAACTTAAAGTATAACTAAAGGCAAAACTTTTTTTTTAGTTTGGGATAGAATAGAGAGGAATTAGAATGCTGGTCAGTTTTTATTGCTGCCTGTGCCCCCATTAGGGAGATACACCCTCTCTATTTGTTCTGTTTACCATTTTCATTGAACGTAAAAGAAAAACCCAAATTTTGGGCAGTCCCCAGAAAATCAATAGAAGGGAAATCTTTCAATGGGGACACTAGTTCTGGTGACCTGGGAGTCCCCTGGGAATTCCCTTAATTTGCAAGGATTTCCTTTTACTTCCTGTTTGGCTATGGGACAGGAAGTGAAGTAATATCTCTGCCATGGGGCACAAATGGTGAATACAAATCTGACAGGGGTTATAACTCTCCCTTACTCTACCCAAAATGAAAAAAAAAAATTGCCCTTTAGTTCTACTTTAAATAGTGATAAACCAAACTCTGGACACAAAATACTTTTTATTTATTCATTTGGTGTTGGCTTTTTACATAACATGATATATATATATATATATATATATATATATATATATATATATATATATATATATATATATATATATACACACACACACACACACACACACACAGTTGTGCTCATAAGCTTACATACCCTTGCAGAATTTAGGATTTCTTGGCCATTTTTCAGAGAATATGAATAACACAAAAACATTGCTTTCACTCATGGTTAGTGTTTGGCTGAAGCCATTTATTATCAATCAACTGTGTTTACTCTTTTTAAATCATAATGACAACAGAAACTACCCAAATAACCCTGATCAAAAGTTTCCATAGCCTGGTGATTTCGGCCTGATAACATACACACAGGTTGACACAAAGGGGTTTGAATGGCTGTTAAAGGTAACCATACTCACCTGTGATCTGTTTGCTTGTAATTAGTGTGTATAAAATGTCAATGAGTTTCTGGACTCCTGACAGACCCTTGCATCTTTCATCTAGTGCTGCACTGACGTTTCTGGGTTCTGAGTCATGGGGGAAAGCAAAAGAATTGTTAAAGGATTTGTGGGAAAAGGTAGTTGTATAAAACAGGAAAAGGATATAAAAAGATATCCAAGGAATTGAGAATGCCAATCAGCAGTGTTCAAACTCTAATCACAAAGTGGAAAATGAGGGGTTCTGTTGAAACCAAACCACAGTCAGGTAGACCAACTAAAATTTCAGCCACAACTGCCAGGAAAATTGTTCGGGATGCAAAGAAAACCCCACAAATAACTTCAGGTGACATACAGGACTCTCTGAAAACATGTGGTGTGGCTGATTCAAGATGCACAATAAGGAGGCACTTGAAGAAAGATGGGCTGCATGGTGGAGTCGCCAGAAGAAAGCCATTACTACGCAAATGCCACAAAGTATCCCGCTTACAATACACCAAACAGCACAGAGACAAGCCTCAAACCTTCTGGCAAAAAGTCATTTGGAGTGATGAGACCAAAATGTAGCTTTTTGGCCACAACCATAAACGCTACATTTGGGGATGTGCGAGCTACAAAGGCACAGGAAATTTGGTCAAAATTTATGGCAAGATGAATGCAGTATGTTATTAAAAAATACTGGAGGAACATTTACATTCATCAGCCAGGAAGCTGCGCATGGGACATACTTGGACATTCCAACATGACAATAAACCAAAACACAAGGCCAAGTTGACCGGTCATTGGCTACAGCAGAATAAAGTAAAGGTTCTGGAGTGGCCATCTCAGTCTCCTGACCTCAATATCCTTGAGCCACTCTGGGGAGATCTCAAACGTGCAGTTCATGCAAGACAGCCCAAGAATTTACAGGAACTGGAGGCTTTTTCCCAAGAGGAATGCGCAGGTTTACCATCTGAGGAGATAAAGAGCCTCATCCACAAATATCACAAAAGACTTCAAGCTGTCATTGATGTTAAAGTGGGCAATAAACGGTATTAAGAACTTGGGTATGTAAACTTTTGATCAGGGTCATTTGGGTAGTTTCTGTTGTCATTATGATTTAAAAAGAGTAAATACAGTTGATTGATAATAAATGACTTCAGCCAGACACTAACCATGAGTGAAGTTATAGTTTGTGTGTTATCATTCACATTCTCTGAAAAATGGCCAAGAAATCATAAATTCTGTCAGGGTATGTAAACTTATGAGCACAACTGTATGTATATATATATATATATATATATATATATATATATATATATATATATATTCACTTATATACACGTTTCTCACTTTTATAACTTTTTAGAAATAGTACAGATTTTTTGTTATTAAGCACTGGTCTAAATTACTATTTTGGACTGATCTATTTCCTGACTCTTTTAAAGATAAATGTATGGTTAACATATGCACTTTGTTTTAGACAAACGAATGCACAAGACATAAAATGATCATCTAAGACAGGGGTGCCCAACCTTTTTAAGAGCGAGGGCCACTTAAGCAACTTGGTAACCAGTCGCGGGCCACAATGAGCGGTGCGGGCGTATGACAGGTCACGGCTACTCTATAGGCCCTCCAATCCGATCCACCCAGATGGAATTGGACGAATTCCCTTCTATTTTTTTTTTTAGAGGACCGGATTGGAGGCAGGCGGGAGTAACCGGAAAAAAGACTGTTTACATCTGCCATGCTGTAGAGGTGAATTGAGGGTTTGATCGTGTGAAAAGGGCCTAAACTGCTTTCACACTGATGTGCTGCGGTTTACCCACACGGCAGGTGCAGCATAGTGCATCTGTGTCTATCCTGCGGGTTAACTGAACCTTGCCATAGACTCTGCCTGTGGCAAAAGCCGGAAGTGTACAGGAAGCATCGACTTATGGGGCTCTGCTCTGCAGCCACTTTCTTCCTCTACCACCAGCTTCATTCACAACGCTGATGCTGTGGTATGACTGGTCGGCAACCTGCGATCTGGGCTTGCTAACCCACCATTCCAGAGCAGGAGGTCATGGGCCACATCAGAGGGCTCCGCGGGCCACTGGTCGGCCACCCCTGATCTAAGACATATAATTTAGTTATCCATACAAAGTGCCTAAAATGCTTGTAGAGTATATAAAAATACTGAGGTGACTACATAGTTGCTTATACATTCACAAGTTCTTGCTTGTCTTTCTTAAATGTCTGTCTGCCCCGGCAGTATTTTTGTTTGTTTCTGTGAAACCCTTCTTTTCTGCTGCTAGATGACAGATATCCAGCAATTAATACTTTGGTTTGGCCCTATTTAAATCTAAATTGACTAAATCCACATTTTAACCAAATTATGATTTTCTACTTAAATTAACCCTGAGAAATTTACAGTCTGGAAAAGTCAAGCATGTACAGCAGTTATAAAAGCAATGACCAAAGTCAAGATATTCTTCCTTTTTTTCTTCATTCCTCAGTCATCCATATTACACTGGTAAATATGAATAGCATTCTGCCATGCCAATTCTTAGGTTACCTGCAAATGTTTCACTATATTGACAACCTCACGGGTTGAGTAAGGATATGTAATAATTCCTTGGTCTGCCATTGTTCGCAATTCACCAAAGGCAGCTACTAGTTTCTGCAGCACAGCATCAGGCACATTGGGTCCATACTGTCTCAACATAGCCAACTCTGATTGTGGTACTGGATTATCCACTGCATGGCAGCTAAATATATCCCCTGTAAAAAAAAAAAACAAAGTCAGACCAACTCGATGAATGGGATGCAGAACTAACACAAGAAAATAAAGAAAGGCATTTGCTAAAACAACTCTTACAGGCTATTTACTGTACAAATTAGATAATATTTCTCAATAACCTTTTTTAAACCTCGGTGATAACAGTTTAGCTCATGGGGTGGGGGGATTTATCAAAACTGTAGCAGTATAAATCTGGAGCAACTGTGCATGGTAACCAATCAGTTTCTGTTTTAAACATTTTTATTAGTTGTTTTGAAAAGAATAAAGAGAAAAAAATCACTTGGTAGAGCAGCGCACAATCCTCGCGTGCTCCGTACATATAACAAAAGTGGCATAACCAATCAGTTTCTATCTTCAGATTGTTCAGTTAACCACTTCAACACCGCCGTATTGTCAAATGATGTCCGCAGATGGGATCTCCCATCCTGGGTGGGCGTCATATGATGTCTTCCACTTCCCCCGGGCTACTAAGGGCCCCCAGTCTGAGGAGGAGATCGCGGTTAACAGTGAGCTACAGTTTTCTGTGAATATACTGTGCCCAGATTGCCCCCCCACCCCGAATAAAGAGGACCTGTCATCAATACCATCAGAGTACCTGTCATCCATCCATCCCGTCAGAGTACCTGTCATCCATTTATCCCGTCAGAGCACCTGTCCTCCATCCCATCAGAGTACCTGTCATCCATCCCATCAGAGTACCCTTTTATCCATCCCATCAGAGTACCTGTCATCCATCCCATCAGAGTACCTGTCCTCCATCCCGTCAGAGTATCTGTCATGCCGTCAGAGCACCTGTCATCCCGTCAGAGTACCTGTCCTCCACCCAATCAAAGTACCTGTCATCCCGTCAGAGCACCTGAAATCCCGTCAGAGCACCAGCCATACCGTCAGAGCACCAGCCATACCGTCAGAGCACCTGCCATACCGTCAGAGCACCAGCCATACCGTCAGAGCACCGGCCATACCGTCAGAGCACCGGCCATACCGTCAGAGCACCGGCCATACCGTCAGAGCACCGGCCATACCGTCAGAGCACCTGCCATACCGTCAGAGCACCGGCCATACCGTCAGAGCACCTGTCCTCCATACCGTCAGAGCACCTGTCCTCCATACCGTCAGAGCACCTGTCATCCCAACAGAGCAACTGTCATCCCAACAGAGCAACTGTCATCCCAACAGAGCAACTGTCATCCATCCCATCAGAGTACCGGTTATCCATCCCATCAGAGTACCGGTTATCCATCCCATCAGAGTACCGGTTATCCATCCCATCAGAGCACCTGTCATCCACATCCATCCCATCAGAGTACCGTTATCCATCCCATCAGAGTACCTGTCATCCATCCTGTCAGAGTACCTGTCATCCTATCTGAGCACCTACCATCCCATCAGAGAACCCGTCATCCTGCCAGAGTACCTGTCATCCCATCAGGAGTACCTGTCCCCTGAGCCCATCAGGAGTATCTGTCCCGTGAGCCCATCAGGAGTACCTGTCTCGTGAGCCCATCAGTCTACCTGTCTCGTGAGCCCATCAGTCTACCTGTCTCGTGAGCCCATCAGTCTACCTGTCTCGTGAGCCCATCAGTCTACCTGTCTCGTGAGCCCATCAGTCTACCTGTCTCGTGAGCCCATCAGTCTACCTGTCTCGTGAGCCCCCATAAGTCCCTGACATTCAGCCCATTAGTCCCGCCCAGTTACAGTTCTGATTCAGATTCTGGTTCGGAATATGAGCCTGTCAAAGGCAGTACATCAGCATCCGAATCAGAGGAGGAAGTAGTCCGTCCAAAAAGACGGTCTGAAGACCAGGCAGCGATCAGCAGTGCCAGACACCCCAATGGCCAATCCACAAATGCCAACGGCGCTAGACCCCAGGAAGAGAGGCCCAGTACAAGTGCTGGAATTTCACCCCAAAGAATTAGGGCCAAAACCCAGCTTCCAGATACCTTGGCAAACCCATTGTGGCTGCCTTCTAGCACAGGGCCGTGTTAATTTTGGCAGCAAATTTCGATATAGTTTTAGTCTTAGGACTAAAATGGCATTTTTAGTTTCAGTCCCATTTTTTTTTTAAATGTTTATTTCTTTATTGTTTTCATCAGTACAAAACAAAAACACATATTTATACAAACATCACATCTTGCTAGGTTTTCCTCTAGTGTTCCAGTCCATTTTACCCCTTCCCTAACCCTCCCTTCCCACCCCCACCAGTTTTGCTCCAGCACTAATTTATTTTATCTTCACTACTCTTATATGCTCACTAGGGGGAGTTATTATTTCTTATACATTTTCACCTTTTTCTTAACCTCGTTCTATTTCTTGTGACCCTTTTTTACTAACACCACTTAACTATGCTTCCTTTATGGTGGGCAACCCATTTTCCTCAACCAAAGTTCCCATAGTGTTTTGAATTTGTTAAAATTTCCTCTTCTGATAAATACTACCCTTTCTTTCCATATTGTCGCATTTATTGTGTTAACCCATTCTGTCAGTTTCCTGCATTCCTGCATTTCAGTGATAACTCGCAGTGCCCCCCCCCCCCCCCGAAATCCAGACTTTGATAAATTATATAAAATTTGCCCCCAATTGATTTTTTTTTTTTTGACACCAGTGGCCCTTGATCTAATATCTGTTTCCATTGATCAGCTGTTATAGCGCCTAGGTCTTTCTCCACTTCCCTCTATTTTTCTCCACCATAGCTCTAGATATTGATCTAGTGCTGATCTGTTGGTATAGGTCTGAGTATATCCCCAGTAAGAGGGCAAAGTATGGCTTGAAGCTCAACAAGCTCTGTGAAAGCTCCAGCCCCCTGAGTGTCCACCGTACATGGGAATAAGCTAGAAAATTGTCTGGGAGTTGGAATTCCCACTCTTGCAAAAGGAGTATCACATTTATATGGACAATTATTATACTAGTTTGCCCCTTTTCTGCCACCTAAACCAGAAGAATATTTTGGCCTGTGGTACAGCAAGAAAAAACAGAAAGGGCTTCCCACAGCATCTAGTCACCACAAGGGTACAAAGGGGGGAATCAACAAGCTTGAGGAACAAGGAAGTGTTGGCTGTGAAGTGGAGGGATAGGAAAGATGTTTACACCATGTCCAACATCCATGATGACACCTCGGTGGAACTTCACAGAAGACGTGGTCCCGTTCGAAAGCCTTCCTGTATCCACAAGTACAGTAAGTACTGGGGGGTGGATTTAAATGATCAAATGTTGCAGCCCTACCTATCAACGTGAAAATCCCCCTTCTGGTATAAAAAAAAGTTGCAATTTACAATTTTTAATTTGCCCATGTATAATGCTTTCATCACCTATCAAAAATTGACGGAAACATCCAACACCTTCCTAAAGTTTATTGAAGACATCGTCACTGCCCTGATCCATCAAAAAGGATTCCCCCGCAGAAAGCATTCGCTTCGATTGTGTCAGCAGACTACATGAGCGCCATTTTCCTGACAATATTCCACCATCAGCAACTGGAAGAAGACGCCAAAAAAATGGTGGTGTGCACCAAAAGAGGCGTTAGGAAAGACACCAGTTTCCATTGTCCCCAATGTCCCTCCCAACCTGGCCTTTGCATCGGACAATGCAAAGGCTAAACTATTAGCCCATATTTCTAATAGACTGACATTTTCCAGTTTTCAATTTCTGTCCTGAATATTTCCCTGGTGCCTCAACCAACCATATCATTGCCTTCCATGTGAACTGACCATGGTCTGTTTATCGACTATGCCTCTGCCTGCTGTCTGCATTGTTTATCCAACATGCTTCTGCCTTTCATGTGAACTGACCCTGGACTAATCGTCTATTTCTGCCTTTTACCTGCACTGACCTCGGCCTGTTGACCATGTTTTTGCCTGCCTCTTGGACTGATCTTTCACCCTGCTACACAGGGGTCTCACATATGCGAGGGGCTCCAGAAGAGTGTTCTGAGTTGAGAAAAACTGTTTTTGGTTTTCTGTGTTCCCAGAACAGTGTCTGGTTGTCCGGAGGCTTCTAAGAGATTTGGGTGGGAGAAGCCTCTACCCCTGTCCCCATTCTTTCCTGACCGGGGCCCTAAGCTTGATGGTCTTGCCTGTTGCCTGGCCAATACTTTGGCTGTACTGACCATATCTCTGCCTGCTGCCTGTACTAACTATGGACAGTATTCCTGCCTGCTGCATAGACGATCCTTATGCTGCTGCTGACAACATACCCGCCTGCTACCTGGACCAATGCTTTGGCTGTGCTGACAAAATCTCTACCTGTACTGACTACGGACCGTATTCCTGCCTGCTGCCTGTTTTGCGGTCGCTGTCCACGTTCCTGCCTGCTGCCTGGACCGATGCTCTCCTCTGTGGACCACTGCACTACTAAAACCGCAGGCAATGTTTTCTTTGCCCTTTGCCCAGCAGAATGTATTTTGGTTTGTAATTTGGAATGTATACTACATGCTGTGTGTTAGAAATATGAAGGGCCTTCAACAATGTGATAGGTTGGCAGGAATTTATGTGTGTAATTTATGCTTCTAGAACGCCTAGAGGTGCTACTTGGATGTTGGGCCTCTGTATGTAGCCAGGCTGTGTAAAAGTCTTGCGTGTGGTATCGCCATACTCAGGAGGAGTAGCAGAATGTATTTTGGGGGTGCAATTTTTGCTATATACATGCTGTGTGTTGGAAAAAAATTATAAATGGACAAAAAAAAAAAATGGGTTTTAATTTTTTTCCCACATTTTCCAAAAACTTCTGGAAAAAAAATGAACAGTTCAAAAGACTCATTATGCCTCATAGATTATACGTTGGGGTGTTAGCATTACAAAATGGGGTCATTTAGTAGGCGTTTCCATTGTCCTGGTGCTCCAGGGCCTTCAAAAGTGTGATAGGTTGTTATCAAATTAGACGTGTAATTTCTGCTCTTCTAATGCCTGGAGGTACTACTTGGATGTTGGGCCTCTCTATGTGGCCAGACTGTGTAAAAGTCTCACACATGTGGTATCGCTATACTCAGGAGTAGCAGAATGTATTTTGGGGCGTCATTGCAAGTATGCATGTGCTGTGTGAGAGAAATAACTTATTATGACAATTTTGTGTAAAGAATAAAAAATAATTTTCCCAAGAATGTTGGGAAAAAATTACAACTTCAAAAACTCACCATGCCTCTTACTAAATACCTTGTAATGTCTACTTTCCAAAAAGGGGTCATGGGGGGGGGGGGGGGGTATTTGTACTTTCCTTGCTTGTTAGGGTCTCAAGAAATTAGATAGGCCTTCAATACATCAGGTGTGATCAATTTTCAATGATTTGCACCATAGCTTGTAGACTCTATAACTTTCACAGAGACTAAATAATACACACCAATTTAGGTTATTTTTTACTAAAGATATGTAGCAGTATAAATTTTGGCCCAAATTTATGAAGAAAAATTTCTCTCTTTTTTCGCTTATGTTGCAAAAAAAAAAAAAAAAAAACAGCGTTGATTAAATACCACCAAAAGAAAGCTCTATTTGTGAGAAAAAAATGTTGTTAGGGTACAGTGCAGCATGGCTGAGTAATTGTCATTCAAAGTGTGAGAGCGCTGGCAGGAAGGGTGTATAAATGCGTATTGAAGTGATTAAGCTTTAACAAGGAAAGACAGAAGCTGATTGTTGCCATGCACAGCTTCTCCAGGTTGATAAACCCCCCTCATAGTATTTGTATTGTTACTGTTGTCTCAAAGACTGACCCTTCCCCTCCCATCATCAATTAAAATAATGTGAAGAACCAATCCTTTTGCAGGAAACAGTGTAATGGGACAGCACAATGGATTTTACATAATTGTATTCCAATAAAAACAGCACAGCCTAACACTGAGAAATATGTGAAAGGGGTAATGTTTCATGCCAGATGACATTTCCAAAGAAATTAGCTACATTTTGATGAGGCCCACCACTTATGGCAGCACAGTTGGAGCAATGAGGCTTTGACATTTATTGTACAAAGGGTTTTTATTAAAGTTCAGTTCAACATAACAATACAGTAGCATTGATGGTCATATAATGGAAAAAATTAAAGAAGACTTCAACAAGTAAAAAGGCTAATCTAAGTTGTAGAGATTTGAGCAGGCCCTTGGAAGTCCAAGGGCGATCATATATAACCAGCAAGAGGTTATTGTCACCTTATGAGACCTGGGGCTATGACAGCACGATGCACCAGGTGTAAGTAATAACGATCTTACAGAGTCATAAGTGAAGCGATTATCAGGGGATAGCTACAGAACCTATCTTTTCTCAAGAAATAATATATCTATTTGTCAAAAAGAAATGTTTTTCACCATGTAACCATCACATCCAGGGCTGAGCCTGGTTGGCCAGAGAAATACAAAGAAAAGCGAGGAAGAAAAAGGAGGAGAAAAGGAGAAGGGATAGGAGTGTAGAACAGAAAAAGAAAGTGAGGAAAGGGGGTGAGGAGTCTGCGGGGCGAGGGGGCAGAGACATACTAGAGTGAAAGGAGCGCTGGATCAAATCTTGAAGGGTGATTATGAGCTATCCAAGGTTGCCAAACCCAATGGAATTTATCATGAATGTCTGATAATATGGCTGTCAATTTTTCATTTACCATAATGTCATTTACGCAGTTTTTAACAGCTTCAAAACAGAGTCAGTGATTTCCAGGCTTTCACTATGATCAATTTAGTTGCAGTATAAAGGTGCGACGCCAACTGGCATTCCAGGCGAAGTAATTGGTTTCCACAGAAGAGCCTTAAAGGGGTCCCTCTTTAGGATGGTGTGGAAAAGATTGCGAAGGAGTGTAGACCCTGACCCACAATCTGCACACCTTTGGACATGTCCACCAGATGTGTGCCATTGTTCCCTCTTGAGAACACCCAAGGAAGAATAGGATGGAATAAAACCCGCCAATCTGGCCGGGGTGTAATACATCTGTAAAAAACGTTATAAGCATTTTCCAAGAAGAGAACATTCTTGGAGCATTTGGATAGTGAAATAGTCATGACCCTCCAGATCTAGCTGTTTCCCGAGCTCCGTCTCCCACTGGAGATGGTAAGGTCTCAACGGTGTTTTTTTGGAACCAATTATGGCTGCATAGATTAAAGAGATTAGACCAGAATGGGGACAGGATCTGCAAAGGTTTTCAAAAGGGGTCAAAGTATAAGGGGTGGGTCGAGATTTTATAAGTTGTTGGAGAAAATGTCGAAGCTGTAGATAGCTGTATTGCTCTCGAAGGGGGATATTATGTGAGGAACAAAGTTCAAATGGGATTATCCTGGTGGGGGAGAACAAGGAGTGAATATCTACAAAGCCATTCTCAGTCCACCAAGAGAACTGTAGTGGGTTATTGCGTCCTGGTGGGAATATTGGACAATGAATGAGGCGAAGTAAGGGAAGATGAGGAGAGATCAGGCACGCCAAGTATTTAACCGAGTCCCACAACCGAAAGGAGTGTGCCAGACTCGGTCCAATCGTATTCGGTCAGGGTTCTTGGGGAAGCCAGGGGAACGAAGGCTACTGGTGTCGGTGAGAGTCCATTAAAATCGATGGTGGCCCACAATGGCATTTGGTGTTTCTCATGAAGATGAGAGTGTGGGGCTATGCCCGCTGCAGTGTAGTAAGCTTGTAAGTTGGGAATCGAGAGGCCACCGTTGATCTTCTGGGTGTATAAAACCTGTTTATTAATCCTGGGTCTCGTGGAGCCCCAGACAAACTGCAGGATCTTGCGTTGGTGTATGCACAGAATATAGGAAGGGACCTGGACTGGCAGAACTCGAAAAAAGTACAGCAGTTTTGGGAGGTAGGTCATACGTACAGTCGTTATTCTACCGAAACAGGACAACGGAAGATGGGACCAGGAGGAGAGCATAGCCGCTAGCTTCCCAAACAGCATAGGAAAATTGGCTTGATAAAGTCCTGAATATGTTGGAGTAAGCCTAACCCCATAGGGCAATGAAGGCAACCACTAGAAGGAAAATGCAGTTTGTAGGGATGCCAGCTCTGAGGGTGGAAGGTTGATGGGCATAGCTTTAGATTTAGCAGGGTTGACGGATAGGCCCAAGAACGTCACAAAGGTATTTAAGAGAGAAAGTAGGTTAGGGTGGGCAATTCTAGGTTTAGTTATTGACAGCAAGATATTGTCCACGAACAACGATATTTTGTGCGAGGTACCCGCAACTTCTACCCCGTTATGTCTAGATGGGTTTGGATCGCCTCTGCCAAGGGTTCCAGTGCCAGGATAAATAGAAGTCGGGAGAGTGGGCACCCTTGACAGGTTTCTCTCTTAATGAGGAAAAGAGGCAGTTTGAAGCCATAGTATTTGACTTTGGCCTGGAGGGAGTCATAGATTGCTGACACCAAACTCAAAAAGGATGTGCCAGAACCATAATGGTGAAGCACCTGCATTAACCACTTTCAGACCGGACCAATTTGCAGCCAAAGGACCAGGCCCCTTTTTGCGATTCGGCACTGCGTCGCTTTAACTGACAATTGCGTGGTCGTGCGATGTGGCTCCCAAACAAAATTGACGTCCTTTTTTTCCCACAAATAGAGCTTTCTTTTGGTGGTATTTGATCGCCCCTGCGGTTTTTATTTTTTGCGCTATAAACAAAAATAGAGCGACAATTTTGAAAAAAATGCATTATTTTTTATTTTTTGCTATAATAAATATCCCCAAAAATATATAAAAAAAACTTTTTTTTTCCTCAGTTTAGGCCGATACGTATTCTTCTACATATTTTTGGTCAAAAAAATCGCAATATGCGATTATTGATCGGTTTGCGCAGAAGTTATAGCGTTTACAAGATAGGGGATAGTTTTATAGCATTTTTATTAATATTTTTTTTTTTATTAGTAATGGCGGAGATCTGCGATTTTTTTTGTGACTGCGACATTATGGCGGACACATCGGAAATTTTTGACACATTTTTGGGACCATTGTCATTTTTTACAGCAATTAATGCATTTAAATGCATTGATTTCTGTATAAATGACACTGGCAGTGAAGGGGTTAACCACAAGGTGGCAGTGTAACAGTTAAGTATGCCTAGGGGGTGTGTTTTTTACTGTGGGGGGGCGTGGCTGTCAGCTAGTGAATGCTGATCTCGGCTCCAATCACAGGGAGCAGAGATCGGCGTCACTAGTTGCTAGGCAGAACGGGGAGATGCTGTTTATCTCGGCATCTCCCCGTTCAGCCGCTCCGTGAGACGATCGCAGGGGTCCCCGCGGCGATCGAGTCCGCGGGGACCGCGATCGGACTCACGGGGGTCCTGACCAGCGCGGGAGCGCGCCGATCCCGGCGCGCTCCCGATGGCACGGACAGGCTAAAGAAGGGACTTATATATACGCCCTCCTGCCTGTACGTGCCATTCTGTCGACGTATATCGTCGTGCGCCGGTCGGCAAGTGGTTAAGTAAGGCCATGACAAGGTGTTAAAGGCCTTATTGATGTCAAGAGACAAGAACATTGTCTCTAAGGACCTAATATGACCTATATGTTGGATTTGGAGGAGCCTTCTAATAGCGTCACCCGCCTGTCTTCTTGGGACAAACCCCACCTGGTCTTTCTTTATAAGGCATGGGAGAAACAAATTCAGACAATTGGCCAAAATCTTCGTCAATATTTTCATATCTATATTAATTAATGAGATCGGCCTGAAATTAGCCCAAGAAGAGTGATCCTTGTCTGGTTTGGGGATCATTACAATATGTTTGATGTAAAGGATTGACCATCTTTAACAGAATTATACATAGCCGTCAAATACGGGGCAATGACATCCGCCAATTTCCTGTAGTACAGTGCCGTAAAGCCATACGGGCCTGGCCTCTTGCCCAACTTCAAATCTTTGATACACTGTAAAGCCCCATACACACGGTAGGATTTTCGCATGGATTCTGTCCGATCGGACAATGTTGTTGAAAAATCCGACCGTGTGTATGCACCATCGGACAGTGTACGTCGGATTGTCCGACGGACAAAGTCCTATCTCCTGCTGGATAGATTTTCCGACAACACGGTCCGATCACACCAAATCCGATCGTGTGTACCGTTGTCCGACGGACAAAGTGCTACGCATGCTCAGATCACATTACAAGACCAAAGCTATTGGCTACTAGCCTCTACGTAGTCCCGTCGTAGGCAACAAACGTCACCACGTTCAGAATGATCGGATTTTCCGACAACTTTGTCCGACCGTGTGTACGCAAAACCAACATCGGACAAAGTATGACGGACATGATCCGACGGACCTGGTCCTCGGATAATCCGAGCGTGTGTATGGGGCTTAAGACTTCTGAGACCTGTATGTCTCGGTCCATTAGGGATGTGTGAGTTTCAGATAGGGAAGGTAAAGACAAGCCGTTTAGAAAGGTGTCTGGGCCCTGGGTGGAAGACTTGGGGCAGAATAAAGATTAGTGAGGCGATGACTAAATTCATTCTGCCTCATCGGTTAAGCATATATTTAGGTCCGTATGAGGTCCGTATATCTAGGTCCAAGAGCCTACGGTTGGCGGGGGTAGCGGATTGTTTGAAGGCCGTTGACAATGCCTCTAGGCGCTGCTCCAAATTGCGTTTTGAGCCAACACTCACTCTTTCTTACGTTTCAGCCCCGGAGAACTGACTTATATGCTTCCCATAGCGTCACAGGGGACGAGACCATCCCAGCATTGAGTTGGAAATATTCCCCAGAGGCTTTGTGGATGTCACTTAAAGTGGAAGTAAACCCCCCTATCGTTTTCAGCCAAGGAAGCTGCCATCTTTGCCTCTGTTTAATCTTCAACTGCCACAGTGCTGCACATGTGATCCGTTATGACACCAGCCATTGGATGGTTTGACTGCTTGGTTGAGAGCACAGCCAATGTGCAGTTAGCATTCACGGCATGCCTTTTTTTTTTTTTTTTTGACTGTTAAATCGATGGGTTTACTTCCGCTTTAAGATTGCCTTAAAAAGATAAAAGGGAGTCATTCATTACCCAGGGGGAGTGTTGTGGCTTACTAAGCAGGGAGTGGCAAACAGTTAGGATAGGGTCGTGGTCTGACCAAGGGACAGTTAAGATAGAGGCGGAAACAATTAAAGGTTTCCACAGTACAAACATGTGGTCAATCCTGGAGTGAGAATGGAGGGGATGAAAATGAGTGTAGTCCTTGCCCAAGGGGTGAAGCTCTTTCCAGACATCTACCAGGTCACAACTCTGCAAGGAATGTAAAAAAAAATTTGCAGCAGGAGAAGGGGGTTTGTGTTCCAAAGGATATTTATCAAGAGAAGGGTTCAGTGTCCCCTTAGAGTCACCTGCCAAGAGAAGGGTGCCCTTCTGGTGGGACTTCAACAGGGAGCAGATGTGAGTCAGGAAAGGCCCCGGATTGTCATTCGGAGCATAGTAAGTTATGATGATCATCTCATGGTCTTGAATAGTACCTTGCAATATAAGGTACCTGCCATTTGGGTCTGCTATCTGTCTACTGCAACTAATGGGGGCCGATTTGCGTAGAGCAATGAGGACTCCTATTTGTAGGGCCATTAGCCAAATAGACTTGGGGGTAACAGGCATCAAAGTACTTGGGAAAGGAAGAGGATGAAAAATGGGTTTCCTGCAAGCATGTTTTGTTTTTTAAGGTATTTAAAAACCTTCACTGGTTTTTGGGGGGAGTTCATGTTCTGAACATTCAGGGACAGCCAGTTGAGGGTCATGGAATCAAAAATGTGTGCCTAGAAAATGTTCTGCCCACACACCTGGGGACTGAAGGAAGAGAAGAGGATAGAAGGGAGAAGAAATAGGAAGAGAGGAAGAAAAGGAAAACAGGACATAGGACATGAAGAAACAGAGGGAGTTTCGGGATATAGTAAACATCGAAAACTTGAATGCATCACTGTGTGGGATGCGAGGCCCACAATGGGGTCAGATATTGGCCAAGACAGCAGTCTTAGCAAAGTGCCAACACATAGGGGGAGCAGTGGTCCATCGGAACCACAAGCCTACTATGAAATGTTATAATCAACTTAAATGTCATTAGCACAAGACCGGATTTCTGAAAACAGTCAAAAGGAACAAAAACTAAAAAAAACAACAATAGGACAAACTTAGTCCTTATACGACATAAACGTATAGCAACACCTCGAGCACCCGGGGCCAACAACTACAAGCGGATCAGCCGAGAGTGACCGAGTGGTCAAAAATGCATGCTCAGCACCTGTAGTTCTATCAAACCACAAGGCAGGAATAGAGAACTTTGTTAAGGAGAAAGAAATTACAACCAACAAGGTAAACAGTGCTAGACAATCCCTGCTAGAGTTCCATTACCCTCCCATCCTGTAACGTTCCAGGAATCACCCAAGGCAGTTATAGCAGACGATGGCCAAATGAACAATCACAGACTGCCATACTTATATTGTTGCTGAAAAAGGCTAGGCGGTGATCTGAAGCCAGGAACCCTGCAAGGCTGTATACGAGGCAGGTAGTATTCACAGACAGGGCGGCCTATAACAGGGTAACCACCCATGGCCCTGCAACAGGATTCGAGGCAGGGGTTAGGTGGGAAGGGAACAAACTCCATATGGCGCTACCCATATCCGCGTGTACGGTCCAACAGTTCGATAAGTTCCATGAGGTGCAGTACAGGATCAGGTAGCAAGGGGCAATAGAATGCTCACGGGTGAGAGGTAAGTAAAACCTTGGACAGAGGAGTGGCAGTGGACGTGGTGTACTTGGATTTTGCAAAAGCTTTGACACAGTTCCCCACACAAGGCTCATGTGTAAGGTAAAGTCTACAGGCTTGGAAATTTAAATTTGTAAATGGATAGAAAACTGCCTAAAAGACAGGATTCAGAGAGTAGTGGTTAATGATTCTTACTCCGAATGGTCTAAGGTTATCAGTGGTGTACCCCAAGGTTCAGTGCTGGGACCCTTACTTTTTACTTTTTAATATCTTTATAAATGATATTGGGTCTGGGATTAAAAGTAACATTTCTGTCTTTGCAGATGACACTAAGCTATGCAGTGGAATAACGTCCTTACAGGATGTATCCAATTTACACTGTCTATTTGGGCGACTATGTGGCAGATGAGGTTTAACGTTGATAAATGTAAAATTATGCACTTGGGGGCTAAGAATTTGCATGCATCATACATACTAGGGAGAGTACAACTGGGGGAATCAATGGTGGAGTAGAATCTGGGGGTTTTGGTAGATCATAAGCTCAATAATAGCATGCAATGCCAAGCTGTGGTTTCCAAAGCGAGCAAAGTCCTTTATTGTATTAAGAGAGGTATAGACTCCAGAGAGAGAGATATCATTTTGCCCCTGTACAATTCATTAGTAAGAGCTCATCTGGAAATTGCAGTTCAGTTTTGGGCACCAGTTGTCAAAAAGGATATCTGGAACTGGAGAAAGTGCAAAGAAGGGCAACCAAACTGATAAGAGGCATGGAGGAGCTCAGCTATAAGGAAAGATTAGAGGAACTGAATTTATTCACTTTTGAGAAGAGGAGACTAAGGGGGGATAGGATCAACATGTATAAATATATAAGGGGTCCATATAGTGAAGTTGGTATTGAGTTATTCACTTTACGGTCAACACTGATGACAAGGGGGCACTCTTTACGTCTAGAGTAAAAGAGATTTCATCTCCAAATACGGAAAGGTTTCTTCACAGTAAGAGCTGTGAAAATGTGGAATAGACTCCCTCCAGAGGTGGGGTGGTTCTGGCCAGCCCAGTGGATTGCTTTAAGAAAGGCCTGGATTCTTTCCTAAATGTACATAATATAACTGGGTACTAACATTTATAGGTAAAGATTATCCAGGGAAAATACGATTGCCTCTCTGGGATCAGGAAGGAATTTTTCCCCCTGCTGTAGCAAATTGCATCCTGCTTTTCTGGGGGGTTTTTTTCGCCTTCCTCTGGATTAACTGTGGGTATAGGATTGGGTAGATGGGATTGTACAATATTTTTTTTTTTTTTTTTTTTTTTTTAATGGTTGAACTAGATGAACTTGTGTTTTTTTTCAACCTGTGTACTATGTATGTAACTAAGTAAAATAGTTACCTTCAGCCGTTTGTGGCTTTATGAAAGAATTAGGCCTAGAGCTCTCGCAGCGCCTGGGATCCGGGTTGAGATTTTTGGGACGCTTGGGAGAGCTGATGAGGAGGCCAAGAAGGTCCGGGTCTGGAGGAGGGTGCTTCTTCTTGGGACGAAGGCAGGTCAAGCTGCAGTTCCAGGAAGTGGCATCGTAGGTCGGACTGAGAAGTGGCATGGAACTGGCGGCCCAAATGTGAGAAGGAGAGCTTAAATGGGAACCCCATCTGTACTTGATCCCCTGGGTTTGAAGGATCCGGAGATATGGCTTCAGGCTCCAACGTCCGGAGATAGTGACCGGTAAGAGGTCCGCAAACAGTTGGAGGGGGTTACCTTGAAAGGAGAGGTCCTCCTACTCCCTCGCCGACTGTAAGAGTTTCTCTTTGGTGCGGTAGTAGTGAAATGTAATGATGATATCCATCGGGGCCATCGGACGGTTTAGGAGCAAGGAACCGGTGGATACGGTCCAATTCCAGCATGTCCACTGGGATCTCAGGGGCCATTACCTAAAAGAAAGCAGTTGCTGTTCCTTGTAGGTCAGTGATAGCTTCAGGGACATCGCAGATGCGTAGATTATCCCTGCGGGCCCTATTCTCTGCATCCTCATGGCCTCCAGTTCAGCTGACAGTTTGACCACTTCCTCCTCATGACCCTCTAACAAAGTGGGAGCTAAATCCATGCATTGTTCCAACTGATTAGTGCGGTGGCCTATCTGTTTAAGACCCCTCACTAAATCAGAGGAAAGCTTGCAGAAGGCCAATCCATGACTTAACTTCACAGTTCACACAAATACATTTTAAATTCAAACTGTAGCACTGAAGTAAGTAATTTTTTTTTCCACAGTAGCGTGACAATCCCTCAACCTCCAGTCTAACAAATCACTCTCACCTTATGGCATGGACCCCTGTGCAAACAGGTGGTCATGCAAGCGGGTATCAAAAGGGTTAACACGGACCATAAACTTCTCTCACGTCTCCTTAGATCTCAGCAAGGACGCCAGATCATGGGTAGAAAGAAAAGATCCAAGTGCTCACCACTTAAGTATAAGATTTAATTTTTGTGTTCAAACACAAACCACTCGTAGGGCAGCAGTTGGTGATGTCATTCATAGCTCCTCCCCTGTACGTGTTACGTTCAATCAGAACTTCGACGTCACCGGACTCCTCCCCCCCTTCCCTCCGTTAGCAGACGGAGGCACTTGGGGAAGGGGGGAGGAGTCCGGTGACGTTGATTTCCGTAAAGTCACAGGATCTCCAACGGAACTCCCTGAAGACCCGCAAGCCGGCCGAGAGGCGAGTACTGATCAAAAGAATTTTGATCGATCAAAAAATTTACGATTAATCGAGGAATTAATCTTTCATTTCCACAGCCCTAATTTTATTGTATAATGGCAATTGTATAATGGCAAACTATTAAGGCACTTTTTTTTTTTGCTTTCCTGCTTTTTATTGCTGTTAATTCAAGAAAAAGGTTTGAATAAAATTAAAAGTCTGTTCTACAAATATAAGTAGCAATTGCAGTACTTAACAATTGGAACATCAAAGAATACGGTAAACATACAAATAAAGAGAAGGTAACACCACACTTTTGAAGTATTTTTTTGCTGCTTTAATCCTTGCTGCTTAATCTAACCAAAGAGGAATCATTTACAATTTTTTTACTGTGTTCAATCATATCCAAGATACCTAGATCAAATAAAATATTTATAAGATTTTTTCCTCCTCTTAAACGGAAGCTTTTTAGTGCACTTTTCTCATGTCAACTACACATTTTGCCATCCTCAAACATCATATTTAGATGCTGGGGAGGACAAAATAGTTTAAAGTAGAAGTCCACCCTAACACTAAAATCTCTGCATCTACAGACATCTACGTTCTAACACTAACCTATCTAGCCCTGTAAAGAAGAAATCAGTATACATACCTTTTTTTTAAGCCGATCCAACCCGATCCCATGCTGAGCTATGGAGGCGGGTGCAGAGGACACATCTGACAATGGAAGCCCAATAGTAAAGTCTATGGATGACATCACTCCCCATTAATTTGACAGCCGTTGTCGGCTCTGCAGTGCTTCCGGCGATTGAGACCGGATCGGCTTCATAAAAGGTATGTACAATGCATCCGGAAAGTATTCACAGTACTTTACTTTTTCTACATTGTTAGGCTAACGCCTTATTCCAAAATGGAATCAATTCATTATTTTCCCCAAAATTCTACAAACAATACCCCATAATGACAACCTGTAAGAAGTTTGTTTGAAATCTTTGCAAATTTATAAGAAAAAAAAAAAACCCATGTACATAGGTATTCACAGTCTTTGCTCAATAATTTGTTGAAGCACCTTTGGCACCAATTACAGCCTCAAGTCTTTTTGAGTATGATGCCACGCAAGCTTGGCACACCTATTTTTGGGCAGTTTCTCCCATTCTTCTTTGCAGGACCTCTCAAACTCCATCAGGGTGAATGGGGCGCATCAGTGCACAGCCATTTTCTGATTTCTCCAGAGATGTTCAATCGAGTTCAAATCTGGTCTCTGTACATTGCTGCATTAATTTTCCCTCAATCCTGACTAGTCTCCCTGTTCCTGCCACTGAAAAAAATCTCCACAGCATGATGCTGCCACCACCATTCTTCACTGTAGGGATGGTATTGGCCAGGTGATGAGCGGTGCCTGGTTTTCTCCAGAGATGACGCTTGCCATTCACGCCAAGAAGAGAACTTTGTTTGTCATGGTCTGAGACTCTTCAGGCACCTTTTGGCAAACTTCTGCACATGGCCTTTTAATGAGGAGTGGCTTCCGTCTTGCCACACTACCATACAGGCCAGATTGGTGGAGTGCTGCAGAGATGGTTGTTATTGAATTGTGTTGTTATTGGTTATTGTAGAAGGTTCTGCTCTCTCCACAGAGAAATGCTGGAGCTCTGTCAGAGTGACCGTTGGGTTCTTGGTCACCTCCCTGACTAAGGCCCTTCTCCACCGATTGCTCAGTTTGGCCGGGAGGCCGGCTCTAGGAAGAGCAATAGTGGTTTCAAACTTCTTCCATTTACGGATGATGGAGGCTACTGTGCTCATTGGGGCCTTCAATGTTGCAGACATTTTTTGCAGCCATTTTTTCTCAAGTTTTGAAATTCATGAAGCGACTTTTTGCAATAAGATTTTACAGTTTAAAAAAAATTCTTAGTCACCATACTTCCATTTTAAATGTTTATACAAGCCTACATGTCAGCTAGGTATGATATTAATTTTGTGAAGTTTTAACTTACCCAAAGCACCAAAAAAATCATTTCCCAGAAAAGGGAACCCAGGTCTGTTAGCTAGCACAATCATTCTGAAATCAGGATGAATAGGGATCACGTTATCTCTTCCTTTCCATTCTAATGGATCTGGTAAATACATAAAAGATTTGTGGTTATATAGGCTTAGTGACTGTAATTGATGTAAAAGTTAAAGTAGATGCAAACACATACACCAAAATATCAAATATGTAATATTTTATTTTATTTAAAAAGTCATTTTAAATCTTTTAAAATTAACTGCTTTTGTTAAAATAATACCTGTTGATCCTGCCACAAAGGTGCGTAAGCAAGCGTGGCAACACTCTGTCGCTGACAGTAGACAAAAAGGCTGCTGCATGCTGGATAGCATTTCAAACATCCATGTTTATTGCAGAAGCTGTCCAAAGACATAGTAATCCCTGCCTTAACCACTTCAGCCCAGGAAAAATGTACCCCCTTCCTGACCAGAGCTTTTTTTTTGCAATTCAGCACTGCGTTGCTTTAGCTGACAATTGCACGGTCGTTCAACATTGTCCCCAAACAAAATTGACACCCTTTTTTCCCCACAAATAAATTCTTTTGGTGGTATTTGATTACCTCTGTGTTTTTTCTTTTTTTGCACTATAAACAAAAAAAGAGCAACAATTTTAAAAAAAAAAGCTATATTTTTTACTTTTTGCTATAATAAATACCCCCAACAATATATAAAAAAACGAATTTCTTTCACAGTTTAGGCCACTATGTATTCTTCTACATATGTTTGGTAAGAAAAAAAAATCGCAATAAGTGTATATTGATTGGTGTGCGTAAAAGTTATAGCGTCGACAAAATAGGGGATAGATTTATGGCATTTTTATTATAAATTTTTTTTTTTTACTAGTAATGGCGGTGATCTGCGATTTTTCGTAACTACGACATTGCGGCGGATAGATCGGACACTTTTGACACTATTTTGGGACCATTGACACTTGTACAGTGATCAGAGCTAAAAATAGCCACTGATTACTGTATAAATGTCACTGACAGGGAAGGGGTTAAACACTAGGGGGCGATCAAGGGGTTATGGGGGCTCCCTCAGTGTGTTCTAACTGAAGGGGGGATGGGCTCACTAGAAAATTACAGTGATCACTGCTCTAGATCACTGGGAGCAGTAGATCCCTGTCATGTTGCTAGGCAGAACAGGGAAATGCCTTGTTTACATAGGGATCTCCCCACTTTGCCTCTCTTCCTTGCAATCGGGGGCCGCCAGCGACATTAAGTCCACGGGACCCACGAGCATGCTCCCGCGGCGTGCGCGCGCGCCAGCAAGGTGGGAATTACAAAACGATGTACGGGTACGCCCTTTTGCGCACCCATGACATTCTACCTTCAGCAAGTGGTTAATAAGTGGAGTTTATAAGCAGTCCTGCTGACACAAGTAGCGCTACCCCTGTAGGAGCCTCTAGATAGAACCTGGATCTTCTCCTTTTTTGACTCTTGCAGCCAGGCACACAGTATTTCCTTCCACAGACAGGTGCACACTTACTTCCACTCATTTTTTCAATAAACAGTCTAGGGTTTTTGGTTGTTTTTGATGTTTTATTGAGAACTTGGATAGGAAAGGGAATGTGGTGAGATACTCCCTGGGTTAAATAATTATATTGAGGACAGCTTCTTCAACTGGACTCTGGAGCTCCTACCTGATGCACCATGCACTCTTGAGCAAGTCATTTGAAAGGAAAATACACTGTTGCTATTCAGGACACTAGCCAGCACCTCCTTTCTGCTGAACCCAGTAGCTGACTTTCCTAGAACAGAGGGAGTAGCCTAAAGAACCAGGCCCCAAGCTCTCTACAGTCTGTATTCACAAGGCCTCTGGACTGAATGTCTGCCTCCTTCCAATCTTCCAGCAGCACCCTACAGTGATCCCAGACAGATCTTTACATGGACAACTCCCCCTCTCTGGGGAAGCATGCATAGGAGCTCCTATGCCTATAACTGTCTGAATTCATATTCATGCTACTGATCTACACAAGTCACTCCTTTTCACCTAGCATCCTTATTAAAAAATTAATTGAAAAAAAATGCTATAAATATAGCCCCTATTTTGTAGACGCTATAACTTTTGCGCAAACCAATCAATATATGCTTATTGTGATTTTTTTTACAAAAGATATGTAGAATATATATCGGCCTAATCTGAGGAAAAAATTGCTTTTTTTTTTTATTAAAAATGGGGATATTTATTATAGTAAAAAATATAGATTTTTTTTTCAAAATTGTTGCTCTTTTTTTGTTTATAGCGCAAAAAATAAAAACCAGAGGCGATCAAATACCACCAAAAGAAAGCTCTATTTGTGGGGGGAAAAAAGACGTCAATTTGGTTTGGGTGCAAAGTCGCATGACCGCACAATTGTCAATAAAAGCGACGCAGTGCCGAATCGCAAAAGTGCTCTGGTCAGGAAGGGCGTAAATTCTTCTGGGGCTGAAGTGCTTAACTACAAACAAGCCATTAGAAAGAACACTAAATGCAATAACTCTTCACATATATATTGCCCCCTTTCCTTGCTCCTCTACCTCTACAATTTTCAGAGAAGTTCCACTAATTACTCAGCTATTGTTATTACTGTATTTAAATAGGGTCAGTGCAATCTGTAGCATATCATAAGTTAGGAAAATCAAAAACTGATATATACATGTAACAAAAAACAAAAGGTAGGATGCACCACAGGAAACAAAGGACCAGCAAGCTGCAATCATAAAACATAGCTTTGTGTACAATAACACTGCATGAAACCACTCTATCAGCTGGATGCTGTAGAAGTTATGTTCTTTTAAAATAAGTACTCTAGTAAATAAAAACCCATAGTTTCCACTTTAAAGCATACATTATGGGTTCTATTTGATTACTCTGATGCTTCTTGTATAAGCATGCCCCTTTAAAGGGAACCAAAACTGCATTCAGTGAACCAGTAGCAGTGTTTAAAATATTTAAATAACATACAGGCATCATCATAAGAGAATAGGAATTCATAAAGGGAATGGATAATTTCTGCTTACAAATACCATTTCTTAAACATTTTATCTTTTTAAGGAATTATATAAATTTCAGTCCTCTACAAGATATATTACTTGATTAAATAAAAGGGACTTGAACATGATTCAGATTTGACCCTCTAGAATATTACTTAGCATCTGTTAATAGTTCATTAATATCTCAGTGAGTCACCAAATCCCTAATTTTTTCACTGCTACGTGCTCTGACCACTGCCAGCACAGACAATCACACACACTTAATTAAAAAAACTCTTACTATTGCAGAGAAATCCTGGGATTTCACACTAATTCCAGAACACTCTACAAGGATTACTGTTTAAAAGCTAAAGTCTGAGTAAAGACTGAAGAATGTTTATATGAAAAACACACATCATGGTAACCGTGACAGCGTGTTCAAGGCAAAAAGAAAAGGACTGGCAGTAAAACTTTGGTCACCGGTACCGTATATACTCGAGTATAAGCCGAGTTTTTCAGCACATTTTTTTGTGCTAAAAGTGCCCCCCTCGGCTTATACTCGAGTCAAGCACTTTTCTGCAGCAAAAAAAAAATTTCCGACCCGATTTGGGGCCCCGTATCTCGGGGCCACTTGGGTCTAGGCGTCCCAAATTTGGTGTGCCAACCCAGTGGACCTAGCACTATAACATATCCAAATATGGGGTTCCTATCACTAAGTGGCCCCGAGATACGGGGCCCCAAAGTCGGTTCAGAAAATGTCATTCTCTGCTGCAGAAAAGTGCTTGACATTTTCTGACCCGAATTTGGGGCCCCATATCTCGGCGACACTTGGAGCTAGGAACCCCAAATTTGGCATTCAAACCCAGTTGAACTAGCACTACAACATATCCAAAGATGGGGTTCCTAGCGCTAAGTGGCCCTGAGATACAGGGCCCCAAAGTCGGTTCAGAAAATGTCATTCTCTGCTGCAGAAAAGTGCTTGAGATTTTCTGACCCGAATTTGGGGCCCCATATCTGGGGGACACTTGGTGCTAGGAACCCCAAATGTTGTATTCCAACCCAGTGGAATTAGCACTACAACATATCTAAAGATGGGGTTCCTAGCACTAAGTGACCCTGAGATACAGGGCCCTAAATCGGTCAACTGTATCCATCTGCATGGGCACAGTGAGGCTGCAAATGGGCATCGTTGACCCTCTTTTCCACTTACAGTAGCTGCGCATTTCTCACCCTAGGCTTATACTCGAGTCAATAAGTTTTCCCAGTTGTTTGTGGTAAAATTAGGTGCCTCGGCTTATATTCGGGTCGGCCTATACTCGAGTATATACGGTACATAGAGATGTTCACTTACAGTCTTGGCCGAAATTGTTGGCACCCCAGAAACTTTTTCAGAAAATCAAGTATTTCTCACAGAAAAGTATTGCAGTAACACGTTTTGCTATACACATGTTTATTCCCTTTGTGTGTATTGGAACAAAACAAAAAAAGTAGGGCTGTGGAAATTATAGATTCATTCCTCGATTAATCGTTTAAATGTTTTTGATCGATCAAAATTATTTTGATTGGTACTCACCTCTCCGCTGGCTTCTGGGTCTTCAGGGAGTTCTGTCGGAGATCCGGTGATGTCAGGGACATCGACATCACCGGATTTGTCCCCCCGTCAAAGTTCTGATTGAACGTAATGCGTACGGGGGAGGAGCTACGCATGATGTCACCCGCTGCTGCTCTACAGAACTAACACGATTGTCGGCTTTACATGCTGTGTTTTTATCATCTTTATGTGAGTAGTTTGTGTTTGAACACAAAAATGCAATCTTATACTTAAGCGGTGAGCACTTAGATCTTTTCTTTCTACCCATGACCTGGCATCCTTGCTGAGATCTAAGGAGACGTGAGAGAAGTTAATGGTCCGTGTTAACCCTTTTGATACCCACTTGCATGACCACCTGTTTGCACAGGGGTCAATGCCATAAGGTGAGAGTGATTAGTTAGACCGGAGGTGGAGGGATTGTCACGCTACTGTGGGGAAAAAAATTACTTACGTCAGTGCTACAGTTTGAATTTAAAACGTATTTGTGTGAACTGTGAAGTTAAGTCATGGATTGTGGAAACTAACTAGTGTCGGGTGATTGTATATAGTGTATACCACATTTACCACTGACTAATGCAGAGTTGCAATGCAAGGAGATCAACTAAAAGTAGTTAGATCTGTATGTGCGTTATAATTAATCGAAATTAGTCGATTAATCGAAAACAAAAATTTTAATCAGAAACAGCTCTAAAAAAAAAAAAAGGGAGGAAAAAAGCAAATTGGACATAATGTCACACAAAATTCCAAAAATGGGGTGGTCAAAATTCTTGGCACCCTTTCAAAACTGTGGATAAATAAGATTGTTTCAAGCATGTGATGTTCCTTTAAACTCACCTAGGGCAAGTAACGTGTGTGGGCAATATAAAAATCACACCTAAAAGCAGATAAAAAGGAGTCTTATGCCCCGTACACACGGTCGGATTTTCCGACGGAAAATGTCCTATCGGACAATGTTGTCGGAAATTCCAACCGTGTGTAGGCTCCATCGGACTTTTTCTGTCGGATTTATGGACAAAGTTTTATCTCCTCAAATTTTCCGACAACAAAGTCCTATCGGACTTTTTCCGATCGTGTGTAGCGAATTCCGACGGACAAAGTGCTACGCATGCTCAGATCACATTACAAGACCAAAGCTATTGGCTACTAGCCTCTACGTAGTCCCGTTGTAGGCAACAAACGTCACCACGTTCAGAATGATCGGATTTTCCGACAACTTTGTCCGACCGTGTGCATGCAACACCAGTGTCAGACAAAATCCGTCGGAAAAAATCTGATGGATTTTGTGGTCGGATTCTCCGACCGTGTGTACGGGGAATTAGTCTTTGCATTGTGTGTGCCACACTAAGCATGGACAACAGAAAGAGGAGAAGAGAACTGTCTGAGGACTTGAGAACCAAAATTTTGGAAAAATATCAACAATCTCAAGGTTACAAGTCCATCTCCAGAGATCTAGATTTGCCTATGTCCACAGTGCGCAACTTAAATCAAAAAGTTTGCAACAAATAGCACTGTAGCTAATCTCTCTGGGCGTGGACGGAAAAGAAAAATTGATGAAAGGTTGCAACACAGGATAGTCCGGATGGTGGATAAGCAGCCCCAAACAAGTTCCAAAGAAATTCAAGCTGTCCTGCAGGCTCAGGGAGAATCAGTGTCAGCGCAAACTATCCGTCGACATTTAAATTAAATGAAACACTATGGCAGGAGACCCAGGAGGACCCCACTGCTGACACAGTGCCAAAATCCTTCCGGGAAAACGTCTTGTGGACAGATGAGACCAAGATAGATTTTTTTGGTAAAGCACATCATTCTACTGGTTACCGAACACAGTATCTACAGTGAAATATGGTGGAGGTTCAATAAAGTTTTGGGGTTGTTTTGCTGCCTCTGGCACTGGGTGCATTGAATGTGTGCAAGGCATCATGAAATCTGAGGATTACCAAAGGATTTTGGGTTGCACTGTAGAGCCTAGTGTCAGAAAGCTGGGTTTCCGAGATCTTGGGTCATCCAGCAGGACAATGACCCCAAACAAACGTCAAAAAGCACCCAGAAATGGATGGCAACAAAGCGCTGGAGAGTTCTAAAGTGGCGAGCAATGAGTCCAGATCTAAATCCCATTGAACACCTGTGGAGAGATTTAAAATTGCTGTTGGGAAAAGGAGCCTTTCCAATAAGAGAGACCTGGAGCAGTTTGCATAGGAAAAGTGGTCCAAAATTCCGGGTGAGATGTGTAAGAAGCTTATTGATGGTTATAGGAAGCGACTGATTTCAGTTATTTTTTCCAAAGGGTGAGCAACCAAATATTAAGTTAAAGTGGAAGTAAACCCTTCCACGTGACTTTGGCCTACAGGTAAGCCTAGATTAAGGCTTACCTGTAGGTCCAATAAATATCTCCTAAACCTACATGTTTAGGAGATATTTAGCGATGAAAAGGCATCGCTGTCTACGGCGCATGCGCCGTAGACAGCGGCGCGCAGGCGCACTGAGGGCGCACTGAGTATGCCGCTCTCACGGCAATATGCCGATCTCGTGCGCATGCGCGGAGTGACGTCATCGCCGCTCCAGCGAATGATAGCGCTGGAGCGGCGAGACCCGGAAGTCACTCCGGCCCTGGATGGCGGCGAAGAAGATTGAAGATAAGCACCGCTTCGGGGGCTTCGTTTTCAGGTAAGTTTTTCATAATGAGCTAGTATGCTATGCATACTAGCTCATTATGCCTTTGCCTTGCAGGGTGTCTTTTTTTTTTTTTCTACAGAGGCTTTACTTCCTCTTTAAGGGTGCCAAGAATTTTTACCAGCCCATTTTTGGAGTTTTGTGTGACATTATGTTCAATTTACTTTTTTTCCTCCCTTTTTTTGTTTTGTTCCAATACACACAAAGGGAATAAACATGTGTATAGCAAAACATGTGTTACTGCAATACTTTTCTGTGAGAAATACTTGATTTTCTGGAAACATTTCTGGGGTGCCAACAATTTTGGCCATGACTGTATATTTCGTAACCATCTAGTAAAGTTTCCCAATAGTCATCCTGATATACCACAAATGATCAGAGGGTTATTAACTGATATCTGAATTGATTTAATACTTAGATTGGTGTACAACGCACATTCCAGAGGTCTGACACAAGCCCATGCACTACTGCATATACTGATAAAAAACAGGAGCAAAGAATAGGGGTTTCTATGTCGTTATGATGACCTTGAAGTGGTGAGAGGATGTGAAATGTAGGTATGTGGTTATAACATACACAGTCTACAATCCTGTAAAAACAGAAAAAAAAACTCCAATTCCAGACAAACCTTTTTAGTTTTGGACAGAATGTGAAAAGGGGAAAAACGGCATTCAATTTTTTTGTCATCTGTATCCCTGTTGGGGAGAATTCCTGTTTGCATTGCTTGAGAACAAAGGAAACAGAAACTTGAGGTAATGTTTAAACCTTCTCCACTCTCAAAAAAAAAAAAAAAAAAAAAAACTTTTTTTTTTTTTAAGGAGATGGGCTTTAACATTTGCATACAACAAATCTAAAAAAAAAAAAAATGGGTGGAACCTTGTGCGCTGCTTGTAAGTAAAACAGAAAATGCTATGAATGCGTGACAGCTGCTGACACTTCCCACACCTTCCCACAATGTGAAAACTAAGACCTGTATATATTATATATACCTGTGCATGTGCACCTGTATGTATAAATGTGTCGCGCTCCTAATCACAAGAAATAAAATGAAATGCTATAATCCAATCAATATACTCAGAATAAACTTGAATTAATAAATTGTTAAAAGTGCTCGTACTCCTATCCCAATAAATGAAATGCTGTGGTGCCAATCAAACGTTCAGAATAAACATAAATATAAATGCAATGAATTAATGAAATATAGAAATGCAATGAATTAATAAAATAAAAATAAAAATGTATATATAAATATATGAAAAGTGCTCATGCTCCGTGAATCTCAAACAATATAAAGTGGTATAAATAATAAATATATTGCAGTAAAGTCCATGAAATAAAATTCAAAAGAAATCCCAGAGGAAGTCACGAGGTTTGTGACGAAACCGGTAGGAGCCTGACTGTCTGACGTAGAGAAAGTAGGAGGTAGCCTGGAGAGGAGGCATAGGAGAGTCCGCACGCTGTGTACACCGGGGCTGCAGATCTGGGATACAGAAGATCCTATCCCCCCCCCTCCACTACAGCACTAAAAGCACTATGTGAGCGTTTTTATCTACACAAATGTGAGTTGAATGTATATCATGTTTTAAAAGAATTAAAAGATTTTATAAACGGTATCACACTATTGTATGCCTTTATTACTTTTCCCATGGGATATATGAGGAGGCTTGGTGGAAACAATCAGGAGACAGTTGTGCAGCCACTGTGAGCAGGAGGTTATCAGTGTGAAGTGTCCACACACAGAAGCCAGTACATTAATAAGGAAATACCAGAAAAGATCCAGACCTTCAACTGATAAAAATTTCAGGCTTATAATCAAAGCCCTTAAGGTGAGGGCACACCTGACGGGGGAGGAGAGCACAATGCATGAAGTCACCTGTCACTTTATTTTTATTAATTCATTGCATTTCTATATTTCAATAATTCATTGCATTTATATTCTTATTTATGTTTATTCTGAACATTTGATTGGCACCACAGCATTTCTTTTATTGGGATAGGAGTACAAGCACTTTTAACAATTTATTAATTCAAGTTTATTCTGAGTATATTGATTGGATTATAGCATTTCATTTTATTTCTTGTGATCATTTATACATACAGGTGCACAGGCACAGGTATATATAATACATACAACAAATCTAGCCAGCCAGACTGGAGCGTCTTGTTTTTTATCCAGGCAGCACTGCAAGCCACCCCAATGCATAGGTCTTCTTGTTGTGGGAAATCTGGTTTTCTGTTAAATGTTGAGACCTGAAATATATACAAAAGGGTGAATGGCGAATACCTAGGGCCTTGCTTAATTTAGATCTTTAGACTGGCTAAGGGCTAAAAGAGCCAGAGGGCCACATTCGGCCTATAAAACCAGTAAAGCAGGCCATACATAATGCAAACCTCTTTCCTTCCACCAAAATTGCTCGATTCCCCCATCAACACAGTGAGCGTTAATAGGGGAATCCCTCCCACAGCTCTATTGTGTTCTGCCGATGGGGAGCTAAGGGGGGGTCCCTGCAGAATACAATGATTAGTATTGCAAGCTATAGCTGGCAACACTAATTGTTCGGGGAAAATCAACAGGCTGCTTGTACACAAGTTGATTGATTGATTTGTGTACAATGTGCCCATAAAATGATCAAAATTTGGATTTTTGATCCATGTATGGCAGGCTTAAGCTTGCCTGTCCTACATGTTTAAGATATAGATAAGATAATAGCACCTATACAATACTTACTGGCTACAAGTCGCCTGCCATCTGACAGGATCATCTCTCCACTCTCTACTAAGGTTTTCAGAATACAAGTTACATTTGTGGGAGCCTTGTCAGCCTCATCTATAACCAAGATGTGGCCTCTTTTAACAGCCTTAACCTAAAAATAAAACATAGTTTTGTAAGGAATCAAACATGGAAATAGGTATTTCATTCCAATCAAATATTGCCACAACTGGCTAAAGTAACCTTTGAATGATTCAATAGTCATATAAGTATATTTAGTTCACATGACACACTTGCTCTAAACACACAGATGTGTAAAAAAATATATGATGGAAGTACTATGGTTTTAAAGTAAAATTGTCATAAACCTTGGCAATTCACACTTATGCCGCGTACACACCATCGGAATTTCCGATGGAAACAGTCCGATGGGAGCTTTTCATCAGATTTTCCGACCGTGTGTATGCCCATCGGTCTTTTTCTGTCGGAATTTCCGACGAACTTTGGATTGAGAACCTGTTCTTAATTTTTCTGACGGAAAACCTTTCTATCGGATTTTCCAATCGTTACATGCAAAATTCCGACGCATGCTCGGAAACAATTCAACGCATGCTCAGAAGCATTAAACTTCCCTTTTATAGTGCAGTCAAACGTTTTTTAAGGCGTGGTGTTATTGACCGTCGGAATTTGGTGTGACCGTGTGTAGGAAAGACAGTTTGAGCGAAATTCCGTTGGAATTCCGACGGGAAAACCATCAGAGCTTTTTCCAACGAGAATTCCGACCGTGTGTACGCGGCATTAGGCCCCTTTCACACTGGGGCGGGAGCTGCGTCGGCGGTAAAGCAGCGCTATATTTAGCGCTGCTTTACCCACGTTTTAGCGGTGGTTTTCGGACGCTAGCGGTGCGGTTTTAACCCCTGCTTACAGCCGAAAAAAGGGTTAAAATCGTCCCGCAAGCCGCCCCTCAAGCGGCGTCAATAGATGCCGCAGGGTGAGAGTCTGTTTATTCTTTTTCCACCTGACGCCGCAGCTGAGATATGTGGGCACCCACTGAGGTATAGATCATCCTCAGCTGTGAGTGTTCCCTCACAGCTGCTAAAGACGTCGCATGACGCTGGCGGGGACCCGCCCAGGGCCGGGGTACATCAGCTGGGACCGACAGACAGACGGTTCGCTCCTCCACTGCGCTCCACTAGGAAGGGACCATTCTTTAGCAGCCGCAATTCAACAAAGGGGTAATAGAGTCTATGCATGCCTCATTATTCCACATATTAATTCATTCTGAGCACTGCACACACATTTCCACACGTTCCCAATGGACGAGTTTGGATTTCCTTTTTCAACCCATTTCCACTTGCTTTACACAGATTTAGCCTTCTCCCATTTCCAACTCATTCTTTACATACTTCATTATCCTCTAAGAAAAAAATGTATTTGCGGTGCCCGGATCTACCAGATTTAATTGATGTATATTTTTATATATCGCATATAGTAGGTCTGCAACTAAATTCTAGACTAAAGTAAGTCTGAATCAAGGCCTTCCCCATTCCTGGGGCATAATATAAAACGTCAGGGAGAATTTTTAGAGAACAACAAAAAAATCCCCCCCCCCCCCCAAAGAAGGACGTCGGGAGGTCTGCTGCTAGATTTCATATACCAATTTTATTAATTAAGAAAAAAGTTTAAACAAAAAAATACCAAAAAAACACTTCCCATAGCAAAAAATTTGAGATCACAGAGGAAATTCCCAAAGAATTAAAAATGACAACGTTGTCTATTAAAACAAGGGGGTAATAGCCACAACACACAACATTCATACACTAGCATACACCTACATCAAACATTATAGTTAGATGACATATACTCTCATAGTAGTGGTTCTAACCAGGTACTACAAATTCAACATATATAGTTTAAATCCAGATGTGGGTAGCTAGACCATGCGTTTTGTATGTACTGATTTCTCCATGAGCTTCAAAAGTTCAAAAGTAGTTGAGTGTACATATACTCTTTAATAACACACGGTCCAGTGACTAATATTTCAGATAGAGAAAACAGTTCATATAGAGCAGTTCAGAAGCAGCATACATTTTTAAGGAGCATATGCGTTTTTGAAACTATCAAGCAGCATTAGGTCTTCTATAGTGTCCATATACAGGTTAGATAGTAAGGAATTGAATAACTGGAAGAGCCCCCTTAAACAGTTCATGTTTTTCAGCTGACAGTATCAGTCCTTTATGCAGGCATTATTTTGCGGTTTTGAACAGGGCAGCAAAGCACATTATCCTCTATGTGTTAATTACACATATTTTTTCATATAATACATTCAACCCAACACTCACTTTCTTTGACACATTCATTTTTCTTCATTTTTTTTTCATTTTTTCACAGATTTGGGCAACGCATATTCAGAACCTAGTGTACCAGTGTTGAGGGTGTCTGGGTCGGTCGGCTTCTGTTTCCACTGGCCCGCCCTATGATAATTGTTGAGGGGGATGGTCGGAACCCTGCCTCAACCCCGGATGAGACAGTTGTATCTCAGACCATAACAGATCCCATTGCTGGAAGCTCTGCCCAATTTTTGGGCTCTTTTGTAAGTAATTTTGTATGTAATTTTTCCACTTAAGCGGATCAAGTTGATATCTTCTCTCTATTTAGCTGAGGTTCCACATATATTACTTGCTTTTTTTTTTGTAAAAACATGCATCCCACCCCTGATGACTGTCAAGAAGCCAAGAAACGCGTTGAGTTCTCAAACTAAGGATGCCCAATTAAGCTTATTTTAATCCCTGATATTATCAACTTTGTTCTATCGAGTTTTTACTAATTTCATGTGATTTTGATTGGTAATTTTAATTTATGTATTTCTGATCTGAACTGCATCCATGTATGTCCATTGGTTTGTCTGCACCTCAGATTCTCTGATGATTATGACTACAAATATATTAATCTTTTTTGATTACATCTGTATTTATACTACTTCATTTTACTACTTCATTATTACTGTATGCTTCAAAATCATGGACTGCCCCTAGGGGTCGTTGACTTTAAATTAGATCCAAATCATTTTACCTACTCGCATGTATTCATTATTTTTAATTTCAATTGACATGCTTCATTTAAAGTCCCACTTGCCCTTTTTTCTTTATACATTAACCCAGGATGGAAGCATGCTATTGATACTTGGTATTGCGACAGGTTACTTCTCTAAAATACTCAAAGTACTCTTTTCATCAATGCAAAGTTTACAAAATGTGTCTGCAAGTTACGTCAAAAGCCTCCAGGGCTTCACAATTAGATGCTATGTTAGGCTATGTGCACATTTCTGCAAGTGCAGGACTGTGTGTAAATCTCATGCTTTACTGTACCAGCAGAAAAAATTTGCTGCTTTTAGCAGACACGTGGGGTACCAATAATTTTTATTGGCACCCCACACACTGAAAATTGCAGCACGTTTTCCCATGCTGGGGACAGCATACCAAGAAATTATAATTTTCGGAAAAAGGTTGCTGTAGCTTCTATTTTTCTCTTAGCACAAGTTTCCTTTAAAAACTTTCTGGAATTAGCTGCATCAGCTTCAGTAGTTTTTATAGCTGTTACAGGCATTAACTTCCACAGTTCAAAACACCTCTAATTTAGGATATTCATAAGAACTATCTACTATAAACTTCCAAATAGTAATGTTTACATACTAGTATTTTTTTCATAGAAAGGAAAACAAGGCTAATTTAAAAACCGCTAAATCCTTATTGCGGCAATTCAAGTTTTATCTCCCAAGTGTGGTATGAACTCCCAAACCTACTATATGATATAAATACATACCAGAGGTGAATCTTCGTATACTATTATACCATCTTTCACAGAAGGCTGCAGTGTCAAGCTCTGTACAGTTGTATCCCTGTAGACAGAATTACAAAATAATGATTGAGCCAAAAATGCTAATTAGTGACTGTGTTTGAATAATAACGGTAAATAAAAATTGTGGATGACTTCACACACAACCCTGCTTGCCTAGATAAAACACTATGGCAACTCTTATGCTGTGGTTTATATCGCCAGCTTGTACATTACTACAGGAAATACAAGTTGGTCGCAGGAATCACTGGAAGCAGAGGGGCAAAAGAGGTATTTGAAGAATCCAAATGGATAAATACTTTCAGCAGCAGGAGAAACACGATACAAAATGACCCTAAGCTGACAGGGTCAGTTTAAGGGAAGTGCACTCCACAGTGGTCAAGGATCTTGGAAGATGAGCCTTCTACTTGGTTTCATAAACCTAACACAATTTAACATGTGCTTGGATCTTATGATTCTATGTTTTTTTTGACTGTAATGTGACATACCGCATTCCATTGATGCTTTTTCTAAAATTAGTGATTTTTATTTTTTTTTAAAAGGTTAAGTTTATCTTTACACAAAAACAAAAAGGTGAACTAACTTCAAATATCCTGGCTACACCATCTGGATCCCACTGCATATAGAGGCCGTAATAACCCATTGCTACTGGTGTGGTGCTCCTTTATACCTCAATACACACCTCTGGAACACACAACCACGTGACTGTGCTGACCAATGAGAAGCGCATACGAGTCTGCTTCTTCTACGGTAAGGTGTCCCAATAAAAAGAATAACTTTTCTTTGGTCATCATGAACGTGCAGAAAGTGCTTGTCTCAATAGCAACATTAAGATCAATGTACTGCCAAGGTTGTTGGGAAACTTCCTTTTGGCTTCATACACAACCTGAGAACAAGATTTCTGGGATAAATCTTGGCTGGAAAATCAGCCAGTCTTAAGAGCACTATCATTACCAGCTAAAGTATCTCACAAAAGTGAGTACACCCCTCACATTTTTGTAAATATTTTATTATATCTTTTTATGTGACAACACTGAAGAAATTATACTTTGCTACAATGTAAAGTAGTGAGTGTACAGCTTGTATAATAGTGCTGTCCCCTCAAAATAACTCACACAGCCATTAATGTCTAAACCGCTGGTAACAAAAGTGAGTACACCCCTAAGTGAAAATGTCCAAATTGGCCCAAAGTGTCAATATTTTGTGTGGCCACCATTATTTCCCCACACTGCCTTAACCCTCTTGGGCATGGAGTTCACTAGAGCTTAACAGGTTGCCACTGGAGTCCTCTTCCACTCCTCCATGATGACATCACAGAGCTTGTGGATGTTAGGCACCTTGTGCTCCTCCACCTCCCATTTGAGGATGCCCCACAGATGCTTAATAAGGTTTAAGTCTGGTGACATGCTTGGCCAGTCCATCAACTTTATCATCAGCTTCTTTAGCAAGGCAGTGGTCATCTTGGAAGTGTGTTTGGGGTCGTCATGTTGGAATACTGCTTCAATACTGTTGAGTGAGGGAAGAACCTAAAAAAAAGGGTCTCTGAGCAGGATGCACCGATGTTTGGCTATGATATCCTCAATTTTTTTATGACAGTCATGGAATTGGGTTGTGGATCGTGTTGGTTGCAGATCCTCTGATGTTTTTGCCTTTGATAAGGTTTTTTTTAGCTTGTTGAAAGAAGGCTTCTTGAACCAGATTTGGTGGATATCCTTTATCCTGGAATTTTTCTGAGAGAAGTTTACCCTGTGTGTGGTAATCTTCATCGTTGGTACAGTTTTGCCAGATTCTGAAAAATTGACTCCTAGGTATCTTCTTAATCCACCTTGGATGGTGACAGCTTTGGTATTGGATATAGGAGTTTCCAGCGGTTGGTTTGACACAATTTGTTGCATGTATTTGAGAATCACTATGAAAAAGTCTAAAAAGGCGAATTTTGTGGAGTCTTTCACATAAGTGAAGGATAGCCCCAAAGAGTTGCGGTTGCAATGTTCGACAAAGAACATTTTCTCCAGGGCCATCCCAGATCATTACGATATCATCGATGTAGCGTCCGTAGTAAATAATTTCGGCAGCAAAGGGGTTATTGTGTGAGACGTACTTTGGTTCCCAATAGCACATAGTCAAGTTTGCATAACTTGGGGGAAATTTGGAGCCCATAGCGGTACCCTGGGATTGTGGATAAAAAGTGTGATCAAACTCAAAATAATTAGGTTCTAAACAGAATTGTGTGGCCTCCAGGATGAACTGTGCCTGTCTGGGGTTGATAAGAGGATCTTCGGAGAGTAAATGTTCTACTGCTCTGGAGGCCTATAGTGTGGGGAATGGAAGTATATAGGGACATGACGTCCAAGGAAACCCACTGATAAGTCAGTTCCCAGGTGTAGAAGGAGAGCATCTCTAATGTATGATGGGAGGTTTTGGGCAAAAGGTTGGAGGAAGCGGTCTATGTACATAGAAAAAACGCTGGTGATACTTTCCATAGCAGCTACTATGTGACGGCCTGGAGGATTGGACTGGTCCTTAGGGATTTTGGGCAGATGATAAAAGTAAGGGGTTTTTCTGAAACCCTTAACAAGAAATGACAGTTCTGCTTTGGAGGTGATATTTTCTTCTAGGGGTCTATTAGCCAGTCTTATTGCTTCCTGGGTGAATTCTGGTAATGGATCATGAGTAAGTTTGCAAAAGGTATTGGTATCGGATAGTATTCTAAGGGATTCTGTTATGTAGTCTGAATAATTCTGGACTACAATACCACCTCCCTTGTCTGCTCCCTTTATGACAATGTTATGATTATTGGTTAACTCATCAAGTGCCTTTTGTTCTGCTTTAGAGAGGTTGGATTTCTTCTTTGCTGCTAATAACCAGGACTGACATCTCTACAGCAAAAGGACTGCCAGCGGAGCCTGCACCCCAGCACCAGCACACCCCTGGATATTTTAACCCTTGATGGGCACCGCCACCTTATGAACCTGCGAACCAGTAAGTCAAAAACTAAAAATAATTTATGTGGCAGAACTACTAGAGTTGGCGCCTCCAAACACCCCCTTCTTACTCCTCACACTGTTATACAAGCTGTACACACTACTTTACATTGTAGAAAAGTGTAATTTCTTCAGTGTTGTCACTTTTGTGAGATACTGTACTTATCTATGTGCCTTACCTAAAAATCCTAAAATAATAAGCGATAGCACCCATTTTGAGCAACTATGTCTCAATCAACTCCCAGTTATGCTGGTCTTATTACATTCCTATGCCACAAGATATACTGAATACACTGATCATTGTCGAATATCTTGTTTACGAAAATATATATTTTTTTCATTTTGGATAGAGTAAAGGGTTATAATCCCTGTCAGTTTTTTTTTTTTGTCCTATTGGGGAGATTCCCCTATACTTCCTGTCCCACAGCCAAAACAGGAAGTGGGAGGAAATCCCTGCAAATTAAGGGAATTCCTCGGGGCCCCACAGGTCACCAAAACTAGTGTCCCCATTGGAAGATTTCCCCTTCATTACTTTTCTGGCAACAACTCCAAATTGGGATTTTCTTTTACAACCCCAAGCCCAAAAAAGTTGGAACGCTATGTAAAATCTACATTAAAAACAGAATGGAATGATTTGCAATTCTCGTAAACCCATGTTTTATTCACAATAAAAAACAGAAAATATATTAAATGTTTAAACTGAATAAATGTACAATTTTAACCTGTTCACGACTGCCCCACGCATATATACTGCACCGGGGCGGCCGCTCTGTGCCAGATCACATATGTGATCTGGCATTTCTGTGTCCGGGGCACGCACCGCCAGCAACCCGTTGTGACTGAACACAGCAGGAGCCAATCAGCTATGTCTTCCGGAACCGCCGATCGTTCGGGAGATAGGGAGAATGGTAGTCTGCCTATGTAAACAAGGCAGACCGCCATTCTGTAACAAGAGAAGGGAAATATCTTGTGTTTCTGCCAAGCAGAAACACAGATCTCTGCCCTTCCCACAGTGCAACCATACCCCACACAGTTAGAAAGCACTCCCAGGGAACACAGTACAATCCTTTAATCGCCCATGTTAACCCCTTCCCTGCCAGTGTAAAAAAAAATATCCCACAGTGGTATTTGATCACCGCTGAGGTGATCAAATACCACCAAAAAAAGCTCTATTTGTGGGGAAAAAAATGGCAAAATTGCAAAAAATGGCCTCGGCATGAAGGGGGGGGGGGGGGGTAACCTTCCAGAACTGAAGTGATTAAGAAACAAATAAGGTAATTTTGAAATTGTTTGCAGCAACACTTCCTAAAAAAGTTGGGATAGGGCCGTGTTTATCACGATGTAGCATCCATTCTTCATTTAACAACACTTTATAAATGTCTGGGAATTGAGGAGACCAGTTACTAGCGCACAAAGATTTCAGGAGATTCTCTGACCATTTTGATGATATTTTGTACTGTAGACAATGATATATTTGAAGTCTTTGCATTTTTACATTGAGGAACATTATTCTGAAATTAGGCAATTTTTAGACACAGCTTTTCACAGATTGGTGAACCTCTGCCCATCTTTACTTTATTTTCTTTTGGGGGGGTATCCGATTTTAACAGGTACCCACCCCACTTCCGATTGAATCCCCACGGCAAGGCACTGAAAGTTGTAAGTCGTCCCCCCCCGCAATCTTAAAGTGGAATTATGTGACCAGAGCGCACTGAAACTAGGCAGGCATACACAACTTTTTTTTTTTTTTACACAGGTTGGGAGGGATAGGTAGTAGGAAGGGGAGGGTAGCATGGTTAGTGTTAGGCTGTAATTCCAATATAAGATTCTATAATACTTTACTGTAACATTGTATGTTACCTATTTAATTATGTGCTGAGATAAAAAAAAAATTTACAGGATGTGCTACATAAGCTATGGTTTAAATAAACCCTTTCTCTCTGTGATGAACTCTACCTATAAACACATGAAAAAACATGAATAAGTATTGTTCTACCCACAGATCATCACAACTGAAAAGTAATGTTCTTACCATGCACAACTACTATATAGACAAAAATTGACACCTTAGTATAGACCATATGGCACTTTCCTAATCAACAAGCATCCTTGCAGGTCCAATCATAAGCATTTTAGTGCTGCACTGCATATTCTGCCAAGACCCATAACACTACAAAATATTAAGTGCTTCATGTTTCCAATCTATTTTCTGGCACGGTGTTCAATAAACAGATGGTGAATGATCGCACACAGCATTTGCTTTAATTCCAGAAGAGAATCTTGTCCATCTGTATTTATATTTGACATTCAATTTAAGAATGTAGGAATACAGACTTGGCCGTCTGTGCTTAAAATCTGTTACAGAAATAACAACATGACCTGCCTGTGTCGACTTCCAGCAAGGAAGGGGGGGGGGGGGCGTTATGTAATTCCCAATAAACATTTTCAGTGCTTTTATTCCAGTGGTTTGGAGTCGAGCAACCTCTGTATGACTTCAGCATTCCAGCCAGTTCAGACTCAAAATAACTTGCAGACATGCATTTTACCCTGAATTGATCTGCTTGGGCAGCCAAGGTTTTAAGTTAAACACACTTCAATTGCCTCATATTGATTAAACACATTCCCTTATACCTTTCAGTATTGTACACAAGATAAAGTGGTTGATTTAAACTACCCTAATTATACATACAAGAAAACTTTTTTCAACACAATTACAAGAATGTCATTTTTTTTTTAACCTTTCTCACTGACACAATCTGGAAACATGAAGTTCAAGTGACAATTAAGAGCTAGTTTACATTATGATGTGGTAAGAATGTAAGGACTGGGGACAAATGGTGAACAATAAAAATCAAGAAGTATCAAAATGTTTGTTCCTAAGTCTAAAGATACAAGACACAAAGAGCAGGGATCAAATCAGTGCAAGTGAATTACAACCTTTATGAACAATATCAGATGATATCTATGAACAATATGTTCTAAAGTCTGTAAGCCTTTCTCAGAAAAGGCACAAGGGACATTGGGAACAACAAGAACTAAATATAATAGCCCTCTGAATTTCCATGTGAGTCTTGATAGGACAAAGTTTCCCATTACTCTGATTTGTAATTATACCCACTTAATTTACTGCATGCCTCCCCAACCCTTACGGGTCATCCAGAGATAATCCTATTTCTGTAATGGGCTAGAAAATAGTTGCTGCTCCTATAATTATCTTTCATTAAACTCAGACAATAGGAGTAACAAGTTAGAATTTTCATAATTAACTTTTTACATAGCAACCTGTTCACTGGAATGACGAGTAAAACCCATTTTATACTGTAAAGAAAAAAGAAACTGCGCTTGAATATGTGAAGGTTTTCAAAAGCAGCAACTCAACTGTGAGATAGACACAGTAAATAAACAAAAGCAAAAAATGCGCAAAAAAAAAAAGCTAAAATGCGCTGCGCTAAACATATACTGAGTACGTCAAATAAAAATCCAAACAATGAATGAAGAATGTCCAAATGTGAAAAAGTCCATCCAGGTAATTATTTAAAAATACATGTGATACACCTGTGTGACAGTGAAAAATATAAAATGAAAAAACAATATTGAATAAAGTCAAATTGTGATAAAGTAGGAACTTTCCTGTGATGCTGACACCATCCAACACCAAAAGTGTAATGTGACCTCCATCGTAACAAGAATGCCTGCTTATCAGCTTGTGCGGACCTCTTATACAGAGAGGTCAATAGCACTTGCGGCTTATATCCAGCCAGGGCCTTTGTCCATCCACTGGGTGGAGCGATGTGCTGACGCACTGTGCTTCTGCGTTCCCGGAAGGACGGGCGTTTGTCTATTAGCCGGCTGGCTATTCATTTATATATGTGGTTTTATGCTTTCCAAATGTAAGTGCAGTTTTTTATGCTACAATTAAAGTTCCATATGTTATCACACTATGGCGAGTTTTATATTTTTCTGGGGAACTTCAATATGTGATACCCTGAGGTCGGACTTCATGCTGTATGGGTTCAGAGGGGAGCTGCAGTCGTGCTTGTTATGCTCGCATGCTGATCCTATGCTCTACATATATCATGTGTGGTGGGATTTACCAATCTTATACCTTTTCTGGATGGACAAAGGCTCTGGCTAGGTATAAGCCGCAAGTGCCATTGACCTCTCTTTATAAGTGGTCCACACAAACTGGTAGGCAGGCATTCTTTTTACAGTGGAGGTCACATTACACTTTTGGTGTGGGATGGCATCAGCATCACAGGACCGATCCTTCTTTATCACAATTGGACTTTATTGAATATTGTTTTAATTTTATATTTTTCATTGTCACACAGGTGTAGCAATAGTATTTGTGATTACCTGGATGGACTTTTTTGCATTTGGACACTCTTTCTTCATTATTTGGATTTTTATTTGATGTACTCAGTATATGTTTAACGCAGCTCCAGGTTTAATTATAGTTTATACTGTGATGCTTTTTCTACTGCTGATATTGAGACAATAGCACACACTTAAGGGTCATTTAGACTGAGCTATCATAACACTCTTTTATTTGGTTTACCCAAGAGCCTTAAAAACAAAACAAGCAAACAGAACACTGCTGCCAGGATTCTTACTCATACTAAAGTAGGGATCATACTTACTTGGTACAGAGTTTATTAGTATACTCACACCTGTTAAAAATGATTTTAAGTTTCCTTTATAATTACAAAAAATGCCTTCATAGTTATGTTTTTACTCTAATGCCCCGTATACACGAGCGGATAAAAAATGGAAAAATCTTGGATGTTTTTTTCGATGGAATTCCGCTCAAGCTTGGCTTGCATACACACGGTCTCCGAACTTTCGACAGTCAAGAACGCGGTGATGTAAGACACTACGACGAGCCGAGAAAATTAAGTTCAATGCTTCAAAGTATGCGCCAAATTGTTTCCGAGCATGCGTAGGAATTTTGCGCGTCGGAATTGCTACAGACGATCGGAATTTCCGATCAGAACTTTTTCCGACTGAAAAATTGAGAACCTGCTCTCAAACTTTTGCTGGCGGAAATTCAGCCAGCAAAAGTCAGATGGAGCATACACACGGTCGCGTTTTCTGACAAAAAGCTCTCATCGTTTTTCTTTTTTTGCTGGCCGAAATTACAATCGTGTGTATGCGACATTAGGCTCCTTTCACTTTCCTTTTTTTAGCTTTACGATCAAAGCTCCAAAACACTCAACAAGCCAAATCCCATTGTTTTCAATGTGTTCACATGTAAGCGCCCTGTTGCTTGTAGCCGATGCCTGTTGCTCAAGAAAGTATATGAGCTACTTTTCAGGCATAATTGAGCATTTTTGGCCCCATAGACTTCAGTTGAGAAGCCTGCAAACTCTTGATTCAAACTTTTTCTTGAGTTTTATTCAGGTACCGCGCATAATGATATGACAGCGGCAAGAACCCTTTATCCCTCCAGGCCGCCGTCATATGACGTCTTTTACTTCCTAAGCCTCTAGGGGGCACACGCGCCGTGTCACTAGGCACCCGATGCGCATGCTCACGATGTCCGCCGGGCACCCGCGATTGCCCATGAACACAGCAGGACCGTGGATCTGTGTGTGTAAACACACAGATCCACGTCCTATCAGAGGAGAGGAGACCAATGGTGTGTTCCCAGTACAGAGGAACACCGATCGGTCTAATCCCCTTGTGAGTCCCCTCCCCCTACAGTTAGAATCGCTCCCTAGGATACACATTTAGCCCCTTCCTCGCCACCTAGTGTTAACCCCTTCCCTGCCAGTCACATTTATACAGTAATCAGTGCATTTTCGCTGTATAAATGTGAATGGTCCCAAAATAGTGTCAAACGTGTCCGCCGCAATATCGCAGTCACGATAAAAATCGCAGATCGCTGATACTAGTAAAAAAAAATAATAATAAAAATGCCATAAATTAACGCGTATTGCGTTTTTTTTTTTACCAAAAATATGTAGAAGAATACATATCGGCCTAAACTGAGGAAAAGAAATATATATTATTTTTTTAATGGGATATTTATTATAGCAAAAAGTAAAAAATAATGTGTTTTTTTCAAAATTGTTGCTCTTTTTTTGTTTATAGCGCAAAAAATAAAAAACACAGAGGTGATCAAATACCACCAAAAGAAAGCTCTATTTGTGGGGAAAAAAATTATAAAAATTTCATATGGGTACAGCCGTAACCGCGCTGAAAGTTAAAAATTGGTCTGGGCAGGAAGGGGGTGAAAATGCCCTGTATTGAAGTGGTTAAGCCTATGTAGCCCTTACCCCTGAAGGAGTCGCTTGAAGTATTGGGTCGCCTGCTATTGTGCCATGACTCTACAAACAGCTTGGTACTTCCTGACACACCAGGCTGCGCTGAGGATATAATCAGATACCTGTGCGTGTACATACTGTATATATGACCCCAAACACAGTAATGTAAATGCACCGGAGCTTGTCATCAAGCCGTTTAACTATAAGCAAAATGTATTATCGCAAGTGAATGTAGAAGAGAACTGTGCAATGGTTAATCAACCAGAAAGAAAACATTGTACTATATTGATTAACAGTTGGAACATATCCCACAGTGTTTTAAAGCATTAGAGGAATAAACTGCACAAGCAATGTCAAATGATGATAACACAACAGCTGAACAGTTTTTTTAACAGGCAGCAAACAGTAAATGCCCCTAACTAGTGAAAGAGAGGGTAGTCCCTCTGTTGGGGATTGTAATTTCACAGCCCACCTTCAGTTACAGTTATTCATCCAGCAAATAAGGCCCCTTTAACACGATTTGTCCCACGATTTGGGACTGCAAAGTAGCATGACAAGTCGTTCCCCATGATTTCCAATGACAGCCATTCATATTAGTATGACTTCAAGTCGTTCCGACTTAAAAGTAGTCCCTGCACTACTTTGGGCCGATTTTGATGCCACTTACACAGGTATTCCTTTAAATCGTGGCAAAAATCGCGACTTTGAAGTCGCACAAGTGTGAAAGGGGCCTTAAACTTCACACAATCCATCACAATGCTCCACGGGCCCTCTTACAATGCATGAGTCCCTGAGTGCCCTCCAGTGGATGGAGGCAATATTGCACTGGCTAACTGGCTTTTGCAATTCCACAGTAAAAGTCTCTGCCAGGATTGTGTTTGTGTAGAAGTCTTTTGTGGGCACATACACAGATGTAGAGGCAGATAAATGAGGGCTGCAACTGCTTCTCTTCTGCCAGTAAATTGCCAGGCTGCACCTATATTAACTGATCTCCTCCTAGTTCTTTCTATTGGCTAAAACAAAACTGCCCAAAGCATGAGTACACATGTAAAACACCTGTAATACACTTCTAAAATGCTTGTATGTGCTTGAAAAAATGCTCAAAAACTTTCAAATAAAAACTCCTGAAAATCGCTCTCCCAGAGAATTTCCTGCTGAAGAATGTGACAGCTATCCATACAATTGATTGCAGTTAACCGCTTTCCGACCGCCTCCTGCAGATATACGTCGGCAGAATGGCACGGGCAGGCAAAACCACGTACCTGTATGTGGCCCTTTAAATGAATGCCCGTGGGTCGCGCGCTGATCAATGACGTCAGACGTCAGCCCTGCCCCCTAATGTAAAAAAAACACACACGTCAGAGCCCATAACCCCTCCCCTCCCCCTAGTGGTTAACTCTTTCACTACAACTGTCATTTATACAGGAATCAATGCATTTAAATAGCAATTGATTGCTGTATAAATGACAATGGTCCCAAAAATGTGTCAAAAATGTCCGATGTGTCCGCCATAATGTCGCAGTCACAATAAAAATCGCTGATCGCCGCCATTACTAGTAAAAAAAAAAAAATATAATAAAAATGCTATAAAAACTATCCCTATTTTGTAAACGCTATAACTTTTGTGCAAACCAATCAATAATCGCTAATTGCGATTTTTTTTTTTTCCAAAAATATGTAGAAGAATACGTATCGGCCTAAACTGAGGAAAAAAATTTTTTTATTTTTTTGGGGATATTTATTATAGCAAAAAGCAAAAAATATTGCATTGTTTTCAAAATTGTCGCTCTATTTTTGTTTATAGCGCAAAAAATAAAAACCGCAGGGGCGATCAAATATCACCAAAAGAAAGCTCTATTTGTGGGAAAAAAAGGACGCCAATTTTGTTTTGGAGCCACGGCGCACGACCGCGCAATTGTTAGTTAAAGCGACGCAGTGCCGAATCGCAAAAAAGGGCCTGGTCCTTTGGCTGCCAATTGGTCCGGGGCTGAAGTGGTTAAAAAGCAACTTATATTTAACTGCTATTGCTTTCAGCCAACTTTTTATTATTGTTTAACGACTTTAGCCTCGGAAGGATTTACCCCCTTCCTGACGGGCCATTTTTTGCGATACGGCACTGCGTTGATTTAAAGTGGTTGTGCACACATTTCATTTAGTAAATCTCTTTGCCTTCAAAATCAGGCAAAGAGTACTAAATGAAGTGTGTTTTTTTTTTTTTCCCCACTTACCTTGTAATCGCTGACGTTCTTTCCTCTGTCTCTTAGGCGGTGGGCGGGGTCTCTGCGTCGATCCTCGTCACGCCGCACTGTCTCCTGGGATCTGGTGTCATTGATCCCAGGAGTCAGTGCGGACATCTTCCGAAATCTCGCAAGATTTCGGCCACATCTTCCGAAATCTCGCGAGATTTCGGAGAACGTGAGCTGCACTTTGCCGTTACTGCGCACGCGCGAGATCGGCGCAGTAACGGCGGTGCATGCTGGGCCATCCGAAGTGCCTGTGTGGTTTCACATGCCCACAGGCAAGATGGCAACAAGCAGGAAGTATTTTTATAACTTATTTTAGATGACGAAAACCGGCAGCAATGAGATAGTGAATCGGAACATGTGAGTACTTAAAAAACATCTTGTAATCCATTGCATTCCACAAAAAAAAAAAAAAAAAAAACGACAGACAGTGCAGAACCGCTTTAACTGCCAATTGCGTGGTCGTGCAATGCTGTACCCAAAACAAAATTGACCTCCTTTTTCCCCCACAACTAGAGCTTTCTTTTGGTGGTATTTAATCACCAGAGCAACAATTTTGGGGGGGGGGGGGAACACATTTTATTTTTTGCTTTAATAAATATCCCCAAAATAAAAAAAAAAAAAAAAAAAATTCTTCCTCGGTTTAGACCGATATATATTCTACATATTTTTGGTAAAAAAAAATCCCAATAAGCATAAATTAATTGGTTTGTGCAAAAGTTATAGCGTCCACAAAATCGGGGATAGATTTAGGGCATTTTTATTTTTCTTTACTAGTAATAGGGGCGATCTGCAATTTTTATCAGGACTGGGACATTGCGGCGGACAGATCAGACACCTTTGACACTTTTTTTGGGACCACTGATATTTATACAGCGATCAGAGCTAAAAATAGCCACTGATTACTGGAGATGAAGTATAACCCAGCAGAGTAGTTGAGTGTCAGGCTGAGAAAGAGGAAGGTCCCTTTGAAACGCATCCTGTGACCCTGGACTCCAGTTGGACATTACCATCCATCGGCTATTAAAACCGGGAACAAGGAAGCCGCGGCACTACACATGCTTACTGAGCTGTCAGTGCCATATCCCCATTAACAGCCAGTGGCACAGAGATCCGGGCTTTGTGCCTGTAGCAGCTCATCATCCATCTATCCAGCTGCACCCTTTTAGGACTGTGCCTCCACCACAGGCTCACACTCTCCCATGGACTCCCATATATACGTTTGTTTTTTATACTTTTGATCAACGGTTTACTGCGTCATATGGCTCGACCAGACATCTGGAGTCCCTGGAGGAAAATTCCCTGGCTGGGTATTAGCCACAAGTGTTAAAACTTGTGCAGCTGGTAAGCGTGCACTCTGTGGTGGTGGATTCACTTAAAAGTTACAAGATTTTCACCAATTTTCAAGGTTCCACTGTCCACTGGAAGACTTTATATATGTCCCACACCCACCTAACTGTCCCTGAGCCACCACCATCAAAACATTCTCTGCAGGTATTACCTTTTGTACCACCACCCTGTCCCTATATAATGTAAGCTCTACGAGCAGGGCCCTCCTGTACCTTTTGTATTGAACTGTACTGTAATTGTGTTGTCCCCCCTATACATTGTAAAGCGTTACGTAAACTGTTGGCACTATATAAAACGTGTATAATAATATGCCACCTGATTCACTTTTTGGGACTTATCATTTTTATTCATTCATTTATATTTGTTTGTATTTATATTTGGTGAATATGTCACATTAAGAGCGCAGCTCCCTTTTTATTTACTCTATAAATGTCACTGGCAAAGAAGGGATTAACACTAGGGTGCGATCAAGGGGTTAAATGTTCCCTTTATGTGTTCTAACTGTAGGGGGGGTGGGTATGCCTGGGGAAGGAGACCGATCAGCGTTCCTATATACTAAGAACACATGATCTGTCTACTCTCCCCTGTCAGAACGTGGATTTGTGCGTTTACACACACACACACACACACACACATCCTTGTTCTGGCTCTGTCAGGAGCGATAGCGGGTGCCCGGCGAACATCGCGAATGCAAGGCAAGCGCATCAGTTCCTCAGTATCACGGCGTGTGCCTGCCCCCCCCCTAAACCCCTTAAAGCGGCCGCCATACAGCTATGGCAATTCGTGCAGGGGAGCCATTCTGCCGGCGGGCGGGTGGTCGGCAAGCGGTTAATTATTTGTGTTCTTTAATATAGTAACCCTTGTTTATTCTGTTGTAGGGTATTTTGTGAACATAGTTCTTACAAGTTCTACAGTATATAAATAAAGGTTATTATATTAATTACTAATTTACTTACAGACAGCCTGGATGTGTCACCACTTCCTCAAACTCAACCTGTCCAAAACCAAGCTCATAATATTTTCTCCCCCACAGGCTCCGCCCCCTGACTTCTTTCTCAATATCAATGGCACAACCATCAACCTATCTGCGTATGCCAGGGTGCTAGGTGTTTTCCTCCTGGACTCTGAACTCTCCTTTCTGCCCCACAGCCAATCACTTTCCAAACTCTCCAAATCACTTTCCTTAACCTTCGCAAAATCTCCAAAAGCGCCCCTTCCTAACCAATGAAACCACAAAGCTCCTAATTCACTCCCTGGTTATATCTCTCCTTGCCTACCACAACTCCCTCCTCATTGGCTTACCTTTAAATAGGTTATCCCCTATTCAGTCCATCATGAATGCTGCTGCTAGACTCATTCACCTTACAAACCGCTCAGCTTCTGCTACTCCTCTCTGTCATTCCCTCCATTGGCTGCCACTCACCCACCTAATTAAATTCAAAATACTAACAATAACTTACAAAGCCATCCACAACTTGGCCCCCAGCTACATCACTAACCTGGTCTCAAAATACCAACCAAATTGATCTTCCCAAGACCTCCTGCTCTCTAGCTCCATAGTCACCTCCTCCCATACTCACCTCCAGGACTTCTCCCAAGCCTCTCCCATTCTTTGGAATTGCCTACCCCAATCTATCTGACTATCTCCAACTCTATTGACTTTTAGGGGATCCCTGAAAACTTTTCTCTTCAGAAAAGCCTATCCTGTCCCCACCTAACAACTGTTCTTTTATTTTCTTCATCAGCTCAGTCCCTCCAGTTATTACCTTTTGTATCACTTGACCCTCCCTGTTAGATTGTAAGCTCTAACGAGCAGGACCCTCTGATTCCTCCTATATTGAATTGCATTGTAACTGTACTCTCATGTTGTAAAGTGCTGCACAAACTGTTGGCGCTATATAAATCCTGTAAAATAATAATATCAATATACAGTGAAAACAAATACACTAACGACTATAGTCCCTTGCACTTGATTGGGCATCCTTTAAAAAAAGTGAAGCTTCACCACATTCATTAAGTTTTGGGGAAAATTAGTGTAACTGCACTTGCAAAATGCACAGTCTATTTGCATTTAGTTAATTAAACCGCACTGTGTATAATTACAATAGTATTATTGCCGGCTCATAGTAATGTTCACGCTATCATCGGACAGAAATCTATTTAGGCAGAACTACTGACATAATACCAAATAATGAAGACTGGGAATATCAAAGACAAAATACAGGATTAATAAAGTATCTCTTACTAATACGTAAATACAAACACAAAAAAATGCAGCATTTTCTTAATGTTTTTGCCATATAAAACGACTTCTTAGTTCCAGGCAGTGTCTTTGTCAGTACAAATAAATGTTTCCCAAGCTAATAGACCACTTACATAACTGAAAACAAAATGAACAGAACAGAGCATGCATTTAAGAATAGCAGCATTTTAGAAATAAAATAACTCAAAATCAGCACAGGGTAGTCTATTTAATAAAGGGTAAATTAAAAAAGATCCTTCCTTTTCATTATTCTTTCCCTCGTGTCCTCATTTTCTGTTTATAAAAAAAAACACTTTCCCAATATTTTGAGCATATAGAACTCATTGAAAATCACATCTAAAGTGTGTTATCCTGCTGATTAAGTCAATGACATCCAGTGAAGCAGTGGATAGCAGAAAAAATTCTGAAAGTCATCTGCGCTGTTCCAGGACAGAGTTACAGATCCCTAGAAAGCCACTTTATAAGTAGGAATAACCTATTAAATTTTTTTGAAATGAAGAGGGTGGCCAAGCTACACTAAATGCTTAGAGACAATTTAATTATCCTTTTCCTGTCCACAAGCTACATATTACTGTTTCCTGACACAATGACTCTTGCCAAGAATATGTTTATGAACATAGTCCCTTATGAAAGCCAGCACTTGGCACAACTACTGGCTCTAGAACACAACTCTGACATAGTCATCACATGCAGGCTGGAAGCTTCACTCACAAAAATAAAAACATTCAGTCTGAAGATGAACACCACCAGTTTTAGGGTGCTGCAAAACTTGGCCAGGGCATTTGGGCAACAATTACCTCTGGTAAGGAAAACCTAAATAGGTTTTCTTTCCATTGTTATAATAAGAATAATCCGCTATTATTTTGATCCAGTGAAGTGGTATGACTGCCCTCTGGGGACAAGGATACTTTTTTCTATGAAATTAAATTGCCCACAGTTGGTTGTGTGTATTTTATTTCCTCTGGACCAAAACTGCTAGGGCTTATGAATGATTATACTTAATAGACAATTGGTCTAGTTAATGATGCTACTATGTAACAGTATACATAGTATATATATATATATATATATATATATATATATATATATATATATATATATATATATATATATATATATATATATATATGTAATATAAGAAAAAACGACTGTTCTGGGTACATATAAAATAAAAAAAAAAACTTTTAAACAGAAACTTTTTTTTAAAGGTTGAAATGTATTAAATAAATTAAATTGTTTTTGTAGTGCTCACCCCTGAACCAGAGTGCCACATTAGGCTGAACCTGAACTCTGGGTATAAAAAAATCCATGCAAATATATTCTTCAATAGCAACAAAGGATAGAAATCAACTTTGTGTGCACCAAAAATCTCCGCTAACCCAGGTCTGTAAAAACTTCTATATGCAGTGGTGACATGATGGCAATTCATCACATGATTTGTGCGGAAAGCAGTCATGGGTGGGACTCAGCCAGTCTACCCACTACAGGCTGCCTGAAAAAAAACTAAAGAATGTAGATATAGGTCCAGGTACCCTGCATAAGGAGAAAAAACAGCAGTGATTGGTCTTTATTACAAGAAACTCCTGCACAAGTGGAAAAAAGCAGAAGATTTTGGACTGCTGCACAGATCTGAAAAAAAAGGACACCAAGCAAACAAGCAAGAGTACTCATGGCGTATGAATTTAGACAATATTTGTTTGGTCTGGATTTCAGCTCTTCCAATATCCTTACCTCGCTCGTGCATTTGTACAACTTGAGTGTCTAATAATTCTGGTAATGAGGGTTTTCTCTTCTAGAATGGCATGGTATAGACTTTATATAGGGTACAAGTTGTGTCCTATTGATCTAATAAATGTAAACTTAACTCAGATATTTAACTGTTTGCCAAAAAAGTAAAATTTAAGACATACAGTGAATGCCAACTGTCACAGTTGCTTGGGCTCTCAATTGAACTATCAAGCCATCAAACGACTGGTATTATACAGTGAATATAAAAAGTCTACATACCTCTGTTAAAATGTCAGGTTTCTATGATGTAAAAAAATGTGAAAAACATAAATAATTTCAGAACTTTATCCACCTTGTGACCTATAAACTGTACAACTCAGTTGAACAACAAACGGAAATCTTTTAGGTGGAGGGAAGTAAAACCAAAAAAGTAAAATAATATGGTTGCATAAGTGTGCATACACTTGAACTAATACTTTGTTGAAGCAACTTTTGATTTTATTACAGCAGTTTTTTTGGGTATGAGTCTATCAGCACAGCAAATCATGACTTGGCAATATATGTCCACTCTTCTTTGCAAAAACACTCCAAGTCTGTCAGACCACTCTTCAGATCACCCCACAGATTTTCAATAGGATTCAGGTCTGGGCTCTGGCTGGGCCATTCCAAAACTTTAATCTTCTTCTGGTGAAGCCATTCCTTTGGTGATTTGGATGTATGCTTTGGTTCCTCTTCATGTTCAGCATTCTAGCAAACGCCTGAAGCTTTTGTGCCAATATTGACTGGTATTTGGAACTGTTCATAATTCCATCTACCTTGACTAAGGCCCCTTCACCAGCTGAAGAAAAAAAGCCCCAAAGCATGATGCTGTCACCACCATGCTTCACGGTGGGTACGGTGTTGTTTTGGTGATGTGCAGTGTTATTTCTGCACCAAGCATATCTTTTGGAATTATGGCCAAAAAGTTCAACCTCGGTTTCATCAGATCATAACACATTTTCCCACATGCTTTTGGGAGACTTCAGATGTGTTTTTGCAAAATTTAGCCAGGCTTGGATGTTTTTCTTTGTAAGAAAAGGCTTCACTCTTGCCACTCTATCCCGTAGCACAGACATATGGAGAATAGGGGAGAGTTTTGTCACATGTACCACACAGCCAGTACTTGCCATATATTCCTGCAGCTCCTTTAATGTTGCTGTAGGCCTCTTGTCAGCCTACCTGACCAGTTTTCTTCTCGTCTTTTCATCAATTTTGGAGGGAGGTCCAGTTCTTCGTAATATCACGGTTGTGCCACATTTCCTCCACTTGATGATGACTGTCTTCACTGTGTTCCATGGTATATCTAATGCCTTGGAAATTCTTTTGTACCCATCTCCTGATACCTTTTAACAGTGAGATGCTTTGGAAACTCTCTGCTAACCATGGCTTTTGCTGTAGGATGCGACTAAGAACATGTCAGGAAAGACCTACTAGAACAGCTAAACTTTATTTGGGGTTAATTAGAGGCACTTTAAGTGATGGCAGGTGTGTACTGACTCCTATTTAACATGAGTTTGAATGAGATTGCTTAGTTTTGAACACAGCTACATCCCCAGTTATAAGAGGCTATGCAATCACATTACTTAAGTTTTTTAGTTTTACCCCCCCCCCCCCCAAAAGATTTCAGTTTGTTTTTCAATTGAGTTGGACAGTTTATAGGTCACATTAGAGGTGGAAAAAGTTCTGAAATTATTTATCTTTGTCTCATTTTTTTTACATCACAGAAACCTGACATTTTAACAGGGGTGTGTATACTTTTTATATCCACTGTAACCGATTACATGTGCAGTACCATGGCAACTGTAGATTGAACAGAGGTCATATGATCACAGCTTGCTTGGCTATAATGCAGTGGTTCGCAACCTGGGGGTAGGGACCCCCTCGGGGGTCGAATGACTATTTGCCAGGGGTCACCGAATCCTGGGCTGTTCCTGAACCCTGCACCGCTCTCCCCGCCTTTTTGTAGAAGCCCACCAGGGCTGTCCCTGGAGCATGTGGCTGCCCAGCAGGGCTGTCACTGGAGCCTGTGGCCGCCCAGCAGGGCTGTCCCTGGAGCCCGCGGCCGCCCAGCAGGGCTGTCCCTGGAGCCCGCGGCCGCCCACTCAGCCTCTTTGCAGTCTCCCATTCATTTCACGGCATGGCTGGGAGGCAGAGACTAGAGGTCAGCTGACTGGTGAGGAATGTTAAGTGGGAGGGGCTATGGCTGGGAGGCAGAGACTAGAGGTCAGTTGCCATTAAAAGTCTCCACTACAGTTCTCAGATCAGCAGATGACCTTGATCAAGAGCACCTAAGTTGGCTGAAGTGGGAGGGGGAGACCCTATCTCTCTCTCCCTTCTCTCTCGATTTTGGCATAGGTGTCACTGCTACGAGACACCATAAAATGTACCATAAGTGGGAGGGGCTGGAGGAGACCCTATCTTCTGATTTTGGCATAGGTGTCACTGCTACGAGACACCACAAAGTCGGAGACACAGTGAATCCGGAGACACGGTAAGTAACACTACCTGTGAATATAGTTGCCATTAAAAGTCTCCACTACAGTACTCAGATCAGCAGATGACCTTGATCAAGAGCACCTAAGTTGGCTGATCAGAACTCTCCCCCCAGCACTGCCACTGATCCCACCCCCCACCAGCACTGCCACTCACCCCATTTCCCCCACCAGGGAGTAAGAGAAGGAATAAAAATAGAGAATACATGGAAGGAAGAGGAAAAGAGGGGGAGGGGACAAAGAAATAGGGAGAGAAAGAATGAGAAAAAAGTCTAGAGAGGGATGGGGGAAAAAACAATTAGGATAGCGAGAGATAAAAGGGAAAGAAAGAAGAACAAAAGAAAGTGGTACATCCTAAAATGTACCATAAAGGGGTTTTAATACTGTACGAGTGGAAGAGACTCAGGGAGCGCTAAATGTCCGTGGGTTAGGGGCGCAAATTACTTGTCTTGCCTTGGGTGCTGACAACCCACGCTACGAAAATAATTTAACTTGGGAAATTTTATCAAGGGGTCACGGCACTACAAGGGTTGAGAACCGCTGCTGTAAAGGACAGGAGGGTTTAGTTCTCCACTGCTTTAACAGGTCTAGGCCCAGAATCCTGAGAGAATATTTGATAGCACCTAATGTTTCATCTTAGATTATGAAGGATAATTCAAATCTTCCTGTTCTAACACTTTCTGGAAAACAAAATAAAAAAAGTCACTAAAGTGAAATGAAAGCCCTATAACTTTAACGGGAAAGGCAAAATTCTGCCAGGATATATTTCAGTGAGTACAAAGGGTTGCCTAAATTATAACTATGGAGAGCATAATTATTTTAAGATTCAACATAACTAAGCTTTTAATAATTCATTTAAAATTAGTTTTATTGATCTATCATAGATTATACTGTACGTCCAACTTTCTGGAGTCATCTAGTTGCATTCAATTCAAGTACATCATTCCAATTGCTTTAAATGGTTCAAAAAGATTTTGTTCTTTAATAGCACTCTGTTAGAAATATGAATTTTTAGTGAAGGGTCAAGAGCTGCTAAGCAGATTCTCTCTAAGGGAAGCTTTCACTATAGCGTACACTTTAAATAAAGCAACCCATTAGGATTGAAATCACTCTGGTGTCATTTACAAAAAATAGTAGGATATCTCCATAAGGTTGGCTGAGATTAAAGAGTTAATGAGCCACATGTCGGGACTGTTAAGCCTCGTACACATGAACTAAATGTCAGGAAACAATGGCCAGCATAGTGACTGGGCGAGTATGAACAACATCTAATACAGCATTTATGATGAGGGTTTAGTGACAACTTCAGGATCTTTATTTGCAAAAGGGCTGTTTCTATATAAAAATTTTTTTTACTAAACAAGGGTTGTGGAGAGATGGGAAATAGGAATAATATCTGTCCTGATAATCTAAAGATCAGATTCTCTAATAAATAAAATGCAAACAAAGGAAGAACTGAGAACTATGATAAAATGGATTTCCAACAACGCATGTGATCTGAAAAACAGACAGCAGGGAAAAGTGGTTTAGGAAAGTTGCTTTCTTCTCATTCAGGGCATACATGGAAGCAACCAGATCTGTTTTACCAAGGCGGAGAACAGAGAAAATTTTATATTTTCACAAAATCTCTTGTATTACTGGAAGGGAGTTACTTATTAATTATTAAAGTAATACTACACTTTTTTTCACTATTGATATGTAGAGGAAGTGTAAAACTGTTGTCTGCCTAAGAACTTGAAATAATATTGCTGATTAAAATAGATTTCTTACAGAAGAATAAACTGAACCCATGAGCTTAAAATACAGCTCATGCAATTGCCCTTTAATATGTGGAAGTTCAAGTAATCCTGAAGCCTGCTAGAAGCTTATTTAAAGTGGCAATCTGCGCTCCAGTTAAGATTTGTGTTCATTATTTACAAACAGGAGCTGAAGGCCACTTTAAAAGTTGTAACAAACCTTGCTGAAAGCTATGCAAATGCTCTGTAAAGATTGCGGTTTACTTCTATACAAGCTGAAGCCTGTGTAAAACTGGTCATATAGCTCTGTATGCTCCATCTATTTCAAGACGACCAGGTTTGAAATGCAAAAGGACTTTCAATAAACAAATCAGCAGAAAGTAAATCTGTGATGGATTCAGAAATATGATTATTCCTGAATGAGTGACTGTCTGAGAACTTTCCCCCTTCCATTATAAATTATAAATTATATGCGCGTTATAAAAATGACCGTGCCACTAATCAAAATTGGCAAGCTGCTAGCACTACAATTAGATGAATTGTGCAATGTAGATGAGGGATAAAGTGCAGCGCTGAATGTGGATAAATGTGTAAATGTGCAAACAATTAAAGTGACAGTGCAACACTATAATAATGGCCAATGATTGGCACCTACAACATAAGTAGATAAATTGATGTTATAAAGGAAAAATGGTACAAAAAAGTAGCACAGTGTCCATCAAAACTGAATATGAAGAGACGTAAGCGAGTCCAAACAGGTAAAGGTGACATGAAGTGGAAAAAAATTCAAAAACGGTAGAAGATGAATGTTCTGCCTCTATGAATGAGAGCCACCATGGAAAGAGTTTGCTATGCCCCTTGGGAAAGGAGATCACCATGGAAAGAATACACCATCCACCACCAAACAAGATGATCAGGTACTTTTACCAAATAATGTGAGCCCCCTGCCAGCAGTAAGGAGCCAAATAAGCGAAAAATCTGGAGAGATGGCTACAGGCACTGTATATATTGTGATCACAGGGAATAATGTAGAACGCAGTATCATGGAGACAGCACTGTACGTCCCCAACGTAGACGGATAATGGGACGTAAAGTGCTGGCTCCATGATACTGCGTTCTACATTATTCCCTGTGATCACAATATATACAGTGCCTGTATCCATCTACATTGATGTAAGTGCATTACTTCACTCAATACAATCTTAGTTAGGGATTTTATGCTATGTGGCAATTTTTTCCTTCTATGATCCTTCCTATGATTGGTTGGTGTTGCTGCGCATCCCTTATGCTGGTTCCTGTGAAGTCCAAGTCTCTCCAGTTTTTTCGCTTGTTTGACTCCTTGCTGCTGGCAGGGGGTCCACATTATTTGGTCAAACCTGATCATCTTTGGTGGTGGCTGCACATTGGATGGCATATTTTTTCCATGGTGGTTTCCTTTCCCAAGAGGCATAGCGAACTCTTACCATGGTGGCTCTTCTTCATAGAGGCAGAACATGCATCTTCTACCGTTTTTTAACTGTTTTCCACTTCAAGTCACCTTTACCTGTTCGGACTCACTTATGTCTCTTCAGATTCAGTTTTAATGGACACTGATTTATTACTTTTGTGTACCATTTTTCCTTTATCACATTCATTTATCTACTTATGTTGTAGGTGCCAATCATTGGTCATTATTACAGTATTGCACTGTTACTTTAAATGTTTGCACATTTATCCACATTCAGCGCTGCACTTTATCCCTCATCATAAGCTATAGCTGGTCCTGGGACTCAGGGATGGATCCACTTATTGTTATTGTAGGTGCTGACATTGTTGTTTCTCTAAATCAACCTATAGAAGATACTTATGAAAATAATAATAATAGAGCCTGCACAAGGGGTGACTTTTTATTAATCCATTGTGTCCCTTGTACTGCTGGCTCTTGCATTCCTTGAAATCTTTCTTCTTTGATATCTCCCCTACCTCTGCCAGTGTAATCCTCCAGTTCTGTGGAGGGTACTAATGCAGAGAGAGACCTGTGACATACAATCATCAAGAGCCCGTGGCTATGCCTGCCCTAACCCTTCCCCCAGCAATTTATACAAGCTGAACTATAGCTTCTATGAATGAAAAGGGATCTATGAATGGAGGACTGGAGGATGATTGAAAGGTCCACCCCCTTCCATCATTCATAGAAGCAATAGCACAGCTTTTTTGAATGAACGATGGTGGCGGGGGGGGCAAACTTCGTTAATGCCTGTCACAACTCACTTGGCTCTATATACCTTTGCCGCATTGGAAGATTATGACAGGGGGGGGGGGGGGGGGTCAGGTAGGCATCAGGAGAGAAATTTGTTAAGGTATGCAAGAGTCAGCACAAGGGGCACATTGAGTTAAGAGTAAGCAATGTCCCTTGTATTTACTTTTTTCTAAACTAAACTTAAGTTTCAAGTCTAACATGCTTTATAATTCAGAAAGTAGTATACATGGGCTTACCTACATCCTACCCCTCTAAGGGCTCCATTCCTTGATTCTTATGAAGTATGTCTGTAATATTGCAGTTTCCCTACTGACTCCAGGGACATAGTTTACATGTAAGAAGCCTCCTCTATGAATCTCATGTTGAAAAGCTGGACAGTAAATTTGGCAAGATAAAAGAGTGGCCACAAAACACAAGCAAATAAAATGATGCAAGGAAGTTTTTCTAACAATCCTTCCAATGTACAGTGCATCCGGAAAATCACAGCGCTTCACTTTTCCCACATTTTATGTTACAGCCTTATTTTAAAATGGATTAAATTCATTATTTTACTCAAATTTCTACAAACAATACCCCATGGTGACAACATGAAAGAAGTTTGTTTGAAATCTTTGCAAATTTATTAAAAATAAAAAGAAATGAAAAAAATCACATGTACATAAGCATTCACAATTGAGCTCAGGTGCATCCTGTTTCCACTGATCATCCTTGAGATGTTTCTACAATTTGATTGGAGTCCATCTGTGGTAAATTCAGTTGATTGGACATGGTTTGGAAAGGCACACATCTGTCTATGTAAGGTCCCACAGTTAACAGTGCATGTCAGAGCACAAACCAAACCATGAAGTGCAAGGAATTGTCTGTAGACCTCTAAAACAGGATTGTATTGAGGCACAGATCTGGGGAAGGGTACACAAACATTTCTGCAGCATTGAAGATCCCAATGAGCACAGTGGCCTCCATCATCCGTAAATGGAAGAAGTTTGGAACCATCGGGACCCTTCCAAGAGCCTGCCTCTCGGCAAACTAAGCAATCAGCGGAGAAGGTCCTTAGTCAGGGAGGTGACCAAGAACCTGATGGTCACTCTGACAGTGCTCCAGCATTTCTCTGTGGAGAGAGAAGAACCTTCCAGAACAACAACCATCTCTGCAGCACTCCACCAATCAGGCCTGTATGGTAAAGTGGCCAGCCGGAAGCCACTCCTCAGTAAAAGGCACATAACAGCCCGCCTGGAGTTTGCCAATGGCACCCGAAGAACACTCAGACCATGAGAAATGAAACAATGATGAAACAAAGTTTGAACTCTTTGGCCTAAATGGAAAGCTTCATATTTATTGGAAACCAGGCACAGCTTATCACCTGGCCAATACCATCCCTACAGTGAAGCATGGTGGTGGCAGCATCATGCTGTGTGGATGTTTATCAGCGTGAAGAACTAGTCAGGATCGAGGAAAAGATGAATGCAGCAATGTACAGAGACATCCTTGAGGAAAACCTGCTCCAGAGTGCTCTGGACCTCAGACTGGGGTGAAGGTTCATCTTCCAACAGGAGAACGACCCTAAGCAAACAGCAAAGGTAACAAAGGAGTGGCTACGGGACAACTCAGTGAATGTCTTTGAGTGGCCCAGCTAGAGCCCAGATTTGAACCCGATTAAACATCTCTGGAAAGATGTGAAAATGGCTGTGCACCGACGTTCCCCATCCAACCTGATGGATCTTGAGAGGTCCTGCAAAGAAGAATGGGAGAAACTACCCAAAAATAGGTGAGCCAAGCTTGTGGCATCATACTCAAAAATACTTGATGCTGTAATTGGTGCAAAAGGTCCTTCAACAAAGTATTGAGCAAAGGCTGTGAATACTTATGTACATGTGATTTTTTTTGTTTTTTTTATAAATTTGCAAAGATTTCAAACAAACTTCATTCACGTGTTCATTCTTGTTTGTAGAATTTTGAGGAAAATAATGAATGTATTCCATTTTGGAATAAGGCTGTAACATAAAATGTGGAAAAAGTGAAGCGATATGAATACTTTCCGGATGCACTGTATATAAATGACCTGTACGGGTTATTTCAATCTCTACATAAATAAAGTGTCACCTCCAATGATTTTACAAAGCTTATAACCATTGTTTTATCAATAAAGCTAATAAATACTGGAGGTGGCACTAGTGAGTATGACAGGTGGCCTTCTCTGTACTACATAAATGCAGTTATGGCTTTAAACTGACATTTTAATTAAGAGTAGAGGAGGTACGATAAATCCATTAATGCTCAAAGGGTTTTTGTAAATGTAGCAGGAGTTACTGGATTTTTGTTAATGAGGCTTGTCTGTAAGAAGAAAATAAATTACAAGAAGATAAAAACCCAATTATGTCTTCATTTGATTTTCAAAGATCTGGAAATAGCCATTTAAAAGCTAATGTCGCCAACTGCAATATGGTGATGTGTTAAGTACAAAAAAAATAACAAGAACGGCAACAAATTTTTTGTACCTCGGTTAGATTTTTGACTGGTACACTTGGAACCTACGCATAAATTAAAAGCTAACTCTATCTTCCTGGCCATGTTTCATGTCATGTATCTGGTGATGCTCTGCATAGAATCCAATCCGCTTCCATTTTTTTTATTTTTAATTGAACAAGCTGAAGTTAGAAGCTAATTGGCTACCATGCACAGCTGCACCAGATTTTTCTCTGTCCAGTTTAGTACATTAACCCTGCAGTGTTGCACAGGTTAAAGAAAAGGAATTATATGCAGAGAGGAGGTCCTGTGAAGGGAAGGTTAGAGTGAGGACCTTTAATTTCAATTTCTTCACTTCAAGGACAGATATCTAAACAAAGTGTTTGACATCATCAAACAAACGAGGTCTGCGATGGTATCCAATTATTTCAATGTCTCTAATATCTGGATTAGATTGAATTAGGTGGGTAAACAACTGAACAATGCAAATAATGGGTTGCAACCATGTCTGGTACCTCTCCCAATGGAAAAATAGTCAGATTTGTATCCTGAATATTTCAGAAACATGGATCAGACTAAAGAGACTAGATCAATTTCAAGAAATTTGGGATGAAGCCCCAGCATTTGAAAATGTAAAATAGGTACGGCCAAGAGAAAAAATCAAACACTTTTAGTATATCTAGGGAGAAGAGATAGGCTAGTACAGGGCTTGACAAATTTGCTTGGAATCTAGGAGCCAGCTAAAAAAGTTAGGAGCCAGGTTTTTTTTTTAACTTCTTGAGATCCGCGCTGTAGCCGTCGTTCTGTTTTGCCGGGACGACATCCTATGACGTTGTCCCCTGTACGAGCGGCCTGCGCGCCCCCTGCTCTGTGATCAGCGAGTCTGTGAGACTCGCTGGATCACCGATCCGAGTAAGGGGTCGATCCCGACCCCTTACCACGTGATCAGCTGTCAGCCAATGACAGCTGATCATGTGATGTCAACACAGCCGGTAATCGGCAATATTTTTTCCTCGCCCTGACAGCACGAGGAGAAAAAAAAAAAGCCGATCAATAACGGCCGACAATGGTTAATTTTTATATTGAAAAAAAGCTATCTTAAAATTTACACAGAAAGACGACTAGAACCAAAGCATACATACAATACATACACACATTCACAAAAAGCTTAATATCAAGATTGAGTAATTGGACCAGGTGGGCTTGTTTGGTTTTCAGGATGGTCATTATCATAGACCTTTTTTTAAGAGGCTGCAAAAAGAATTGGTGAGAAATGGGGCTAGCAGGCCCACATATTATTTTATAATAAGATACCAAGAGGCCACCTAGATCTGGTCTTTTGAGAGGTTTTAGCACTTTTATGGCTTTTAAGACCTTGTGTCACAAATGTCACGTCTACCTCAATGCAGGTGGTCAGACACTATAGCTAGTGACTGTGTGCTTCACCTATAGCAGCCCTTCTTCCCTTAAGACAAGCATGCCCCCAGGACTTATACCAGTGGCGGAATTACCAAGGTCGCAACAGTCGCACTTGCGATGGGGCCCTGGCATACCGCCACTGTTGAGGGGCCTCAGCATGGTTACTATTCACTGGGCTCTATGAGCAGAGAGCTCTCACGGAACAGCAGCACGGAGACACCGGTATTGACAGTTCTATCTCACCCTCCGTCTGTCCCCTCTCGCACGGGATAACAGAGGACACACAGCCTTCTCCCCTACACCCCCCCCCCCCCTGTGTGCTCTGTGGGCAGTCAAGTGTGAAGCTAACAAGCTCACATTTCCCGTGGAGAACACAGAAGGGGGAGGGGGGAGAAGGGGGAGCAGATCGTCTGTGTGTCCTCTGTCATCCCGCGCGAGAGAGGATGGAGGGAGGGGGAGATAGAACCGTCAATGCCGGTGTCTCCGTGCTGCTGTTCCATGAGAGACATGCTCTCCGCTCAGAGCCGTGCTGTCCTGAGAAGGCAGGCGGCAGTGATAGGATTCACTGATGAGCACTGATGGGCACCAATGGGATAGAAGGCACTAAGGAACACTGATAGGCAGAAGTTAGGCAGCATTGATGGGCAGCATTGAAGAGTACTGATAGGTGGCACTGATGGACGCTGTTAGGCAGCATTAATGAGCACTGATAGGTGGTGCTGATAGGCAGAATTGATGGGCACTAATAGGCCACATTAATGAGCACTGATAGGTAACACTGATAGGCGGCATTGATGGGCACTGATAGATGGCACTGATAATTGGGGCACTGATTATCAGTGTAAACAATTTACTGACATTGTTGCCGCTCTATTCCTAACACAGACACAGCGTGGGAGGAAAGGGTGTTTGCGGATAACCGGCAAGTTTGTTTACATGTGCTCAGCTGATCACATGGTAAAGGGCCGATGTGATTGCGCTGGATGCATGTCCCAGGGGGCATGCGGGAAGCATGGTTTCGAGAGGATGTCCATGGACACGCTCCCAAAATTGGAAGCCCGGGGCTTGAATGGAAAGGGGGCCCATCATGGTTTCTTGCCCAGGGGCCCTGAAAGTTCTAGTTACGCCTCTGACTTATACACAATGCTAAAGGTGCCTGCCCACCACACTAGGTCAGACGCGAGCAGAGCAAACAACAGACTACTTGCAGTTTAGCAGACAGATAGCATGGTTCTAAAATGGTCCAGGTAATAAGGCAGGGAATAGTCCAATATCCGATCCAATGACAGTGTAGGTAATAAGGCAGGCTGAGTTCAGGGAATAGTCCAATATCCGATCTGGGTCATACCCAGGGAAATCCAACAGCAAAGCAAGGCAGACAAACGGGAGGCTTGATCGGGAACAATGCAGGTAAATGTCTTTATCACAAGCAAGGGATAGAGTGTTCGGTTTGCTTATATCAGGTGACTGATTAGATCAATCACCTTGCAGGTGAACACCGACAGGGGAAAAGCAACAGCCAACACCCGGGTGCTGGAATGAGGAACAGGGGCACTAAGTGATCATGACACCTTGTCAGTTGTGAAAACACACTTTGTTTTTAAGAATATGGGAGCAAATTATTTATTTTTTCAAATAGTATTCTGAGCCCTTAATACAAAGAAAAAAAATATATAAAAAGGCATCATGTAACCTATATATTTTAACAGTGACTTTGTTGCTGTTTACTATATATTCCTAACCATTACACACCTGCACGACTTAGCAATGTTTTAGACAGAAATTCAGTATTGGTTGTATTAAGCCATGTACTATCTGAATCATGCTCATAATGATTCTGAAGAAACTTTTGTAATATTAAAGTACAGCCTGCTGTGTTATTTTGGAATTGATGATTTTTTTGATGGTGTACAGTGAACAAACAATTGCACATATACAAAATTGAAGAACATCACAATGGACTACAACAGTTAAAAGTGGTCCATGTAAACATAGCCTCAAGGGCACTGTCATACTGAGGCGCTGGGGCGTCGGCGGTAAAGTGCCGCTATTTTTTAGCAACGCTTTACCGTCGTTTTAGTTGCGCTTTTCGGCCGCTAGCATGGCGCTTTTAACCCCCGATATCGGCTGAAAAAGGGTTAAAATCGCCGTAAGCGCTGCTGCCTATTGATTTCAATGGACAGGGACGCTTTAGGAGCAGTGTATACATTGCTCCTAAAGCACCTCAAAGATGCTGCTTGCAGGACTTTTTTTAGTGTCCTGCCAGCGCACCGCTCCAGTGTGAAAGCTCTCGGGCTTTCACACTGGAGTGACAGGAGAGGCGCTTTACAGGTGTGATTTTTAGCACTATGGAGCCTCTAAAGCACCTCAGTGTGTAAGTAGCCTTATTATTGGAGAGTAAAAGGCACTAAACATTCAGGTTGAATACATATACTAACAAGTTCATGTGAAAACACATTACTTCACTGAGTTAATAATAAAGTGCAATGCATTTTTTTGTTTCAATATGTTTTACTGAACGAAAAACAAAGTAGCACAAGGCTCTTTACTAAGTACAGTTCTATTTAATTTATATGTAAGTGATATAACTAAAGGGTTATTGGGTAAGGTATGTATTTTTGTTGATGATACAAAGGCGTGTAATAGAGGTGTCTGTAACATGGAATATGATTTGGCATCGCTGGAAGATTGGCCAAAACAGTGGAAACTGCAGTTCAATGTTTCTAAATGTAAATTCGAAAAAGAATCCCTAGAGACAGTACAACATTGGAAGTAAAGTGTTGGCCAGCAGTACAGAGGAAAAACATATGAGAGTACTTATCTCAGATGATTGCAAAAGGAGCAAAAAGTGTGGCCAGGCAGTAGGAAAAGCAAATAAAATTTGAGGATGCATTACTAGAGGGGTCACCAACAGGTGGAAGGAGGTTCTGATTCCCCTATATAGATCTTTAGTGGGACCTCACTTATAATACTGTGTGTCCCTTTATGGAGACCTCTTTTACAAAAAAAAAAAAATGATTGGATAGAACGAGTCCAGAGATGGGTAACAAAAATGGTTAAAGGTCAGAGGGTTAAAACATGTCAGAAGCGACTTCAGAAACGTAACTTTAACTACGGGAAGGATTTACCCCCTTAATGACCAGATCATTTTTTGCGATACGGCACTGTCCCTTTAACTGACAAAAGTGCGACGATGTCCCCAAACAAAATTTACGTCCTTTTTTTTTTTTGGTGGTATTTCACCTTTGCGGTTTTTGTTTTGTGCGCTATAAACAAAAAAAGTATAAAAAAAAACAACAAATTTTTTCCTCAGTTTAGGCCGATATATATTCTTCTACATATTTTTGGCAAAAAATAGGGGATAGAGTTATGGCATTTTTTTTTTTTTTGTTTTTTTTCTTACTAGTAATGGCGGCGATCAGTGATTTTTATCGGGACTGTGTCAGATTGGACACTTTTGACACATTTTTGGGACCATTCACATTTATACAGTGATCATAGCTATAGAAATGCACCGATTACTGTGTAAATGTCACTGGCAGGGAAGGGGTTAACACTATGGGCGATCAATAAGTTAAATTTGTTCCCTGCTAGGTGATTCTAACTGTGTGGGGATGTGATTTACTAGAGGAGGAGCCAGATCGCTGCTCCTACTTAGTAGGAGCAGACAATCTGTCTCTCCTCTCCTCACAGAATGGGGATTTGTATGTTTTTTATTTTTTAATCAGAAACGTTTTTATTGATAAAAAGGTAAGTTAAGAACATGTACAACCATACAGTTGAATAGGTACAAAACACATTATGGCGCATCATCATTATGTCAGCAAAGAATATTGGCAAACTGCCAACTGTGGCAATGTAGTCTTTACAAAGTGAGTTCTTATGTGCGTATTCCTGCAAGTATTGAGTCTGTATACAGAGCTTGTTGTTTCGGAGGTCCAGGTTAAGGTAGTGGGTCGTACCATCATAAACATATGTCCAGACACTGAGTCTAGCAATCCTAACAAAGACATAGGAAGTTCGTGTACATTTAACAAGATAGAGCTCAGGTGGGTTTCAAGAGGTTAGAAAAGGAAGAGGGAAAGTAAGTAAGAAAGAGAAGAAAAAAGGAAGTGAGAAGAGGAAAAGTTAAAAGTAAGGTAGGGAGTAACAAGAAAAGGGAAGGTAAGAAACAACTGTAGTATTCTCTCACTCTTTGCAGATTAGTAGTCAGGTGTTTATGTTCGCAGTGGCTCTCTTCACCCCTATTTCCTACATTTTTTCCCCCTTTGGAGGTTACATTGGTCATATTTGATGCATTTAATACTCACATTTGCAGTAATCTGTCTCTAATTAATTGGGTTGGGGCTAAGCCTGGGACATCTAGCCATGGTTGCCATAATGCAAAAAAATTATTTTGAACATTCCTATGTTGGTAGGTAAGCTTTTCCCTTATCTATATGTGCTGTTAACCATTTCCACCCAGCCTTTCCCTGTTGGCACCCTGGAGGTTATCCAAAACCTGGCAATCGCTTTTCTGGCTAGGTAAAGTAAGCGGAGGATTGCAGTATGGCCATTAGGCGAAAGTGAGGGTATCTCCAGTGCGCCAAGAAGGCAGACCAATGGGTCATTTAGTGTTGGTATTTGGAATACCTGAGAAATGGTAGTCAGTACATATTGCCAATACCTGAACAATTTTGGGCATTTCCACATCATATGGAATAAGTCCCCAACTTCACGGTTGCACTTAGGACACAATGGAGAATCGTGAGATCCCCACTTGTGTAGTCTAGCTGGAGTCCTGTATACTCTGTGTAATAGAAAAAGGTGTGACAGTCTATGTGACGTGGAAACTGATACCAAAGGTGCAGACGTCAAACAGAGCTCCCATTGTTCACCGTCAATATGGCCCAGATCCTTCTCCCATCCTTTCCTGCATGGCAATGTGGAGGCATCATGTGTTTTCTGGAGTAGTCTAGTGTATATTCTGGATATCATGCCCTTTCTGTCTTCCGCCAGCAGCACATCAGACATCATTGGATGTGTCACAAGCGCAAGAGAGGAGGACCTGAGCTCACTATTCACTGCATGTCTCAATTGTAGATATTGGAAGAACCTGGTTCTGGGTATTGCAAATTCTTCCTGTAGATTTGTAAAGGATTTAAACGTAGTGCCACTGAACAATTGAGGGATGTACCTCACCACCACTTCTTCCCATTGTTGGAAGTTTTCCAGTTTGTATAGTTCTTTGTAGTATTTGTTCCTCCATATTGGGGTGAAAGAACACACCCCCTTAATTTTCATAATGGATCTGATGTACTTCCACAGAGTGTTCAGTAGCACTATGGTGGGGAGAGATTGTGATAAGTGGGTGAGACCTGCTTCCAAATATGATATTGCCGGTATTGCGGGGTCCTCAGGAAATAGTATCAATCTAATAGGGTCATCTGTATCCAGATTTCCCCAGTTGCCCAGGTGTTGCATCTGGGAGGCTATAAAGTAAGACCTAGCATGGGGAACTGCCAACCCACCTTGGTCCTTTGCGAGCTGTAGAGAGTGTAAACTAATCCTTGCTGATTTCTTCCCCCATATAAGGTCCCTAAACTGAGCGTCAATAAGTGTGAACCATTTGTGTGGGATCCACACTGGGGCATTGTGGAATACGTATAGTAGCTGTGGGGCCCACACCATCTTAATCAGGTTTGCTCTCCCTGTGGCGGAGAGAGGTAGCTTCACCCAAGATGAGCATTTCATCCTAAATTTATGCAATAAGGGGGTTAAGTTTAGATTCAGGTATTTTGTGGGGTCTGGTGTCACCTGTATCCCTAGGTATCTAAATTCTTCCACTATAAGTATGTCTTTTGCACATCCTGGTAGAGGTTGAGGTAAGGGGTCTAGTGGCATTAGTACTGACTTGTTCCAATTTATACTAAACCCTGACAATTTCCCAAATTGGGCTATTAGGTGCATTGTATTTTCTAGGGAGTTTGCGGTATCTCCGAGGTATGTTAAGGTATCGTCTGCGTATAGGGAAATAACGTCCTGCCTAAGACCACGACGAAATCCCACCACACTTTGTGAAGCTCTTACGTGTATAGCCAGAGGTTCCAGTGCCAAGGCAAACAGCAGGGGTGATAAAAGGCACCCCTGCCGTGTGCCCCTGAAAAGTCGAAAGGGTTCAGATATGTCCCCATTAATTCTCATCCTAGCTGAGGGGGTATTATATAGGAGTTGGACCCATTTCAAGAAAGAGGGGCCTACACCAAATTTTTTCAGTGTTTCCCAGAGATATGTCCATTCGACGCTGTCAAAAGCTTTGGCAGCGTCTAATGAAAGAATAGCCCTATTTCCGGGATTATCGATGGGTATTTGTAGATTGAGAAACAACCTACGTAGATTCTGTGCTGTTGACCTAGTTGGTATGAAACCTGACTGGTCTTTGTGGACCACTGATTGAATGCATTTTGCTAACCTGTTAGCCAGAACTCTGGCCAACAGCTTTACATCAAACGTGAGTAGTGAGATGGGCCTATATGAGTCCGGGGAAAGTGGATCCTTCCCCGGCTTCAATAGAACCACTATCAATGCCTCCCTCATGGAGGCAGGGAGTTGTCCAGTTTCAAATGCCTTATTATATACTCTAAGGAGGATCGGTAGTAATTGTGTGGCATACCGCTTATATACTTCCGATGGGAGGCCATCCGATCCCGGAGCCTTTCCATTCTGTGTATGTGCTAAGGCCTCTAGTAGGTCTTCTTCTGTCAATGGGGCGTTTAGCAGGTTGGCGTCCGAGGTGGACAGTTTAGGAATAGGGTATTTATCCAAAAATGAGTGTATCTCTACTGATGATGGATTTACTTTGGAAGTGTAGACTCCTTGGAAGAATTCCCTAAAAACACGCATAATATCTGTTGTGGAATGACAGGTAGTACCTTCCGGATTCTCTATTGCTATTATGTGCGATTGTGTTTGTTGGGATTTAGCCAGCATAGCAAGCATATGTCCCGTGTTTTCTCCTTCTTCAAACTGTGCCTGTTGCAGGAAAAAACGCTTATTTTCCGCAATTTGCAGTGTAACATTTTTTAACATAGACTGTGCTGAGAGCCACCCTCTTTTAGTATTCTCATTAGGATCTGCTATGTAAAGCGTTTCCGCTTTCTGTGCTTCTGTCAGTACCGTATTCTCCCATTCTTTTGTTTTCGTTTTAATGTGAGAAATTTCTCTGATGAACTGTCCCCGGAGGAAGGCTTTGGCTGTATCCCATATCACGGGCAGTTCCGCAGAGTCTAAGTTGTGTTCGAAAAAGATTAGTAAGTTTTCCTGTATCGGGTCGGGGGCGGGCAGGAGTGACAGCCAAAAGGGGTTTAGTTTCCACATAACCGTGCCTAGTGCCGCTCCCATTCGGACATCTATGGTAAGTGGGGAGTGGTCTGAGATCTGTCTAATGTGATATTGAGATGTAGTAATCAGAGGTAACATGTGCTCATTTCCCAACCCTAAGTCTATACGGGACAACCCCCCGATTGAAGCTGATTGGCAGGAGTATACCTTAGCATCTGGATTATGCATCCTCCATACATCTGTAAGACCCAACTCCATTAGTAGTCTTGCAAATGGGGTGTTTCTGTTTTTGATTTGTGTGCCCTCTCCCCCCTTGGCGCTTAACTTGTCCTTTTCTAGGTCAATATAGTTGTTGAAGTCCCCCATTGCAAGCAGTGGAACCCCTGGGTGTTGAGACATGTAATTCGCCAGCGACCTAAGGGGGCCTGCTGAAAATGGGGGCGGGATGTACAACCCGGCCAATATACATTTAGTCCCGAATAGGGAGCACAAAATGAAAATATACCGACCCTCAGGGTCTATGTTAACATTTATAGGAGCGAATTGTACGCCTTTCCTGATCAGGAGACTCACCCCCCTCGAATACACTGAGAACGTGGCATGGTATTGATGCCCAAATTGTCTCTGTGCTATTATTGGGTTGGTGGTTCGGGGGAGATGAGTCTCCTGCAAACAAATAACATCCGCTTGTAAGCACTTGATCGCACGTAGCACGGCCAATCGCTTAACAGGATTATTTAACCCCCTGACATTCCATGTCATACATCTCGTTGTTACAGGCATTGGTTTACCTTAATAAGAGCAGCCAGGATAAGCTGTACAGAAAAAGCATATGTAAAACACATTGGTATCAATATATTAATATGTGGCAGCCAATGACTGCACCCTTCTCTAAAGAGCTCATCATGTTGATCAGACTCCAGCATACCCCAATGGGGTCGTAATGGCCTAACCCTATACAGAGAGTGTAACACGACCTGTAGGCACTGTGGGAGAGAGATCACTGTAAAAAATAGGTGCCATAGAGTGAGGAAAAAAAAGCAAAAAGGTAGAAAAATTAAAAGTAAAATTGTGCAACAGTAGGCCAACTGGGCCTTGCGGTCTTTCCGCATTAACTCTGGATGTCTTACATTGACCATCCTGGGGGGCAACAGTGGAAGCGCACTAAAGTGTCTTAGCTTCTCAGCAGCAAGAACTACAGCCGTAGCTGCCAGAGTAGTTTCAAGCTATCAAAACAAAGGTAGGCAACTCCGCCTTAACAAGATAGGAATGTGGAAAATGACTGTCCTTGGAATGCATCCTCTTCAAAAGGTATTCAGGTAGATGTTTCAGCGTGGGGCTGGGCGTCTGCTGTGGTCATCTCGGATAGAACGCTCTTCTCGGTCTAGCCATTGCATGGTTGCGGCAGGAGTATCAAAAAATTGCACCGATCCCATTGCTTCTACTCGCAAACGTGCAGGGTATAGCATTGCATACTTGAGATCCATGTCTCTGAGTCGACGTTTAACCTCGTTGAATTTGGCCCTTCTCTTCTGTAATTCAGCAGAGAAGTCTGGAAATAATGAAATCTTTGCATTATCAAGCTTGAGGGCAGCAGGTTTTATTCTGGCGTTGTGTAGGATTGCATCTCTGTCCTTGTAATTGAGGAGTTTGAACAGGAAGGGACGCGGGGGTGCCCCTGGTGGGGGAGGCCTAGCTGGGACTCTGTGTGCTCTCTCCACCGAGAACATGGGGGAGAACACATCTCTTCCAAACGCGTTTGTCAGCCATCCTTCAATAAATTCTACAGGGTTCTTGCCCTCCATTCGTTCAGGGATACCAATGGCGCGCACATTGTTCCTCCTCATTCTGTTCTCCATGTCGTCTAAACGCGCTATATGTTGTGAGAGCAGGTGGTTGTTGTATGAGAGGTCCTGTTGCATAGGGGCCATGTCATCCTCTATGGAACTCACCCTCCCCTCTAGTGCAGATGCTCTTTCCCTCAGTTTTTGTGCATCCTGGCGTAGGAAAGTCATTTCAGTCTTCACCCCCTTGATTTCAGTGGTGAGGGCTGCAATGGATGTGTTACAGGAGGTGACTGCTGCAAAGATATCTCTCAGTGTGGGTTCGGTTGCAGTGTCTGGGCTAACAGGGCCCTGAGGCCTAGTGATGGTGTCTTTAGGAGTACTCACTGTGTCCCAGTTAAACGAGGCTCCGTTTTCCTCCAGTGGCACTGTGTCATCTGTTTCAGATGCTCCTCCGGATGAGTCTCCATTAGCAGAGAAGGCAGCTTGTCCCGTGGATAAGGGCATGGAGAACAGCTTTTCAGCTCCCTCCTTATGGAGTGTCTTTGCAGAGCGCTGCGCGTTGGCGCCATTTTGGCCCATGAGGTCCACTGAGCGGGACGAAGCATTCAGTCTTGTGGTGGACATCTAGCCTGCAGCGTGGCACTATCGGTCCCAGCAAGGTAAGGGGGCTTTCCGGTATCTGATTTGCTGTTTTTTAGGGTCGGATGATCCGTGATTCCCAGGATATAGCAGGAGATTCGGCGGAGCTGTCCGGAGATGCGACCGACTACATCCGCTGCCTGGCCACGCCCCGGGATTTGTATGTTTACACACACACGCATCCCCGTTCTCGCTCTCTTGCCCACGATTGCTCGTGGCCAGCAGACAACGAGGCCGCTGGCCAGGGGCACTGTGTCCCCCGCCGTGCAGCAGGCACGCGTGGGCCTGCTATTGGACTTAAAGGAGCGGACCTACAATGACGGCAATTCACGGGAACGTGCCGACCTGCTGCAGTATAATGATGGTGGCTGGTCGGCAAGTGTTTAAATCCAGGGGGTGAATAAGGTTCAAGAGGGCAGTATTTTCAATATGAAACCAAGATCAATAACATGAGGACATGACCTCAAACTAGCAGGAGGAAAGTTCAAAACTAATCCTAGAAAGTATTATTTTACTGAAGGTGTAGTTGATGCTTTGAATAGACTTCCAGCAGAGGTAGTGCATCCGTCAACAGTAAGTGGCTTTAAACATGTCTGGGACAAACACTTGGAAAGAAGGGCAACGTGCAGGTACGTTAGTTTGCCTGTACGTGCCCTTCAGCTGCAGTATATCTGCGTGAGGCAGTCGGCAATCGGTTAAGGAGCACAATACGATGATACTTGAACAAAAAAAAGCTGCATGGTTAAGTTGCCAGAAGGAGCCTTTATTGTACAAGTTTCACAAAAAAGCCTGGTTACAATATGCCTAACACCTTGACATGCCTCACTGGCTTTTTTGGCGCAGTAAAGTATCCTTGAATTGTGCTCCTTAAAAACAACCACACCGTCTTTTTGGAGAGCAGCCTGTATTTCTCCTGAGGTTACCTGTGGGTTTTTCTTTGTATCCTGAGCAATTCTTCCTCCAGTTGTGGCTGCAATCTTTCTTGGTCAACCTGACCTTGCCTTAGTATCAAAAGAGCCCCAAATTTTCCACTTCTTAACCACTTCCCGACCGCCCCATGTATATATACGTCAACAGAATGGCACGTACAGGCAGAATCACGTACCTGTACGTGACATTCTTCAGGCGGTTGGGGGGTCCGATCGGACCCCCCTCCGCCGGCGGGGACGGTCGGGATCGTGTCAGGAGCGATCCGGGACGAGGGGACGGCAAGTGGTTTCTGGCCACCCCCTCGCGATCGCTCCTGGCCAATGAAAAGCTTCCCCTTCCTGTCTATTGTATAGACAGGAAGGCGGAAGTGATGTCACGCTCGGTGCGCCGGTCTATGTGACCGGAGACGCCGAGCGGTGAACATGTAAAGGTTAGTGCACAACAGTACACTGACACCAGTACAGTTAGGCACATATTCCACCCCCCTGTCACCCCCTGATCACCCCCCAGATCACCCCCTCCCCCCCCAGTCACAGTGTCACTAATTGCAGTGATCATTTATTTACTGATCACTGCATTTAGTGTCAGTGTGACTGTAATAACTGTCAGGGCAGTTAGTTTTAGGTCCAAGGTAGCCCCCTACCCCCCCCTAATAAAGGTTTAACCCCCTGATTGCCCCTAGTTAACCCCTTCACCCCCTTTTGCCAGTGTCACTAAGCGATCGGTTTTCTGATCGCTGCATTAGTGTCGCTAGGTAACCATTTTTTTTTTTTTTTTTTAACCGCCATGTTTATATAGGTTCATAAATAGGTTTATAGGTCAGGTACCCCCATATTACAACCTAAATAAAGGTTTTAAATCCAATATTTTTTATTGGAAGATAAAGTAAATACAGAGAACATTGTACATACATCGTATAACTTTTCACGAACAAGCAAGGGGAAAGCCAAGGGGGAAGGAAGTACATATATTCTGTAATCCAAACACGTGTTAGGTTAAAGGGTCACAGCGGTGGTTATCACTGTTCATCTTTGTAAATATAAACTTACTATCTTTTTGTGTGGGTGAGGCTGTATATATAGTTATGATTACCATTCTAGGCGAACTCTGTTATCAATAGTCTTTGTAAGATTCGGTTACACATTGCTGGTAAACATCGCCTTAAAACTAACAGAACTGGCCTACCTCCCGTCGCCAGGCGCCCCTCGGGGACACATTGCGCCCGGCGACAGGGGCAGCCAGTATAGCATTACCGTAACTCATAAATGTCAATTCTACATTCGTCCCTCTCTCCTACCCAGACCCCTTGGCTTTGTACCAGTCGAGCCAAGGTTTCCACGCTTGGCTTCCTGCCACAAAGTGCCCCTGAGAGGCAGCGAACATCAGTTCAAAATTGATATGGAGGTCAGTTATTTTGATTATCTCCGTCAGAGATGGTGTCTCCGCAGTTCTCCACTTTCTTGTTATTGCTAATCTGGTGCTAGTTAGAACGTGGTACACAACGTTTCTATATTGCTTGGAAAATTGTTCTATCCCCAACGTGAGGAGGGCTAGTGCTGGGTTAGCAGGGGTACGTGAACCAGTGATGTTGTTAATTAAGTCAAAGGCTTGGGCCCAGGTTTTATGAAGTTTTGGGCAATCCCATAGTATATGTAATAGCGACCCTTTGCGTCCACATTGACGCCAGCATAGTGGAGATGTTTGAGGCTGGAATCTCGCCAATCTTGTGGGGGTCAGATACCATCTTAAGAGGAGTTTGCTAGAAAGCTCCCAGAGGTTGGCGCATTTAGTGGCTTTGTAGGTAATTGATACCGAGTTTTGCCATTGTTCTAAAGAGAAGGTTGTCTTAAATTCCCATTCCCATGTTTTCATAGGAGGGGATTTACGGAATTCTGATTTGTCATTCAGAAAATTATAGAAGAGGGAGATTCCCTTGATATTCGTGGTGGGGTTGTTGTAGTACATGAATATCCTGACTGGTAGTGTTATCTGGAATGTAGGTATTGATGCTAGAAGATGAGCTATTTGATTATATGCATATATGTCTTTTGGTTCTAAACCGTATTCTATTTGAAGGGTTCTAAATGTTTTTATGGCCGGTCCTACCGTGATGTCAGCAAGTAGTTTTATCCCCTTGTCTATCCAATTTTTGATATGTAGATCAGGGATCATCCTGAGTAGACAGGAGATGTTAATAGGGATAGGTTTTGTGGCGTGGGTGTCTAGATGTGTCTGTATTAGGCTCTTCCATGCTTTAATTGTGGCGAGCATTGGGGGTGAGACATGCTCCAGATCTGTAGTGACGAATGTGCTTGTCGTTAGTAAGTCGTATATGTTACCTCCTTTGCATTGGGCTTTTTCTAGTTCTAGCCATCTGGGTGACATATTGTTTGGGAACCACTGTTTAGTCTGGGCAAGAATTGTGGCCAGGTAGTAGTCCTTAAGCAGGACGTGTCCCACTCCCCCCGCCCTCTTGGAGGTCGTTAATTTTTTGAACGCGCATCTAGCTCTTCTACCCTGCCAGAGAAATTTGTTGATTTTTGTTTGTGCTTTGGAAAAGAAGGAGTCCTGAATAACTATTGGGAGAGTTCTAAACAGGTATATGAACTGCGGTAACACCATCATCTTGAGGGCTGCTAGCCTGCCTGACCAAGACATCTCTGTTTTACCTATTGAGCTCAGATTTTGGTCCAGGTGGTTTAGGAAAGGTAAGTAATTAGCGTTGTATAACTGGTCTGTGTGTTCCGTTAGGGTTATGCCCAGGTATTTTACTCCCCTGTCGCACCATGCATATGGGAACTGTTTTTGTAATTTGAGTTTAAGTGGTTCTCCTATTCCCAACCCTAGAATTTGCGACTTATTTTCGTTCACCTTATAATAAGAAACTTTATTAAACATTGAGAGAGCTTCATGTGCCTCTGCCAGGGAAGTCTCCACATTGGTTAGGATCATGATCACGTCATCAGCAAAAAGACTGATGACGTGGGACGAGTCCTGGGATTGAAAGCCAGTAATATCAGGATGTGATCTTATATATATGGCGAGGGGTTCCATCAATAGGTTAAATATCAAAGGGGACAGAGGGCACCCCTGTCTCGTTCCGTTCGTAATGGGAAATGGTTCAGACAGTATACCCGACGTATATACTCTAGCTGACGGTTTGGAGTATAGGGCCAGAATTGCTGTGGAGATGTTACCTATGAATCCAAAGGATTCGAGTACCTTCTGCAAGTAAGACCAGTGTATACGGTCGAAGGCCTTCTCTGCGTCCAACGCTAGAAGCAGAGAAGGCCTCTTCTGCACCTCGGTCAAGTGTATTATGTTTAACAGCCTACGGGTGGCATCAGAGGTCTGTCTGTTTTTGGTAAAGCCCGTCTGATCGGGGTGTATCAGTTCAGGGATTATGTTTACCATCCGATTTGCAATTAATTTGGCGTAAATTTTTAGATCGCTGTTCAAAAGGGATATGGGTCTGAAATTTTGGGGGGAATCTGGATCCTTCCCCGGCTTAGGCAAGGTAATGATTGTAGCTTCCAGCATCTCTGGAGGAAAAGAGGCAGAGGCAGCAGCGGCATTAAAGATTTCTTTTAAGTGCGGTACTAGTATATGTTTGAATTCTCTATAGTATTCCCCACTAAAACCGTCTGGGCCTGGTGACTTGTTGGAGGGTAGGTCGTCAATAGTTTTGAGTATTTCCGTGTCTGTGAAGGGGGCGTTTAATATGGTCAGTTGTGGCTGTGTCAATTTGGGGATCTTCAGGTTTGATAGGAATTGGACAATGTCTCCCTGGGTTGGTTGGTGGGTGCCCTTGTCATTTTTCAGATTGTATAGTGAACAGTAATAGTCGCTAAATGCGTCAGCTATTTTTTTTGGGTGGGTTTCCTTGATTTTGGTGCAGGGGTGAATTATATACGGTATTTTCGTTCTGTATCTATGCCCTTTGATGTTTTGTGCGAGTAATTTCCCCGCTTTATTACCATTTGAATAGTACGTCATTTTCAGTCTTTTACTATGCTTTTCAAAGTCATCTAATAAAAGTATTCTGAGGTCATGTCTTAATTGGGTAAGTTTTTTAGATGTCTGGTGGGAAGGGTTTACTTTATTATCATTTTCTAGGGATGTGATCTCCTTTGTTAATTCATGTAGCCTTTTCTGCCTCTGTCTCTTTAGCCTTGCTCCCAACTGAATGTTTATGCCCCTCATAAATGCCTTATGGGCGTTCCATAACATGAATGGATCTTCTACCGATCCGGTATTGTCCGAGAAGAACTCATGCAGTCTCTCTTGCATTACTTTTTTGCAATCTTTTTGCTGCAGAACAAATGTGTTAATCCTCCATAAGGGCCTCACGTCAGCCGACGATGAGTCCCCTATGGAGAGCACCACTGGAGCGTGGTCAGACCAAGTTATAGGGTGTATGGTGACTGAGGATGTCCGGAGCAGGGCCTGTTGATCCAGAAGAAATAGATCAATTCTTGTGTAGACCTGGTGCGGTGGTGAGAAAAAGGTAAAGTCTCTTTCGTCGGCGTGTAAGCACCTCCACGCGTCAAACAGTTCATGTTTGCTGATGGAAGGAAGTAGGGCTGTGTTGGCCCTCTTGGACTTGGTGGTTGAGTCTAGGATGGGGTCCGGGGTAAGGTTAAAGTCCCCACACATAATTAAAAGTCCTTGTCTTAATTTTTGAACTTTCTTTAGTAGTTTGTTGAAGAATTGTATCTGGTGTCTGTTAGGAGAGTAGACATTCACTATTGTGTAAACGGTTGAGTTTAGTTCACAGATTAGGATCAAATACCTCCCAAGCGAATCAGCATAAGAGTCCCGTAGTTTAAATGCCACTGAGTCTTTTATGGCTATTAGCACTCCTTTTCTCTTGGAAGCCGCATTGGCTGTAAATACGTGTGGGAAGCTTTTGTGGGAGCATTTGGGAGGATTAGAGGCCATGAAATGCGTCTCTTGCGCGCAGATGATGTCGCAGTGACGGATTTTAGCTTCTTTCCAAAGTGAGTTACGCTTCATAGGGTGATTAAGCCCTTTGGAATTAATTGACAGGAAATTCAACGCCATCTGATCATACTGCAGATAAAAGGTGTTGCTTTGTCAGCAAAAGGTGGTATTGAAATGTGGTAAGGGGCCTTTCCGTGTCCTGGGGGAGCACCCCACGACACAGAGAGGAGGTAGTGGGGTGTGTGTATCGCGTTACTCACTGTTGGTTGATATTGAGTGCTGTGATGGGATGGGTGATTCTGATGTGTTGACTTTTTCATAGTAATAGTAGTACGTCTTCTCGCAGGTTGGTTTGGAGATGGTGATGACTTTGGTGCGTCTTCTTCACGGTTCCTTGGCAGTAGAGAAAAAGGGAAAAAGAAAAAAGCAAAACGGAAAAACAAAACAGTGTAGCACTGAGCCAGTGCTTGCATTGGTGCGTAACTAACTTGGTGCGCTAACTCGAGTCAACTTTGGACAGCTTAACTAGCTGTTCGCAAGTGGGGGGAAAGTTCAGCCCTCAGATCCCTAAGGACAAAGACATGGGGACTTGGGAAGGTTATCTGACCATCTTCCCTAGTCAAGCGTGAGATTTGGCATTCCTTGCTGATACGGATTTCCAATCTCTGCTAACTTGCCGTGGTGTGCTGGTGTCAGGAGCCCCTGGGTCCAGTTCAGGAATAATATCCCATTCTTTGAGCAGGTCTAACCCTTTGGCTAGTGAGGTAATGACGTGTGTATGGTTGTCTTTTGTAACAGATAGTCTTGTGGGGTAACCCCATCTGTAGATAATTTTGTTGTTCCTCAGCGCTTTTGTTATGGTATTCAATGCCCTCCTCTTCTGTAGAGTATGTTGAGATAGGTCAGCAAAGAACTGGAGGTGTTGTAATTGTGGGGGAATTTGTTCCTTTTTTCGCATGGCTGCCATGAGGTTGTCTTTCACATGAAAGAAATGTAAACGCAGCAGGACGTCTCTGGGGATGTGATCTGGCAGGTGTGTTGGTTTGGGTAGGCGGTGTATCCTATCAATTGTGACATCTAAGTCGGTCAGGTCAGGTAGGATTTGTTTAAAGACATCGACTGTAAATGCATTGAGGTCAGATTGTTGGACCGACTCGGGGATCCCCCTTATTTTTAAGTTGTTCCTCCTCGATCTGTCCTCAATGTCTGCCAGCTTGTCCCTGATCCACTCAGCCTCCCCTTCTTTTTCCTCATTGGCGTCAACCAGGTCGTTTATGGTGACCGCATATTCCCCCATTTTGGTTTCAATATGGTCTACTCTGGACCCAATGGCGTTTACTTCTCTAGTGAAGCTATGCATACAGGACGCCATGTCCGACTGTATTGTGCTCCGTAGGGATAGTAACATATCCTTCAGGACTGTGTCCAGGACAGGTTGGTTCTGTGTGGGGAAGGATTCAATGGGTTCCGGGAGCTCCCTCGTGTCGTCCCCAGAGTCGTAGGCCGGGCCGTCTGCTGAGCCTAATCTGTCTCCATCCATCCTAGGCTTAGATTTGGCCGGGCTGCCGGTGGATGGAGATGGTGGGTAGGGACAATGTTGGCTGTTGTGGGGATTATTGTTGGTTGTGGATTTACCTTGTCTGGAGGTCTGCTCGTGCTGCGATGCCTCTCCTGCGTTGTAGGCCCGGGCGCCATCTTGGGTTCCCTTCTCAGGGATCCACGCATAAAAGTCCGTGAGCCGTTGGGGTTTACCAGCGGTCCGCTTCTTGTTCGGCATGGTTCCGGTGGGTTCCCGGGGGATACCGCTCTCTTTGTCTGCTGTTTTTCGGTCGGGATGGTCCGTTTTTTAGCCGCTTCAGTCCCCTATCTCCGGAGCTCCGGGATTATGCGACCATCCGGAACTCGCGTCAGGCCACGCCCATCCTAAATAAAGGTTTTAACCCCCTGATTGCCCCTAGAGTTAACCCTTTCACCAGTGATCACTGTATAAATGTCACTGGTGACGCTGGTTAGCCAGTTAGTTATTTCGTTATTTAGGTTCCCCGTCAGGTTTTTATATAGCGTCAGGTACCCCCATATATTACCTAATAAAGGTTTTAACCCCCTGATTGCCCCTAGTTAACCCTTTCACCCCCTTTTGCCAGTGTCACTAAGCGATCGTTTTTCTGATCGCTGCATTAGTGTCGCTAGGTAACCAGTTTTTTTTTGTATTACTGTTACGGGTGACGCTGGTTAGTTAGCTTGTTTTTTATACTGTCAGGGCACCCGCCATTTATTACCCAATAACGGTTTAACCCCCTGATCGCCCGGCGGGTGATATCAATTAGGTTTTAGGGTCTAATAAGGTCTGCGTCGCCCCAGGTTAGTGCCAGTACCGCAAACACCCACGCGCAAAGCATACACCTCCCTTAGTGGCACAGTATCTGAACAGATCAATATCTGATCTGATCAGATCTATACTAGCGTCCCAGCAGTTTAGGGTTCCAAAAAAAAACGCATTGTTAGCGGGATCAGCCCAGATACCTGCTAGCACCTGCGTTTTCCCCCTCCGCCCAGCCCAGCCCACCCAAGTGCAGTATCGATCGATCACTGTCACTTACAAAACACTAAGCACACATAACTGCAGCGTTCGCAGAGTCAGGCCTGATCCCTGCGATCGCTAACATTTTTTTGTGGTAGCGTTTTGATTCAGTCGCTTCAGTCAGGAGCTTTTTTACCTGTGAATCTCAAAAAAAAAAAAAAAAAAATAGTTGTCGTTTTATTGTTCTCTCTCTCTCTCTCTCTCTATTGTTGCTCTTTTTTTACTCCATTCTATTCTGCAATGTTTTATTATGTTTTATCATGCTTGCTTTTCAGGTATGTAATTTTGTTTACTGTGTTTTAGTGTTAAGCATTTTTTTGTTTTCAGGTGCGCCATTCAGTTGCAACGCGGATTTATTTATCTTGACAGCAACAGCGTTTGCTCCCACGATACATAAAGCCGCGACTCCAACGCTGTAGGAGGTGATTTCACCACCACAGTTAAAAAAAAGAGCATATATGCCGAAGCATGGGGGCAGCAGGGGGGGGGAGGTGCGATTGGCTCCTAATGCCACGTACATACGGTCGAAATTCCGACCGTGTGTACACGGCATAACTTTTGCGGGAGGATGCCCCCATGCATCGGCATATATAAATGGTGCATGTATGCCCATCATTAGAAGTGGGTGGATGAAGGGAGGTATTCTAATGGTGGGCACACCCACCAATCAATCTCTTTTTTTCGTTCAGCCAAGAGGCTGCATGAAAAAAAAAAGATTACAATATATGTCCAGTATGTTGCTGGACTTTGAATGATTATACCAGAATGATGCCTGCAGGTTTAGGTATCATCTTGGTATCATTCTTTTCAGCCAGTGATCGGCTTTCATGTAAAAGCAATTCTAGCGGGTAATTAGCCTCTAGACTGCTTTTACAAGCAGTGGGAGGGAATGTCCCCCCTCCCGGATATAAACCGCGCCATTGGGAAATTGGGAAAGCATTTTATCACACCAATCTTGGTGTGGTCAGATGCTTTGAGGGCAGAGGAAAGATCTAGGGTCTAATAGACCCTACTGCCTATTGCTATCATAGGGGATATTTACATTCCCTGAAATAACAATAAAAATCATAACAAAGAAAAAAAATGGAAGGAACAGTTTAAAAATAAAATAAAAAAGCTAAATAAAAAAAAAAAAAACAAAAAAAAAAAAAAAAAAGCACCCCTGCCCCCCCTTCTCTTGCGCAAAGGCGTACACAAGCGTTGGTCTGGCGTCATATGTAAACAGCAATTGCACCATGCATGTGAGGTATCACCGCGAAGGTCAGATCGAGGGCAGTAATTTTAGCAGTAGACCTCCTCCGTGAATCTAATGTGGTATCATGTAAAGGCTTTTAAAGGCTTTTAAAAATGTATGTAGTTTGTCGCCACTGCGTGTTTGTGCGCAATTTTAAAGCATGTCGTGTTTGGTATCCATGTACTCGGCCTAAGATCATATTTTTTATTTCATCAAAAATTTGAGCAATATAGTGTGTTTTAGTGCATTAAAATAAAAAAAAGTGTATTTTTTCCACAAAAAATGCGTTTGAAAAATCGCTGCGCAAATACTGTGTGGAAAAAAAAAAAATGCAACACCCACCATTTTAATCTGTAGGGCCTTTGCTTTAACATTATATATAGTGTTTGGGGGTTCAACGTAATTTTCTTGCAAAAAAAAAAAAATATGTTTTCATGTAAACAAAAAGTGTCAGAAAGGGCTTTATCTTCAAGTGGTTAGAAGAGTGGGTGACGTGTGACATAGGCTTCTAAATGTTGTGCATAAAATGCCAGGACAGTTCAAACCCCCCCCAAATGACCCCATTTTGGAAAGTAGACACCCCAAGCTATTTGATGAGAGCAATGTTGAGCCCATTAAATATTTTTTTTTTTTGTCCCAAGAGATTGAATAATGAAAAAAAAATATATATATATTTTTTTTACAAAAAGTTGTCACTAAATGATATATTGCTCAAACATGTCATGGGCATATGTGGAAATACACCCCAAAATACATTCTGTTGCTTCTCCTGAGTACGGGGATACCACATGTGTGGGACTTTTTGGGAGCCTAGCTGCGTACGGAACCCCAAAAACCAATCACCGCCTTCAGGCTTTCTAAGGGTGTAATTTTTTTATTTCACTTCTCACTGCCAATCACAGTTTCGGAGGCCATGGAATGCCCAGATGGCATAAAACCCCCCAAAATGACCCCATTTTGGAAAGTAGACACCCCAAGCTATTTGCTGAGAGGTATTGTGAGTATTTTGCAGATCTCGCTTTTTGTCACAAAGTTTTGAAATTTGAAAAAAAGAAAAAAAAAATGTTTTTTTCTTTACTTTCTTCATTTTCAAAAAAACAAATGAGAGCTGTAAAATACTCACCATGCCTCTCAACAAATAGCTTGGGGTGTCTACTTTCCAAAAGGGGGTCATTTGGGGGGGTTTTGTGCTATTTTGGCATTTTATGGCCTTCGAAACGGTGATAGGTAGTGAGGAGTGAAATCAAAAATTTGCACCCTTAGAAATCCTGAAGGCGGTGCTTGGGTTTCGGGGCCCCGTACGCGGCTAGGCTCCCAAAAAGTCCCACACATGTGGTATCCCCATACTCAGGAGAAGCAGCAAAATGTATTTTGGGGTGCAATTCCACATATAACTATGGCATGTGTGAGCAATATATCATTTAGTGACAACTTTTGAAAAAAAAAAAAATCTTTTTTATTTTTGTCTTTATTCAATCACTTGGGACTAAAAAAAAAAATATTCAATGGGCTCAACATGCCTCTCAGCAAATAGCTTGGGGTGTCTACTTTCCAAAATGGGTCATTTGGGGGGGTTTTGTACTTCCCTGCCATTTTAGCACCTCAAGAAATGAAATAGGCAGTCATAAATTAAAAGCGGTGTAAATTCCAGAAAATGTACTCTAGTTTGTAGACGCTATAACTTTTGCGCAAACCAATAAATATACGCTTATTGGCATTTTTTTTTTACTAAAGACATGTGGCTGAATACATTTTGGCCCAAATGTTTGACTAAAATTGAGTTTATTAGATTTTTTTTTATAACAAAAAGTAGAAAATCTCTTTTTTTTTTTTCAAAATTTTCGCTCTTTTTCCGTTTATATCGCAAAAAATAAAAATCACAGAGGCAATCAAATACCATCAAAAGAAAGCTCTATTTGTGGGAAGAAAAGGACGCAAATTTCGTTTGGTTACAAAATTGCATGACCGCGCAATTACCAGTTAAAGTAGTGCAGTGCGAAATTGAAAAAAGACCTCTGGTCCTTTGGCTGCCAAATGGTCCGGGGCTGAAGTGGTTAATAAGTGATTAAACAGTACTGACTGACATATTCAAGGCTTTGGGTATCTTTTTAAATCCTTTTCCATCTTTGTAAAGTTCCATTACTTTGTTACGCAGGTCTTTTGACTGTTCTTTTCTATCTCCTCATAGCTCAGTGTTTAGCCTGCTTAGGGCATCCAAGTGAGAGCGAACAAACTCATTGGCTATTTATACACAGACACTAATTGCGATTTAAAAAGCCACAAATGTGGAAAATGAACCTTCAATTGCCATTTTAACGTGTGTGTGCCACCTTCTGGGTCTGTACCAAGGCCAAACATTCCAAGGAAAACTTTATCAGGGCATTTGGGCGATTTGTGTTATCATCATGATTTAAAAAGGATCCAAAAAACAATGTGATAATAAATGGCTTCATGTGATCACTATCCATAAATAAAAGACAATTCTTTGTCATGATTAGTCATATTTTCAATATTAATGCCAAAATGTCACAATTTCTGCTGGGGTATGCAAACTTTTGAGCACAACTGTATATATATATATATATATATATATACACACACACACACACACACATATACATACATATACACACACCATATTTTGTAGACTTTATAACTTTCACACAGACCAAATAATATTCACTGATTTGAGTTGTTTTTGCATGAAATGTAGCAGAATACAGTTTGTCACAATTGTAAGAAGAAAGTTTATTAGAAAAACATGTTTTTTTGCAGAATTTTTGGTGTATTTTGTTTATATAGCAAAAAAGAAAAACAACCTAGTGGTAATTAACCACTTCAATACAGGGGACTTTTGCACCTTCCTGCCCAGGCCAATTTTCAGCTTTCAGTGCTGTCACTTTTTAAATGACAATTGCGGGGTCATGCTACGCTGTACCCAAACTAAATTTTTATCATTTTGTTCCCACAAATAGAGCTTTCTTTTGGTGGTATTTGATCACCTCTGCGTTTTTTATTTTTTGCCAAACGAATAAAAAAAGACCGGAAAAAAAAGTTTCTTTTTTTTTGTTATAAAATCTTGTAAATAAGTAAGTTTTCTCCTTCACTGACGGGCACTATTTTGTAAACGCTAAACTTTTACGCAAACCAATCACACGCTTATTGCGATTTTTTTTTACCAAAAAATATGTAGAAGAATATCGGCCTAAACTGAGGGAAAGAAAATGTTTTTATATATTTTTGGGGATATTTATTTTAGCAAAATTTAAAAATGTGTTTTTTTTCAAAATTGTCACTTTTGTTGTTTATAGCTCAAAAAATAAAAACCGCATGGGTGATCAAATACCACCAAAATAAAGCTCTATTTGTGGGGAAAAAAAGGACGTCAATTTTGTTTGGGAGCCACGTCGCACGACCGCGCAATTTTCAGTTAAAGCAACCCAGTGCCGAATCGCAAAAAGTGCTTTGGTCAGGAAGGGGGTGAATTCTTCCGGGGCTGAAGTGGTTAAGACCAATTCTCCTGTAGGTTTAAAGAAAATCAGTGAGCCCTCACTTTAAAGTGGTGGGACACCCTAAAAATGAAAACTACAAAAAATGTTACTAACAATTTAAAAAAAATAAAAAAAAAAAACATTTTTATTTTTTACTTACCAGAAATGGCTGTTGCTAGGCAGATCGTCCTAATCTGCCTCCTCCAATGCCGCAGTGATCTTCTCTTCTTCCGTCTTCAGGTGAATGGGGCGCGGTGTGTTGTGGGAACTGTGTCCCACAACACACCGCGTTCCCCATTCACAAATAAGAATCGCGCATGCGCAGTAGGCCGCGCGCCGACTCGCGCATGCGCAGTAGGCCGCGCGAAGCCGCTGCCCTTACTGAGGATGGCGGCACTGGATCCGGGACGCCGAGGGACATCTCGGCCTCCACGAACGGCAGCGCGGGCGCCCTGGGAGGGTAAGTGTGCTTATTAAAAGTCAGCAGCGACTTTTTTTTTAGCTGCTGACTTTTACATTTTTTTTTTTGAAGCTGAAACACCCCTTTAAGTTAGCAATTTTATTAAAATGTTACTGTTTTAGTATACACTGCAGGTATTTAAGATATGTTTACTCCACATTTTATGAACCATATAAATCAGATGCGCTTCATTATCAGAAACTCTTATCCTGACAATAAAAACGACAGTATAGGACCCAGTAAATATAAAATATGAAAGAGTCATGACTTTATTATTTGCCTCACCAAGTATTCTATAATGCAAAGACCCCACAATCACACTTCCGTCAGCAGTAAGATTAAAGTGGTTGTAAAGGCTGAAGGTGTTTTATCTTAATGCATTTTGTGCATTAAAATAAAAAGCCTCCTATGTGCAGCAGCCTCCCAAACATCCCCTAATACTTACCTGAGCCCATCTAGATCCAAAGATGTTGCATGAGAGACTCGGCTGTCCGGAACTCTCTCTCCTCATTGGCTGAGACAGTAGCGCGGTGCCATTGGCTCCCACTGCTGTCAAATCAGTAAGCCAATGAGGAGAGAAAGGGGGCAGGGCCAGACAGCACAGTGTCTGAATGGACACAGGGAGCTGCGGCTCGGGTGCCCCCAGGGCAAGCCGCTTGCTGATGGGGCACTGAACAAGAGAGAGGGACCCAAGAAGAGGGGGGTCTGGGCTGCTCTGTGCAAAACCACTGCACAAAGCAGGTAAAAATAGCATGTTTGTTATTTTTTTAATGGAAAAAAAGAGACTTTAGTATTACTTTAAGTGCCTATGTAGCTGGCAAAATATAGCATTGTGATGGCATAGGAATTATGAATTGATTGCTACAGAAACAACGACACCTTGCCCATGAAGGGTAAAGTGAGTTTGTGTTTGTAAAGCCCCCCTCTCCAGTTATTCTCACCTACCAGTGCTCCATTGAAGCTCTTGCCTTTGCTGCAGCCAGCAATCTAACCGCATGATACTAGGATTGGTGATGTCACTCTCATGGTCATGTGATAGTACTCAAGATGGCTTAGACTCAATGGTCTAAACCACAAGTTGGCTTTCTACAAGGGCTCACGACCATAGAAACCGGACATGTGTTCTCAATTTCTGGGAATTATTGTAGGCATAATTATTTTAATTTCTCTCTGTCTTAACAACAGGTGGTTGTAAACCCTTACATATACTCAGTGAAGTGAAAAGCCTCAGGTGATACAGAGATGAAACAAATCCTCCTACATAAGTTGTGCCTGTTTATCTGCAATCTTCTCTGCTCTATTTTCATTCAACATGCAGTCTTTATAAAGCTTGTCTGAGCTGTCACAAAAAAAGGGGCAGAGAACTGAAGTTACACTCTGCAGAGCTCAGCGAGGAGAGCTCTGATAGCTGATTGGGAGGGAAGGAACACATCCCATTCACAAAGCACACAGGAAAAGAGCTAAGGCTGTCAATCAGCTGGAGATCCCTGCCTGTCAACTTTTTCCTCTTGGTGTCAGGAAAACTTGTCAGAAGCGATTCATGCTGATAGCAGAGGAACAAAACAGCAGACAGAAATGACACCTAAAGCGGAGTTCCACCCAATAATGTAACTTCCATTTAAGTGCTGGTGACCCCCTAACATGCCACATCTGGCATGTCATTTACCCAGGGGTTACCCAGTTTTTACAGGCACCCAGCTCCCACTTCCAACCCTGGCGCTGCACCGCCGGAAGGAAGTTCACCTCTCCCCCTCCCTCCCTGCAATCTTCTGGTACACATCACAGGTCCCAGAAGATTGCCCGGCCATTCACAGCGCGCACAGCCGGGCACCCACAGTTAGAATGCTGGCGCCACGGAGAGGAGGGGGAGAGGAGCGAGGCTTTGTGCGCCTGCATTGCTGGACTGCGGGACAGGTGAGTGTCTGATTATTAAAAGTCAGCAGCTACACTATTTGTAGCTGCTGACTTTTAAATGGGTGGAACTCCGCTTTAAGCTGCACATAGAAGGTTCGAAGTCTGCTGGTCACCTGCTCTGATCCCAATGCCTGTCAGTGTAAAACTGTCAGAGCAGCCGGCAGTGTGCCTCCTCCTTCCCTTTGCCTTTCTGCTCATACACTGAGACGATCAGAGGAAGCAGCTTCACATTCAACAAGACATTCAGCTGATGATCCAGGAGATCTGGCTGTATTGGAGAAAGGCTGTCACAACTGTTGTTCATCATTCATAATTAAATATAGCTGCATACAAATTGGAATCATGCGAGTGGTATTTTATTGTTCATATTCAATTTTATTACAATTTAGTGCGCTAAGTTACGCTTCACTTTTTGTTTCCTTTGTCCTACATAAGGTGGACCTGTTTATATGCAGTCTTTTCTTCTCTACAGCCAAAGTCCAGAATTTATGAAGCTTGCCTGAGCTGTCAGAAAATCAGGGGCGGAGAGCTGAAACTGACACACTGCAAAGCTCAGTGAAGGAACCTCTGAGAGCTGACTGGAGAGAAGGGACACACCCCCTTCACACAGCATACAGGAACAGAGCTAAGGCTGTTCACCACAGGCTGTGTGCTGGAGGTCCCTCCCCTGTTACCTTTTTTCTCTCAGTGTCAGGAAAACATGTCAAAAGTGACTCATGAACATAGCAGAGAAATGGGGCAGCAAACAGAAATGACACTTGTGCTCTGGATGGAGACAAGTATATAGAGGCATATGTTCTGTTCATATTTCATGTCTGAGGTTTACAATCACTTTAAATAGATACAGTGCACATTATAGTTTGCTTTCTGTCTCTGCAACACCGACTGTATATTGAAACTATTTTATTATGCATTAAAAGCAGTTTAATGAAGTGAGATGCCAGGCTAGTGATAGCTGCTGAACATAACATAATAATCTTAGAGCCTGCTATACCCACCTGTGTAACTGTAAATATTCCCGTGGTCGATTTAATAAATGAAGAAATTGATCAACTATCTTGTTTTTTCCAACTCCCTGTGAATAAAAGAGAGAAGCTGTTACTTTTCATTCATGACCTAAAGCACATTTTCAAAACGTACATATAGGTATACTAAAGTGACGGTCAGTTCCAAAAATAAACAAAGCCCAGCCAGCAAAACACAGTAGAAGTTAATGTTAACCCTAACAATAAGGTTTTCCTTTTTGCTCCCTTTTAAATTTACCATTGAAACTGTTTTAAAGCGGAGCTGCACCCGCACCAAAAATATTAAAAGTCAGCAGTTACAAATACTGCAGCTGCTGACTTTTAATAAATGGACTCTTACCTGTTCCAGGTTCCAGCGGTGTCGGCAGAATGTGACGAGCGACCGCCCGTATCTCGGCTGCCCCGCCGCCATCCTCTGTCAGGGAATCAGGAAGTGAAGATGCAACGTCTTCACTGCCCGGTTCCCTACTGCGCATGCGCGAGTCGCGCTGCGCGTCTCTATTGGCCCCCGTTGTGTCCTGGGAACTGTTTCCCAAGACACAACGGGGCATCTCCGGATAGGGGCGGAGCAGCTCTGGATATCTCGTCCGGAAGTGGGTGTAGATACCTGTATTATACAGGTATCTGCACCCCCTTCCTCCCTGAAAGGTGCCAATTGTGGCACCGGAGGGGGGGGGGGAATCCGATAAGCGGAAGTTCCACTTTAGGGTGGAGCTCCGCTTTAATATAGATAAGACTTATAGATTTATTGTCATTGTAAAAAAACAAATTCATAATGAAATTACATTTCTACTCCACACATTATTCATACATCACAATTATCAACCATGCATTTACCACACAGGATTTAATTATACCAAGATATAAAAAGTGTCCTCATATTAAAAACTAAACAAGACAATAAAATAAGACTATGTGACCTCTTTCATTTCATTCCTGCATTGATAGCCTTAATAGCCCTGGGAAAGAGACTCTCTTTAAATCTATTTGTCCTTGTTTTAACCACCCTAAAATGTCTCCCAGACGGCAATAATTCAAAGAAATGACAACCAGGATGAGTCTGGTCTCTCACAATTTTTCCTGCTCTACAAAGGCAACGAGTCTCATATATTTCTTCTAGAGAAACAAATTCACACCCTACAATTTCCTGCACTGTTCGAACCACTCTCTTTAGAGCATTTTTATCTGCCTGCGTACAATTGTGATAGCAAACTAAAATACAATATGTTAATGTACTCTCAATGGCAGAGCAATAGAAGGTCTCTAGTACCTTCCTCCCCAAGACATTCTTCCTAAGGAGTCGCAAAAAATATAAACGCTGTTCCAATTTCTTAATAATGGCTTTAACGTTGATTGTCCATGATAAGTTTTCAGAAATGCATGTTCCTAAAAACTTAAAAAAGGTAGAGACCCGCTCCACGAACACCTAATAAAAAGCGGTGCTGGTTCGGGCCTGTTCCTACTGAAATCTACAATCAGTTCCTTTGTTTTCCCTGTGTTTAGGATTACGTTATTCGCTGTACACCATTCCACTATCCTATTAACCTCTCTCCTGTATTGCTCCTCATCGTCTCCAGTGATACAACCAATTACGGTAGTGTCATCGGCAAACTTAACTATACTATTAGGCTCATAATAGGGGGTGCAGTCATATGTGTACAGCGCATAGAGAAAGGGACTTAACACACAACCCTGCGGTGCTCCAGTACTTATTTCTCGCTTGGAAGAAACAAACTTATCCAATTTAACCACCTGTGAGTGATGGACCAAAAAATCCCTTATCCAAAAACAAACAATTTTTGCATTTTTTCAACCAACCAATCTGGAATGATGGCATTAAAAGGCAGAGCTGTAATCTATAAACAACATCCTTATGTAGTTTCCCAAATGCTCCAGATGATTAAGTGCCCCGTGCACCCATGCCATTGCATCTTATGTGTTCTATTTGCCCTATACGCAAACTGATAAGTATCTAAACTACCCAGTAATCTAGTTTTGATATATATTTCAAGACCAACCTTTCAAAGCACTTCATTAGTACTGAGGTCAGTGCTATTGGTCTATAATTGTCTAAACGTCCTACAGTTGACTTTTTTGGAATTGGAATAATAGTGGCTGATTTTAAACATGCCAGAACAACAGCAGATGATAGCGATCGATTAAAGATCTTGGCAAAGACCCCAGCTAATTGATCAGCACAGGTCTTAACTACTCTCCCTGGGATTCCGTCTGGACCTGATTATTTCCTCGTATTTATAGTCTTAAACACCTGCCTCACCTCATATTCCTGTATAGAGAGTGTACAGTTTCCTGGACCTAAAGGACACCATATATCCTGGTTTGGTAACACAACCTCAAAACGTAAGAAGAACCTATTTAATTCTTCAACCAGTGAAGCACTAGAATTCCCTTCCATTTTTGTAGTTCCTCTATGTTCTGTCAAGTACTGTATACCCCTCCAGCCCTCCCTTGCATCCTTTCTTTAAAAAAAAAAAAAGTCCTCAATTTTCTTTTTATAGGCTAATTTGGAAACTTTTATGACTATTTGAGTGAAAAATAGCTATCGAACCTGGCAGAAACCCAAGATTTCCCTGCATCATTTTGCAGTCTATTTTCAAACAACGATATAGGCCCTGTCCTGCTCTCTCTTTGAACTACAGCACATTTCTCCCTCTATTATGAAGATGAGGAAAGAGTATATGCTCTGTAATCTGAACACATTTCCTGCCTTACAGTGACAACGCTGCTCTTCTATAAATTAGTGGGTGAAAATTGTCACCCTAGGACAGGAATTGTGCTACTAGCAGAATCACCAGATAAACATATATCTAAGGGCTGGTAAGCTGCAATATATTACATTTTTGGTATTTTAAACCCACTTACCTATACCTCTGCCCTTGCCACTTATCTTTACTCACATAGCACTTCTGTAAGTGTAAGATGTTTTTTCCCTCTTTAAAGCTCTGTGGTTTCTTCCATCAACCCCTATGTCACTAAAAAGGACACAGTGGTTATACAGAGGCTGGTGAAAGGAACCACAGAACCAGCAAGGAAGAGGGGCAGTAGAAGGACAAGTATTAACAGTATTATTTTACAGACTGGGTTTATTTTTTTCAGTGGCAACAGTTCCTTAAAATTAAACTTTCTTAAGCCCCAGAAGATTTTACCCCCTTAATGAGTGCTGATAAAAAGGCAGATTATAACTTCAGCACAACTTGCAAATGACTTCTGTAATAGAAGTCAATGCAAGTTGCCTGAAGTCTTCAGTGGAGAGACTTCTCTCTGGGCAGTCTGCCAAGAAAAGACTAAAGAGATACAATGTTTCTTCTTATCAATGGACTGAACTCCTGTGGAGGAGTTCTCAGTTTAACCATTTAAAGACTAAATCTTTTCTGACACTTATTGCTTACAAGTAAAAATCCTGTATTTTCTGCTAGAAAATCACTTAGAACCCCCAAAAATTATATATATTTTTTTAGCAGAGACCCTAGGGAATAAAATAGCGGTTGTTGCAATATTTGATGTCACACGGTATTTGCGCAGCGGTCTTTCAAACGCAATTTTTTGGAAAAAATACACTAATGATTTAAAAAAAAAAAAAAAACTTAAACAGTAAAGTTAGCCCATTTTTTTTTCATCCAAAAGTTTTGATTACCTGTGTTTGTGTATTTAATATATAGTTTTTTTTTTTTTTTAATCTAAATTATACATACAAGTGAACTGATTGGAGGTTTGTTTTGTTTAATAAATGTTTAAATGTAAGAAATTTTCTGTATCACTTATTACTTAAGGTTGCTTTTCACACTGGAGTGGGCAGGCGGTGACGGTAAAACGCTGCTAGTTTTAGCGGCACTTTACCGTCTTTTTAGCGGCACTATTCAGCTGCTAGAGGGGCACTTATAACCCAGCTAGTGGCCGAGGAAGGGGTCAAATACGCCCGTGAAGCGCCATTGCCAAATCGCATTACAGGCGATTCGGCAGCGGTGCCCATTAATTTCATTGGGCAGGAGTGGTGGAGGAGCGGTATACACAGCTCCAAAGATGCTGCTTGCAGGACTTTTTTTAATGTCCTGCCAGCGCATCTCCTTAGTGTGAAAGCACTCGGGCTTTCACAGACTGCAGGGGAGACGTTTTGCAGGCACTTTTCAGGTGCATTTTTAGCCCAAAAGCGCCTGAAAAATGCCCCAGTGTGAAAGGTGTCTAACTGTTAGATTTTATGAGATGAAGAAAAAAAAAAAAAAAAGAAAATAAAAAAATTGGCCTAACATATCCGCCCAAATAAATCGGCATCATATATCGGCCATTGGCCGCCGCGATTTCTAAATATCGGCATTAGCCACAGAAAAACCCACATCGGTCGACCTTTAATAAAATCCCACAAAAAAAAAATTTAAAAAAAAAAAATTTCTTTCTCAGTTTAGGCCAATATGTATTCTTCTACATATTGTTGGTAAAAAATAAATAAAAAGTGTACGTGGATTGGTTTGCGCAAAAGTTATAGTGTCTACAAAATAGGGGATAGATTTATGCCATTTTTATTATTTTTTTTTCTTTAGTAATGGGGGTGATCTGCGATTTTTAAATCGGGACTACTACATTGCATCAGACAGATCGGACACTTTTGACACTATTTTGGGACCATTGACATTTATAAAGCTATCAGAGCTAAAAAATAGCCACTGATTACTGTGTAAATGTCACTGGCAGGAAAGGGGTTAAACACTAGGGGGCGATCAAGGGGTTAAACGTGTTCCCTCAGCGTGTTCTAACTGTGGGGGGGGGGGGGGGGCTACCTAGGACATGACAGAGATCACTGCTTCGGATGACATAGAGCAGTAGATCCCTATCATGTCACTAGGCAGAACAGGGAAATGCCTTGTTTACATTTCCCCGTTCTGCCCCTCCTCGTCGCGATCGCAGGCCACTGGCGGGCATTAAGTCCGTGGGATCCATGGGCATGCGCGCGCACCCACTAGCCCGGGATTACGAAGGGACGTACAGGTACACCCGTTTGCGCACCCGTGACATTCTGCCGACGTACATCGGCGTGCGGCAGTTGGGAAGCGGTTAAAGTAGAAGTCCACCCTAACACTAAAATCTCGAAATCTACAGGTTTCTTCGATCTAAGACTAACCTATCTAGCCCTGTAAAGAAGGAATCGCGGTAGAGCGATATACAATATAATTACAATTACAATATATAAGCCGCTCAGGTCCCGTGCTGAGCTGTCAGCAGCGGTTTCTCTGTCTGGAGGCAGGTGCACAAGAGGCAGCCGTCAACGGAAGCCCCATAGTAACTTTATGGGTCATGTCACTTCCCATTAATCTCCCAGCCAATATCGGCTGTCTCCTCTGCAGGGCTTCCACCGCTGGAGACTGGATCGGCTTCAAAAAAAGGTATGTATAGCGATTTCTTCTTTATAAGGCTAGAAAGGTTAGGCTTAGATCGTGGATGCCTGTAGATTTCAAGATTTTAGTGTTAGGGTGGACTTCCACTTTAAATATAATTACAATCAATTCATTTTTTTTTAGTTTATTATATACAATGTTGCACATTTCTAGCTTGTGATCCTTATCTTCCAGCTTCACTAATTATTGAGTCACTGGCCCACAAGAAGATTGCAAGCTGGGACATTCAAATGCATTGGCTACAAACGTATTCTGGATTTGAGGCTTCTGAAGTTGGAGGATCAAAACTGGTTAGGTACTTGCAAATTTTAAAGTGTAAATAGATTTCCAAAGTATAAAGCACCTCCCAGTTTCCATACCACCTTCATCAGAGGTACATATTAAACAGCACACATCAGACGTGTGATCACTGTTCAGGGAAAGGATTCTCCATTTCTCAGGTCTAACATAAAAAACATCAAAATAAAATCATATAGTAATCCAAGATATATAGTAATCCATATGAAAACAACATAGTGTAAGGAATAGTTGAAACAATATAGTAGTGTTGTATAAAGTCTAATCTAGCAACTCAAATTATCATAGTTAAAATACAGATATAGTTTATCACATCACAATGTCCCTGTTGTGTGCATTTGTTATCTATGCCTTAACTAGTCTTTCATCACTTCTCCAATCACGACAAAAATCCAGACTTACAGCAGTAATCATAGCTCAAAACCCTCATACTAAAAACTAAATCAGATTTACAAGGTGATGTCAAACAGAAATTTACTGGATCCACCAGCTCAACACCTTCAAGTAAATCACTAAGTTTTAAAGATTTACCACCACAACTTCTCAGACTCTCTATGAATAATAATAATGATGTAATTTTACGACAAGTTTGTTTATCAATTATGTTTTTTTTATACATATTTTGTTAATTATTTATGAAAAAAATACACTTTTTTTTCCCATTTTCTCAGTTTTTATATTTTTCTATAATTTTTTTTTTATTAAATATATATAATTATTTATATTTATTTTTCATCCTTCCCAGTTCATGTACACATTCTATTTGTTTCATTATTTCACCTTTACTGTATATTATTTCTTATTTTTTACATTTATTTCCGGCAATTGAGAAAGGTCACACTCATTTATCAATTTATGTCACTCTGTTTGCACCATTATCAGGTCCTCCCAGTGCCTAAACTCCACCCCTACATCTGTCTATATAAATGTTTAGGTGCAAACATCAGCCTAGATCCAGCCAGCTGTTTATTCATCTTCCGACTGGTCCCTATTCCGTTCTTCATATATTGTGCTATATTTTCCATTTCGTTCATTTTGTTTTTCTGTCTTTCAGTGTTACACCTTCCCAGCCTGATCACCTGGGTATACAGCATCTCTTTATTGATAATTTTGAGCAAGCTTAGGTTCACAATATCAATCCAATCTTCTGCCCCATCCTTTCATTCAGTCACTTGTTTACATTGTACCATCTTATTGCTACTGCTGCACAAGCTCAGCTTCACAATTTCTCCCATGGCTTTCAGTACCATCTCTATGCTGATGACACACAAATCTATCTTTGTACTCCTCACCTCACTCTCCACTCGCATTTCTAACTTATTAACTGATATATCAGCATGGATTTCACACCACTTCCTCAAACTCAATCTTTCTAAAACGGAGTTCATAATTTTTCATACAGCCCGTGCCCCCTCCCCTGACTTCTCTATCAAGATCAATAATACAACCATCAGTCCCTCCCTTCATGTCATGGTACTATGTGTAATTTTGGACTCTGACCTGTCCTTTCAGCCCCAAATCCAATTGCTGTCCAAATCTTGCATAATTCACCTCCTTTACAAAATACGTCCCTTTTTAACTGTTGAAACCACTAAAGCAACTTATATCCCTTGTTATCTCTCGCCTTGAGTATTGTAACTCCCTCCTCATTAGCCTACTGCTCTGCAAGCTATCCCCTCTTCAGTGTATCATGGATGTTGCTGCCAGAATCATCCACATTACCAACCGTTCAGTATCCGCCACCCCTCTCTGCCATCCCTCACAGATTAAAACAAACTGACCCGCAGGCCGGCTGACCAGCAGGCCATATCTGACTCAACCATCACCAGATAGACACATTTTTCAAGGCTCTTCTCATGTCTTCACACATGCAAGTTATATTGGAGGTAGTTTCTGACTCCATTTATTTCTACATATACACATAATGTATTTCTCTATTATGCATTTTATTTTCTCTTTTTCTCACATCTTACACCTTTATTTTCATTTTTACTTTATTTAAATTTTATTTTTCACATTTTATTTTTTTATGTGGTTGAGACACGATCACATTATGCACTACACACATGGATTGTGTCGTAGCATTCTTGCATATACCTGGCTGTTCCCTCGATCTGGGCGAGATTTCTGCCTCAGCCCCGGACCAGACATTTTGTCTGGGGCCCCCTTGCTTCCCTTTCAACAGGCTGGGCAGGGGATTGGAGCATAATTTGTAAGTAATAGACCCTTTGCCCCTCTATTAGTTCTCCCCCTTAGGGGAAGATTTAATAACATATATTTTTTGATGATTTTTATAGTCTACCAATGCATCTTACTCCTGACGATTGGTCATGAGCAATGAAGCTTGAAGAGTTTACAGGGTGCCCAGAACAGTTGGATGCACAGACCAGTCCGATTCATCTTTTTGCTCAACTGGCTCATGCTTGCTATTTATGTACAAACCATTTATTATATGCCAATTTTGTATATGTAATGTTTATATCTATTTACCAGTTCTTCCATATGGTTTTGAAATGTATCCAGAATATACATATTATGTATTTTATATCATTCATGTTAATATATGTGACTGAACAATAAACTATTGATACCTATGCATTGTTTACAGCATTGGCATCCCTCATTTAAAGTTCCAATCTTTTTTCCTTGTTTTATACATGTTTTTTAGGGATGGAGGTTTGTTATTGCGGATGTGTCAGGTCACGTCTCTCTTTTCTCTCTTTTTTTGTTCCATCCCTCACAGTTACTACCTTCTGTTTCACTAGCCCCTCCCTATTAGATTGTAAGCTCGCAGGAGCATGGCCCTCCTAACCCTCTTGTATTGAATTCTATTGTTGTGGTACCATCTCCCTTTATATTTTAAAGCAAACTGTTGGGGCTAAATAAATGGTTACTATGAATTACTCAATAATCCAACATTAGAGGGGAGCTTCCTCAATGATGTCTGGACCAAAAGAGTCCAGAGTGTGAACTCCCAGTATCACAGTGTTAAAGCAGAGTTTCACCTATTTCTTAAAGTTCCTTGCAACACACTGCCCACCTGTAGAACAGTCTAAAATAGCAATTATTTTTTTCTAAATACCTAATTTTTCTTTATGTATTCTGCACTTCCGGTCCTGGCCGCCTAGGCGATTTCGTCATTAGGTGATTTGCTAGGAGTCCTGGGATATCTGCATCATCTATCCCAGGAGTCTTTGAACCACACTTGACTTCCTTCCAGGTTCTGTCTTGATTTACAGGTTGCCATAGCAACAGGGTGGGAACTTCCGCCGCCATTTGTTTGGAAGCCACGAGATTGGGACGTGCATGCTGAGTAGCCAGCTGCATGGAATCCCGGAAGCAAGTAGGAGCGGGCTTCAGATGCCCACACTAATAATGACCACTGCCTGCCTTCCGGGATCCTGTGATAAATATCATATTTGTAAGTAAGAAGAAATACACTTATAACAGTATCCTATTATATTGTGCAAATCAAGAGAATCACAGGGGAGCTTTTTGGCGAAAACTGGCAAGGCGACTTGAGCTCTGCTTTAACCCCTTCTAGGCAAGCAACTCATAAAAATTTGCTGTCATCAGCAACATCACCAGTCAAATCAGCAACATCACCAGTCATCTTGCTAGCTTTACAAAATAAGAAAAAATAAGGAATAAGAAAATAAACTGTTCGACCAAAAAAATCTGGTGAAAATTCAGTTTTGTTTACACTCTACAGTGCTGTAGAATAAAGACTACATTTTTACCAGAAATACATTTTGACATAATTTATCCTGCAGCACCATTCAATTCAGTATACTCTATTTACACTAAAATACATTTTTTGTTACTGCGGTTTCTTCAGAAATTACGTCCTCAGAGGAAACGGGAACGATCCTAAAGACGTCATTTCTGATGAAACGCGTGTAGGATGGGGCACATCATCTGATGTCAATATGTAAGCGCACCATACAGCAGAACCTGATGAGCTTTATTTCTTCTTTTGCTTAGTGAGTTTATTATGTTTACAATAAATTTGGATTCATTTTACAGGGTTACGCTATGTATAATCTTTTCTTTGATGAGATACATACAGTTGTGCTCATAAGTTTACAGAATTTATGATTTCTTGGCCATTTTTAGAGAATATGAATGATAACACAAAAACGTTTCTTTCACTCATGGTTAGTGTTTGGCTGAAGCCATTTATTATTAATCAACTGTGTTTACTCTTTTTAAATCTTTTTAAATCATAATAATGACAACAGAAACTATCCAAATGACCCTGATCAAAAGTTTACATAGCCTAGTTCTTAATACCTCGTATTGCCCCCTTTAACATAAATGACAGCTTGAAATCTTTTGTGGTATTTGTGGATGAGGCTCTTTATCTTCTCAGATGGTAAAGATGCCCATTTCTCTTGGCAAAAAGCCTCCAGTTCCTGTAAATTATTGGGCTGTCTTGCATGAACTGCACGTTTGAAATCTCCCCAGAATGGCTCAATGATATTGAGGTCAGGAGACTAAGATGGCCACTCCAGAACCTTCACTTTATTCTGCTGTAGCCAAATGTCAGGTCGACTTGGCCTTGTGTTTTGGATCATTGTCATGTTGGAATGTCCAAGTATGTCCCATGCGCATCTTCCTGAGTGATGAATGCAAATGTTCTTCCAGTATTTTTGGATAACCTACTGCATTCATCTTGCCAGCAATTTTGACCAAATGTCCTGTGCCTTTGTAGCTCACACATCCCCAAAACATCAGCAATCCACCTCCATGTTTCACAGTAGGAATGATATACCTTTCATCATAGGCCTTGTTGACTCCTCTCCAAATGTAGCATTTATGGTTGTGGCCAAAAAGCTACATTTTGGTCTCATCACTCTAAATGACTTTGTTCCAGAAGGTTTGAGGCTTGTCTCTGTGATGTTTGGCGTATTGTAAGCGGGATACTGTGTGGCATTTGCGTAGTAATGGCTTTCTTCTGGCGACTCGACCATGCAGCCCATTATTCTTCAAGTGTCTCCTAATTGTGCATCTTGAAATAGCCACACCACATGTTTTCAGAGTCCTATATTGCACTTGAGGTTATTTGTGGGTTTTTCTTTGCATCCCAAACTATTTTCTTGGCAGTTGTAGTTGAAATGTTAGTTGGTCTACCTGTCCGTGGTTTGGTTTCAACAGAACCCCTCATTTTCCACTTCTTGATTAGAGTTTGAACACTGCTGATTGGCATTATCAATTCCTTGGATATCTTTTTAAATCCCTTTCCTGTTTTATACAGTTCAACTACCTTTTCCCGCAGATCCTTTGACAATGATTTTGCTTTCATTGGTGAAACTAGAATCACACAAAAATGGGTCACAGCAAAGCAGAAAAGTGGCTAACGCGTTTCACACTACCAAGAGTGCTTACTCATAGTTGAGTAAGCACTCTTGGTAGTGTGAAACGCGTTAGCCACTTTTCTGCTTTGCTGTGACCCATTTTTGTGAGATTCTAGTTTTACCAATAAAGGCTTTGGAATTTTTCTTGGAGTGCGGCCGTTCAGAGTCCTTATTTGCATCGTTATCAGCTCGTGCCATGCCTGCACCTGGGTTCTCTGATTATAGGAGAAACAGTGAGTTTGAGTTCAAGTGGATCGTCCTAGAGCGGTGGTTCTCCCTACAATGATTTTGCTTTCCCCATGACTCAGAATCCAGAAATGTCAGTGCAGCACTGGATGAAAGATGCAAGGGTCTGTCAGGAGGTCCAGAAACTAATTGACCTTTTATACACACACTAATTACAAGCAAACAGATCACAGGTGAGGATGGTTACCTAAAAGCCATTCAAACCCCTTTGTGTCAACTTGTGTGCATTTTATCAGGACAAAATCACCAGGTTATGTCAACTTTTGATCAGGGTCATTTGGTTAGCTTCTGTTGTCATTATGATTTAAAAAGAGTAAACACAGTTGATTGATAATAAATGGCTTCAGCCAAACACTAACCATGAGTGAAAAGAAAAGTTTTTGTGTTCTCATTCAAACTCTCTGAAAAATGGCCAAGAAATCTTAAATTCTACCAGGGTATGTAAACTTATGAGCACAATTGTATAATGTGAGCATTCCTGGAAGTGAAGAGAAATAACCTGGGGCTGTTGGATTAATTCAACATCTGTTTAGTATTACGAAGGAACGCTTGTGACCTACATAAAAGAGGTCTCTGGATTCATTAAGAGGCGTATTTTTACTGGTGCTGGCGGTGAAAGAGTGTTCCCGATGGTGATTCACTGGGTATTGAAGAACTAAGGTGGTAACAAGAATTAATTATTACACAATATATAGTTTTAGCTGACTTGTACATAATATTTCACACTCAATGTGGTAGACCCTCAGACGTGAAATATTAACAAAGAATATTCCTTTATATTGTGTACTTGTCTCAGGTAAAGAGCCAAGTGTCATTTCTGTCTGCTGCTTCATTCCTCTGCCATCAGCAGGAATCACTGACATGTTTTCCTGACATCAAGAGAAAAAAAGGGACAGGGGAGGGAGCTCTAGCTGACTGACAGACTCAGCTCTGTTTTAGTGTGCTTTGTGAAGGGGGTGTGTCCTTTCCCCCCAATCAGCTCTCAGAGCTCTTCTGACTGAGCTCTGCCGTGTGTAATTTCAGCTCTCCTTATTTCTGACAGCTCAGATAAATTTAAAAAGTCTGCACTTTGAACGGTCACTTCACTGGGTATAGGTTAGGGTTTACAATCACTTTAAGCTTATATTGAGATTGTGTTTGGATTCTGCACTTAATTTGTTTGCATTTAATTCACTATTGTATGTTTATTCTATTAACGGCATAGCACTATACATTTGTTTATGTAAATAACTTTACAGAACTTAATCTAATAATAATAGAATCTAATAATGTTACGTAAATGTTAAAGAAAATAAAACTTTAATATAAAACTTCATTACACACTATTTGTATGGCACTGTTACCACCTTGTTGGGAGGGGGATGCTAGTAGTGAAAGAAGGATGTACTACTGAGCTGGGTGGTAGAATGTACCTTTGAGCACGGGGGAAGGGAGGTATTTACTATTGAGCAGAGGAGGAGGGGTGAGAATGTACTACTGATTGGGGAGTTCTACTGAGTGGGGGAAGGGGGCAAATGCTGAGCGGGGATCTACTAAACCGGGGGTACTACTGAGCCAGGGAACCACTGAGCAGTAGATCTACTGTGCCTGGAAACTGATGAGCTGGATTTTCTGGGCACATTCAATATGATACTTTGAAAAACCAGGGTTAAAAACAAAAGCCCTAGGCAGGTAAACTGCTTAGTCTTGTGGTGCTAACACATTCTTTCACTTTGTGCAAACTAAATATAAGATGCAAAGGCTTTGCTTGACAAAGCTTACATGACATAATGGAGGACTCATTTGGGTTTGTGTATGGTAAGCATTTGTTCACAGGCACATCAATCTGTCTGTTATGGCAGATGGACATACAGTAAGCTGCAAGCATCAATTGGGGTTTTACAGAGCGCTGCATATGTAATAAAGGGATTTTTAAGTAATACTAACACCTAATATAAGTGATTTTAACTCTGCTTAAAGTGTCATCCAGTCAGTGCTATTTTTATTACCTATATTATAGCAAAGAATCCAGTGACATCACTAAAATCTAATTTTTAGCTGCAATGCTGCCTCTTTGTGGCAGAGGTTTTAAATGAGAACAGGCAATATACCTTGTCATCTGAAGGGCTCTAACAGAAGTTACAAGTCTTGTGTATTAAAGAGGATAACTTAAAAAATGTTGGTTACCACTGTAGCCAACTCTTTTATAGAATAGCCACAAATGGATGACTCTGATTGCTGTTGGTAATAGAGATAGTTCATTCAAACACTTAAAAAAAAGGCCCAACAGGGATTAAAATAGATCATGTTAGATTTTACAACAAGCACCTTCCAGTTTACACCTTCGAATGAGTTTACCAGTAGGCCATAATGTGCATGAATCATAGGCCAGTACCCCAAAGGGATGCTTGGAGTGAAGATAGACACTTTGAAAAGGTATATGCGTGTAGAAAAGTAAATATTTTATTCAAAGTGTACAGGATACAGGACCCGGGCTCCCCGCCCCAGCCCTGTACCTTGGACCTTGTAGCCATTGAGGGTCATCCAGCAAGCTTCCCACATCCTGTGGTCAAGTTCATCTTGCTTTTACTTTATATACCCCACTGATACCCTTGGACACCACGCTCAGTGGCTCCCCCTTTTGGCACATAAATAGGCATCGGTAGGACATGTGAGTATCTCTCTGACCACTTATTCATTTAACTATATCTAGCAATGTATATCTTGACAGTATAATGATGTTATATTTTACTGATATTAACCCTATGACTTCTCATATACCCAGATGAGAATCTAAAGGATATCTAGTTGCCTTGATAAAGGACCAAAGTCCGAAACATGTTGGCATCTTCCTTACCATATGTACCAAGCAAGTTTCTATGAGTGTCATAATGCTTTGTATGTTTTTGCTATTTGACATGTTATTAACTGCATCAATTGATTTCATTTTTTGTATGTAAACATACTATGCCACACTGAGCTTTCCCTGTTTACCTTGTACACTTTGAATAAAATATTTACTTTTCTACACGCATATACCTTTTCAAAGTGTCTATCTTCACTCCAAGCATCCCTTTGGGGTACTGGCCTATGATTCATGCACATTATGGCCTACTGGTAAACTCATTATATATTTAATCTGGGATGCGATAGACCACTCCTTATCTCCACCCACTTGCCTAACAAACAAATCCTATATTTACACCTTCGAAGTATGATGTACAAGTAAACTAATGCCGCTTAAACACGATCGGAAATTCGGCCAGCAAAAAAACGTTGAGAGCTTTTGGTCAGAAATTCCCACCGTGTGTATGCTCCATCAGACTTTTGCTGGCCGAATTCCAGCCAGCAAAAGATTGAGAGCATGTGCTCAATTTTTCGGTCGGAAAAAGTTCCGATCAGAAAATTCCGATCGTCTGTAGCAATGCCGACGCACAAAATTCCTACGCATGCTCAGAAACAATTAGACGCATGCTCGGAAGCATCGAACTTCATTTTCTCGGCTTGTCGTAGTGTTGTACGTCACCGCGTTCTTGGCGGTCGAAAGTTCAGTGAACTTTTGTGTGACCGCGTGTATGCAAGCCAAGCTTGAGCGGAATTCCGTCGGAAAAACCATCCAAGATTTTTATGACGGAAAATCCGCTGGTGTGTATGCGGCATTAGGCTGTTTTTTTAATTTTACATTTCAATAAATGGACATGCTCATGTTAGTTCTAGTAAGCCAACAGTCAATTTTATTGAATTGCAGGCCCCCTTTAGCCTACACTTTCAGCTGGAGAAGATTATTAACACAGTTTACCAAGTGCACGGGTAAAATAATTATACAGGCTGATTTTTAAAACCTCAGGTAAAGAGGGCTATGAACAGCTTATCGTTCGCAAGTAACAAGATAATCTGAATCAATCTGAACATGCAAGAATGAAGCAAGGGTCAAGGTACATTGGGGGGTCCTAGAGATAATAATAGGCACTTCTTAACATCTCTTGTTGCACACAGGTCTGTAAACTTACTGGGAAATGCCTGAGCTAGTGAATACGTCTGTAAATATCACAAGCACACTCACCTGATTTCCAACCAGCAATAAATGTTCACCAAGCAGGAAATCTTTTAGCATGTCCTCCATAACCCTCATGTGCTGCAAGAACAAATTATAACAGATTTAAAGTAGACAGCCTACAAAAATACTCTTTACAGTAGAAAACATTTACAGAGAATTAATGCAGTACCATATCACAATATGGACAAACAGCAATGTACACCTGTTCACGGTTTTAACTATTCTGAACATACAAGAAGCACAAATCACTGCAATTTGCACTTTTTTGTAAACATCCCTTGTAATAGAAATAAGCATGACAGGTCCTCTTTATTGAGAGATCTGGGGTCAAACAGACCCCAGATCTCTCATTTGCCTTTAAAAGAAGAAAAAAAAAAAATTTTGACTTTAAGAAAAAAAAAAAATCCTGTCAATCTGCCCGAGGACCAGAAGTGATGTCAATGATGACTCTGGTCCTCCAAGGGCATAGAGCTGAGGGCTATCTTGCCCTGACTCAGCTTTCTGCATCAGATCAGGGTTCCGAGTTTACCGGTGGCTTCGGTAAGCTCGGAATTGATCAGGAAGTGGCGGGACGGGGGGCACCTCTCCCGCCGCTGGGACCGCTTTTATCTGAAAGCCGGCCGCATGACTGAAAAAAATATACTGGGGTTATGGCAGCTAGCATTTAATGTCAAAGTAATAACGTACATTTACAGTTTATAGTTTGGTATGTGGTAAAGGGCAAATGAACCATTAGTACAATTGTCTTTTAATCAATCAATTTCCCCTCCAACCACCTAAGTGAAGCCCACCAACTCAAATATTCACCTTTCTCTTAGATCTAGTGACCTGCTCTGTTAGGCTCTGCCCGGTACTGCACAACCTTTCCAGCAAAAATACTTTTTGTGTACATGCATGCCGCAGCCCCCTTAGTTCCTATGGGTAAGCTGCACCTTTATAGGCTGCCTTGAGTATGGCTTACCCAAAGAAATTAATAAAGCTATGGCATGCACACACACTAGAAGGCCAGGTGGGAACATTTTAGCTGGAAAGGCTGTGCAGCACTGGGCAGAGCCTCTTAATAAGGTGTGTTTTGGTTGTACCAATGTGTTAAACACATATTAGTTGTAATTTACTTAAAAGTAGAATTTAAAGAAGCTGTGTGAAGGACATCACACAATTAAACTCCATAGGAATTCCTATATTGACAGATCTCCTAAAAGCAATATCCATATCCTTAGAATGTCTCCAATGCAAAAATGCTCAATAAATCTGGCCTAAAAGCCCAAGTTGTAGGTGAAGCACAGTGTAATGCATTTTATTCCCTATACTGCTGAGAAAAAAAAACGTGTCACTAATTACAAGTAGCAAGATGCCGCCAAAATGTGAGATGACCCACTTCCCTCTTGTTGCTGTATGCTGTATTACCTTGAGGACAATATCACGCTCAGATAAACAAATTAGTAGGCTTAGCTGCTTGCATACATATTGGAAAATGAATCTCTATGTGACTGATGCACAGAATGCAGTGGTTATGTATGTATCCCTCCACCCCCTCAGCTTTTTCTCAAGCCAAGTGATGCTTTCAGTAGAGGAACAAGAAACAGGTCATGTGGAAGTAGGTCAACCAAAGTCCTTAAAAAAATAGTACTCGTCACTGCTGATGAGATTTGGCTACCCAATGTATAAGTGATTTAACATCACTCACCACAATCAACAAGTTAATACCGGTACCAAGAAAAAAAATAATTGCCATTGGAGAATTTGCATGATTGCGTGTCTTGGGAAATTTCTAGACCTTAAAGCTTAATGCTTTTTGATATGAACAAATATTATGTAAATGTGTTTTTTTAACTTTAACAATTCAAAGTAGTCATGTTAAATTCATGAAAAAATGTGCACAACAAAAGGAGAATGTGTATACTTAAAGCAAAACTGTCATATACTGTAGTTGCAGCTTAACAATCCTTAAATGTGGTGGCTGCATTTGTTTTATTTTTCTATGCTTTTTCTTTCCTTCCATTCACCTGGTGATCTGGCCAGTAAGTCTATTATTTTTCAACATCCTTAAAGTGGTTGTAAACTGTTGCATATACCCAGCGAAGGGACTAGCTTTAAGTGATACATAGAGATGAAACAAATCCTCCTACATAGGTTGCACCTGTTTATCTGCAGCACTCTCTCCTCTACAGTTTTCCAAAACACACATTTCACACAGCATATCACAGCAGCAGAAAGCAGGGGGCAGGGATCTGACATGACACACACTACAGAGTTAGAGAACACAGCTCTGTGAAATCTGATAGCTGAATGGATGAGCCACAAGCTCACAGAAACACAGAGTTGAGAGTATGAGCCACCTTTTGTGTGCTGGAGGGGGGCTGTCTCCTGGAAGGCTGAGGCGTTGGCCTAATCTATTAGGAATGAATGATGCAGATAGTAGAGCGAGGAGACAGATTTAGTGCTTGAGATTCAGGTTAGCACACATTATAGTCAGATGTGTTTTATTCAATTTTCATGTCAGAGGTTTACAATCACTTTAACAAGCCAAACGGCCCAGCGACAGTTAAATGGTTGAGTCAAACCAAATAACACTGACAGGGGTGCTTACAATTGCTAGCTTTTATTCAGTTATGTAAACCTTTCCCAAAAGGAAAAAAAAAACAGTTTCTGTGACTGCTTGACAAGTGTTATCTGGAGTTCGGCTTTACTTTGTTAGTCAGGTCCATCTAATACACACAAAGGGACAATCCCGCGGGATTATCCGCTGGACTGAAGTCCAGCGGATAATCCCCTCGTGTGTGGGCGCCGGCGGACTTTTTGGCGCCAAAGTCCGGCGGACCAAAGTTTTAAGTTTGGTTTTAAAATTATCCGCTGGACTTGGCAGTCCAGCGGACAATCCCGCCGTTAGTAGGCAAGTCCGCGGGACTTTTGAAAATGAACGGACTTGCCCACACACGGAGCAGTCCGTTCATTTCGAACGTAACTTCAGGTACGTAGCTAGCGTAGGCAGTAAATGCCGCCGCGCTAGCTCCGTCACCTGTCATGGATTTAAAGGGAATCCCCACGCCGAAAAACGGCGTGGGGGTCCCCCCCAAATCCATGTCAGACCCTTATCCGAGCACGCAGCCTGGCAGGCCAGGAAAGGGGTGGGGACGAACGAGCGCCCCCCCCCCCCCTCCTGAGCCGTACCAGGCCGCGTGCCCTCAACATGGGGGGGTGCCCTGGGGAAAGGGGGGCCGTGTGGCCCCCCCACCCCAAAGCACCTTGTCCCCATGTTGATGAGGACAAGGGCCTCTTCCCGACAACCCTGGCCATTGGTTGTCGGGGTCTGCGGGCGGGGGCTTATCGGAATCTGAGAGACCCCTTTTATAAGGGGACCCTCAGATCCCGGCCCCCCACCCTATGTGAATGAGTATGGGGTACGGTGTACCCCTACCCATTCACCTAAGGTGTAAAATGTAAAGTAAAAAAAACACACACACTTTTGAAAAAATAGTTTATTGCACTGCTCCGGGGGTCTTCTTCCGTCTTGGGGGTCTTCTCGCCGGACTCCCCCGCCATTTACCAAGCTCTTTTACCGAGCGGGGGAAGTCCGGCTACCTTCTTCGTCGTCGCCGCCGTCTGGGGGTCTCGATCCGCCTTCGGGGGTCTTCCGGGGGTCTCTTCTGTTCTTGCGGCGGTCGTCGTCTTCCGCGCCGCCGGCGCCTTCTCCTTCTTCTTGTCCTTCTTCTTGTCCTTCTTCTTGTTCTTCTTCTTGTTCTTCTTCTTGTTCTTCTTCCGATGTTGACCCGACGCTCTCTCTGCCCGGAATGCCTGTGCCGCTCTGCGCTAGGACTTATATAGGGGCATGGAGACAGGGTCACATGTTCATGTCACATGGTGACCCCGCCCCCTTGTGTTGTCACAGTCCCGGAGGATGCTGGGACTGTGACATCGCAAGGGGGCGGGTCACCATGTGACATGAACATGTGACCCTGTCTCCATGCCCCTATATAAGTCCTAGCGCAGAGCGGCACAGGCATTCCGGGCAGAGAGAGCGTCGGGTCAACATCGGAAGAAGAAGAAGAAGAAGAACAAGAAGAAGGACAAGAAGAAGGACAAGAAGAAGGAGAAGGCGCCGGCGGCGCGGAAGACGACGACCGCCGCAAGAACAGAATGAGACCCCCGGAAGACCCCCGAAGGCGGATCGAGACCCCCAGACGGCGGCGATGACGAAGAAGGTAGCCGGACTTCCCCCGCTCGGTAAAAGAGCTTGGTAAATGGCGGGGGAGTCCGGCGAGAAGACCCCCAAGACGGAAGAAGACCCCCGGAGCAGTGCAATAAACTATTTTTTCAAAAGTGTGGGTGTTTTTTTACTTTACATTTTACACCTTAGGTGAATGGGTAGGGGTACATCGTACCCCATACTCATTCACATAGGGTGGGGGGCCGGTATCTGGGGGCCCCCTTATTAAAGGGGTCTCTCAGATTCCGATAAGCCCCCGCCCGCAGACCCCGACAACCAACGGCCAGGGTTGTCGGGAAGAGGCCCTTGTCCTCATCAACATGGGGACAAGGTGCCTTGGGGTGGGGGGGCCGCACGGCCCCCCTTTCCCCAGGGCACCCCCATGTTGAGGGCACGCGGCCTGGTACGGCTCAGGAGGGGGGGGCGCTCGTTCGTCCCCACCCCTTTCCTGGCCTGCCAGGCTGCGTGCTCGGATGAGGGTCTGACGTGGATTTGGGGGGAACCCCCACGCCGTTTTTTCGGCGTGGGGAGTCCCTTTAAATCCATGCCAGCTTACGGAGCTAGCGCGGCGGCATTTGCTGCCTACGCTAGCTACGTAACCTGAAGTCACGTGCTAAATGAACGGACTTGCCGATGAGCGGCAAGTCCGTTCATTTTCAAAAGTCCCGCGGACTTTGGCCGGCGGATTATACGCCGGAGAAGTCCGTGCGTGTGTGGGCAAGTCCGCACGTGTGTGGGCAAGTCCACACGCTCGGAAAGTCCAGCGGACCCAGCTGGAAAGTCCGGCGGGATTGTCCGCTGGACTAGGTCCGCCGGCAAAAGTCCGCACGTGTGTACGCGGCATAACACTACCCTCTTCACAGACTGACAATGCTGCTGTAACAAAGATGTCTTGGTTGCTCCTCTACCCTAAGACAGGAAATGTAGTACTGACAAGGTCACCAGGTGAAAATATAGGTGAATAGTATTGTTGTTTTACATGTACATTTAAACAGTTCATATTCATGACCACTTGGGTTATGCTTCCTCCTTCAGGTGATTGGACATGGACCAAAAAAATTAGAAGTTTCCTGCCCAGGCGCAACACCTTCCAGCTCAGCCAAGTCTTAGCTTTGTAGCAAGCATAGAGAAACACAGACAAGAGGGGAAGGATCCCTGTATCCTGTCATGTACTCCAAGAAAAGGCTTTTAGAAAGCCACCAAAAAAATAAAAATCACACATTCTTAATCATACTTCAAAGGACACAGGACTCTTCATATTCATGACAACTTGGCATGTCACAAAGCACACGAGGAGAGGAAAACAGCAACAATGCCAAAATGCTCAATAGTTGGAAACCCCACTACAAATAGGGGTTTACCCCTGCCTGCAAGAGCTTTTGCCCAAAACTTGCATCTGCAGTGGAGTAAACATTAACCTTGTATAACTTAAATGTGTAAAGAGAAGATCAGATGGCAGCTTTATGCTTGTAGCTAAACCACCCAGGAAGCACTGACACCCCTAAAATGGGCCTTGAATGGGAATGGAGAAACCTTGCCCTTAATACCACAGGCCTGAGAAATGAGCCGACAAAACCACCTAGAAATAGTGGACTGGGGGTGGCCGGCCATGGGTATGCGAGGAGCTCTGAGTGAATAGCTCCAGCAGCACCGATCTCTTCCAGGTATCCTGGAGTCACAGCAAGCCCGGAATCCGCACACAGAACACCTCTTCAGCTTGCCGACAGCTCCCTGCTTCTTTCAGGATTGTTAGAAGCAGGCAGGGAGCAACCAAATCCTCAGGGGATCGTTCTCCTTGGACCCTCTCTGGAAACAGTAAAGATGGCAGCAGCCCGGCGGCTCCATGCCATCTCCCACAGAGAGACAAACCCAAGAAGAACGGGGTAAGTGCTGCAGCAAATAAAAAAACAACAGACAGTGTAAAGCTCAAGCCTCCCTCTACTATCAGGGAGCATTTTGCAGAGCATTCCCCTTCCTCCCCTAAGAATATCCCTGCAGAGGAAGCCGATGTACTGCACAGCCATCAGGAGATGGCATGGGGAGAGGAAGGGGGCCATACAAAGAATGACACCTGCATGTCTGCTATAGAGTCTCTTACAACCTCTCCTCATCCCTCTGCTTCGCCACAGGAGGAAGAAGTAACCCTAAAGTATGTGATGGCAGCTATTTACACATGTCAGTCTACCCTTACTGCTCAAATTGAAAATTGGTCAAAGTGGGCCTGTCCTTTTTAAAAAAATTATATGCAAAAATTAAAAGGCCTACTGGAGTGTCTACTGCAAAACAATGTATTAGTGACATGGAGGATGCCACTGCTCCTTTACACACAGATGTCTGTTCTTTGCTGCATTCTAATTTGGATCAGGCCGCTAAATTGATTGACCTGGAGGACAGGCTAAGTCGTAACAATCTAAGTTTCATTGGTTTCCCTGATGGATCTGAGGGCAAGGATCCAGAGGGATTTATGGAAATTGGCTCAAAACTACCATGCTGCTGAACACTTTATCCTCTCTTTTTGTCATGAACGGGCCCACGGAGTTATATTACGTCCATTACCTTCTGCCCCCCCCCCCCACTAGATCCATGCTTATTAAGCTACTACACTTCAAGAATCGAGATCGGGTTCTACGTGCGGCGCACACTCTGGAGGAAGTGTCCTTTAATGGAAATCATATTTCTATTATCCCAGACTTTTCTGTTGCCATTAAAAAGCAAAGTGCCGCCTATACTGCGATGAAGAGGAGGCAGCGGGATAAGAACTTGCCATATATCATGTTTTATCTAGCCAGGCTCTAGGTTGTCTACAAAGGAAGAGGAAACTTCTTCACCTCTCCTGAGTATGCCTTTGCTTGGCTTGATGGTCTGGCGTGAGGCCGCCGGACCCCTTTAATTGCCTCAAGAACACATTAATGTTCCTTTAGCGGTGCACATTACTCCTTCTGTCTATAATTGAGCTTGCTGTGTCACAGATATAATAATTTCATGGGTGCCCGCTTGTGATTTTGCTATACTTTATTATTATTTGATGATGTTTATGGTGTTTACAGCCTTATTCGGGGTATGTTATTTGTTAGGTTGCTTCAATTTTGCGGGGTCTACCAGATTTTCCTGTGAAGGGTTACAGGTCACGTCCCCGTCTAGTTTTACAAGTTTTGTGAAAAAGACCACTGTACGCCTTTCGGATGGGCCGTGAAAATTCTGGCTCAGATTATTTTTCTTCAAGGAGACTCATTTAATAGGCTCTAGAGTGCGGGCCTTAAAAAGACGACACATAGCACATGCTTTTCACGCCACATATTCCTCTTACTCCAAGGGAGTATCTAAATTACAAAGGCCTTGTTGATTCAGATAGAAGATGTCTGTACAGACCTACAGGGTTGCTTCCTGATATTGGTAATCAGATGTCAAGATACTTTTTATACATGCATCTTCACCCCCCAGCCCCCCCCCCCCCCCCCCCGCTTGACCCTGGCGGCAAAAGGAACGATTTTAATAGCAGGTGATTTTAATGTAGTCTTAAATCCCTCACTTGACAGATTAGAAGGTTCCCGCACTCATACTTTTTTGAAGAGATGGGGGATGACCACAGGTTTTTTTGATATCTGGAGGTGGAAATCTCCTGATAAAGTCTACTCCTGTCATTCAGGCTCTCATGGCACTTTTTCACGTTTAGACATTTTTACCACACCGGCCTTTCTGCACCAGGTTTTGGATGTGCGTCATCTCCCTAGGGCACTGTCTGACCATGCCCCTTTGGAGTTACGCCTCCGCTTGACCCATACACCTGGCTTTCTTGCCAGGAGGATAAGCCCTTTTTGGCTAGCAGATCCCATGGTGTTGTACAAATGTCAGGATGCCATGAGAACTTATTGGCAGGAGATAGATCCTGGGGGTTACACAGGCCTCCAATGGGATGCCTTTAAGGCCCTTATAAGGGTCTCTAACATGTCAGGTGTGGGTGATCTTAAGAAAGCCAATAACTCCACCTTATCTGAGTTATCACAAACAGTGGATGATAGGGAGCATCAATATGCATCTGACCCTTCTTAACAGAATTACCTTTTATGGCAGGATGCCCAAAGGTCCTGCAATATTGCCTTGATTAACACAACCCAAAATAAGCTCTTGTATCAAGCCCAACACCATTTTGACTCGGATGACAAAAACAGTCGTTTACTAGCCTTTCTAGCCAAACCTATACATTAGCCCTTTACCATCCCTAGGTTCTTGGATAGTACAGGTAATCTTCACACCTCTACAGAGAGTATTTTGAATGCTTTTTTACAATTCTACACTGATTTGTATACATCCCGAGCGACATATGACTGTGAAGCTCTTAGGGACTATCTCAGTGACATTCGGCTCCCTTCTTTATCATCAAATAACACTTCTTAGACAGCCTGATTACTGTGGAGGAGATTGACAAAACCCTTACTTTGTTTGCCAAACATAAAACCCCTGGCTTGGGTGGCATGCCCATAGAATGGTACTTGGCACATCAAGAATACCTTGTTCCTCAACTGAAAATCTTATACCAAGCCATATTACAGAATAAAAGATTCTCACTGTCTAGGAGAAAGGCGTTAATAGTTTTAATTCCTAAGCCCAGTAAGAAATAGTGGACTGAGAAACAGCCTGACCATTGTGAGGACCCTCAAGAAGAACAAACAGGGGCTGAGACTACTGAAATGAAGCAGTAGACCTTAGATAAAATTGAACAACCAAAGAGGAAAGCTCACTCGCCTTATGATGCTTAGGACAAAAGAATGGCAGCAGAATGTCTTGATTCAGATGGAATGAATAAACCATCCAAGGAAAAAAAAGACAGAGTGCTCAACACCACCTTATCCTACTGAAAAGCCAGGAAAGGCTCCTTGCAGGAAAGAGCAGCCAGCTCCAAGACCCTATAGACCAATGTAATGGCAACCAAAAAACACCCTTGTGCATAAGAAGCAACAATGGAGAGGCTGAAATGGAGAAATCTACAAAACAGACAGAACCATATTAGGATACCACAGAGACAAAAAAAGGCTGCACAAATAGAACAATTTGCATGCCATCCTGTACGAAGGCTTTTATCAGGGAGTGAGACACTATAGGTCTCTGAAACAGAATGGCCAAGGCCAAGATCTGCCCCTTGATCTCCACACCAGATTGGAGAAAATCCAAGATGTATGTCACAACATACTTTTAGGGATGACATTTATGAACCTCACTCCAGGCGAAATACGTCTTTAATGTAAGATGGTACACTTTGCTGGAGGTCTTTGCTTCCTTGGGTAGGGTAAGGAAAACAGTCAGGAACACCCCTAGGGCTCATGACTAGGGATGCAACAGTCATGCCATCAAAGCAGGATGGAAGATTGGATCCTGGGCCAGCAATTCTGGCCAACGTGAAAGAGCCCATAGCTCATCTGCAAAGAGATTTATTATGTTCGCACACACCACGTCTGTTTTGATAAAGCAAGTGTAACCCCCCATCAATTGGTGAATTTCTCCTCCAAGGGATACTGAGAATCTCTTTGGAGGGAGAAAATGCTTATCCGAGTGATCCCTTTCAGCATAAATAAGCTGCTCTAGTAATGCATGGACAGGAAACGCATGCAAAGGCTGTGAAGGTTTTAAGGAAACCAAAGAAGAAACCGAACTTGCAGCTGACTCCCGTTAGGGGTAGCTTGAAAGTGGAACGAACCATTTCCGTAAGGGACTGTACCAGCAATTTCTCAGATCGCGATGCTGAAAAGGGTTCATCCACCGTTGTTTCCTCCACAGAGGAGTAATCGGTTTGCCTTTCCTCCTGATCGCATGAGGGTAATACCTCATCTTCTACCCACTGTTCCCTTGGTAAAGGGTCTAAGGTGGGGAGTGGGATCTCACACACGCTTCCTAACCTTTTGGCTGGAGGATGCAATTAAAGCCGCTAATCTTCCCTCTAGTCCCAATAGGCCAGAGGAAAAGGCATCTTCAGTCACGTATACTGGGGCTGATATGTGAGAAGCAGCTGCACCATCGATTGGTTCCAATGACTCACCTGGCTTGCCACATCTGATATTTCAGGAGAAGATGACAGTGTGGAGGCACGACTGGAGTTCCCAGCGCCTGGGGGTGAATTTTTTTTGTACCTTTTTTTGAGGTCTTTGTGGTGTCTTTTTTGGCAGGCATAGTCTTAAGCACAAAAACAGAGGCACTATTTAAATGCACTAATCGCTGAACAATAGTCTGACAGTATAATGCCGCTAATAAAAGTTCCTTTCCATATTAGGAATGCCCTTTGCAGCCCTTACGTGCCCCACCACTCCTGTGTCCCGAGTGAACAGCCAGCTTGCTTCTCCTTGCTATACAGCCGAGGAGAGACTGCTCGAGTTAATGTCTCCACCCTGCGCTTGTGCCGTGCGTCCTCGTGGATGCTACGTCCTACACATGGCAACGCGCCTAGGCCCAGCCCCCTCTGTACAACCAGGCCCCCCCCCCTTTTGGTTGAAAATTTAAAACGTTCCAGCGCGTCCAGCCAGACCCATCACGGGGGGGGGGGGAGCCTAATGACACCGAACAAGAGGAACAAGAGGAAAAAATTTCCCTAACCATCTTGGTCCCACCAGGGGGGAGAAATGCAGGATGGCAGATCTCTTACATATAAAAGAGGAATCCACGCTGTGCAAGCTGCTACTGACACACACAGACTGACACTGAGCTGAAGTGAAGACAACAGATTAAGGTATGCGCATATACTCCCTCTAGTGAAGATTTAAGGCATGACAACATTTTTCCCTAAGGAACAAAAACCATAGGTGGACTTTTACAGTTCCTAGGCTTCTTCCCTTATCTTATCCTTGCCGCAGGATTCTGCTGATTTAACAGACAGATCCAACCTTCACCCATCACGGCGGGCTGCGTTTAGCAAACCTTCAAGGACTGAGTTCCTTTTTATCTGGATTCCACTCCCTTGGACCTGTATTATCACCCTACCAGGAAAAACTTTAGGTAATGTAAGCATGACCAAAGCCCTGGGTCCTGGGGTCCAGCCCTGCAAGGAAAGATGTTACAGGCAAAACCCTGTTCTTCTTATGCGAGGCCCGGGTACCATCTACCTTGGCCTCAGTGGCAATTTGGATGGATCTGGTCTGTGGAGGTTATTTAAATCCAGCAAGGATCCCTCCAGTGGAGCTCCTCGGAGCACATCTTTACTCGTGACCAACACCTTAGACACTGGCGAAAAACTGAGGTTACTCCTGGTAGGAGGAGGGGTTATATAGGAAGTGAACTTCCTGTATTGGGTATGCCAGTGTCCATTACCTGAAGGTGCCTATATACCCATATAGTTAATAACTATGGCTCTGTGTCCCGTGATGTACGATAAAAAAATAAAATAATTGAATGAATTTATAATCAAGTGTTGCTTAAGGTGGTAATATTGTATTCTCAACTAGATTTAAAAAAATGTGCATCTACACAATAGAAATAATCAATTACTGAAAGCAGAAGTTAACGATTATAAAAATCAAATATAGCTTTACACTGTGTATTATGTACACAGTACATGCTTGGATTGCATGAGTACTACGCACCTGAGTGTTCTCATAGAACAGAATGTCTGGTACTTTCATCTTCTCATCTGTATTAAATACTGGTACAGTCACACTTCCAAGCCTTAGTACGCCAGATTTTATTTCATCTAAAAAAGAACCCATTACCCAAACCCCAAATTAATGAGTATGAAATATCATATATTATTGAAATATGCTTTTTTTTTACTTTGATTTGTGCAGCTTTGTTATCTCTAAAGTGTATATATTACATCCAGAGAAATGCTAAAAATCTTAGCTGTCTTCATGCTAGATTTACTGTCAGCTTTTTTGGATAGCATGCTTTCTAGCTTTCTCCCTCCTCACCCATTAATAACATGTCTTGTATTCTATTCACAGAATGCAAGACATCCTGTAATTGGACAGAGTGTGGTCTTGATGTTCATCTGACCCTCCTCTCCCCTTGTCCAATTAAAGAATGCCTTGTATTAGCTCATTTACAAGTGTTGATCTAAAAATGAATGCATACAGTGATGACATCTTACAACTATAATCTCTGTTCTCCATCCTTTCCAGCTCCTCACTGGTTTCTTCTATCCCAGAGTCTGCTAAGTATTTCAATAATGTTGATCGAGCCAGACTGGGTAAAAATCTAGAAAATTATATACAAAAAACAGAATCCTAAATTAATATTTTCTTTGTTAAATGGAAAAAAATGTCTACATGCAGAACAAACGGTAACAGTTATTAATGGGAAAGGCTAAACATTGTACATCAGGGACTGTGGCATATGTGCCAACCCAAAAAAAAAAAATCAGTGTGAAACTTAGCAGAGTTTGTGAGAAATACAAGCAACCATCGAGTTGAATAACTTGACAGTATTTTCCAGAAAAAGAAATGTCAGCTGCAGCTGGACTCACCTTGTAACAGACAAATTTATTATGAGGTCAAAGCTTGATGACTAAAACCCTTATGTTAAAGCGGAAATAAACCCTCCTATAGTTTTCAGCCAAGGAAGCTGCCATCTTGGTCTCTGTTTGATCCTCCCCTGCCATGATGCTACATGAGTGATAGGTTATGAGATCACCAGTTGATGGTTTGACAGTTTGGTTGAAAGGACCATCAATGTAACGATTACATTCCCGTCACGTGCCAGGAATGTAAAGTTTTTTTTAAACTGTTAAAATTGATGGGTTTAGTTCCGTTTTAAGAAGAAAAAGCACTACTTCATTAAAAAACATCCCTCTGCCCTTGTCTGTTGCAGGTACAGTATATTCATGATCTTAATCAAATGTATGCAAAACCATTGCAGGTGTACAGGGTTCTACTCTTATACAAGTTAAGATGAAGCCATCTTTGAAAAAAGAAAAAAAAAAAATAGATTGTCCAATTCGTTCAAATTACACAACACTGCTTGAAATGCTTCAAATGTGTCGTAGGTATAGTTGGTTCTCATCTTGCAAAAATTCAATTATGTTATTTGGAAAAAAAACAGTTGGCTAGATCGTCAGTTTTGTTTAAAATGACTTTAACATGCACAATAAAAAAATTTTAAAATTACTTTAGCATTTACAGTGTTTCTTTGTAACTAGTATTGTGCATGTTAAAGTGTGTGGAAATGTGATGACATTTGAGGCATGAAGGTATTGGGGTTGATTTAATAAAGGCAAATAGGCCGTTTACATTGAAAAATACTTTTCCTTTAGCTTAGTAAATCACATTCATTATATTCACCCTCTGGATCACTAGTGTCCTCTAGAGAGGAAATTCTTGATGCTTTCCTTTCTTTTTATGCAACACTATACTCCTCTATCCCATCCTACCCCAAGGAGGACCTGGCTGCGCTTTTGGAACCACTGCACCTTTCCACTTTGCCTTCAGAGATATTAGAGCTTCTTGATTCACCTTTTAGGCCAGAGGAACTTGATGTAGCAGTAGAATCCTTCCCAAACCCAAACCCAGATGGCCTGCCTGCTGAGTGGTATAGGCAACATAAGGAAATCTTACCGCATTTGTTGGCCCTTTATCGGTATTGCTTAAAAACGGACCAGCTGCCTCCCTCAATGTACGAAGCACATATTGTACTTATAGCCAAGCCAGACAGGGACCCCCTACACTGCGCCTCATATAGGCTGATCTCATTACTGAATATGGATTTTAAAAGCCTTACAAAAATGCTGGCCAACAGGCTTATGTCAGTTATATTCGTTAGTGTTTGAAGACCAAATGGGTTCATGCCTGGAAAGGCCACTGATATAAACCTGAGAAGGGTATATACCCATATACAGCTAGGCCCTGAGATTACCAAAGGAGGAATATTAGTCTTTTTAGATTTAGAAAAGGCTTTTGACTCAGTGGATTGGAGCTATATGCAAGACGTGCTCTGGTGGTTCGGGTTTGGCCCTATACTTCGTCAATAAATTGCACTACTATATCATTCACCAGTTGCGGCAGTCACACTTAATGGGATGGTGTCGGAGTTCTTCCCGATAGCTAAGGGGACACGCCAGAGCTGCCTGCTTTCGCCTGGCCTATTTGCCTTGCTTATTGAGCCTTTAGCTGCAGCCCTGCGTGCGTCTTCTGGGGTGCAGGGAATACACGTGGGTGTATTGGAAAAAAAAAACTGCGATATACGCGGATGATATGATGCTTTTCCTGGGGAATCATGACCGCACGTTGACCACTGCCCTATCTATCCTAGACACCTTCTCCCGGTTCTCTGGTCTTAAGGTAAATTGAGGTAAGTCACAAATTCTGCCATTGCAAGTTCTAACCCCAACCCTTAGGGCCCCGACAGGCTGCCCACTCCAGTGGGTGAATAAGGTGAAATATCTGGGACTGCATATTACCCAGTCGGTATCTGACTTTATCCCCCACAATGTTGCTCCGATCGTTCAGACGCTTAAGCTGCGCACACAGGCCTGGCGTAACCTACCATTGTCCCTGATTGGGAAAATAAACGTGCTAAAAATGAAATTTCTCCCCCTATTCCTTTACATCTTTAGGAATTTCCTGGTTTGGATACCTCAGACTATTTTCCAGTCCATTGATAGAGTGATTACAGACTTACTCTAGGGTGGGGGGACTCCACGCGCTTCAGGACGCAGTAGTGTCACCTTATACTCCTCTGTGGCGCAATCCAAGCTTATCCCATTTTTTGGCCTATCCAGATACAATAGTCTGAACCAGATATGGGATTAAAACAGTGGGTGTGGTGGTTGTAAATGGGGTGTTATTGACGTTTGATGTGCTCAGAAGTAAGAACCAGCTCCCTAGCTGCACCTGTTCTGTTTTCTGTTATTCAGGAATGCTTTTTCGGCACAGTTTGGGTCGTCCACCCTAAATGTGCGGGCTATTGACCTGGAATCACTACTCAGGGACAAGGAACTACCCAAAGCCTTATCTACTATACACAAGGAACTGTTCACTGACACTACAAAGCTTCTCACATTCTGTCATGCTGCCTGGACACTGGATTTCCCACAGCTTGACCATGATGACTGGGATGATGTATGGAGTACCACATTTGCCAGAGTGGTATCGGCCCATGATCACCTGATACAGTTCAAGTTTCTTCATAGAATATACTACACCCTGCTAAATTAGCAAGGAATTTTTCATGTGCACCACTCGAACTGCTGGAGGTGTGATGCACCTAGAGCATATTGTTTGAATATTTTTTGGCTCTGCCCGTACATCCGGCGGTTCTGGGTGGGTGTGATGGACTGTGTTAGGTCGGAAACTACAATTGCTATTGCACCATCTATTGAAATTTGTTTGTTGGGCTTGGTGGACACATTAGCACCCAAAAATGTGATCCGTACTCTACTCACATTGCTCCTGTACTATGCTCAAGTGATTATCTTATCGTGGAAGAAACCGCTGGCTCCTACCCTCATGGCATGGAAGGCATTGATTAACAAGGCTCTACCGCTGTATGAAGCTACATATATCAGTAGAGGGGTACCAGATAATTTTTAAAAGGTGTGGGGTGGCTGGATAGATGACAATTCAACTGCATCAGAGTAATTGCCTCCTGGTGAATAGATGAACTATGTGGTGGGTAGTGAGGCTTGTGTAAGCCTAGATGGGAACCTATAACCTATTTTACTACTGCTATTTGGGGATATCATACTTCATATAATGATTGTACATTGTATATGTCCTCCCCCTTCCCTTTCTTAATATGGATGGATTTCTGATGTCTGTTATTATTTGGTATGGGAGTTGCATTGTACACTGGTGCTGGGAATTGTAGTGCTGAATGTTTATTATGTTCAATATTTGTATGCATCTTTTTCTATGTTTAAAAAACGTTTAATAAAAAGAATTTACAAAAAAAAAAAAAAATCACATTAATTTGATACTCTACAGAGATTAAATGAAGTTTTATCTGCATTGTAGACCTTATTAAGTGTTCTCACGGCCTGTGCTGACAAACAACCCTTAGTTGGTTTATGGTAGGTCCTACAATTCACTATTACAGGGTATAAGTAAGACTGACATTATGTGGGAGATTTAATAAAACTGGTGCACACAGAATCTGGCACGGATGTGCCTAGTAACTCAGCTGCTAAATGTTATTTTCAAAGTTTCATTGAACAAGCTGAATTTTAAAGCCGATTGGTTACTAGGCACAGCTGCACCAGTTTCAGATTTAGTATATCTCCTCCCCCTCATGTGCCTGTACTCCTAATATAGTAGTGTACATAATTTTAAACAGGCAAAAGTTGTTTAAATGATGGGAAATTTGAAATAAAACACATTTAAGCACAATCCTGGTGTAGTCTAATAACTCCCTGCATATGTACTACTACATCTTTTGATAATTAGAATTTCACTGTCATAATGCTTGGAAGACCAGAGCACCTACCTTGAAAGGCAGGCCTTGTTAACAGCATGATAAAGACTTTCATCTGGGTACTGAGATAACCGTCTGCATATGCGAAGTAACTGTCTTGTAGATAAAGATGACGCTAAAGATGCAGTCTGTCAATGAAGAAAAATATTTACAAATATTTTATTGTGATCGCCATAACATTGGCAAACATAGGACATAAAAGTGGTCTTCGCCTGCCAAATAGAGTGTAATATAGCACTCACAAGCAGAATTTCATTATAAAGGCTTGACTCTACAAACAGTCACTATCTGTGATATCATCATATATTTAAAAAGGACATTGATTAGGTGTTTTACATCATTATACTTTTGAGTGTCATAATATGTTTTGTTAAAGACTAAAAAAAAAAATGTGGCCTCTAATGAGCATACATGGACCTTGCCAAATAATTGGATCTTTAGTTTTTTGGTTTTCATTTAAGAAAATATAATTCTTGTGACATAGGCCCACTGAACAGGGTGAAGAAGCAAACCTGCAAGAGACAGGATTTCTATATCTAACTATACAGTATAACAAAAGCAGTTTGTGGTGAAAATGTTGTCTTCACTCTGAAATGTAAACCAATAAAAGGATACAACAATATCGGTAAAGATTAATGATAAAAAAAATTCAAACTGCACTTGTCAAAGATGACTAGACACTGAAAGTAGTGCACAAGGCAGAGCCAAAGTAATTAAGGAGAGAGATTGGACACCTAAAAAGTGGATCCCTTGTACAACATCCAATGTGCTGCTCCTAAAAAAGACTGATTAATGATGATAGTTGTGAAGAGATATTGGGAAATAAAAAGGTTTCTATTTTGGTCTTGCTTAATTGTTTTGTCCACTACCTTTACTTTTACAATTTATCTTTATTTTATTTTTTTCACCATCTAAAGCCCAGTACACACAGGCCGAATGTCGGGTGACACTGACTGGTTCACTAAAATCCATCTGACATTCGGCCCGGAGTGTTTTGGCAGGGGTGGGGGCTGTCCCCCGTCAGCAGGGGAGATTGCTGTACTAACATCAGATTGTTAGTACAGCGGCTCCGACCAGAGCTATCTGTTTTTTCAACCCGCTGGGTTGAATGAAAAAAAAAAAGTGGTGTGTACTAGGTCCAGTGTGCCAAACTATGTACAAAATCTACTGTGCAAACCGGATGGCAAAATCGCGCTATCATAAACAAAGATCCATAATTCTACATGCTGACCATCAAAACAGGCAAATCTAAAACCTACCTTTCTGCTGCCAGTCTAGTCAGGAGAAATCAAGGGACACAGACGTGTCATTAGTTTAGTTCCTAGTAAATGTCATACTTTTTGTAGGAACATTTCATTCAAGTAATTTGCCACAAAATTACACTAGAAACAGGTGTTAGGATAAAAATAAAATAAATAGACGTCAACAATGGAAAGACCTGGGAACACATGACTGGAAATTTGGGACAACATATTCAGCACAAGTCATTTTTTAGTGTTCTACTTTAAAACATCTAAAAATAAGCACAGACAGACAACACTTTATATAGATAGGCGAGATCCAAAACCCTTTTTCTACATTTGGCATTCTGTGTTCCTAATGAATAACATGTGCCTGTGTACTTAATTTTCCATTATACTCACTTCTCGGTTCTCATAATAGAACAGAGCATTCCAGATAATCAAGGTAAATGTCTCAGTGAGAAAAAGAACTTGGCTGGTTCATCAAATTCAATATAATTGTCATGATAAATGCAACAGACAAATAAAATAATGATTGCCTCAGAACCTCGATTAATGTTTACATAATACAAGAACATTGTCAATAAGGCCCCTTTTCACACTTGTACGACCTGAAAGTCGTGCGACTTTGACGCTACTTGAAGCAATGTCTGTGTAATCTTGAGGTCTATGGACCTCAAAGCTAGATCAAAGTTGAAGAAAAGTAGTGCAGAGACTATTTTGAAGTCACACAGATGAACGGTACTCTTTGGAAATCATGGGGTACGACCTATCATGTGACTTTGCAGTCCCAAGTCGCACGAGTGTGAAAGGGGCCTAAAATATACACTTTATACTTGCAAATACAATAAAGATAAATAAATATTATTATTTTTATTACTATAATTGCAATTTTAGAGATTGCAAAGACTACTTTCACCATTACCCCATACAAAGTTGAAAAAGTCATAAGGTGATGATGAAAATAAAATAATAATAAAAAAAAAATAAAAACTTTCCCCCCTTTTTTTTTTTCTCTCTCCTTTCTGTTCTATTCTCCTCTTTCAGCCCTTTCCATCCTTTCTCTCTAGGTTGCTTATTTTCTCTCTTGACCACTACATATTATGCACTAATTTCACAGGTTTAGCAGGACACCAGGCACTTCCCTGGTTAGAATGGTTATACCTATAATTCAAATACTATGCTTACTATAGTGCCTTATCTAGTTCAACTTTATGTATAGCATCCACCCCAATAAGGAGATTTTTGATCACAAACTTTTTGGAAATGTTAAGGCCCCTTTCACACCGGGGCGTTTTTCATGTTCACCGCATGAAAAAATCCGGCCCCTTTAACTCCAGTGTGAAAGCCGGCGGGCTCTGCAGGGGTGTTTTAACCCTTTTTCGGCTGCTCGCAGGGGGTAAAACCGCACCGCGAGCAGCCGAATACCGTGGTTAAAACGACGGTAAAGCAGCGCTAAATATAGCGCTGCTTTACCGTCACCGCGGCTCCCCGCCCCAGTGTGAAAGGGGCCTAGGGTGTTATGAGGACATTACAAACACCCTATGACCTCTCGAACACCTTGGAAATCTATTTCTGGACTTCCATTTAGCTATCCGGCTCAATGGACCTTCGCGTTGGAATTCCGCACAATTTTACTGTTCCTGTCTCCTTTATATTGTTATAGGTTTTTGGTTTTGCTTTGGTTTGGCTACCATATACTGTAACCATCTTATTGTAAACCTGAAATGTTGGTTTGTATGCTAATAAACCTTTGTAAAAGAAAATAATAACAAAAACAATATTTTTTTCAGTTCATTTAAATTCCAGCTTTAAAATCTTACCAGTTATATTATAATAAAGAGACCAGGTTTAAAATATATATTAATAATGTGTGGCGTTCACTGCGGTCTGTTCAAACAGACTGGCGTATCCAAGTGAAATGTACTTTTAAATAATGTAACTACTTGAATTTAGATCTATATCAGCCTGCTGTACAGGACAGAGAGAGGGGCACAGCAACAGAAGTCAACCAAGCTTTGCTGCAGTGAATGTATACTGACAGCATCATAGAAAACATAGTGGTTCAGGCTGGGGGTGTGTCTTGGGCCAGCCTGTGTTGACACTGTAATAGATAAAGGATTGGCTAAACTGTCTTCGAGGCGCACCTAAATTACAAGGCAGGAAAAAAAGAACTGCAAATATTTTGGCAGGTAAAACAGTTCAATTGTATGTATTTCATCTGTGCATTTAGCTGCTTGCCTGAAATCCTGATTCAAGACTGCAATAAATAAATACCATCTGATTAGAACCCACAATAATAAAAGGTCATAAAACAGTAACTCACATTGGGATCCTTTGTGTCAAGTAGCTTGTGTGTCAATGTCAGCAGCTGCTCCACTGCCTCTTTTGGGACATTTGGCACCTGAGAAACAAATTATATGGAATGTTGAGCTGTTAAATATCAAAACTTAAAAAAAAAAAAAAAAAACTTAATGTGATGATGTTGGATTCTAGAGGCATTGGGGCATGGTTGTGTTCAATGTCCCAGAATCTTTTTTGTCTATTTTCCAAATGTTTCATTATATTGTATCAACAGCATTTTCATAAAAGAAAAGAGCCAAAATTGCTCCATATTGCTCCCAACAGCTTTTTTTTAGTATGCCGCAAAAAAAAAAAAAAAAAAAATGAGACCTCATCAATAGCAAAGTAAAGGTGTCAAACAACTTTACAACTCTATGTCTGAAAAAAGAGCCTGTTTTGTGGCTTTAAATGTTGCATTTCTTTATGAAGAATTATGTACCTTAACTTGTTGCTTATCTACTTCCATACATCATAATATGGCATATTATGGTTTATGAGTGCTCTGGGCAGATGACGTTTGCTGTATTGGAGAAACATTTGCTCGAGGCAACTGATAAGAAATGGATTGGAGTGCACTTCCTTGTATGATATGGTGTCAAAGAGTAAAATAAGAATAACTCAAGGGTTTGGGAAAGGCCATTGGCTTTGGTTCAGAATTGTTCTCAACAGTTGAAGAAAAGATAAACTCATGCTCTGTGATTTATGGAGCGCTTGCCAGAAAGGAATTGGATTTTGAATGTACCGTACATGCTTGGTTTAAAGCTGGTCTGGCACTTGTTTCAAAATTCGTAAGGAAACTGAAATGCTCCTGTCTAGGGTTTTTATGTCTTCTAAAATAGATCCACCATTTAAGGCCAGTAACTGAATTTTCATTCAGTCACTAGCCATGCAACACAAACGGTTAGATGGTTGATTTACCTTATTTGTTAGAGCAATTGTAGAATGTTTCATTTCTGAATACTATACTGAATTTCTGGAATTATTTGAGTGAGTTTAAAATCCTTAAAAGGAATCTATTATCTTTTTAAAGCTTTCAAGATGTGCGTGAAAATGTGATCATCTTTATGAAAAAGTCATGTAGTCATGTTTTAAAACCTTGCTTCTGTATAGAGTTTTTGATTACAACACACACCTGGTGGACAGTTCAGGGGGAGTTAAGGATATTAAATTAAAAATGACAAATTGGGATGAATGGGAGCGCAGACAGGGTTAAGGGGAGTGAACCAAGGGTGGATAACTTCACACTTCTGGGGTCAATGACAATCCCATGTGTAGAGTAACCCCTACTCAGCCACAGTGCTACACCAAGCAAAGAAAGCTGCTATAAATGACAGCCTTTCCTTCTATAAAGTTATCTTAATATCAATGCCAGTCAATGCAATGTAGCAGCCCCCACAGTTAACCTCTGTAGATCCCAAATGATGTGTAAACCACCCACAGTTTGCTCAGCGTTTGACTCAGTAAAGATCCCTACTCAGCTCCATCAAAGTGAAACCCCTCCACCCAGAATCATTTTGCTGCTGAGACCAATTATCCCACCCTAACACTAAACCTTACAATAGTGCCTCACCTCTTCCATGCAACCCCATTTCTTCACCTAGCAACATACGATGAAACACATTTTTTGGCCATAGAGGTTGTGATCAGTACTTAGCTTAGCTTACTATATAGTTACATCTATACTCATAGTTACTAGTCTGATATAAGTATATAAAAAAACTGTAAAGAATCACTACAGCAATAAAAAAGGAACACACAATTTGTATTTACAATAAAAAAAAATAAACACCTTATAAAAATGGAGTTAATTTACAAAGGACATAGGGAAGCGAGAAACAAATACAGATATAATATTTCAAAATGTAGTCTAAGTAAACAAAAGTATATGAGAGGTGTGACTGTAATAGGTTTTCTGTAACTACTCTGAATATTAATACCTACCAAATACTATGCTTGCATCTTCAATAGAAGATAAAAATAAAACATCTAATTAAGCCACACAAATCTTATGTTGACATTTTTTGGGACTATAACATAAATGATGGTAGAAAGCTCATTACAGAGGCTATGTGAGCTCTGAATCAATTAAAAACGACAAATTAATTGTTTTACAATGCAATTAGTACATGCAATATTGAGAAAGATCACAGAGTTCTTACCATTCCCTTCATTATTTGAATCTCCTCTTTTCTGGTGGATGGTTTTACCATATGATACAGAAACATAGTGAGAAGCTCGGGACCCAGCCACTGCTGAGTAGTGCTGCCAATCACTGGTGGCTCTGCCAAAGCAATGATTCTAAAAGAAGGGTGAATGGGAAAGATTGACCTGCAAAAACAAAAAAAAATGAAATGGTTACAACAAATCTAGTGGTTATGTATCAAGCATACTTGACATTTATTCTTACACATAAATGAACAATATTACCAACAGAGATAGTAGACGTACATCCAGTAGTATAAAACCCCCTTAAATGTCAAAATAATTTTACAATTTTTAAATGAAAAACTGTTTTGACACATACTATTATAAAACGGCACTGGGCAACCTCCCTTTTATTTGTATCCACATTTCAAGAGAGGTAAAAAAAAAACAAAAACTAAAAACATCAAGTTTTCTAACACTCTTGGCAATTTTTATCTTTTTTTTTCACTTGGAAACAGGCCAGCTCCATCATTTTTAAAGGAGGAAACCTGGTGAAGGAACTTACCTCAAAGTGGCATACATGCTCACCCCTCCTTTCTGCTGCCCATTCACAAAAGCCTTTGTACTTTGTGAATGAGTTCACATCATACAATGGCTTCTATAAATTGGCAGAACAAGGAGAGGGGTAAGCATAACTAGTGACTCTGCTCTTAAAGGAGGACGTAAAGCCTCTTTTTTTTTTTTGAAATGGAACCTGCAAGGCAAAGGCATAATGAGCTAGTATGCATAGCATACTAGCGCATTATGAATAACTTACCTGAGAACGAAGCCCCTGAAGCGACCCTCTTCCACGTCCTCCTCCACTGCCATCAATCCCGGAGTGACTTCCGGGTCTCGCTGCTCCGGCGCTGTCATTCACCGGAGTCGCGATGACGTCACTCCCGCGCATGCGCACGGGAGCCGCCAAGAGCGGCATATCGCCGTGATCTCCAGCTTGCTCAGTGCGCATTCGCCGTAGACAGCAGTGCCTGTCTTTTTGTAAATATCTCCTAAACCGTGTAGGTTTAGGAGATATTTATTGGACCTACAGGTAAGCCTTAATCTAGGCTTACCTGTAAGCCAAAGTGGTTTGTAAGGGTTTACAACCATTTTAAAGAACTGAGACCACAGAGAGCAGCGTTAGAGCTCCAGGTAATTTCTTCCTGGAGCACAATAAACCTGTCAGATGTAAATAATAGAGATAAGTCTTACGAGACAGCAGGCACCTCGGTGGACTTAACTCATGGTGTGTATGCAGTTTTTACAAAGTAGTTGAATTCCTGGAGTTCAGCTTTAACATAATTAAATTTAATTTGATTGATTGATTCTATCATCCATTGTTATTTATTCACAATTTATTACAATGATAAAATAGAAGAGGTAATTTGGGAGAAAAATGGAACCATTTTTTTTTTTACCAATCACAGAGACAATGAGCTAAAGATTCGCAAATTCCACTGTTTCCTTTTTGAAATCTCAATTGTTAAAGTGGAGCTCCACCCTAAAGTGGAACTTCCGCTTATCGGATTCCTCCCCCCCTCCGGTGCCACAATTGGCACCTTTCAGGGGGGAGGGGGTGCAGATACCTGTATAATACAGGTATCTGCACCCACTTCCGTGACGAATTATCTGGACCACCCCGCCCCTATCCGGAGATGCCCCATTGTGTCTTGGGAAACACAGTTCCAAGGTCACAGCGGGGACCACTAGAAATGCGCAGCGCGACTCGCGCATGCGCAGTAGGGAACCGGGCAGTGAAGACGTTGCGTCTTCACTTCCTGATTCCCTGACAGAGGATGGCGGCGGGCAGCTGAGAGACGAGCGGTCGCTCGTCACATTCTGCCTACACCGCTGGAACCAGGAACAGGTAAGTGTCCATTTATTAAAAGTCAGCAGCTGCAGTATTTGTATCTGCTGACTTTTACTATTTTTGGTGCGGGTGCAGCTCCGCTTTAAGGATTTTACTTAGTAGCTAGTATTTTACATCAGTACCTATCTACCTGTATTCTGCTGTAAAATAGCTGACAGAGCAGAGATCATCTATACAATACATGCTGTAGCATTCTGTTAACTACAGATAGCAAACAAGACAAGGTTCCAGGTCTGGTTCTGTTCACACTTTGGCATGGGCGTTGGGATATACAGTATTTGATCAATACTACTACTGCTACATCATATACACAATTCACTTAAAAAAATTAAAAAATAATAAAAGTTGCAATAAGGAAAACAGCTGTAACTTTGATCTTTCAGGGATGTAAAAACTCTATTCTTCATTGGGTGTGCTAATTGTTCTAATGCTAGAAAATAAGATGTTTAAAATTACATTGTTTTTGTAGAGATAGCTTTATACAGCTTGTGATTTAGTAAAAAGAACATATGGGTACCCACCAGTTTCCTGATGGAACACACACAAGTAAGGATGGCAGCATGGGATATGTATTAATGTTTTGTGTTTTGGACCTGACATGTCTGACATCATAAATGATTACTGATAAGCGTAATTCTCATAAATATTGAAACAGTCCACAAATCGCTCCAGATATTTTCGGTTCAGTTCCCTTCAGTGACATTGTCTGCATAGAGTTTTCATGTTCTCCATCTACAGTATTTGTATAGATTTTGTTTCCAGGTTTTCTAGTTTTTAACCAAAAAATCCCGATAGTTAACCCACATTCACCCAATTAGCCCTGTATTTTTTAAGTGTGTTTGTATGACTTTGGTAAGGCCATTACCCCAAAAGCTCGTTATGAAACTCATCATTGCATGATTAGCTCATTGTTTTTTTTTATACTGTAGAATGTCAGATCCATATAAATTACAAAAAAAAAAAAATGTGTATGCCTTAATTGGCAAGTGCAACACTACAGTTCATAAGAAGCTAACAGCCATGCTTTTTTTAAGGATGGTAAAATAAACTCTGTTGCTATAGTTACCATTTTCAGTATAAGAGATGAAACAACGATATAGGGAATACATGAAGCTTGATATTAATGCAGTCCTTTGCCAAGTTCAAAAGGAAACTTTTTCCTATTTTTTTAGAAAATAAAATGTTTCCATGAAGTCAGGCTCAGACTGCCTAGTAAAGATGAGTTTCAAAGGAAGCATTACCCAAAGTTTATTTCAGAATGTAGAATAAAATGTAACAACTAAGCAGCTTGCACCGCATTTCTTGAATATACAATTCCTATTAGCACAGTAGATTGATGGATGATACATTGGAAAAAGAAAAGATAAAATAAAAAATATTAACACCACAAAATAAAAAAAAATTTGAAATAAAAAAAAAAAATAAATTGAATATAATAATATCCTCCAGTAGTCTTGGTCATCTCACACAATGTTTTGTGCTCAACTGGCACATCATTTTTTTCATTGTGGTAGCACTTATGGTTTTTTCTCCGAAAATAGGTGTCTTTAATGACATGATTCAATTTACGGTACAACTTCCCTTCTGGCCTGGTATTCTTTCCAGAACCAGAAGTGGGCGTCTTCCGCGTCCCCAGACACCTGGGTGCCAATTTGGTTCATATACATGTATTTACCAGGCAAAGATAACTTTTTACTTCACTGCTCTTCATAAAGTCACCTGTGTGCTGATGAAATGTGTTGCATTCCATACAATGTTCATACTAGCCCCATATGTTTTTTTTTTTATTTTTTTTCATTTTTATCAATCTGTTTATTTGCCATTTTATTATAAGCTTTATCTCCCATACATACAAAGTGGATTATCTAAGTTATCATCTATCGACTTATCGTGGACTACATCTCAAATGCAATTTACTTATATAACTTCTGTATATATGCTCTATTTGGATTCAGTAAGTAGACGGCAAGCACACAATCTTTCAAGAAACTTTCGATGATATATAAGCCTACAAATTGATTTCTTGACCAATTATACATAGGAAAAACACAAGACTTATCTGCAAGATATATACATTATATTCTGTATATATATTTATGCACATAGTAGCATATTGTGAAGTCTTAGTGGTCCTGTTTCTACACCTAAAGACGGATTGTTTGGTCATATACTGACCCAGCGGACACTCAATTTGGTGATAAGGTCATGCCTACACATGACAGCTCTATGGATGCAATTTACATTTTCTGAACATATGGTTATGTAGGTTTTAATTTACTACCTGTGTTTTTAACTTCATTGCAGGGTACTACTGAATACAGTATATGTGAACTTTTTTGCTTTGATAGTTCCCTTTTTTTTTTTTTTACATTGCCTATATGGGTGTATATGGGCTTGATTTTCTGTAAATCTACTTTGCCATTGAATACCCAAAGTCCATTTCCTACTGATCATTTCCATACAGGTATGGAAGGTTTTGTCTTTAATCTTAAATCCTCCCAGTGGAACATTTGGACATGTTCTGTCTCTTTGCGGTGAATTTAAATTGAGTATATTTGGAAGTAGGTCCGCTTTTCTAAAGATAAGGTTCTTTATGATCACTATTCAATTTATTGGTCATGTTTATACTCCATTTGTGGCTGTTAGATACTTTTTGATCTTGCTAGACAGGACTCAACAGAGGCATTTGTACAGAACTCTGTTAACACAATATGGTTGACTTAAAAGAATAAGTTCCCCTTTTCATAAAAAATAATAAATGTAATTTTTTTTTGCAGGTAAAAAAAATGTGCATTTATTATTTTTTGTTGTAGGAGCCTGTAAAGCATTACACCAGCGATTAGCAGATCGCTGATGCTATGCAGGTCCCCTGCAGATCTCTCAGTGTATCGGCTTGCTCATACCTCATAAGAGGAAGCCGATACATTGTGACAGAAAGACTCAATGAACTACCACAGTGCTCACAGTGTCATGGTAGTTCATTAAAAACTAAAAGCTGACAGCCGCAAAGTCTGCCGGACCTTGTAGTTTTCCATTCACAACACACTGTGAATGGGTGGCACGGCCTCTTTCTTTTTTTAAATTGTGACAGCCTGGCGGGGGAGGGGGGTGGTGAGATCCCTGCTAGCTCTCAGATTGGTGGCGGGGAGGTGCTGGGGCTGGTCCGCTCATAACATATTACTTGTTACACTCTGAATATGGGTGTAACATGTTACGAAAGATGAACTTATCCTGTAATAAACAAATATAATGCTCACATTGCAAGGAAATTTTCTCCAGAGTTCAGTAAGTGAGGTGAAGCTCTGCTCCCATCACTCCCTTTCAGGTTGACAATGCTCTGCAGTGTTGCCAGCTGTTGACACAATGTGGAAGTATTTGGGGTTGATATTCTAATGTCAAATAGGCTGCAAGGGAATTTTCTTCAGCTTCAGAGCTTAGTGAATGTGGTGACAATTCGCTTTGCAAAGAATACATAATGATATTCAGGGACATTTAAAAAAAAAAAAAAAAAAAAGCCATTTACCTTGCACATGATTGAGTATTTTTTGCAAAGTGAAAAGTCACCACATCCACTAAGCTCTTAGGAACATTACCTTGCAAACTGCAACTTTCCTTGCAAAGTGAACAGCCAATTTGCCTTTAGAATATTAACCCCAAATAATTCCACATTTTGTCAACTGGCCACACTGCAAAGCATTGTCAACCTGAAAGGGAGTTTGGAATGTACCCATCAGGTGCTGGCAGGAGCCAGTACAGAGGTGGCTGGAGATATGGAGGTGCAGACACAAGAACAGGGTAGATGGGTGACCGTTAGGCAGGGTAGAGGGAAAAACATTAGGCCAGTCCTGAGCTGACACATGCCAATAAATATGCTTGGTTGTATGATGAAGGGGATATCAGTCAGGGAGGGAGTGTCTTTACTAAAGCAGACTGACTCCCCTAGCTGCCAGGGGAACAATGAATGGGGGAAAGGTTACAAGAAAGAATAGACAAATACTGGTGGTAGGGGACTCAATTATTAGAAGGACAGATTGTCAATCACAGAATGTTGCTTACCGGGCGCTCAAGTTCAGCACATCGTGGATCAGTTGGACAGATTGTTGGGTGAGGCTGGGGAGGACCCAGCTGTCATGGTACACATTAGTACCAGTGACAAGGTTAGTGGAAGAGGAGTTTTCTTAAAAATTGATTTCAGGGATTTAGGAGCTATATTAAAGAAACATACATCCAAGGCAGCATTTTCAGAAATATTGCCTGTACCTTGAACCACACCAGAAAGGCAACAAGAGCTTGGGGAATTTAACAAGTGGCTAAGAAACTACTGGTGAAGGAAGGAGGTTTGTGGGTTCCTAGAGAACTGGGCTGACTTTTTGGTCAGTTACAAGCTTTATAACAGAGACTGACCTAAGTGGAGAGAGTACAGTTTTAGCAGGGGAGAAGATAGACAAAACTATGTGGTGGTATTTAAACTTGGTGGTGGTGGGGGATCAAACAAAGCTATTCCAGGAGGTGAGTGAGGATCAGAGGGAGTTCTACTGTGGCGAGTGTTGGTAGAGTAGCTAGAGTGACCAAGGGGTGACAGAATAATATTGCTGCATCAAAACACACAAGTAGAAAGTAAATGTGCTGGTACAAATTTAAAAGCCATGTTAACAAATATTAAGAACTGGAACTACTTGGAGCATCAGAAACATTATTTGACAGAACACATGACTGGCTTGCGACAGTCCTGGGCACCCCCTGTATTGAAGGGACAGGGTAGGTAGAATAGGTTGAGGGGTGTGCATGTAAATCAAGAATAATTTGATATATAATGAATATTAGGGATGATATTGGTAACAGGCAGGGAGGAAGTGGATTCCTTGTGGCTGGAGCTTCAAGGGTAGACAGAAAACAGGAAATTAATAGTCTGTATATACTATAGGCCTCCTAACTTAAAGGATGAAGAGGAGCTCCCCAAACTTCCCTTTTCCTGCCTCTCTTTAGTTTTTTTTGGAAACAATACACTTTGGTTGCTGAATTTACACTGCTCTATGCACACTACAGGTCCCCTAGTCCAAAGTCCCGAGTCTATCTCGAGAGGGAGCAAGGAAGCATGGAACATCTGGTACACCCAAATTCTAGAATACCATGAATTTAGTAGACTGTTTAGATACATCCTTGTACTATATAGGTGTGGGCAAATCTAAAGGGTGTAGTACAAAAAGACTGCAACGTCTGTGGCAAGCTTTAACGTTTCTGGTTTCTGTATGCAAATACCTTTCTTGTAGCTCAGCATCTGAAATTTCTAGTTCCTTCTTTAAAAACTGATATCTATCTCCTCGAAGTAGCCTGGTACCGTCGTAAAGAGTGAGCTCCCTGTCATGAATTAGCCTGTAAAAACATTGGGAAAAACGTTACATGCAGCTGTTACAGATAATGGCCACATTAACAAGAAGATGAAAACTCTCCAACTCTGATCATTTGCTGTGGTTTAAGGCAGGCCATACTTTATACATTTTTTTGTGTTGCCGGCTATAGTCGGTGTCGCTGATTGGGAGAATAAACCCAACAGTCTGGGTGTACACAAGTCGATTGAGAGATCAACTTGTGTACAACCAGCCTGCCCATAGATGGATCGAAATTCAGCCAGTCCAGCTGAAATGGCCAAATTTCTATCCATCCATGGCAAGCGTAAAGCAGAGTTCCACCCAAAAATTGAACTTCCGCTTTAAGTGACGGTGACCTCCTGACATGCCACATCTGGCATGTAATTTTTTGGGGGGAGAGCAGATACCCTCTTTTTAGAGGCATCCAGCTCCCACTTCCTCCCGGGCTCCGCGGCACCGTAAGCAAGTTCACCTCTCCCCCCCTCCCTCCCTGCAATCTTCTGGGACATGTCACAGGTCCCAGAAGATTGCCCGGCCATTTACAGTGTGGCTCACGCATGCGCAGTGCATGCCTGGCTGTGAAGCCACAGCCGGGCACCCACAGTAACAATGCCGGCACCGGGGAGAAGAGCGGGGCATCCTGCGCCTGCATCGCTGTACCGCGAGACAGGCCAGTGTCCGATTAATAAAAGACAGCAGTTAGACTTTTTGTAGCTGCTGACTTAAAAAAATTTTTTTTTCGGTGGAACCCCGCTTTAAACACGTTAAACACAACGTATTTGCATAATTACTGACACAATCAATTAAATAAATACTCTGCCACTGAATTTGGGCTCACTTCAAAGCTAACAAAATACAATAATGTTCATATTCCTGTTCTTCTCCATCAATTTCCCATTCGCTGCATTTCCTACCAGAGTATTTTCAAGTTTAACTGAAAATGACAGGTGTGAAGATATTTGCCAGCCGTTGGATGACCTGCATGTTGCTAGGTTCCACTATGGGCTTGCTGACAAATGGATTTGCTACAGAAAAAAAAATCTAAGCTTTTCATCCTTTTCTTCTCATTCTCAAAGCGATTTTCCAACACTTCTCGGAATCGCAAACTGTACCTCTATATGACCCACCCTGTCACAGAATATGACTCAAACTGGTTTTATCAGACCTTGTATGGCACCTTTATACACAAATGACCAACACTGAGAACGATTAGTAGCACTCAACAGTCAGTTTTGTCACATGATTCTTCTTATGTGAATTAAACATAACCCATAATCCCAGGCTATGATTACATATACTATGTAAAAGAAATATGAAAAATTCCAGGCTAATGAACGTTTCAGTGCAGGAGCTGTTAATGCTGCTTCAATAAGCATAAATAAATATTGCATAAAGATGTAAAAAATATTATAAATATTGCAAAAGCAGAACAATCTAACAATGGTGTTGCCAGATCCCATATACTTACTAAGCAGTGAAAGTAGACTTTGATTTGCTTTACACAACTACTTCCATTTAAAGGACAAGTTTATGCTTCAGGAGGTTTTTAGTATATTAAACTTATTTACATTAAAGCAAATGCAGGATAAAGAATATAAACTTGGAAGTTAAACCAATAAGCAGTACAAGATATTACATGTGCTGTATTGATTAAAACACTAAATAGCATTGTGGAATCCTACAAACCCTAAAACTTTACTCAATCCTGCATCAATGCACCACTGATTACCAATGATCACTCCTACAGTGAAATTACTTAAGGGAAAGCAGAGGTGCCGCTTACAGGCAAGTAGCAATAGACATCCAAATCATACAGATAAGGGTTCTTTTTGAGCAAAGAGTGCAATCTTTTGTCAGTCTTTACTACCAAAGACATATAAACTCAAGAAAAAAAATGACTAAGGAGGACCATATACTGTGCCTTGAAAAAGTATTTACACCCCTTGAAATTTTCCACATTTTGTCGTGTTACAACACAAAGCGGCATATAATTGTAAAGTGGAAGGAAAATGATTTTTAACATTTTTTACAAATAAATATATGAAAAATGTGGCGTGCCTTTGTACTCAGCCCCCATGAGTCGATACTTTGTAGAACTACCTTTCGCTGCAATTACAGCTGCAAGTATTTTTGGGGATGTCTCTACCAGCTTTGCACATTTAGAGAGTAACATTTTTGCCCATTCTTCTGTGCAAGATAGCTCAACCTCTGTCAGATTGGATGGAGAGCGGCTGTGAACAGTAATTTTCAAGTCTTGCCACACATTCTCAATTGGGTTTAGGCCTGGACTTTGACTGGGCCATTCCAACACATGAATATGCTTTGACCTAAACCATTCCATTGTAGCTCTGGCTGAAGGTTTAGGCTCGTTGTCCTGCTGGAAGGTGAACCTCCACCCCAGTCTTAAGTCTTTTGTAGACTCCAACATGTTTTCTTCTAAGATTGCCCTGTATTTGGCTCCATCCATCCATACAGCTTCCCTGTACCTGCTGAAGAAAAGCTTTCCCACAACATGATGCTGCCACCACCATGTTTCACAGTGGGGATGGTGTGTTCAGGGTTATGTGACGTGTTATTTTTCCGCCACACATAGCATTTTGCTATTAGGCCAGAAAGATACATTTTTCTCATCTGACCAGAGCACCTTCTTTCACATGTTTGCCATGTCCCCCACATGGCTTCTAGCAAACTGCAAATGGGACTTCTTATGGCATTCTTTCAACGATGGCTTTCTTCTTGCCACTCTTCCATAAAGGCCAGATTTGAGGAGTGCATGACTAATAGTTGTCCTGTGGACAGATCCTTCCACCTGAGCTGTGGATCTCTGTCTCTCCTCAAGAGTTACCATGGGCCTCTTTGGCTGCTTTTCTGATTAATGCTCTTCTTGCCTGGCCTGTCAGTTTAGGTGGACGGACATGTCTTGGTGGGTTTGAAGATGTGCCATACTCTTTCCATTTTCAGATGACGGATTGAACAGGGCTCTGTGAGATGTTCAACGCTTGGGATATTTTTTTACACCCTAACCCTGTTTTAAACTTCTCCACAACTTTATCCCTGACCTGTCTGGTGTGCTCCTTGGCCTTCATAATGTGGTTTATTTACTGAGGTTCTCTAACAAACCTCTAAGGGCTTCACAGAACAGCTGTATTTATACAGAGATTAAAATACACACAGGTGGACTCTATTTACTAATTAGGTGTCTTCTGAAGGCAATTTGATCCACTAGATTTTATTCAGACGTATCAGAGTAGAGGGGTCTGAATACAAATGCATGCCTCACTTTTCAGATATTTGTAGAAAATTTGGAAAACTATTTATTATTTTCCTTCCACTTCACAATGATGTGCCACTTTGTGTTGGTCTATCACATAAAATCCCAATAAAACGTATTTACATTTTTTCTTGTAACACGACAAAATGTGGAAAAGGGGGTATGAATACTTTTTCAAGGCACTGTACATTTCAGAGGCCACACCTACTTATTGAAACTTAAAGTGTAAATAAACTCTTTCAATCAACTTTAACTATGATTCCCTCCATAGTAAATAGATAAAACAAGTAAATATACTGTACCCTTGTAACAGTTTTTCTACATTTATTCAGCTGCTTCCTGATTTCTGGCCTATGCCAAAATGATATTATAGATCACAGGAGTCTTCATAGTTTATTTTTTTTTTTTTCCATCTGGAGGGGGGGGGGGGGGGTTGTGGCGTTTTTTTCCCAGCTAAGCATGCCCTCAATGAGGAGTGGAGGGCTCTCTCAGCTAAAAAAAAATAATGAATAATAAAAAAAAAATGCTTGCACGCAGAAGGGAACGCATATGTAAGTTGTGCCCGCAAATGTAAACAGTGTTCAAACCACACATGTGAGGTATCGTTGCGGTCGTTAGAGCAAGAGCAATACATCTAGCACAAGAACTCCTCTGCAACTCTAAACAGGTAACCTGTAGATATTTTTATGCATTGCATATGGGGATTTTTAAGTACCGTAGTTTGTAGCCATTCCACGAGTGTGCGCAATTTTAAAGCATGACATGTTAGGTATCCATTTACTCAGCGCAACATCAGCTTTCACATTGCATTAAAAAAATTGGGCTAACTTTACGGTTTTGTTTTGTTTGTTTTTTTACTAATGAAAGTGTATTTCTTCAAAAAAAAAAAAAAATGCATTATAAAACCCTTACAGACCACTTTGACCTACAGGTAAGCCTAGATTAAAGCAGAAGTAAACCCATCGATTTAACAGTTTAAAAAAAAAAGGCATGCCGGAAATGCTAACTGCACATTGGCTGTCTCAACCAAACAGTCAAACCATCCAATGGCTGGTGTCATAACGGATCACATGTGCAGCACTGTGGCAGTTGAAGATTAAACAGAGGCAAACATGGCAGCCTCCTTGGCTGAAAACGAAATATCTCCTAAACCTACACGGTTTAGGAGATATTTGCAAAAAGACAGGCACCGCTGTCTACGGCGCACTGAGCATACCGCTGCTAGCAGCGATATGCCGTTAGTGGCGGCGCATGTGCGGGAGTGACGTCATTGCGGCTCCGGCCAATCACAGTGCCGGAGCCACGATACTCGAAAAGAAGATGGGTGCTCTGTGGAAGAGGGGACAGCGGTGACATTAGCCCAATATATGTTTGGGGGTTCTAAGTAATTTTCTAGCAAAAAACACTAATTTTAACTTGTAAGGAACAAATGTCAGAAAAAGGATTAGGCATGAAGGAGTTAAGAATAAAGTATAGCCTCCAGAACTTACATCACTTGTACTCTAACTTTTTGAAAATGCAATAAGACTCGGTTCGCACCTATGTGTGTGTGTCTGGGCCATGTTTGCTGGGGCACATCAGCCCATTCATTTAAATGGGTTGCTGTGCCTGTGTTTCCTGCAGAAAAAGGTGTGGAAAAATGCATTCCATACAAATGGGCTGCCATTTATTCTGCGTGGGGGTGCCATTCAGAATGAAAGGCAGCCCCTACATTTTCTCACAGCAGCGTGTTTTCACTGTGGGTGGTTGCGGATATCGATGCGATTCCTGCATCAGCAGCCACCCGCATAGATGTGAACCGAGCGTCAATGAAATGTTTGCATATCTATTGGAACTTGAGATTTTTTCATCACTTTTAAAGTAAAGAACAGCTTAATACAAATAAAAAGTATTTTCTAGGACTACACTCTAGGACAAACATTTGATGCAGAGTATTAGAAGTAATATAATACTGTATAACTATACATATCTATAGTTGATATTAATCATTCCACCACAAAAACTATTTAGGAGATATAGTGCATATTTTAAGAATGTATTATTATTACATCTCTCAGTTTACAATATAATTTTAAAGCTGTATCTGGTCATCTAAAATGCTCAGAGCTAGCAGTTACTGACCTTTGAAGAATGGATAAAGTGCCTGGATTGACACGATGGATACCATCAAGAATGACAAGTTTTCCTTCCAAGGCAGCTGTAACCAAAGGAGATTGTCGCCAGGCAGTGTCACCATTTGGAAGTGTGTACCTTTGCTGCAGCAAGTCCCTGGCAGTCATGTCCTGCACAAATCAATTCAACAGAAATCAATGTGATAACAGCAAGTGTTTGAATGTAAAGTAGAATGATACAAATAATAAAAAAGTGTTAAGTGATAGTTTCAGTCAACGCTGCTTCAAAGCCCCAATCAATGTTGCTCTAAAGCACAAATATTTTGCTTCTATTGGCGGGAATTTCTCAATAACATTGTTGCAAGAGCTAAGAGGTTGCTATGTTCATGAAAAAAAAAAAAAAGATGAACGCACTATGTTAGAAATCCAACCCATAAAGTGGTTGTAAACCCTTACACATACCAGGTGATACACAGAGATGAAACAAATACTCCCACGTACATTTTACCTGTTTATCTGTAGTCTATTCTTCTCTAGATTCATTCAAAGTGCAGAATTTATAAAGCTTGTCTGAGCTGTCAGCAGAGAGCTAAAGTTACATTCTGCAGAGCTCAGTGAGGAGAGTTCTGAGAGCTGATTGGATGGAAGGAACTCACCCCTTTCCACACAGCACATAGGAATAGAGCAGAGGCTGTCAATCAGATGGAGCTCTCTCCCCTAACACCATTTTTCTCTTGGTGTCAGTAAAACTTGTCAGAAGTGATTTATGCTGAAAGCAGAGAAACGAAGCAGCAGATAGAAATTACTTTAACAAAACTGGAGCACTCAGAATGTGGTGCAGCTGTGCATGGTAGCCAATCAGCTTCTAACTTCAGCTTGTTCAAATAAGCATTGACAATAAAACCTGGAAGCTGATTGGTTTCTATGCACAGCTGCACCAGATTTTGCATTCTCCAGTTTAAGGCTCAAATCACATCTATGCATGTTCCTTTTGAGCATTTCTGCAGTGCTTTTTGCATTTCTGCAGTGCCCCCCCAAATCCAAACCAGACCCTTATCCAAGCATGCAGCCCGGTAGGTCAGGAAAGGGAGGGGATGAGTGAGCACCCCCCTCCTGAACCATACCAGGCTACATGCCCTCAACAGGGGGGGGGGGGTGCTTTGGGGCAGGGGGGGCCTAACGAAAAGCACCTTGCCTCCATGTTAATGGGGACAAGTGCCTCTTCCCGACACAGGGTTGTCGGGGTCTGCGGGGCTTATCGGAATCTGGAAGCCCCCTCTAACAAGGGGACCCCCAGATACCACCCCCTCTCTATGTGAATGGGTATTGGGTACATCGTACCCCTACCTATTCATGAAAAAAGCAGTGGAATGTAAAAAAAAAAAAAAAAAAAAGAAGAGCTGGCCTTCCCCCCGAGTCGTCTTCTTCTGCGCCGCCGCTTACTTCTTTCTTGCCGCCGGTTACCCGCTAAAAGCAAAAAAAGGAAGCTCTTGTCCTAAGGCGGTCTTCCTCCGTTGTGATGTCCCCCGCTGTCTGACATCTCTTATATAGGCATGGAACGTGGCAATCCGATTTTGGCACAGACAAAATAAGGGTCCTGCACCAGTTTGGTGCTACTGCCGTGCGATTTAAGCCATAAAAATCCATGACTCAAGTCACACCCCAGAGACACCAGAGAATGTGCTGCAATTCCTGAGTAAATTGCATGCGGTGTCCCGCACAAAAACAGTGTGAACCTGGGGCAACTGCTAGGAATATGTATTACTTTCTTGATTTTCATGGCCACTCTTTAGGTAAGATATCTATATCAAATGTCCTAATTTTGCACAATTGCTGTAGCAATTACAAAGTCAAATGATGGTGTTATGATCCCCAATGGATGCTGTATTGTAGTATGCATAAATAATAGAAGTGTGGCTGTGCAAGAGTGATGTATTCGTTAGATTACTATGGGATGAGAGAAATAAATGGTGGCGGTTAATTTTTACACCATAGTCTATATGAAGTAATGTTTTGTGACTATGTTCATGAGTTTTGATAATCCAGTTAAATTGGTCATAACTGTGTACCAGATTTTGAATTATGTGACTCATACATTATATGCTTTAATAAAGCAAATACAAAAACAAAATTAAAAAAACAAACACAGGAAAGGTAGGCAGGAGACAGGGGCAAATGGCTCATCCCTTAACACAGAAAACTAGTTCTTTATGTTGCCCTCTCCATGTCTCCATTTCAAGAAGTGATAGAAGAGAAGACAACTGAGAGGATATTATTTATTACTATAAATAACTTGTTTTCATTAAATATGCATTATATGAAAGGTGTACACAATTACAGAGAGGATAAAAAGCATTTGATCCTCTGCTGATTTTGCCCACTGACAAAGAAATGATCAGTCTATCATTTTAGTGGTAGGTTTATTTTAACACTGAGAGACAGAATAACAACAAAAAAATCCAGAGAAAAGCAAAAAGTTATAAATTGATTGCATTTAAATGAGTGAAATAAGTATTTGACCCCTTCCCAAAACATGATTTAGTACTTGGTGGCAAAACCCTTGTTGGCAATCACAGAGGTCAGAAGTTTCTTGTAGTTGGCCACCAGGTTTGCACACATGTCAGGAGGGATTTTGTCCCACTCCTCTTTGCAGATCCTTTGTAGATCCTCTCCAAGTCATTAAGGGTTTGAGGCTGACATGCAGTAACTCGAATTTTCAGCTCCTTCCGCATATTCTCTATGGGATTAAGGTCTGGAGACTGGCTAGGCCACTCCAGGACCTTAATATGCTTCTTCTTGAGCCACAACTTTGTTGCCTTGGCTGTGCGTTTTGGGTCGGTGTCATGCTGGAATACCCATCCACGACCCATTTTCAATGCCCTGGCTGAGGGAAGGAGGTTCTCACCCAAGATTTGACGGTACATGGTCCCGTCCATGGTCCCTTTGATGCAGTGCAGTTGTCCTGTCCCCTTAGCAGAAAAACACCCCCAAAGCATAATGTTTCCACCTCCATGTTTGACGGTGGGGATGGTGTCCTTGGGGTCATAGGCAGCATTTCTCCTGCTCCAAACAAGGCGAGTTGAGTTGATGCCAAAGAGCTCGATTTTGGTCTCATCTGACCACAACACTTTCACCCAGTTCTCCTCTGAATCATTCAGATGAACATTAGCAAACCTCAGACGGGCCTGTAGATGTGCTTTCTTGAGCAGGGGGACCTTACAGGCACTGCAGGATTTCAGTCCTTTACGGCGTAGTGTGTTACCAATTGTTTTCTTGGTGACTATGGTCCCAGCTGCCTAGAGATCATTGACAAGATCCTCCCGTCTAGTTCTGGGCTGATTTCTCACTGTTCTCATGATCATTGTAACTTCACAAGGTGAGATCCTTCATGGAGCCCTGGACCGAGGAAGATTGACAGTAATTTTTTATTCCATTTGCGAATAATCAAAACCAACTGTTGTCATCCTCTGCCTAAGCTGCTTGGCAATGGTTCTGTAGCCTTGTGTAGGTCTACAATCTTGTCCCTGACATCCTTGGACAGCTCTTTGGTCTTGGCCATGGTGGAGAGATTGGAATATGATTGATTCCTTCTGTGGACAGGTGTCTTTTATACAGATAACCAAATGATATTAGGAGCACTCTCTTAAAGAGCTAGTTACCTGTATAGAAGACACCTGGGAGCCAGAAATCTTGCTGATTAATAGGGGATATTTTTATTCAACTTTTTGAAATAAATTTTTCTGGATATTTTTGTTGTTATTCTGTCTCTCATTGTTAAAATAAACCTACTATTAAAATTATAGACGGATCATGTCTTTGTCAGTGGGCAAACGTACAAAATCATCAGGGGATCAAATACTTTTCTCCTCACCGTATTTTCCATATTTGTTAGTTTAGATTATATATGTATTCCTTTAGCATTTTGTTCAAAGAAAATGACTATTCTAGACAAAACTAAAAAAATATAGCCAAAGTTTCTGGCACTAAAGCACTGTATCACAATGTTGAGTCCTACAAATGTCAGAGAAGATGTCATACTGGGAAATCCCATAGGGTCCCCAACAATAAGTAACCTTATAGTGAGCATGTTTGAGACCACATACAGTAGGTTAGACAGATGTGGCCACACGCTTAATCATTTTGCAGTAAAAAGATATAATTCATAAAATGCAGTGGAAAGTCTAGCAAAAGAATAAAGCACTTTTAACAAAAACTTTCAGTAGCCAACAGCTGATCACTTTAGTTCCCAGAAACACATTTTCATTAAACAACTCATATGTGCTAAAAATGGCATAGTTTATGCACACACTGGAATTTCTAATTACAGGACAAAAGCAGCGCTAAAGTGTTATTTTTTGTTTAAGCTCCTTAATTTGAAAACATTATTGCAATGTTTAAAATTAGAAATAGCAACAGGAAAATAATTTTCTTTCTTGCTCAATGAGTGGGTTTTCTTCAGATGTAGAAAGAGTTTGTTTCCCAAACCAGCATGAACCTATATCTAAATGCCTTCTGAGAGGAGGGAAATTATCCACAGTTATTTGATTAAATGCACTTTAGCTGTTTCTGCCACCCTTCTCTTATGCCCTTTGAATTACAGATCACAAACCTTACCCATCTATTTTTGTCTCATTACGGCACATTACAGAGCTCTTTTTAGAGGGAATTCAGTGGTGTAAACACTTTCACGCAGAGATGTGTTATGTTTCTTTGTACTCTATTTTAATGAGCTTGTTTTTCTGGGCTTTACAATAATTCCGTTACCCTTCCTCCTTCTTTCAAATGGGATATTTTCACATTGTTGACCCATATTTATTGTACTCAAATATAATTTATTCTATGCTCTTTAGATGCTTATTAAAATCTGCATTGTTGAAATGTGTGTGCGCAACAAACATGTACCAGTATGTATATACTAATTTATTATGAAGAGTTCATGCCAAATAACCAACATCGGTACATACATTAATATCCTGAGGGCAAAATGTGTTCTGCATATTAGAAGAACACAGCTCCAACTAATAACAAGATGTATACTATTATACAAACAATTAAAGAAACTGGCAAAGCCCTCTTTCACATGACCGCTCCGATCAGGTCCACCTTTTAGTTTTTCAAGCGGACCTGATCGGATGGGCTATTCACTCCTATGGACCAGCGGCCTGCCTCCAATCTTATTCGGGCCTGCAAAAAACAAACGGAAGGAGATCAGTCCTCCTCCACCTAGGCGGATCAGATTGGAGGGTAGTAATGTGTAACTGGAGAGGCTTAGGTAATTGTAGGGACCACAAACACTTGGGAGAGCAGACTCAGACTGCTTTAATGCTAAACAAGAATGTATAGTGTCAACATGGGTAGCAATGATATTCTTAGGCTTGGATGAAATTTCAGCCAAAGGCTTCTAATCCTGATTGGATTCCTCAGAAGCAGAGTTAACTTCTCCCTAGATCAGCAGGAGGAAGGATGAGTGGCCATGGGATGTCATATGAGAGAGTAGTGTCAGATGCAACAGCCTTGAGATAGACTAGACATAAATGGTGTGAAATGTAAACATCCAGCGGCTCCCAAATATGTCCGAAACATAAATTTAAAACATTCCAGCATAAAAAAAATGACCAAAGCATAAAATCACCAGCATCCTGAGGCTGATTTAAAAGTGACAAACACTGCACCAACTGCAGCAGATGTCTTTGCACTTCAGACAGGTTAAAAAGATTGAGACTCCTGCAGGGGCACCATATTATACCCCTACAGGAGTAGCTGCAAGGGCTTTGGTACAGCCATCTTGATAAAAGGATCACCTTATAAAAAGGCCTCCACAGGAAAGAGGTATGCTTCTCTTACTGATGTTAGCTAGGTGTGGAAAAGGTTATATGGGGGATGTCCCTGCATAAAAATATATTTTAAATATATTTTGTGTATTATAAATATGAATTTAATTAAACCTGAGATTTAGACTTGCAGATGAAAATGTTTTATCATACTTTGGCACTAAGTAATAAAACTGGAATAAAGGAAATGTACATTAGGGTTGTTGTCAGCAGCATGCAGTAGAAATGTAATTTTAATATCTAGTCTGAATAGTGAACAAAAAAAATGAATCTGATTGGTGAGCTTCTGCTTTTCTTTACTTCAGTTTTAATACGTTCTTATGTATTACTGTTAAGCGGTGTGAATCAGGATCACTGATCAGTGCACCGCAGTGCCTGAAAATAAATTCTTATCCATCCAGCATACAGACAAGGCAAATGCCTTGTTTCCAGGGGTGCCAGTTCCCACCACAGTGTTACTGAGCTGGATGCAACATGAACCACTGTATTGTGCCACCGCTGCAGTAAACAGAACTTTATTGAAATGTCACTGGCAACATATTAATAAAGTTCTGTGAAAAGAAAAAATGCATGATGCGCCAGGATAGTGTCTCCTAGCGCACACCGTGGCGTGTATTTATCCATTATTTTATTACATACACACAGAAACTGGATCGTTTTTTTTTTCCTAATGCACACATTAGAATATAGATCATTTCTAGTTTCTGCTTTGAATTCACAAATCATTCACATAGAAAGTAGCTTTTACTTTTTACCTGCGTCCAAATTCACCAACTAGTACTTTACATTTTATATCAAACAAATAGTACATTTTATATCAAACTGGCATATAATGGAACTTTTTTCATTATCAAAAGGACCCATTTTCAGTGTATTTGCTAATATTTTCATGCTTAGAAGATTACCTGGTACAACATGACAGGCTCCACTTCATACCCAAGCATATCAGCAAATTCTTTAGCAATCACACTTTTGCCACACCCCTAGGGGAAAAAGGAAGACTTTAGTGAATGCTTCACTCTAAATTAAGGTGGAATTAATGAATATTCAACATCAAATTAAAGTCTGAGTCTCTCACTTGTTTCTTAATTTTCTGTTAAACAGTATTTACTGTGATCAACTTTATCTTGGACCACATCTAAAGCACAAACTTGCATTATCAGTGCATTTCACTTATTCCCTGATAATGAACAAAAATGTTAAAAATCCTTCAACCTGCTGTTAACTCACTTAAGTTTTGCATTATACACTGTTACCAAAAGTATTGAGACGCCTGCCTTTACACGCACATGAACTTTAATGGAATCCCAGTCTTAGTCTGTAGGGTTCAATATTAAGTTGGCCCATTCTTTGCAGCTATAACAGCTTCAACTCTTCTGGGAAGGCTGTCCACAAGGTTAAGGAGTGTGTCTAAGGAAATATTTGACCATTCTTTCAGAAGCGCATTTGTGAGGTCAGGCACTGATGTTGGAGAGAAGGCCTGGCTCACAGTCTGCACTCTAATTCATCCCAAGGTTTTCTAACGGGTTGAGGTCAGGACTCTGTGCAGGCCAGTCAAGTTCCTCCACCCCAAACTCTCTCATCCATGTCTTTATGGACCTTGCTTTGTGCACTGGTCCAAATCATTTGTTGGAGGGGGTTGTTTTTCAGGGGTTGGGCTTGACCCCTTAGTTCCAGTGAAAAGAACCCTTAAGGCATCAGCATAGAAAGACATTTTGGACAATTTCATGCTCCCAACTTTATGGGAACAGTTTGGGGTTGGCCCCTTCCTGTTCTAACATGCCTGCGCACCAGTGCACAAAGCAAGTTTCATAAGAACGTGGATGAGCGAGTTTGGGGTAGATGAACTTGACTGGCCTCAACCCAATAGAACACCTTTGGAATCTGCTAGCGAAGGAAAGATACTATGGAAGCAACAAGTCACCTAAATATTTAGCAAAAATGCTCCAGAAGAAGAAAGCCCAAAATTACATAGAAAAAATTCAAACGAAGAAGGGAGACATAGAATACACCACAAAGGGGATAGCACAAGTATTTAAAAAATTCTACGCCGATCTATATACAGTTGAGCAAAGTGGGAGAGGAGAAGAGGCAACAAAAAAGGGGAAAATGAATAATTTCCTGAGCAGGGCCGGCCTAACAAAAATAACTGATAGTGAAAGAGAGGTATTAGAGGGGAAGATAACAGAAGCCGAGATAACCAGAGCTCTAAAGGGGACCAAAGTAGGGAAAAGTCCGGGACCTGATGGGTTTACAATTTATTACTATAAAAAATTTCAGGAAATACTGATCCCCAAACTGTGTGCATATTTTAACGGGCTCAGTGTAGACTTCGAAATGAGTAAGGAAGCTCTAATGGCCTCTATAACGGTAATCAAGAAGGAGGGTAAGGATGGGACAAAATGTGACAACTATCGCCCAATCGCGCTTATGAACGCGGACACCAAACTGTACTCGAAGATACTTGCAGACAGGCTGAAAACTCTAATAAATAAACTGGTCCACCCCGACCAAACGGGGTTTGTTCCCGGCAGAGAAAGTAGAGACAGCGGGGTGAGAACCCTGCTGCTTCTACTACAAGAGAAAAAGAAAAAAGGCCCAAGTCTGCTTTTGTCGACAGATGCCCAGAAGGCTTTTGACCGAGTCGACTGGAGCTTTATGTTTAGAACATTAGAAGAAATGGGCCTCGGCCCAAAAATGATCCAGCGAATTAGAACCTTGTATCACCACCCGACGGCGATCGTGAAAATAAATGGATCTGAATCCGCTTATTTTGAAATGAAGAATGGAACAAGACAGGGGTGCCCTCTTTCTCCCATTCTCTTTATCCTGTCCCTGGAACCTTTACTTTCTTTAATTAGAAGAGAACCAGAAATAAGAGGATTTGAAGTGGGAGAAGATACCCACAAAACAGCGGCGTACGCAGACGATATTTTGTTTTATTTAAAAAACCCTGAGAGCTCCCTTCCCCGACTTATGCAGATATTTAAAGAGTATGGAGATTTAACTAACTTTAAAATTAATCAGGATAAGTCGGAAATTCTAAACATCAATATAAACCCAACTTTAAAAAAAAAGCTCCAAGAAACATATAAATTTCCCTGGCGTAGAGAATTAAAATATTTAGGTGTTAAATTAGCTCCATCACTTAAAAAGATATATAATTTAAATTATATCCCATTATTAAACGAAATTAAAACAGAAAGCAATAGACTGACACATAGACCATTATCATGGTTTGGCAGAATACAGGCGCTCAAAATGTTTATTCTACCTAAAATACTCTACAAGTTCCAGATGATGCCTATCGCTTTACCTGGGTTCTATCTAGCTAAACTTAGAACTTTGGTAACGACCTTCATCTGGAACGGAAAAAAAAAAAAAAAAAAAAAAAAAACAAGAGTAGCATATTCGACACTCAAACAGGGAAAAAACTGCGGAGGATTGGCAGCCCCAGACATACCCTATTACTATAAGGCCATCGTACTATCAAGAATACTAGACTGGACAAAAGAAAATAAAGAAGAAAAAAGATGGGTAAACCTAGAATTTAATGAGTAAAGCACAATTAAGTAAAATAATATGGAACCCCCCCAAGTATAGGAATATAGATAGAGATGGTAGCGAACTCACGGTAACTGCACTGAAGATTTGGGATGAAATATACAAAAAAATAAACGGTCACTATAATTCACCATTGATTACTTTAAAGGAGAATATTTATTTTGCACCAGGATTAAAAATCAACGGGGGAAATTGGCTGAAATTAGATAGAGCACTAGTAGGGGATGTTATAAAAAATGGAAAGATTAGACCACTTCAAGAAATAAAGATGAAAGAGGGCTACACAGAAATAGATGGGTGGAAATACCGCCAGCTCTCCCACTTCATCGAGCGCCTGCCTCACCCTATTCGAGAACTAACAGACCTAACGCCCTAAAGCCCCATACACACGGTCGGACTTTTTCATCAATTTGGTCCGATCGGACAAGGTTGTTGAAAAATCAGACCGTGTGTATGCACCATCGGACAGTGTTCGTCGGTTTGTCCGTCGGACAAAGTCTTATCTCCTGCTGGAAAGATTTCCCGTCAACCCGGTCCGATCACACCAAATCCGAGCGTGTGTACGCTTGTCCGACGGACAAAGTGCTACGCATGCTCAGAAGAAATTCTGTGACGGAAGCGCTCGGTCAGGTAAAACTACCTTTCCTAATCGACACAGCACATTCGTCACGCTGCAATGTTAAAATGTCTTTAATGCAGCGCATTCTCTTTTTCTTTAAAATGCAACAAGAATGACATATTTTAGCTGCTCCTATTCACCCGCACTTCTCACAAACTTACTTCTTTATTACTTTGCAGCATTTATACACTACATGTTTATTTTTACTCAGATCGTAATACAATCTTTCTTATTTTTTTACCCAGATTTATTTTTTTTGGGGGAATACATATTTGAAGGAGGTTTTTTTTTTTTTTTGGAGGGGGTTTGTATGTCTCAACTTAGCAAAACCACATTATTAACATTTGTATTTCTTGCTTACATTTACTAGGAGTTTGTTGGTTGTTGGTGCCCCTTGTTAATTCTAGGATTAGTGAAATGTACCTGCCTACTCAAAGAAAAACTGTCATTGTAGAAAAGTAAAACACAATAGTCAATGATTATTTCAAAGCAAAAAAACCTTTATTTAGGTCTCAGCAACAGACCAAAGAGGAACGCAGCCATGGTGAAACTTGGGGAATTTGCAAAGCCTTGGACACCCATGGCAACCATCATTTTACAGACTTAAACAATTGGGGGCATGAAGACTACCTATCTAAATAATAAGGGAGCGCAATCTGGTCCTGAAGTCCAAAACATCCGGAACTGCAGCAGATGCCATCTAGGTCCCCAGGCTCTGGTACTACGAGAGGCTCCATCTTCTCTCAGACCAGACTGAGTCCAGGTTGTCACTCTCTTGTCTTCCTTGTACGCTTCCTTCCACGCCGTGGTGCTGGTGCTGGTGGGGTGGCAGAAGGAGGAGGAGGAGGCGGAGCAAGGTCACTCTCGCAAACATGTGTGAGGGGAGTCATCTCCCCAGCCATCCCCTCATTTAGGATTTTGAGGATGACCTCCTCACACATGCTGCGTTGCCCCGCCTCCATACCCGTAAATTTACTTGTAACCAAGGAGGCAAAGGCCTCCTCGTAGGTGGGTGTGGCATAGAGGGAGGCTGAGGCATCTTTTATCAGCTGGAGCGCTGACTCTCCCACCTCCCCCATGTTTTTCGCCCTTCTGTAGGGAAGGCGGAGGGGAGAGACTTGGGAGACAGTCAGGCTCCTACGCCTACCCCCCTCTTGGCTGCCACTACCCCCTGCCTCCTCCTGACTGCCACCTTCCACAGCCACCTCCTGGCTGAGGTCTTCCTGTGTCTGAAAAAGGGACATAGTTTCAGTTATTTGTTCATCAAACACACACAATTCTCATCTAGTGACTGTTGCAAAATGTTTTCAAATACAAAACCATACAATTCTCAGCCCTGCAGTTTAGATTCTTCCCAAAAATGTCTCCCACACCACTGTCTGTTGATATGTCAATCACGTTAGGAAATAAGCAATTGGGGATCCTGAATTAACTGAACATCATTCATTATTCAACAAACTGGTTCCAAAACTACTATACCTGGAACAAGCTGGGCACCTGCACATATTCCTGACTGGAAGGCCCAGGTTGGTCCTCGGAAGCCTCATCAGGGGTGGCGTGCGTGGAAGGACGCGTGCAAGGAAGAGTCGAGAGTGACTTCCTGACAGTAGCCTGGTCTTTGAGAAAGTGGAGCCTGTCATAGTACCAGAGCGTGGGGACATGGACATCAGCTGCTGCAGCTCCAGATGCTTGTGACTTCAGGACCTTATTGCGCTCCCGGAAATAGGTAGTCTTCATGTTGTTTATCTTCACTTTTAAGTTTGCGACGGTTGCCATGGGCAGGGTAGGCTTTACAAATGCCACCAGTTTCAGCAGGGCTGCGTACCTCTTTGGTCTGTTGCTATAATCCCTGTGTTTTGCCTGCCATAAGAGGGGGAATTGCCGGTATTTATCAATGAAGTGTGGGAGAAAGCTCACGTTGTAGAACGCCTCCATCACCTCTGCAAGACACAACGCCACACAAAACAATATAAATAATGTCAGCCTAAACACTCCTAATCTTCTCCATAAAGAAGCCTCAAGTTCTAATCAGTCTAGGCTAGTTATGTACCAACGTCAAATTGTACCTTCGTTTGTAGCGATCGTCTCGTGCGTGAGCTTTCTCTCCCCTCGTCTCCCAGATCGTGGCTACGACACAGGCGTGTGACGTTTTATATACAGTGCGCATGCGTCAAACTCCGCCCGCCCCTGACGATCTTTCTCGTCTATTCCCCACCCCTTCTCTTTACGGCGCAGTGGGGAGAGCACATGGCGGGGACACAGCAGGTGCGCCCCAAATATCCCCCCAACGAGGAGGAGGACGAGGAAAGGCCGGAGGCAGAAACGTCCCGATCCCGGAGCCTGAAATTCAAGGCCTCCAATATGTCATTTGGAGAAATGTTGGAGATGGTGGACATATTAAAGAGGAGCGACTATGATGGGAAGTATGGGCCTTACCTCAACCCCAATGTCCGCAAGGCCAAGATCATGTCTAAAGTTGTGAGGAGGCTGTACAATCATTTTGGGGTACAACGATCCAAGGAGCAACTGAGGAAACGCTGGTCAGACCTGAAACTGAGGGAGGCCGATCAGTACAGAAAGATCAAGAGAATTCTTCAAAAAAGTAAGTAGTTGTGTTTTTGTGTTTGATTTCTTGCTTGCATACTGCTCCATGTGGTTTGATTTTTACAAAGTTGTACATTCCAAAATGGCCACTTTCATGTTCGTCTGTGCATTCGATCGTACTCAGCCTCGATCTTTCTGCCACTGTCATGGTCGTGTGTGTGTCCATTCGATCGTACGCAACCTCGATCGTGCGGCCACTTATAATACGATGTTTGGTGTTTTTTTGGGGGAAAGGAAGTTTGTTCTCCCTAGAAATGTCATCCAGAATGTAAAGGCAATTTATTCAATGTAAAGGAGAGGTCACCCAGTAGGTGTTTACCCATCTGGACTCGAGAGCACTAGTGCTGGGACACCCAAACCCCCTTTTTATTAGCCTTTTCCACACATGTGCTCCAGTGGATACTAGAGGGGGGTCTCCATCACACAAACTTCTACCAAAAAGCTAGTCAGTTTAGCACCTTTACAAAGTGACTACATTCATGTAGTTGACATTTGTAACTGGCCAAACTAAAATAGTGTCCGTCACTTTCAAGCAATGTTTGTCATTTCCTATTTCTGCCCTCAATAGTTTGTGTTGCTAAATCTTCCTTTTGGACATTCTCATAGGGGAGCGAAAACTTGGGCCGTCTGAGGAAACCCCCAAACCAACACCTCCCAAAAAAGGGGAAAGAGCAGAAGCAGAGGAGGAGGAGGAGGAAGGAGAGATCATCGAACTTGGAGAAATTGTCACCACAACAGGTGAGTGTGGGAGAACACAGCTACTGGTAAGCTAATCCATGTATGGCTGCCTCATTTCCAACACCCCATTTTTTTTGTTTGTGGTTTTTAGGTGACGTGGATGTTGTGGAAGAAAAATCGCACTTTACCACAGAGAGTGCCCACGTACTCATCGGAGAGATAATGGTCTGCAATCGAGATCTAGATTACATAAAGCAAAACATCAATGATGTTCAACAAAAATTGAAGAACATCATTGATGTTTTAGGAAAAATATGAAAAAGCACCAAGTAATTTACACACATTTGTGCCAGCTTCTGAACACATTTGCAACTTAAAAACTGTGTGAAATTTGGAACATGCACACATTGTGTCCACATGTGCTAGCTCCCATCATGGTGGATGAATGGCAACGTTTTTTTGGGGGTGCAAACACTTTACGAACTACGAAAGTGGTTGTGGTGAAGGGGTTGCACCCCCAAAAAACGTCCATTCATCCCCATGATGGAAAATGGCACTTTTGAAGCTTCTAGGCATGTGTTTTTACCATCTAATGACCATTTTCAGAACCAAATTGTGTGCATGTTCCAAATTTCCACTTTTCGGGGGTGCCCCCCCCATGTGATGAAGGCAAGATCAAACACACTTTGAACATATAGTCATGTCTGATCTTGTCTTCACTTTACAAAGTTGAACTTTCCTACTTCATAGGTTCTGCTTAGCTCCATGCCTGGTTTTACAAATTGCGTAATCTTTGTAAATAATGTTGTAAATAACCAAGATGTTGTCAGTTTTGGCGTGAAGATTGTAAACGCACTTGTGAATGTTTTCCAAGTAAACTTTTTAATTTTCAAAATGTGTGGCTTCCTTATTTAAATAAAACAATGCATTATGTATGTAAAATGTAAAGGATATGGGGGGCAATGGGTGTTATTTACTAAAGGCAAATCCACTTTGCACTGCAATTTCCTTTCCCAGGGAACTTTTTCAATGCACTTGTAGAGCATAGCGGATTTGACTTATGTAAATGACACCCACAGTGCTTTGTACGAAAACACGGAGCACAGCATTTTGGAGAATACACACATGTCACACCTGGTGCTGAAAAGGAGTATTTTGGGTGTCAGTTATGCAGGACAAACCTTCTCTAGACCAAAGATTAGGTAGCAAACACACATGAGAAAAATCTTTTTGGGAAGAAGAGACTGTTACCTCCTTTTGCCCAGAAAGTGCATTACCACTGTCGAAGGCAAAGGGAAAAAATGTCAAAGTAAAATAAGCTAAAAAGAAGACTGAAATGACAAGAAATCAGAGGTTGGTTAAAATATCAGATTTATTAAAAAATGCCTCTCACACATCGTCAGGCAGAGCAATGGCCCCCCTACCCACAAAGTATTCCATATATTGGTCCCGGACCACGCGGGCATTGAGAGGGGGCAAGCCTGGACGTGCCACTCGAAGGGCTGTGAGGTCCGCATTTGGAGGGCCCTCCACATCTGGGCCAACGGGCACCACATAGTTCCTGTTATGTCTTTTGAGGAAGTTGTGCAATATGCAACAGGCAAGAACTATGTGGTTCAGTTTGTATTCCGCCAAGTTAAATGCCGTCAGGAACAGGCGGAAGCGGCTGGCCAGGATGCCAAAAGCGTTCTCCACCACTCTTCTGGCTCTGGACAGCCTGTAGTTGAAGACCCTCTGGTCCGGGGTGAGGGTCCTCATCGGGAACGGCCTCATCACATGGGGAGTCAGCGCAAACGCTTCATCTGCGACAAAGACGAAGGGGAGTCCTTCGGCATTCTCCTCTGGAGGTGGCAAGCACAGACTGCCACTTTGGAGACGCCAGTAGAACTCCGTGTGCGTAATGGCCCCACCATCCGATATCCGGCCGTTCATCCCCACGTCCACATACATAAACTCGTATGTTGCCGACACCACCGCCAACATCACTACACTATTAAACCCTTTATAATTATAATAGTAGGACCCCGAGTTGGGCGGTGGGACGATGCGGACGTGTTTCCCATCAATTGCCCCTCCGCAGTTAGGAAAGTCCCAACGGCTGGCAAAGTGGGAGGCCACAGTCTGCCATTCCTGTGGCGTGGAAGGGAACTGTGGAGTGAAACAAGAAAAAAAAATTAGTCACTTTGCACCTAAACATTGCAAGCAGATTAGACAATCAACATCTTGGAACAAGAGCATTGTATAAAATTGGAGGCTGGAAAGTATTTACACAGAAAAGTAGAGGCTCCCCTTCACAGATTACTCACCCCCCCATCAATCCCCCCACTTCTGATGGGACATTGGCAATAACTATGGTTTTGGGGGGGGGGGGGTGGTGGACAGGTAACCCTCTGCACTTCATTGATTGGCAAATGGCTCAATAATGTGGCCTAGTTTGGCCAGACCCTCTGTACTTAACACTATTGGCCGGCCACAGGAAAGATCAAATAACATTTCCCCCCCCCCCCCCCCCCCCAAAAAAGGCAGGCACAGTGTGACATTATTAAATTACCAAGCAAGCTAATAGGAGGGAAAGAAGACAAAAAAATAGGAAATGGAATGTATGGAGGCAGTCCCTTGCACTACATGCTTTGCTGAATTCATCCCTAAAGATGCGCACTATAAAGAGGTAGGTATATAGTGTGTATGGACCTTGGGAAAGCCAGCAGATAAAGGATTGGTACCATCTGACAGAGCAGTTGGGGGAGGGGGTTCCTAATGAGTTTGCCCCCCCCCCCACCAAAAGAACAAAAAAAGGGGGCTCTACATGAAGTAAACCACACAGCAAACATTTGTGCATATTTTAGGGGGTGTTTTGGGGCAAACAATACTATGCAGCAGACAAAAGACATTGCTTAAGTGAGTAGGCCATAGGTGTCTATTGGGGCAGAAGAGCATGCTGGTGAGGTAAGTGAAGGGAAAAATGCACGAAGGAGAAAAGGGGCACAGCATATTAGAACATATTGCAATCATGGTAATTAGGGAAGGAGGTCAAAAATACAAGTCATTAGCAAACAGAGCATACATAGAAGGGAATAGTAAAGTAGAAATGTTACCTTAATATAGTCCTCCTGCAGGACCTGAATGATGGCAGAACAGGTCTCTGGAATAATGATTCCCAGGGCCTGGGGAGAGATACCTGAAGAGAACTTCAAATCCTGAAGACTTCTCCCTGTCGCCAAGTACCTCAACGTGGCAACAAGCCTCTGCTCCGGAGTAATGGCTTGTCTCATGCAGGTATCCTGCCGGCTGATAAAGGGGGTCAGCAAAGCCAAAAGACGGTGAAAATCGGGGTCCGTCATCCTGAGAAAGTTCCTGAAATCATCAGGATTATTCTCCCGGATCTCACGAAGCAAAGGCATGTGCGAGAACTGGTCACGCTGAAGCAACCAATTCTTGGTCCACATACTCCTCATCACTCTGTTCATGGACGGGTCTTGGGTCAAAGCTAAAAGCCCGACACCAATTCCGCGTACAGCACGAACTCGGCGACGAGTACGCACGGGAAACATCGCTCAGAAGGTCACAAAAGGTCGGCTGGTCAGAACGGACAAACAGAAAGCACCGATAAACAGCAAGGCCTGAAAGAACGAAGTGAATACCAGCAACGAGCAGACAATAAGCAGTGCAAATCAAAGCGTCCTATATCAAGATATAGGCCGCAATGACCAACAAATGCGAACTGACTACACGCACTAATAAACAGATACGCACGACAAGCACAAACTGAAGAGCAGTAACGATCTGAGTCAGAAAACTGAGAAGCGCGAATCTTAAGTCACCAAACTTCCACTAACTCTCGATAAACACGGGATCAGCAGAAGGAGCCCAACGGGTGCCTGACGTGGTGCTGAACTTCCCTTTTGTAATCTCGTGGACGACGACTTACGTCACGACGTTCTTCCGGACCGGATATTCCGACAACGTAGTCCGACCGTGTGTACGCAACGACAACATCGGACAAAGTACGTCGGACAAAGTCCGACCGACCTTGTCCGCGGATTGTCCGAGCGTGTGTATGGGGCTTTAGAGTCACTAACTGTGACCGGGGATAGTAGAGGTGCGATTACACGGTGGTACAGGCTCCTGTTGGACTGGGAGAGACGGGAGGTTCCCATATATATTCATAAATGGGAAAGGGAAATTGGGACACAATGTGAGACGCACATAGTTAAAAAAATTCTTAAATTAACCCATAACTCTTCAAAAGATAGCAAATCAGCTGAAATAAATTATAAAATCTTGTCCAGATGGTATGCTACCCCGGACAAAACTAGCAAATTCCAGCAAGACAAATCCGGGAAATGTTGGCGGGGCTGTGAGGAAACAGGCAATATGTTACACATTTGGTGGAGTTGCCCCAAAATAAAAATTTTTTGGGAAGAAGTCAGGTCCCATATAAAAGACATAACAAATGTAGAAATTCCAGACGACCCATGGATCATTTTATTACATGGCACAAAAGAAAACATCAAAAAATACCAAAGATCATTGTTGCCACTTCTCCTGAATGCCGCAAAAAAAACGATCCCCAAGAAATGGAAGGAATTAGAGGCCCCTTCAATCTGGGATTGGATTGATGAGATTGAGGCCATATATAAGATGGAAAGGTTAAAAGGCAAGAACGGAAATAAGGAGGAAGATAAAATAGACAAATGGGGAGGGTGGAATAGTTTTAAAAAAACATGGAGTTCTGCTGAACAATTGAGGTTATAAATGATCTGAGATTTAGACATGGAAATTTTGGTCAAGTCCTGGGGGGAGGGTTGCGGGGGGGGGGGGCACTGGGGGAGATAATTGGAAATAGAGCACAATATATTGGTATAATGTCAGCGAGTGAGATATTTGAAGAAAGCCACAATGATGTGACATGAGTAAAGACAGATATGACTGAAAAGTTGATTACATGTCTATCTCGAGAAACCCGCTGAAGTGGCAAGAAAAAAAAAAAAAAAAAAAAAAGAACACCTTTGGAATGAATTAGATCGAAGAATGCGAGCCAAGCCTTCTCTCCAACATCAATGGCTGATCTCACAAATGCTGATCTCACAAATGCGCTTCTGGAAGAATGGTCAAACTTTCCCACACTCCTAAACCTTGTGGACAGCTTTTCCAGAAGAATTAAAGCTGTTATAGCTGCAAAGGGGGGGCCAACTCGATATTGAACCCTACAGACCAAGACTGGGATGCCATTTAATTTCATGGGCGTATAAAGGCAGGCTTCCCAATACTTTGGTAATATAGTGTATGTTAACAAATATCACAGAGAGGGGAATGCATTAAGCCAGGGCTTGACAAATTTGCTTGGAATCTAGGAGCCAGCTAAAAAAATTAGGAGCCAGGTTTTTTATTCAACGAGCCACAAAATGCCCCCCCCCCCCCCCCGCGCCGCTCTCCGGTGCCCTTCACCGCTTACCGTGGCCGTCGGTAACGGTGGAGGCGATCCGGACCTGTCCCTGGCCTGACATGGAGAAGAGTGAGGGGAAGATGGCCCCCCACCTGTCTCCAAGTCATTGCAGGGCAGAAGCCACATCAAATAGTCACTTTTGCCCATAGCTCTTAAAAGGGACGTTTTATTTTTATTTTTATTATTTTCAAATGACAATTTTTTTTTTTTAATGCATTTTAATTTAAATATGAGATCTGAGGTCTTTTTGACCCAAGAGCTCATATTTAACAGGTCCTGTCATGCTTTTTTCTATTACAAGGGAATAAAAGTGACAACTATTTTTTTTTTAAAAGAACAGTGAAAAAATAAAAAATAAAAGGTAAAATAAATAAGAAAAAAAATAAAATTAAACACGCCCTGTCCCGCCGAGCTCGCGTGCAGAAGCGAATGCATATGCCAGTAGTGCCCGCATATGTTCAAACCACACGTGGGGTATCGCCACGATTGGTAGAGTGAGAGCAATAATTCTAGCCCTAGAATTTTTTTAAACCTCGCATATGGAGATTTTAAAGGGTAAAAGTTTGTTGCCATTCCACAAGCGGACGCAATTTTGAAGCGTGACATGTTGGGTATCAATTTACTCGGCGTAACATTATCTTTCACAATATAAAAAAAAATTGGGCTAACTTTACTGTTGTCTTACTTTTTAATAAAAAAAATTTTCCCAAAAAAGTGCACTTGTAAGTCTGCTGCACAAATACGGTGTAACAGAAAGTATTGCAACGGCTGCCATTTTATTCTCTATGGTGTTAGAATAAAAAATATATATAATGTTTGGGGGTTTTAAGTAAAGGGAAGGAGATGGGTGGGCAGTGAAAACAGGCAAGGGAAGCTCCATTAGCATTGGTGGTTGTCTTGTCATACCAACGGTCCCCACAAGAGGGCGCCATATTCGAGAAGGAACCATAGGACTGCAGAAGGCCGCAAAGCCGTGGCCTCAATTACCGCCGCAGGCCAACGCGATCGCGCCAGGGTTTTTTTTCATGGAGACTGGATACCCCAGCTGTGCCGCCCCAGGCGCCAGGTCGCAAATGCGACCTGGCACCCAGGGTTTGTCGAGCCCTGCATTAAGCATAGGTTAAGCTTTCAAATTTCCCTCCAAAAGGTCAGTTAACCCAAAACTGCTATTTCATACTTGGATGGATAGATATTGGATGGATATTGAAAAATTAAATCAACAAATGGTTTCTAATGTTCCTCAGGGCCTAAAGTAGTGAGATCACTGCGAGGGGCTGATAACATGTACAAAAATGCTGTGTGTTGTCATCCCACAACAGGGATTAAAAGACAATGGGAATTTCTGAAAGGTATTTTACCTGGGATAAAACAAGTGGAAATATGGATGCACTTCAGAAATGTACTGCATATGTCTTTTTCTATTTTGCCTTGATATACAGGTATGCTTTAAGTTTCAAGGTTTAAAATCCTGCCATAAGAATCACAAGGGGGTTCTCAGTTTTCCTCTAATAATGAAGAGTAGAGTAATTTATTGTAGCAGTGGAAGCGAGACTCAATGGTGTACAGAACCAGAGCTCAGGTGTATGAAGGGCAGATTTCCCCTCTGAAGCCATTTCACCCATGACTTGAAGGAACCTTTAGTAATGCTATTCATTCTGTATGTCCACAGATATAATGTATACATTTTAAGAAGCATAAAACTTGAAATTTAAAGCCATAACATCTAGAACAATACCTTTCCTCCAATCAGACACATGTCTTTAACCATGTGAGACTGCATCATTTCTGCCAGCAGCTGCTCGTGGGTACTGGTCCTAATAAATGTAGAAAGCTTGGAATTAAAGTGCAAGGGTCGGGTTCCTGAGGCCATCTGTTAAAAAAAATGTCACCTGTCAACAGAAGAGCAAGGGGTAGACGCATGGTAATGATGTCATAATAAGCTTTAAAATTGGGTTTTCTCTCTCTCAGTTAGAATTTGGTTATATTGTTATCTATGAAAATGCTTGCTGCAGGAAAAAAAACACCAGGATTAGAAAGGTTTCTCAGTATTGGATTGAAAGGGTTCTTATGTAAATGGATTCAGCATAAACCTATAGAAAAAATAGCTTTAAACAAAAGTTGGAAACAGAAAAGTATGCTTTTTAAAATGTTAACTAAACAGGTCTTACGTAAAATAATATGCTGTTCCAGAAAAGAGATCTATTATCCTTTGCTCAAATTAAAAAATATATAAATATTCTTTATGCAAAGTTGCATGGGATTATTAGACAAACATCTTCTTCACTTTCCATCTTTGTGTATATACTGTAGAACAAACTCCAGCTAGTCAGAAAATATTGAGCTGACCATTGGTGTAACTGTATGGAACAAGAAAGATGTCACAATATTTCATGTATATTATGATATGGGGGATCGTTAGCTCAGTGGTAGAAGCATTTTTAAGCGAGACCATGCCAGTCGGAACATCGTTTTAGGGCTTGCCAGACCATTTTTATTAAACAAGACTCAAAGTAAAGTCCATAAAACTTGTCCACGCAGGGTTTTCAGTGTCACACATCAAAACAGGTCCACGAAAATTCAATGTCACCTGGCTATCTCATCAGAAGCACCGCTGCTCTTGTCACTGGTCCCTCAGACAGTGTCACCAGCTCTCCCAGCTCTCTGAACTCACTCCTGGCTCACTCAGCCTTTAGTCACATCCTGGTGAATGGACCCACAGCTAGCTTCTCAATACAAGTTCTTCCCGACTTCCTGGACTCTCTCACCTCTATGAGACTTACAGATTCCCTCAGTTCGATGGACTTGCCTAGTTGTCCCAGTGTTCTTTGTCCCCCAGACCCTCTCTTAGTCTCCCAGATTTGCATAGCTGCCTCCAGTCCAACATGGAGAACAGTCTCTCAGGTTGAGCATCTTGGTCTCCAGACAGGAGGCTGGAGCTCTACCCAAGCCGTGCTTACAATTGTACACACCTGTAAACGCACAAAATCTGCAGGACTCCAGTAAAACCAAGACAAAGGATTGAAGACTCCGTCCCACCAGAGACACTTTGAAGCCTTCAAGCTCAAGGCCCACTCAGGTATTACAAAACAAATGAACAATAAAAACGATGAAACAAAAAGTTCAGGGGAGAAAGTATAATGTCTACTGTTTTTATTTTGGAAATTAAGTGTTCGATGGGATGCAAAATAGCAAACACTTAAAATGTTAAGGGCATTTATAAAGCAGTGAATGTGACTTTCACCAAACATTCACTAGTCGTGAATCAATCCCTGTCATTTAAAAAATGTGTACCTGAAAGATTCACCTGCATTGACTGCTTTGAGTATGTCAGATTTGCCACTTTATAAAAACATTAAAAGATAAGCTGACAGGGAATTTACCCCTTTTTTACTCCACCCAAAAAAAGCAGTTAATTAAAAAAATTGTTGAACATACTAAGGGATAATAGACAAACCTTTTTTTATTAATTGTATTTTTTTTTGTTTTGGTTAGAGTAAGGAGGGTTAAAAATCCTAGTCAGTTTATCTTTTGATAACCTTGTGTTGGGAAGATTCTCCTTCACTTTGTCTTCGAGAGTAAGGAAGAATTAAAATCCCTGACAGCTCATCTTTTGATGTCACTTCCTCTTCCCAAGATGCAACAGGAAGTGAAAGGAACTCTCCCCAATGTTAGTCCCCTCTTATACAGTTGGCCCCAGAAAATGTGTCCCCATTGGAAGACTTACCCTCTCTTGTTCTTGTGAGAAAACTCAACTTTTGAATTTTCCCTCACCAGAACAAACACAGCTCCCTAGCGGGGACACAAACAGTAGCATAAAACCTGACAGAAGATCTAAATCTTCCCCACTCTATTCAAAACAAAAAAAAAAGCTTTCTTGAATATTTTAATAATAAAAGAGGGAGAACATGGTGGTCATAAAAGATGGTTGATAATAGAGGGGAGAAAAAGAGAACATGCAGCCAGATAGTCCACACTCTCAAATTTAGACAGACAAGACATATTTGCATATATTAGTTTCTTGAAGGTTATGGAGGAATTGAAATAAAATGGCCCATTGTGATTTTGTAGGGAAGAAATCAGACATCTAATAAAGTACTAGTGTTTTCCCAGCCAAGAGTACAAAAGTATGTTGGGTAGTGGTAAAAATAAAGTTACTAAGTAGTCCTAAAATACAAACTTGCAGGGTTAATTCAATAGGGCAGCCCATCATGCCATGTGTAAACTTACGGAACTGCTCTCAAGACCAGTTAAAAATCAGGGAAAGTCTATATTAAATGTGTAATTGATTATTGTAAGCTAAAGCATTTAGGTCAGATAAGGTGGCATTAAGAGAATAGAAATGCCATTCTATTTGGGGTAGGTTGAGCAGTATGGGTTATGTTTGAATTTGTCTATGCCGCAGTGAGACTTTGGGGCTGATTTACTAAAGACAAACAGACTGTGCACTTTGCAAGTACAATTTTACAAATTTTCCCCAGAGATTGATGAATGTAACAAAGCTTCACTTTAAAAAGAATACCCAATAAGGAAAATAAAAAAAACTGAATTTGATTGCACATGATTGGATAATGGAAATCAGCAGAGCTTCACCACATTCACTAAGTTATGGGGAAAATGAATGCAACTGCACTTGCAAAGCACAGAATCATTTTGCCTTTATTAACCGCTTCCCGACCGGCCACTGCATATATACGTCAGCAGAATGGCACGGGCAGGCAGAATCACGTACCTGTACGTGATCGTGCATGTGCCTGCCCGTGGGTCGCGCGCGCGCCGCTAGCGGCGCGTTTGCGACCCGGTCGGGAGCTCCGTGACCCCGGCCGCGGGACCAGCGGACCCGATCGCCGCTGGTATCCCGCGATCGGGTTACGGAGCTGAAGAACGGGGAGAGGTCTATGTAAACAAACCTCTCCCCGCGCTTCCTACACTGACTGTCAGTGATCGGCGGTTCCCTGTCATCGGGAAAGCCGATCAATGACGTCAGACGTACAGCCACGCCCCCCTACTGTAAAAAAAAACACAACACGTCACACTGACTCCTCCCCGCCCCCTAGTGGTTAACCCCCTAACTACAACTGTCATTTACATAGGAATCAGTGCTATTTAAATAGCAGTGATTGCTGTATAAATGACAAATGTCCCAAAAATGTGTCAAAAATGTCCGATGTGTCTGCCAAAATGTCGCAGTCACAATAAAAATCGCTGATCGCCGCCATTATTACTAAAAAAATATTAATAAAAATGCTATAAAACTATCCCCTATTTTGTAAACGCTATAACTTTTGCGCAAACTAATCAATAATCGCTAATTGCGATTTTTTTTACCAAAAATATGTAGAAGAATACGTATCGGCCTAAACTGAGGAAAAAAAATGTTTTTTTATATATTTTTTGGGGATATTTATTATAGCAAAAAGTAAAAAATATTGAATTTTTTTCAAAATTGTCGCTCTATTTTTGTTTATAGCGCAAAAAATAAAAACCGCAGGGGCGATCAAATACCACCAAAAGAAAGCTCTATTTGTGGGAAAAAAAGGACGCCAATTTTGTTTTGGAGCCACGTCGCATGACCGCGCAATTGTTAGTTAAAGCGACGCAGTGCCGAATTGCGAAAAGGGGGCTGGTCCTTTGGCTGCCAATTGGTCCGGGGCTGAAGTGGTTAAAATCAACCCCTTCATGTGGCACCTCCAGACACTCCTTCCAATCTTCTTAATCAAAATTAGCGAGATCTTTCTGCCACAATCAGAATTACTTAAGTACATTTGATTTTTCCTTAAAAGCAATAACCATTTGTAAAAGATGACCAAAATCGTTTTAAAATGACCATCTTTGACAACTTGCAAAGTGACCATTCGTAAGCAATGCATCAATTAATAGAGCCCAATAGGCATGTCTAAGTTGGATTAAAAGCGAAGAAAGTAGGTTCAAGGAGTCCTGCAGCTTTACAAATGGATTTGCCAGCACCATTTTCTAATAGTTGATCAGTATTTTGTTTTGTAGGGAAACGTTGATTAAATTGCTGCAGGGTGATATGATGCCAAAGTAATCTATTTATGAAATACATAGCTGACACACAAGAAAGCATGAACCTTGCACAGAAAACACCACTACATAAGCAGACATATTAATTGTTATACATATAATAAATTAAAATGCAATGGTCAAGATACAGTTCTTTTATTCTGTGCAAACTTATTCAAAGTGAAATTGCTACATCATCTGGATTATTAAGGAAGAGAATGCTGAAACCCTAAAATCGCCCCTTCCTTTTAATTTAAAAAAATACCACACACTTGAAGTTTTGCTTTAATTTGCAATATACTGTACAGTGTATCAATATTATTATTATCTGACACAATGATTAATAAAGCACCTTACCTCCACTGAGATGTTCTTGTCACCAGATCGTATAGTTACTTCTGCTTGAGGGCTATCAGAATTCCGCACTGAATCTACATTCATAATTGCCAGAGAATCAGGGTGCCTTCCAGAGTCTGACAGTTCAAATCTCTGAAAACATGGTAAGTTATTAATAAAAAAAATAAATAGCATATAACATAACATATATATAGGATGAACAAAAGACAATTGCTTGATGTACTAATTTGGATTTATTATACCACTACTTATTATATCGCAAAATAATTTTCTCCAAAAAATTTTCAATTCACAAACATAATTGTCACCAAGATGAGTAACCTTAACAAGAGAAAAACAACGTAGAAAACGTATGCAAGAAAGGCTACACCAAACCATTTCCAATGTTTTAGAAAGCTGAATTCTCACAGTACATGAAAGCAGTTATTATGCCCAAGAAATAAAAAAAAAAGACAAGCAAGCCAACTGAGAGATCTGGACACACCACTTCATGCAACTGTTTTCTAGCCCTTGGTACTTTTTATTTACATTTAAAGTGGATGTAAACCCTCACATATACCCAGTGAAGTGAACAGCCTCAGATGATACACAGGGATGAAACAAATCTTCTTATATAAGTTTTACATGTATATCTGCTGTCTTCACCTTTACCTACTGTTTAGAAAGTGCACATCCTGTTAGATTGTTCACTTCCTCATTCATCTGTAGGAGGAGATCATTGCTAGACACTGTGAAAAAGCAGATTGAAAAAAAGGCACACACCCCCTCCCCACACATGCAGAGCATGCCTGTGAATTGTGCAGCTGGCTGCTAATCCATTTATAGCAACCTCCGACACACAGGTATATCTCTGGCCTCAGTGCGTTTGTCAAAAGTTATCAGGCTGATAACAGAGGAACGGGGCAGGACAGCGCTACGAGAATAAGTGCTTTCAAGAGAGATAACAAAACACTGCAGATAGATGTGCCCAGCTCAAATTTCATGAATCGTATTTACATCCACTTTAACCACTTAAGGACCAGCTGCCGCAGTTAAACTGTGGCAGGTTGGCTCCCCTGGGCGAATCGTCGTTGTGGTATGTCGGCCGCTTTAAGAGCTCTAGGGGGCGCGCGCTCCAGCGGCGTGACACCGGAGCTGATGCCCGTGGCCGCCGGCCACCCACGATCGCCCCTGACAGACAGAATGGAGATAAACAGACAGATCTCCATTCTGTCAGGGGAGGAGAGACAGATCTGCTGCTCCTAAAGAATAGGAACAGCGACCGGTCTCCTACTCCAGGCAGTCCCATCCCCCACAGTTAGAACACACAAGAGGGAACACATTTAACTCATTGATTGCCCCCCTAGTGTTAACCCCTTCCCTGCAAGTGACATTTATACATTAATCAGTGGCTATTAGCTCTGATCGCTTAATAAATGTCAATTGTCCCAATAAGGTGTCAAAAGTGTCTGATCTGTCGGCCGCAGTCCCGCAAAAGATCGCTGATCGCCGCCATTACTAGTAAAAAAAAAAAAATCAATAATAAAAATGCCATAAATCTATCCCCTATTTTGTAGACCCTATAACGTTTTCGAAAACCAATCAATATACGCCTATTGTGATTTTCTTTTTACCAAAAATATGTAGAAGAATATATATCGACCTAAACTGATGAAGAAATTAGTTTTTTTTAGTTTTTTTGGGATATTATAGCAAAAAGTAAAATATTTTTATTTTATTTTTTTCAAAATTGTTGCTCGTTTTTTTGTTTATAACAAAAAAAAAAAAAAAACGCAGGAGGTGATCAAATACCACCAAAAGAAAGCTCTATTTGTGGGGAGGGGGGGGAGATGTCAATTTTGTTTGTGTACAGCATCGCAAGACCGCGCCGTTGTCAGTTAAAGCGACACAGTGCCGTATCACAAAAAATGAAAAACATTAAGAAGCTATTTATGCAAAAATCTATGCAGGCTAATAGGGAGCACTGGGGGGGGGGGGGGCACAATTGAAAGGTGGGGTATTGTATAGCCTAAATGTCTACTTTAACCACTTGCCGACCGGCCCACGACGATATATACGTCGACAGAATGGCACGTACAGGCAGGAGGGCGTATATATAAGTCCCTCCTTTAGCCTGTCCGTGCCGGTCGGGGCCCCCGTGAGTCCGATCGCGGTCCCAGCGGACTCGATCGCCGCGGGGACACCCGCGATCGTCTCACGGGGCTGCTGAACGGGGAGATGTCGAGATAAACAGCATCTCCCCGTTCTGCCTAGCAACTAGTGACGCCGATCTCTGCTCCCTGTGATTGGAGTAGAGATCAGCATTCACTAGCTGACAGCCACGCCCCCCCCCCACAGTAAAAAAAACACACCCCTAGGCATACTTAACTCTTACACTGCCCCCTTGTGGTTAACCCCTTCACTGCCAGTGTCATTTATACAGAAATCAATGCATTTAAATGCATTAATTGCTGTAAAAATGACAATGGTCCCAAAAATGTGTCAAAAAATGTCCGATGTGTCCGCCATAATGTCGCAGTCACAAAAAAAATCGCAGATCTCCGCCATTACTAATAAAAAAAAATTATTAATAAAAATGCTATAAAACTATCCCCTATCTTGTAAACGCTATAACTTCTGCGCAAACCGATCAATAATCGCTTATTGCGATTTTTTTTACCAAAAATATGTAGAAGAATACGTATCGGCCTAAACTGAGGAAAAAAAATGTTTTTTTATATATTTTTTTGGGATATTTATTATAGCAAAAAATAATGCATTTTTTTCAAAATTGTCGCTATATTTTTGTTTATAGCACAAAAAATAAAAACCGCAGGGGCGATCAAATACCACCAAAAAAAAACTCTATTTGTGGGAAAAAAAGGACGTCAATTTTGTTTGGGAGCCACGTCGCACGACCGCGCAATTGTCAGTTAAAGCGACGCAGTGCCGAATCGCAAAAAGGGGCCTGGTCCTTTGGCTGCAAATTGGTCCGGTCTGAAAGTGGTTAAACTAGGAATTTATAGGCTTTAGCTTTGCAAACAAAACTGAGGAGAAAAGAAAAACTAGAAACAACGTCAGTACTGCCCAGATCCTCACAAGTATATCAGTAAATATTGAATTTAGTGCAGAATGATGTTAAAAAAATAAAATAAGCTAAAAAGAAAAATTCTTACATTTTTTATATGTCAAGATCTACTAAGTATTTTAAAGTGAATTATTCATTTGCACCAAAGCCATTAACAATGGAAACACAATTTTTAAGTACTTGATTAGCTATTAAATATACACTTTAGAGTATATAAAAAAGAAAGGAGAAAGTAAAAGTAATAAAAGTAATTCTGTCTATTCAAAAAGACAATTAGTACATTGTTTGTCAATTTACGTAAAAGCAGTCTTTAAGGGTTGAATAGCATTTAAATTCTCCCATAAATGATGACCAAAAGCAGATATTTGCTGTTTTCTTAATCATTTGTATAACTGCATTTACATCTTTCTGGTCTGCAAAGAACCACACAAAGCAGGAACCCACGATTTATGAATTGTATGATTCTTCACAGACTAGACAATCTGCATCCATATATTCTGGCGAAAAATGTTCCATTAACCAATCTGCCTGATATTTTGAATTATTTTGGTCATCACAACTATAAAGCTCATTTCATCAACTTTCTTGAACATTAGCCCAAAATAGTAATTCAGACTAGAAGCACTTGTGTAATGTGACAAAATTCATGTTTACCTTTAATGCATCCTCCACTGCAGTCCTGCCTTCTTTCCCCAATAACACACTATAGGGATACAACCTTTCGATCACTCTTTGACAGGACATTGTGGGAAACGCATTCTTTGGATGGACAAAAACAAAGACATTACTGATGAAAAATGCACATTTGGAATTTACAGGCTCAAAAAAATTAAAGCTAAAGCTAGATATAATATAAAAACAATTAAAAGAACATTATTTGGAGGAAGAGTTTTGTCACCACACTAGCAGCCAACCACTTTTTATTTATTTTTTTAAAGCATAGTAGAAAGTCCCTACCCCAATTTACAGTGGACATTTTCAGCTGCATATCAAACACACATAATATGCTTTTTTTTTGTGTTACTATTGAATGAGCATGTCAAGCCCAAGCAAACTACAGCGCTATGGAGTGATCTGATAAACTAGAAATAATGTGGATGGTAATGAATTTACCAAATGGATGGATTATTCAAAATGGGTGAAAAAAATCAAATAAAAAACGGAGAAAATAAGAAGGAAGGAATCAAAATTGTGGAAAATAATAATTGGTTAATGAAAATATTAATATGTACCAACATTATTAAAAGGTTTGCACTAGATTGCCCAGAGTGCTAAACCTAGCTAAAACTATAAGCTGCAGCTCGAAGACCAGAGAAGGTGCTCACTTTCCAACCACTGGATAGCCTGGCATAGACTGGCTAATTAAGAAGCCGACCAGCTTCGAAACGTATCCTGTGTCTACAGCGCATGTGTCTACTGTTGCAGTGACAGCAGCTTCCTCCATCTTCAGCATGCTTCACCCCCAGCCGGAGGCCAAGGCTGATGGTTCTCTGGCTGCCCCTCAGACATTAGTGTCTCCCAAGTCACCTTTATGCCATGCCCCACACATGCATACTTTTGTGAGTGCAATTCTATTTTTCATCAAATGGTCGTTTTTTTTTTTTTTTTTTTAAATGCTACACTATAGGGTTGTGCTGTTTCTTTTGTTTTCTTCCTTATTTTATTAAATCTGTGCTGGAAAACTGGACCACTTTTGAGCAAAAGTTGTGTTTTGTTTCCTGGAAGCTTGACTCCCAGAATAGTCTAGGCTACTAACCTCAAAGCACCCAGTCACATGTGTGTTGTGGTAAAACGAGATTAACCACACTTTACTACAATGCTCATTAACTTATGTACTGTATATAAATGTACCTGAACTATAGTGCACTGCAACACACAGATGTGAATAATCTGTGTGATGTGTGCTTCTTTTCTAGAAATAGCACTGGTCTGATTTTTTTTTAATTCATATTCAATATAATAACATCTATTTTGGTTCAATCTGCTTCTTGTTCTGATACTTGGTGGAAAACTGTGTTGATCTGTATTCATCTCCCGTTCCTTTCTACACTGTGCGCCTCCAGTTTTTCACTGAAGAGCACTGCAGCAGTCACACTTCGTGCCTGCAGACAGCTAGTCTCCCACAAGACTTATTGACTTTCTTAGACTGTCTTTATAATGCCCCATGGGCTTTGGGTGTAAAGCACTGCTGCTGTGTCCTATGTGATGTAAACAATTTACACAGATCCTCACCTACAATAGAAAAAAGGAACTGCAGCTATCAATGAACTATAAGTTGTCGTGTTGTTCTTTATGTGTGAATGCAATGTTGTTGCTCATTGAGTAGAACTGACTTGCTTGCTGTGTTTTCTAAATGTTTTAGGTGTTAATGCTGTGTTGCCCACGTGCACAAAAGTGGTAAAGGGTAATTTTCACCTGCATTGCCCTCTGAAAAGTGACCCGCACCTGACAAGTGACTGGGAGATAATGTCATCTCCTCATCTGTTTTCATCCTGTAAAGCCTGGGATGCATAGCGGTTGCAGCATGGTCCCATTCACATTCTCTTTGCCCACGTGACAGGGATTTTACTTTTGCTGTGGTGTGTGTACAACCCCTTCTGGCCACTGTGTTAGATTAAGGACTGTCAATGTAGTAATCCCAATGCACATGTTCCTGCAGGAGTGGCTGTGCATATAAACGGGTGCTGCAGTGACCAATGGCTGGAAGTCAAGGAAAACAAATGTCAGCAGCACACCAGGGATCTCCAGAGTAGATCCAGAGCTTAAATCAGTGATCACATCTTTACAGCAGATTGCAACATTTCGGAGCCACGCAGGACCCTTTCATCAGGCATGCGATGATGAAGGGGTCATTTGCGACTCTGAAACGTTGCAATCTGCTGTAACTATGTGATCAATGATTAAAGCTCTGGATCTACTCTGGAGATCCGTGGTGTGCTGGTGACAATTGTTTTCCTAGATTAAGGACTCAAACCACCTGTTTTCACTACCCCCACATCTGCAAATGTGGCGTAATATGGAAGGGGAACTTTGAATAGTATATTATATTGTGTAGTGTGATCTGAAGTGCAAGCATATGTAATACACAGCATCTGGTATACTGTTCACATTTAGGAAAAGCTGTGCCCACTAACTTAGATAGGCATGGTGTCTGCTAAATGTCAATCAATGTTGAGCAGACATTACTGCACAATGCACCTGAATGCAAAGAAATGCATCTGTTAATGCAAATATGTGTTAACATAAAACTAAGTGTGAATGTGCCTTTTAGCTCAAAGTCCACCCAGGATCATTCCTATTGAACACACATTTAGGGCCCAATCACATACAATATATATGGACTGTAGTAACCTATGGAAACCACAAGGTAAATGTGCTTTGTGCTGCTGAGCCATGCCAAATAAATTAATATACATGTTTGTTTGGAAGCTATTCAAAAAATGATGACAGTACTTTTTTGTGCATTGAGGTGTGCTGCCAGTCCATTCCAAATGAATAGCTGTCTTAACGCTGTGCACCTCAAACCAGGGAAATGTGTAAAGTATTTTAAGGCTACACATAGAGAGAATGCTCTCCTATAATCAGGAAGAAATAACCCTCATAATCTGATTTATCAATACCTGGGTGCACTGACCCACAGTTTTCGAATCCCGCTGACTGATGGCATCCTGAGTGAAGGGAGCAGCATTATTTTGTTAAATGGTCAAAAAACACATTTCTTTTAATACAATCAGTAGTTTACTGAAAGCACAGCATAGTGGTATCCCAGGAAGAATGGTCCTTACTATCACAAAGAAGGACTGGCATATTTATAGCATTCATTACATAAACAAGTGCTGCGCTGTAATGTTTTAACAAGGAATGCATTGCTGTAAATTCTTAGATGTACTTCTAGACATAAAACATGCTCTCTATGTAATGCATGATGTTAATGTTTGCTATAATAACAATCTTCACTGGTATCCAAGTTGCATGGTTGCTCAGAACCACCTTTTGACAACTATAGGCCATCCGGATCAATGAAGTCAAAGACATCATAAGTAAATCAAGTAATCCTGACTGGTTACCCTACACCCAAACATTAGCAAACAGAACATTTCTGGGTGTGTTAAGGTCTGTAAATTGTCTGTCTCTAAGTAAAAGCAAAGCTTCAGTATATTAGTTTGAGTCTGAATATTAGATGGTGGTTTCATTCAATTTAATCACAATAAACAATAATTTACCATGCAATGCTAAGGTACATAAAGAATAAGCATATATTATTTTCATGTATCATTTGTCCTTTATAGCCAAGATTTTTTTATTTCAAAGATAAATGTATTGTGGCTAGCCAAGTAAACTTTAAATTGTGTGATTGATAACTAGTCTATTTCTCATTGATTGGCCTGCAATCTACAATTAGAGAACTGAAGGTTAAAACCTTCCCTTTTCCCATATCACCAGTGTGTGCTAGAAATTATCTTAGAAATTGCTTTCTGGGATAAACAAAAGTAAGGGTGCTGTCAAGAGATGATAGAACTTGACACATTCAAATTTTCCACAGCCTGATAAGCATCTGACATGATATGCAACAAAGAACCAGATTTTATGGTTGGGTAGTGGCTTGTACTGCATTTCATTTCTTTGAAACACATCTTAATGGTCTTGATGTCTAAGCCTGGCCATACTGTACATTATACATATTTCTTTTGTTCAACCAGCTGGTTGAATGAAATAATTGTGCCGATTCCCCTATCAACACACTTAGTGTTGATGGGTAAATTCTTCCTGCGGCGCTATTGTGTTCTGCTGACAGGGAGCCTTCCCAGAATACAATGATTAGTGTTGCCAGCTATAGCTAGTGACACAGATTGTTCAGAAAAAACCCGACAGGCTGATTGTACACAAGTTGATCGATAAGCTGGATGTGTGAACAACCAGCTAGCCCATACATGGATCGAAATTCGTCTAGCCCCTGCTGAATCAGCCAAATTTCAATCCATGTATGGCCGGCTTCAGGTGTTCACTAGACTTATGACCAAGTTTCCATACCAGAGTGCTGAATATCTCCTTGTTCTGTCAAGTAATATAAACTACCTTCCTGGAGAGGTCCCTGCACTCTAGCCAGAGGAGTTCAACATTTTGTAGCTCTAAAATACAGCTTTTTTTTATCCATCTGGCAATGGTGGGAAGAGGCAAGCAACGCCAGGCTGTTAACAAGTGGAAATGGTTGAAGCATTTTCATACTAGAATGGCTCAGGATTCAGGGTGCCATTGTACTTAAACCAAAGAGGTGAATAGCCACCTAGATGTGCCTGCTAATCCATGACAGCTGCATTTTATCAAGGCACCAAGCCTAATATATATATATATATATATATATATATATATATATATATATATATATATATATATATATATATATATATATAATATATATATATATATAAGTTTACTCTCTAAATTAAACATAGATCGCTTCATGCTTTCCTTGTGCCTGCTGTTTTATTATGGCTATGTGGGGGGTCCACTGACGATTACCATAGATGATCCCACCTTTAACTGGGCAAGCAAATCAAAACATATTGGCAACCCTACAATCTGATTGCCATAATCACAGCAGAAAACAGTTCCAGATAGAACAGGGATAACCAAGGTAAACTACAAAATGGTGCAGACAGAATGCAATACAAAAGTACACTATCATCATAATATGCCATTTTACAATGAAGAAACATTGTGTTTTTTCAGCATTAACACAGGTACACACACATAAATATACCAAACTGCAAACAGAACAATTACATCATTCTTTCTCCCAGGATATAAAATCTGTGGTCTGTGCAGAGACCTACCTAATGATTTTCATTCTGTACAAATGTAAGACCAAGATTAATTATTTAAAGATGATTCTAAAAGAATACCATTTTAAATGGCTTACCAAAATGCCAATGGCTGCTGTCAAATTGTCTGCTGGGAAATCTGGAAGCCCAAGGCTGGCAGATTCTTGAGAGCAGAGAGTTGTAGCAAATGATAAAAGCTGAGAAATCCTTTAGAGAAATAAATGGGAGCTGATAAACACCAAGAGATTCCAGTAAAATATAAATTAACCATTAAAGAATCTGCACAGTTTTGGTCACAAATAAACTACATGACAGTGTGTACAGTATACTGTTACAACATTATGTATACATGCTCATGCTTTCTCAGCATTTACAAATATCAAAAATAAAACATGAAAATGCTCTCAGAAAATACAACCTGTTGTGATAGACCAGTATTCCCTTAAAGACTAGATGTACAGTATTTAAAGTAAATTGTTAATAAACACCCTAAAAACTACTTTGGAGAAATGAAAAGTATCAACATACTGAAGTCCTATATATATATATATATATATATATATATATATATATATATATATATATATATATATATATATATATATATATATATATATATATATATATATATATATATATATATATATATATATATATATATCTTTAAAGTGGAGCTCCAGCCCCCCCACCACAAAATTAAAAGTCAGCAGCTACAAATACTGTAGCTGCTGACTTCTAATTTTAGAAAACTTACCTTGCCCAGGGATCCCGCGATGGTGGCATCCCAGCCAATTTCGCAACCAGCTCTAGGGTGCCGCCATTCCTTGTATGGTAAAACATCAGTGAAGCTTTGCAGCTTCAGAGCCGGCTCCCAAAGTGCGTGCTGCACTTTGTTAATGGCCTGGCGGCAAGGGAAGGAGGAGGGGGCCGAACTTCAGGGGGGACTTATTAGATCATCATACTAGGGCAAATTTTGACTGTAGCCTAATACCTACAGTATCCCACAAAAGTGAGTACACCCCTCACATTTTTGTAAATTTTTTATTATACCTTTTCATGTGACAACACTGAAGAAATTACACTTTGCTACAATGTAAAACTAGTGAGTGTACAGCTTGTATGACAGTGTAAATTTGCTGTCCCCTCAAAATAACTCAACACACAGCCATTAATATCTAATGGGCACGTCAGCATCAGAACTGCACCAGGGAGCAATGGAAGAAGGTGGCCTGGACTGATGAATCACAATTTAGATTTCTACATCATGTGGGTGGCTGGGTGCATGTGTGTGGCTTACTTGGGGAAGAGATGGCACCAGGATAAAGTATGGGAAGAAGGCAAGCTGGCAGAGGCAGTGTGATGCTTTGGGCAAAGTTTGGAATTCAGCTTGGAATTCTAGGGCCCTGTCATTCATGTGGATTTTACTTGATACTTGATTCTAAAAATTGAGCTCTGTCACTTCAAAGCCATTATTTCTATTTTTTAGGGATTCTTTAATGACTAGACTAGTACCAATGGATTGGCGTAAGGCCAATGTGGTGCCTATACAGTGGAACCTCGGATTACGACCATAATCCGTTCCAGGAGTATGCTCGTAATCCAATGTACTCGCATATCAAAGCGAGTTTTCCCATTGAAGTCAATGGAAACTAAAATAATTAGTTCCGTGTTGACTTCAATGGGATGCCTTCCCGCATGCGGCCAGGCCAGAGGCGGGGGGCGCCGGAGAGCTTTGTAGACGGCCGAAAAGGCCTGAGCACACTTCCGCTGACCTCGGCAAACCTCAAAAAGCTTTTCCGAAGTTTGCCGAGGTCAGCCGAAGTATGCTCGGGCCTTTCTGTGCATTTCTAAACGCCAATGATCGGCGCTGTTTGGTTCTGGCACCCCCCACCTCAGGCCAAAAGCGGTACTGCACACCGCTTTTGGCCTGAATCCTGCTTGTGTCGCGAGACACTCGCAAACAGAGTTAGGATTTTTAGAAATACAGTGCTCGTTTTGCGAAACGCTTGTTAACCGCGTTACTCGCAAACCGAGGTGCCACTGTATTTAAAAGGGAATCAAAGTCTTTACCAAGTAACTATAGACCCATTAGCTTAACTTCTTTAGTTGGGAAGATACTGGAGAGTTTAATAAAAGACCACTTAGGTGAGTTCTTGCTGTAAAAAAAATTTTAAGCAACAGACAGCATGGATTTATGAAAAACAGAAGTTGTCAGACAAATCTGATTTCTCCTTTTGGGAAGGTTAAGTAAAACCTTGGACAGAAGGGTGGCTGTGGATGTAGAATACTTGGATTTTGCAAAAGCATGTGACACAGTTCCCCACACGACACATGTGTAGGGTGAAATCTACAGGCTTGCAAAAATCGGTTTGTAAATGGATAGAAAACTGCCTAAAATACAGAATTCAGAGAGTATTCGTTAACCACTTAAGGACTAGCCTCGTTTTGGAATTTAGGTGTTTAAAACAGTTTTTTTTTGCTAGAAAATTACTTAGAACCCCAAACATTATAAATATTTTTTTTTCTAACACCCTAGAGAATAAAATGGCGGTCATTGCAATACTTTTTTTCACACCATATTTGCGCAGCGGTCTTACAAGCGCACCTTTTTTGGAAAAAAATCACTTTTTTTAATAAAAAAATAAGACAACAGTAAAGTTAGTCCAATTTTTTTTATATTGTGAAAGATAATGTTACGCCTAGTAAATTGATACCCAACATGTCACGCTTCAAAAATGCGCCCGCTCATGGAATAGTGTCAAACTTTTACCCTCAAAAATCTCCATAGGCGACGCTTAAAAATTGTATGTTTTGCGTTAGAGGAGGTCCAGGGCTAGAATATTTTCTCTTGCTCTACCGATCGCGGCGATACCTCACATGTGTGGTTTGACCACGTTTTCATATGCGGGCACTATTCATGTATGCTTCTGCACGCGAGCTCTTCGGGACGGGGAGCTTTAAAAAATTATTTTTTTTTCTTGATTTTATTTATTTTTTCACTGTTTTTAAAAAAATAAATAAAATTGTGTCACTTTTATTCCTATTACAAGGAATGTAAACATCCCTTGTAATAGAAAAAAAGCATGACAGGACCTCTTAAATATGAGATCTGGGGTCAAAAAGTCCTCAGATCTCATATTTGGATTAAAATGCAAAAAAAAATTATTCAATTGTCATTTGAAAAAATTACTTTGAAAAAATGTGGCTTTAAGGAGGTATGGGCGGAAGTGACGCTTCCGCCCTCCTATGGTATAGACATATGTGGGGGCCATCATAGCCTCACTCGTCTCCATACCAAGGAAGTGGCAGGACCCAATCGCCTCCGCCACTACCGACGGCTCCGGTAAGCGGCGGAGGGCGTGGGAGAGGGGGTGGCACCTCTCCCACTGTGAATCCGCCGCTGAGACCACCATTATCGTAAAGAGGACTGGCTCCTGAAAAGATGGATATCTCGGTTGTGGCAGCAGCTGCTGCCATTACCGAGATAGCCATCTTCAAACTGCCAACGTATATCTACAGGAGCCGGTCAGCAAGTGGTTAATGAGTCATACTCTGAATGGTGTAAGGTTATCAGGTTATCAGTGGTGTACCCCAAGGTTCAGTGTTGGGACCCTTACTTTTCAATATCTTTATAAATGACATAGGGTCTGGGATTAAAAGTACCATTTCAGTCTTTGCAGGTGACACCAACCTATGCAGTGGAATAAAGTCTTTACAGTGTGTCTTCAACTTACAAGCCGACCTCAATGCACTGTTTAATTGAGCAAAACTGTGGCAAATGAGATTTAATGTTGATAAATGTGAAGTTATGCACTTGGGGGGCTAAGAATATGTATGCATCATATATACTAGGGGGAGTACAACTGGAGGAATCAATGGTGGAGAAGGATCTGGGTGTTCTGGTAGATCGTAAAACTTAATAATAGCATGCAATTCCAAAGCGAGCAAAGTCCTTTCTTGTGATGAGAGGTATAGACTCCGGAGAGAGTGAGATATCATTTTACCTCTATACAAATCATTAGTAAGATCTCATTTGGAATATGCAGTTCAGTTGTGGGCACCAGTTCACAAAGAGGATATCAGGGAATTGGAGAAAGTGCAGAGAAGGGCAATCAAACTAATAAGAAGCATGGAGGAGCTCAGCTATGAAGAAAGATTAGAGGAACTGAATTTATTCTCTCTTCAGAAGAGGAGATTAAGGGGGATATGATCAACATGTACAAATACAAAAGTGGTCGATATAGTGAACTTGGTGTTGAGAAATTCACTTTAAGGCAGGGATCCTCAAACTACGGCCCTCCAGCTGTTGCAGAACTACACATCCCATGAGGCATTGTAAAACTCTAACATTCACAGACATGACTAGGCATGATGGGAATTGTAGTTCCTGAACAACTGGAGGGCCATAGTTTGAAGACCCCTGCTTTAAGGTGATCACAGAGGACAAGGGGGCACTCTTTATGTCTGGAGGAAAAGAGAATTAATCTCCAAATATGGAAAGGATTCTTCACAGTAAGAGCTGTGAAAATGTTGCATAGATTGCTTTAAAAATGCTTGCATTCTTTCTTAAATGTACATAATGTAACTGGATACTAACATTTATAGGTAAATCGATCCTGGGAATATCCGATTGCCTCTTGGAGGAACAGGAAGGAATATATTCCCCGCTGGAGCAAATTGGATCATGCTTTGCTGGGGGGGTTTTTTTGTCTTTCTCTGGATCAACTGTTAGTATAGGATTGTGTATATAATTGTATGATTTTATTTTTCCCCTTTTATTGGTTGAACTACTTGGACTTCTGTCTTTTTTCAACCAGACTAGCTATGTAACTCTAACTTTGACCACCTACCCAAACATTGTTGCTGACCAAGTACACCCCTTTATGGAAATGGTATTCCCTAAAGGCAGTGGCCTCTTTCAGCAGTGTGCCCTGCTATACTGCGAAAATGGTTCAAAATGGTTTGGAGAAAAAAAACAAATTAGAGGTGTTGAACTGGCCTCCAAATTCCATTCCATTCCAAAACCAGAGCAGGTAAGCATAACATGTTTGTTATTTTACTGAAAGAAAAAAAGATAGAAGCTTTACAACCGCTTTAAGATACACTTATATTGACATAATAGAACATCTGCTTCCACCAAATTGGCTTCTGCTGTGATTGAGTACAGCTGTATTTCATTACCTTTCTGCAGGAATATTTGATCCAGCCGAATAGAGTATCTGAAGCTGATCCTGTTTGTGTTAAAATATAAAGAAAATCAATTAGTCTGCTCAAATATCAAAATTTGGGGCAGCACCGATGGCACCACCCATTAATATTGACTATTAAGCATGAGAATGTCTTCTAATTGCAACAAACGTTTCTTATTTTAGACACTTTAGTAAAAAAACTCATAAATCTGATATACAATGTGATTAGAAAAGAAAGTGTCTGCCTGATAGTCTACCAAGAACAACAATGCAGTATTTACTCATAAACAAGCTTTATTTTCTTTATACCTGAAATCCAGGCAGACACATATCAATGCGGCTCTGTGTTCATATATTCTGTATTAATTAATAAATGTATTTTTTACTGCAAGTACTAGAAGTACTTGATTTTGGCTTGGTTTCAGCCTCCTAAAATGCCCTGTGGGGTACTAAAATAGGGAGAAACTGCACAAAGCCCTGGTTCACATTGATGCTACTTTGAAATTGCGCTACTTCACTTGAAGAAGCGCGATTTCAAAGTAGCAAGGTCAGCGTGATTTCAGGTGCTAATTGATACACATCTGTGTGGCTTCACGCACAGATGTCTATTGAAGTCGCACCTGAAATTGGCAAAAGTAGTGCAGAAACTACTTTTGCAAATCGGTGTGGCGCTGCAAAATCGGTGTGGCACCAATAGGAACAGTGCCATTGCCTCAAATAGGCTGCGACTTGTCATGCTATTTGATCTCTCAAATTGCATGACAAATCACTCCAATGTGAACCTAGGCTCAGGCATGTAGTTGGTTCGCTTTTCAGAGGTGTGTGACAATATCTTGTCTTCTCACTGGCTGTTTTAACCCTGTAAATGCCACACCACTGCAGCACCACTATGTGAATTGCACACGGTTATATGAGAGTTGCAGCATGGCCCCATTCGTTTGAATGGGTCACATTCTGCGGTGGTAATGTCCATCTAAGGTGACAGGAGGGATCATTTTTGTCAAGGCTGTGGCATGTGAACACCCCTGTCTAGATGAGCTCTATGTGATGTACACAGTCTCGTTTATTGACATTTTTTAGGCAGTTGCGTTTAATAGCGTTTCTTCTAAAGCAAAAAAAATGGGTTCACCCGCCAAAGTTTCCGACGTTTCAGATGCCAAACGCGGTAACCTGCGTTTAGTTTATAGGCGTTTTTGGCCATCTTAAAAAATTTTTTTATATATATATATATATATATATATATATATATATATATACATATATATATATATTTTTTTTTTAGAAAAGCTTCTAAACACAAACGCAGCAAAACACTGCTAAACGCGGCATGTTAACATGGCAAAACGGACGTTTTAAACGTGGGTTACTATCTGTCAAGTTAAATTGTTCAGGAGAGGTTGTAAAAACATCCCATGTCCATAAAGCCCAAGTTATTTAATGCTGTTGCAGTGCTAATAAGGAATGTGTTACTAGAACAAAGTGACAAAGATTAGCCCATTAGTGTGCCGTTTTTCCTTTTACTGTCCACTCACAGACTGGAGAGACTATAACCTGTAAGTGTTTTTTAACTGCAGTAGAGAAACATCGGGTCTCCTACCCTGCCAGACAAAAAAAATAAAAAATAATTGATGGACAGGAATACAAAACCATTTGACATGTAAAACAGATTCCTTGTATATTTAATGTTTGCCTAGTGTTTACATTACCCCTTTCATGATGATAAAGTATTTGGGGACTTACTTTTTTCTCAGATGCTATAGTGTGGCAAAAAAAAAAAAAAGCAAATTGAATTCTAGCATGTATCACTAGAGGGGTCACCAGCAAGAGGAAGGAAGTTTGGATTCTCCTATATAGACCTTTAGTGAGTCCTCATTTAGAATACTGTGTGCAGTTCTGGAGACCTCACATACAGAAAGATATTGATAAAACAGAACGAGTGCAGAGACGGGTAACAAAAATGGTAAAAGGTCTGGGGGATAAAACAAATTGAGAGCGACTTCAGGAACTTAACCGGTTCCCGACCGGCGCACGACGATATACGTCGGCAGAATGGCACGGACAGGCAGGCGGGCGTATATATAAGTCCCTCCTTAATGCCGTCCGTGCCATCGGGAGCGCGCCGGTCGGGACCCCCGTGTGGCCGGTCGCGGGTCCCGCGGACTCGATCGCCGAGGGGACACCCGCGAACGTCTCACGGGAAGGCAGAACTGGGAGATGCGGAAAAAAACAGCATCTCCCCGTTCTGCCTAGCAACTAGTGACGCCGATCTCTGCTCCCTGTGATTGGAGCAGAGATCAGCATTCACTAGCTGACAGCCACGCCCCCCCACAGTAAGAAACCCACCCCTAGGCATACTTAACCCCTACATTGCCCCCTTGTGGTTAACCCCTTCACTGCCGGTGTCATTTATACAGGAATCAATGCATTTAAATAGCATTGATTGCTGTATAAATGACAATGGTCCCAAAAATGTGTCAAAAATGTCCGATGTGTCCGCCATAATGTCGCAGTCACAATAAAAATCGCTGATCGCCGCCATTACTAATAAAAAAAAAAATATTAATAAAAATGCTATAAAACTATCCCCTATCTTGTAAACGCTATAACTTCTGCGCAAACCAATCAATAATCACTTATTGCGATTTTTTTTACCAAAAATATGTAGAAGAATACGTATCGGCCTAAACTGAGGAAAAAAAAATTTTATATTATTTTTGGGGGATATTTATTATAGCAAAAATGAAAAAATAATGCGTTTTTTTTTTTTTTCAAAATTGTCGCACCTTTTTGTTTATAGCGCAAAAAAAAAAAACGCAGGGGCAATCAAATACCACCAAAATAAAGCTCTATTTGTGGGGGGAAAAAAGGACGTCAATTTTGTTTGGAAACCACGTCGCACGACCATGCAATTGTCAGTTAAAGCGACGCAGTGCCGAATCGCAAAAAGGGGCCTGGTCCTTTGGCTGCAAATTGGTCCGGTCTGAAAGTGGTTAATATGTACAGTAGTCTGGAGGAAAGAAGGGAAAGGGGAGACTTTAGGCTTAACCACATGCCGACCGGGCCATAGCCGAAAGACGGCTACAGCACAGTTGGTTTCTTCTGGGTTGACGTCCTCACAGAAATTATTTAATTATTTTGGATTTATAGCGCAAAAAATAAAAAACCCAGCGGTGATTAAATACCACCAAAAGAAAGCTCTATTTGTGTGAAAAAAGGACAAACATTTCATATGGGTACAGTGTTGCATGAATGAGCAATTGTCATTCAAAATGTGAGAGCACCGAAAGCTGAAAATTGGTCTGGTTAGGAAGGGGGTTTAAGTGCCCAGTGGTCAAGTGGTTAATGTACACGGGACGTTTTACAACCTCCCCTGAATGATTTAACTTGACAGATAGTAACCGACATTTAAAAACATCCGTTTTGCCACGTTTACATGCTGCATTTATGTTTAGAAGCTTTTTTTATTAAATAGTCAAAAATTAAAAAAACATGTAAATGAAATGCGGCTAAACGCGAGTTACTGCGTTAACAAGCTGTTACAGGCGTTTCAAATGCCTCTAAACATCCGTTCTGAATGCATTTTTTTAGCATTGCAAAAAATGCTTCTAAACTCAACTGCCTAGAAACTACTATAAACAAACCTGTGTACATGTACTGATAAGATAATAGAGGGGAGTTCAGGGGCAGCTGAAAAAAACGCCCAACTGCTCCTAAATGTCCGTTTACCAGCAGCAGTGTACATGAAGCCTAATACAAAAGAAGACTGAATAAGGTTCAGGAGGGCAGTTTTTTCAATATGAAATCAAAATCAAGAACACATTTGTTTACTAAGGTTCTCTAACAAACCTCTGAGGGCTTCACCAAACAGCAGTATTTATACTGAGAATAAATTACACACAGATGGACTCTATCAATTAGGTGACTCCTGAAGGCAATTGGTTCCACTAGATTTTAGTTATGGGTATCAGAGTAAAGGGGGCTGAAAAACAAATGCATGCCACACTTTTCAGATATTTATTTGTAAAAAAAATTGAAAACTATTTATGATTCTTTCCACATCACAATTATGTGCCACTTTGTGTTGGTCTATCACATAAAATCCCAATAAAATACATTTATGTTTTTGGTTGCAACATGACAACATGTGGAAAATGTTAAGGGGTATGAATACTTTTTCAAAGCACTGTAGCTAGATTATACAATGTTTTCTACAGTGTCCTGCCACACAATACACTGTCTTCTCCCAACAGGCCCACACTTTGGCTTGTGGGAGTGTTCCTAATCTTAAAAAGAGAAGTATGGGTTTATTTTTTTTTTTCATAATCATACTTACCTAGGTGGATGCAGCATCGGTCCAATGCTGCAGCTGTCCCTCGGCGCCTCTACACTGAGAACTGAGCGATCGAACACCACTGATGGCTCGGTTCTCACAGATCCCCAAGCAGCTCCCTCCTCACTCACTGCAGCGCTGAGCTGTGGAGGGGCGGGGAACGGCTGTCTCAGGCTCTCAGCGGCTCACTGAGAGGCCAAAATGTGTGTCAGTCAAGGAACCTGGCAGATCCAGACTCCCATTGTCGGGATGATGCGGTGCCTGGCACTTGCGCAGTAAGCTCTGAATTCAGGACACACTGAGTGTGCCGTAATTGCAGAGAGAACTGTGTCGTGATGGTGACTCCCATGCTCATGCACAGAAGTGATGGGTTTGTAGCCCTCCATTCAAACAACCAGAGAGCATGAACCAAGAAGTAAGACCTAGCAAAGATGGAAGAGCTGAGAGTGGTGACTGCTCAGTTATGGAAGGCCCAGTTTGAACGGCAAGTCTGTCATAATGTGCTAGTATGCTGTGCACACTAGCACAAAATGGCACAAACCTGTGGGGGATACACTTAAAAAAAATGTTTGTAGAGCTTACTACCGCTTTAAGAACACATACACTGGAGTGTGCACTGCAAACTAAGTCCTGCTAGAAATGAGGTAACAAATCCAAAAAAGTGTGAATGCAATAAACAAATGTCTTACCTTAAAAGGCAAATAATAAATATCTCTGGCTTGAAATCTAGAGCGCAGCGGTGGGTCAAGAGGATTGCCAGTGTACTTGGGCACCGGTAGCCCTAAAGCAATTACTCGAAAATCTTCACTAACACGTACAATCTTCCACGTATCCAGCTCCTCCTTACTGTGTTCCTGAAAATAAAAGTAAATTAATCAATAATTAGCAATGGTTCACCTCTGTACAGAAATCAAACAACAATGGGAAGAAGAAAGATAATTTACAAAATTCCAGTATTATTTGAAAGCGACACCAGTCTCTGAAGATAATTTTCCGTTACATTTTCGAACATGTGCCCTATCAGATTGTGTCACAATTGCAGCATTACAATACAATCCTGAAAACCTTCAGGTAAAGTGTGGTAACCGATCTACTACTGTGTAATAAAATGATTGCAAAGCAGTAAAAAATGCTTCAATACCTACTTTTTACCATGTTACCTTGAATTTGTTGCAGAAACACAAAGATAATGTGCCTTTAAAATAGGCTGAGATTTTCACGTACAACCGCAATTCCAATAAAGATGGGGCACTGTGTATAATCTACAGAATGTAATGATTTGCAAATCTTGTAAACCCATAATTTATTCACAATAGGAAATAGAAAACAGATGTTTAAAGTGAGGAAATGCACAATTTTAGGGGCAAAAAAGGTCATTTTGAAATTGATGGCAGCAAAAAGTTGGGAAAGGGCAACAAAAAGTTGTCAAAGTAAATGGTACTAACAAGGAAGAGCTGAAAGGACATTTTGCAACTAACCAGGTTAATTGGCAAACAGGTCAGCAGCATGACTGGGTATAAAAAGGGCATCTTAGAGAGTCAATGTGTCTCAGAAGTAAAGATATGCAGAGGTCCACCAATCTGTGAAAAGCTGAGTCTAAAAATTGTCAAACAATTTCAGAATAAAGTTCCTCAACATAAAATTTAAGAATTTAAATATATCATCATTTACAGTACATAATATCATCAAAATATTCTGCGAATCGAGAGAAATCTCTGTGCGCAAGGGACAATATTGAACGCCCGTGATCTTCAAGCATGATTCTGTGATGGACATCACTGCATGGGCTCAGGAATACTTCCAAAAATCACTACCCATGAACACAGTTCAGTGGGCCATCCAAAAATGCAAGGTAAAGCTCTACCATGCAAAGACATATCTGAACATGTCATCTTCTCAGGACAAAAGCTCATTTAAAATGGCCTGCTGCAAAGTGGAAAACTGTTCTGTGGTGAGACAAATCAAAATGTGGCATCCTTTTTTGGCAACCGTGGGCACCACAACCTCTGGACTAAAGAGAAGAGGACTTTCCAGCTTGTTATCAGCATTCAGTTCAAAAGTCTGCATCTCTGTTGGCATGGGGGTGCATTTGTGTGTATGGAATGGGCAGCTTATACATCTGGAAAGGCACCATCAATACTAAAAGATATATCCAGATTTTAGAGCGGGATATGCTCTTATCCAGACATTTCAGGGAAGGCCTTGCATATTTCAGCAAGACAATGTTAAACCGCATACATATAGTTACATAGTAGGTGAGGTTGAAAAAAGACACAAGTCCATCAAGTCCAACCTATGTGTGTAATTATATGTCAGTATTACCTTGTATATCCCTGTATGTTGCAGTCATTCAGGTGCTTATCTAATCGTTTTTTGAAACTATCGATGCTCCCCGCTGAGACCACCACCTGTGGAAGGCAATTAGACATCCTTGCCGCTCTTACAGTAAAGAACCCTCTATATAGTTTAAGGTTAAACCTCTTTTCTTCAAATTTTAATGAGTGGACACATGTCTTGTTAAAATCCCTTCCGAGAAAATGTTTTATCCCTATTGTGGGGTCACCAGTACGCTAATTATAAATTGAAAATAATATCCCTTCTCAACTGTCTCTTCTCCAGAGAATAAATTCAGTGCTCGCAACCTTTCTTTATAACTAATGTCCACCAGACCCTTTATTAGCTTTGTTGCCCTTCTTTGTACTCGCTCCATTTCCAGTACATCCTTCCTGAAGACTGGTGCCCAGAACTGGACAGCATACTCCAAGTGCGGCCGCACCAGAGTCTTGTAGAGTGGGAGAATTATCGCTTTATCCCTGGAGTTAATCCCTTTTTTAATGCATGCTAATATTCTGTTTGCTTTTTTAGTAGAAGCTTGGCATTGCATGCCATTGCTGAGCCTATCATCTACTAGGACCCCCAGGTCCTTTTCCATCCTAGATTCCCCCAGAAGGTTCTCCCCCTAGTGTATAGATTGCATTCATATTTTTGCCACCCAAATGCAGTATTTAAAATTTTTCTACATTAAGTTAAAACTCATTTGCCATGTAGTTGCCCAACCCATTAATTTGTTCAGATCTTCTTGGAAGGTTTCCACATCCTGCGGAGAAGTTATTGCCCTGCTTAGCTTAGTATCATCCACAAACAGAGATTGAACTGTTTACCCCATCCTCCAGGTCGTTTATGAACAAATTAAAAAGGATTGGTCCCAGCACAGAACCCTGTGGGACCCCACTACCCACCCCTGACCATTCTGAGTATTCCCCATTTATCATAACCCTCTGAACTCGCCCTCGTAGCCAGTTTTCAATCCATGTACTGCATCTATGACAACAGAATGGCTGGTAGAAGAGTCTGGATGGTTAACTTGCCTGCCTGCAGTCCAGATCTTTCACCAACTGAGAATATTTGATGCATATTGAAGCAGAAAATACAACAGCATTTAGAATACTACTGTATATCAGGCAAGAATGAGACAATATTCCTCTCTCCAGCAACTGGTCTCCTCAGTTCCCAAATGTTGACAGCGTGTTGTTAAAAGAAGAGGAAATGCTGCCATCAAGTTTTTATGTACCGTATTTTTCGCACCATAAGACGCACCCTTCCTTCTCTGAGCTGGCCACACAGCTGTCAGCCAATTGCGAGCTCCTATCTCTCTACAGTGACTCCCCTGTTGATGATATCCTGCTCGTCAGTCCTGCCTACTTAAGCCATCCAGCCCAGATGATCTCTGCCTTCGCCTTGGTCAACATCACAGAGACTCTCACCTGCGTGCCTGTTAAAGACTTGCTTGGCTGACATGCCTTCTGGCTCCAGATCCTGCTTGCTGTTCTACTACGCTGATCCCTGGCTCCCCGACTTTCTGGCTTGTCTGACTATCCGTTCCAGTTACCTAACTTTGGTTTTGTTTTGGCTACGTTTGTTCTATTTACTTTTATTATTAACCCCTCCCCGACCACTGCACGCCGATGTACGTCGGTAGAATGGCACGGGTGGGCAAATGGGCATACCTGTACGTCCTGCCCTCCCCGTGGGTGCTATCACGCCGCCCCCAATCCCCCCCCCCCCCGTGCCCATGGTGGTCAGTCTCCAGGGCGAGACCAATGATTTATGGTCTGGCGATCGCTCCCAGCAACTGAAAAGTAAGTGTAAACACAGGCAGGAGGAAGTGATGTCATCTCTCCTCGTGGAGTCTTTTGGATGAGAGAGAGAGAGAGAGAGAGAGAGAGAGAGAGAGAGAGAGAGAGAGAGAGAGAGAGAGAGAGAGAGAGAGAGAGAGAGAGAGAGAGAGAGCGCATCTAATCGTGAGTTACACCAACAGCACACTCACTGACACTAGCACACATACCCTGTTTCCCCGAAAATAAGACCTAGCGTGATTGTCGGTGATGGCTGCAATATAAGCCCTACCTCGCAAATAAGCCCTACCATAAAAATAAGACCTAGGGGTTATTTGGGGGGTAGGGCTTATATTGCAGCCATCACCGACAATCACGCTAGGTTTTATTTTCGGGGAAACAGGGTAGGTACACTTTCCACCCCGCAGATCGCCCCCAGTTAACCCTTTCACTCCCTGTCACTGTCACCAATTGCAGTTTTCAGATTTTTCACTGATCACTGCATTGGTGTCATTTGTGACTTCAATAAGTGTTAGGGCAGTTAGTAGTAGCCCCCATTAGGTCTAGGTTACCCCCTAAACCCCCCTAATAACGGTTTAAAGCCTTGATCGCCCCAGTTAACCCTTTCACCCCCTGTCGCCAGTGTCACTAATTGATCGCCATATTTGTGTCACTGGTGACGCTAGTTAGTCAGGTGATTAATTTCACTGTCAGGTTTTTATAGCCTCAGGTACCCCCATATATTACCTAATAAAGATTTTAACCCCCTAATTTCCCCCTAGTTAACCCTTTCACCCCGTCACCAGTGATCACTGTATTAGTGTTACGGGTGACGCTGGTTAGTTAGTTTGCTTTTTATAGCATCAGGGTGATATAAGTTAGGTTTTAGTGTCAGATAGGGTCTGCTTTCCCCCAGGCAGCGTCAGGTTAGTGTCAGTATTGCTAACACCCACGCATGCACCATACACCTCCCTTAGTAGTATAGTGTCTGAACAAATTAATATCTGATCAGATCTAACTAGCGTCCCCAGCAGTTTAGGGTTTCCAAAAACGCAGTGTTAGCGGGATCAGCCCAGATACCTGCTAGCTCCTGCGTTTAGCCCCTCCGCCCAGCCCACCCAAGTGCAGTATCACTCGATCAGCTTTTTTACCTGTGAGTCTCACTAGTGTACCAGTAAATTTAGAGCCCAAAATGGCAAATAGAAGGTCAAGAGGCCTACACGTTTCTGAGCATGACAGATAGTTAAATGGAAGTCACTCATCTGTCAGATTCAGGCTCAGAATACGAACCTGTAGACAGCAGCTGCACCCTGACAGATGGCTCTGACAACGGAGTTGTGGTCCCTACCAAGGTCAGGCGTACCAGACCCCGATCTTCTTCTGCTGTCATTGAGGTGCAAGAACCGCAGGTCCCTCGTATGGAGCAGAGAAGTACCAGCGCCGCTATTCCTTCTGGTGAACTGGCAAGCACCAGCGGCCTAGTATACCCTGGTCATAGATCCAGCACTGCAGTATCATGTGGTGACGTGGCGAGTCCCATAAGTGCAGTTCAAGCTGGCGAGGTGGCAGGCACGAATAGTGTCCTGCTGCCACCAAGAAGACAAACACAGGTCCGTCAAGCCCATAGTGCCCTTCCTGCTGCATTCGCCAATCCTAATTGGGAACCCACCACTTCTGCAGCACCAGTACTTCCCCCATTCACTGACCAACCCAGCATTCAGGTGGAAACAGTTGATTTTACGTATTACACTGTTTTTCACCGAAGATCTCTATAGATCTATTGTGGACCAAAGCAATTTGTATGCTGGTCAATTCATCGCCGCTAATCCCCAGCTGACCCTTGCCAGAGAATGGAAACCAATTACGGTTCCGAATTTAAGACCTTTCTGGGCCTATCCCTCCTCATGGGTATAACTAAAAAGAGTGAGTTGCGGTCATATTGGTCCACTGACCAAATTCACCATACTCCCGTATTCTCTGCTTCCATGGCCAGGGCACGATACGAGCAGATTTTGCGGTTCATGCTATTCAACGACAACAAACTGTCATCCTCGGGGGGGGGGGATACGATTGGCTCTACAAAATTCGGCCCCTCATAAAAAATGTCTGCGTTGCTCAGTCCCTGATTACGTTTTCTGGCCGCTTGTCTTTCAAACAGTATCTTCCCAGCAAGCGTGCCAGATATAGGGTCAAGATGTATAAGCTCTGTGACAGGGCCACAAGCTATACATATAGTTTTATGGTTTACGAAGGAAGAGATATTCACGTAGAGCCGCTGAACTGCCTATATTACATAGGGAGTGCATAGGGAGTGCTGGTAAGATTGTGTGGGACTTGGTGTCGGCCTTATTCGGAAAGGGGTACCACTTGTATGTGGACAATTACACAAGCGTGCCACTTTTTAGTCACTTGTTCAATTGTTCACTTGTTCAATCAACAAATTGGAGCATGTGGCACTGTGCAATCTAATCAGCAGCTTGTAGATGCCCGTCTTAGGCTGGGGGAGAGAGCCTGCTTGAAGTGTAATAACTTGCTCGCTGTGAAGTGGAGGGATAATAAGAATGTTTTCGTTCTTTCCTCCCTTCACGCAGACACGACAGTCCAAATTCCTACGGTGACTGGTGTTGTGGAGAAACCCCTCTGTGTCCAAGAAAATAACCTTAATATGGGAGGGGAGGACCTCAACGACCAGTTGTTGGCGCCGTACCCAATTGCCCGTAAGGCCAGACGCTGGTACAAAAAAAAAGTGTCTATTTATTTAAATTGGCTCTGCTGAATGCTTTTGTGCTATACAAAGCTTCAGGACGAACTGGATCCTTCCTTAAATTCCATGAAGAGATCATAAGAGCCCTTCTGTTTCCAGACGGTGCTCTGGCCCAACTTCCCAATCCAAATGCAGTAAGCCAGCTGCATGAGGGGCATTTTCCGTATGTCCTCCCTGGTACCCCTATCCAACGAGCCCCCCAAAGAAAATGTTGTGTCTGTAGAAAGCGTGGATATAGGTGTGACACCCGCTATTTTTGTCCCTCCTGCACTTTGCACTGGTGAATGTTTTGAACGCTACCACTCACTAGTGGAGTTTTAGCGTAGGGTACGGCACTTCACAGACTAAGACACACTTGCACAGGGTCTCCAAAGATGCCATCGCATTTTGAGAGACCCGAACCTGGAACCGTTACAGTTAAAAAAAAAAAAAAAGTGTTAAAAAAAAATAGTTGTCGTTTTATTATTCTCTCTTTCTCTATTGTTTTGCTCTTTTTTACTGTATTCTACAATGCAACGTTTTATTGTTACTATGTTTTATCATGTTTGCTTTTCAGGTATGCAATTCTTTTATACTTTGCTGTGTTTTATTGTTAACCATTTTTTTTGTTTTCAGGTACGCCATTCAGCTGCAGCACAGGTTTATTTATCTTGACAGCAACAGCGTTTGCTCCCACTATATGTAAAGCCTTGACTCCAGCGCTGTCGGAGGTAATTTCACCACCACAGTTAAAAAAAAAAAAAGAGCATATATGCTGAAGCATGGGGGCAGGGGTGGAGGAGCGATTTTCTCCTAACATTAGGGGCGGATACCCCCATGCTTCTGCCTATATTTTTTAGGCACAGATTGCGTTAAAAAGAATTATTATTTTTACTATGTTTTATTGCATTTGCTTTGCAGGTGTGGCCAGTCTTACTGTTATACTGTAATATTACTTTGTTTTATTGTTAACCATCATTTGCTTAGCTGGTACACCATTCAGCTGCTGCACTGATTTATTTATCTTGACAGCAACAGCGTTTGCTCCCACAATATACATAAATCAGCGACTCCATCGCTGCAGGAGGCGATTTCACCACCACAGTTAAAAGAAAATGGTGCATGTATGCCCATTATTACAAGTGGGTAGATGAAGGGCGGTATTCTAATGGTGGGCATACCCACCCATCAGTCTCTCTTTTTTGTTGCTGCATGAAAAAAAGAACATTACAATGTATGCCCAACAAGGACCAGCAACGTACTGGTATGTTGCTGGACTTTGAGTGGTTATACCAGAATGATGCCTGCAGGTTTAAGTATCATCTTGGTATCATTCTTTTCAGCCAGCGGTCGGCTTTCATGTAAAAGCAATCCCAATTAGCCTCTAGACTGCTTTTATAAACAGTGGGATGGAACGTCCCCCCCCCCCCCCCGTCTTCCATGGTTTTCTCTGGCTATCCTGTCCCAACAGGGAACCCAAGAATGCAGCCGATGGTTCCGACAGCTGACCATAGAGCTGATCAGAGACCAGAACGGCTCCAATCATCTCTATGGCCTAAGAAACCGGAAGCTACGAGCATTTCACGAGTACCTGTCACTACCTATTGCTATCATAAGGGATATTTACATTCCCTGAGATAACAATAAAAATGATTAAAAAAAATAAAAATTAAAAGAAATTAAATATAAAGAACCCCTGTCCCCCCCCTGCTCACGCGCAAAGGCATACTTTCCAAAATGGGGTCATTTGGGGGGGAGGGGTTTGTGCTATCTGGGCATTTCATGGCCTCCAAAACTGATAGGCAGTGAGGAGTGAGATCACCATTTTACACCCTTAGAAAGCCTGAAGGCAGTGACTGGTTTTCAGGGTCCTGTAAGCAGTTAGACTGACAAAAAGTTCCACACATGTGGTATCGCCGTACTCAGGAGAAGCAGCAAAATGTATTTTGGGGTGTAATTCCACATATAACCATGGCGTGTTTCAACAATATATCATTCAGTGACAACGTTGTATAAAAAAAATAAAAAGAAATTGTGATTTTCCCGAAACTTGTGGAAAAATATAAAATATTCCATGGACTCAACATGCCTATCAGCAAATAGCTTGGGGTGTCTACTTTCCAAAATGGTGTCATTGGGGGGGGGGGGGGGGGGGGGGGTTGTGCTATCTGGACATTTCATGGCCTCCGAAACTGTGATAGGTAGTGAGGAACTGAAATCACAATTTTACGCCCTTAGAAAGCCAGAAGGTGGTGATTGGTTTTCGGGGTCCTGTACACGACTAGGCTCCCAAAAAGTCTCACACATGTGGTATTCCCGTACTCAGGAGAAGCAGCAGAATGTATTTTGGGGTGGAATTTTACATATGCCAATGGCACTTAAGAGCAATATATCAACTTTGGCATGTGTGAGCAATATATCATTTAGTGACAACGTTGTGTAATTTCTTTATTTTTTTTGTCATTTTTCAATCACTTGTGACAAAAAAATAAAATATTCAATGGGCTCAACATGCCTCTCAGCAATTTCCTTGGGGGGTCTACATTCCAAAATGCGGTCATTTGGGGGCGGGGGGGGTTGTACTGCCCTGACATTTTAGCACCTCAAGAATTGAGATAGGTAGTCAAACTAAAAGCTGCGTAAATTCCAGAAAATGTACCGTAGTTTGTAGACGCTATAACTTCTGCGCAAACCAATAAATATACACTTCTTGACTTTTTTTTTTACCCAAGACATGTGGTTGAATACATTTTGGCCAAAATGTACGACTAAAATGGAGTTTATTAAAAAAAAAATTATAACTAAAAGTAGAAAATATCTTTTTTTTTTTTCAATATTTTCTGTCATTTTCCATTTCGCAAAAAATAAAAATCGCAGAGGCAATCAAATACCATCAAAAGAAAGCGCTATTTGTGTGGAAAAAAGGACGCAAATTTAGCTTGCGTACAGCATTGCATGACCGCTCAATTACCAGTTAAATTGACGCAGTGCCAAAATTGTAAAAAGTGCTCTAGTCAGGAAGGGAGTAAATTCTTCCGAGGCTGAAGCGGTTAAGTGTGATTTAATTGTACTTCTGTCTCGTCTGATTCATACTTTTCTTCAGCAGGGACATGGAAGCTGGTCAGAGTTGATGGCAAGATGGATGGAGCCAAATACAGGGCAATATTCTAAGAAAACCTGTTATGCCGCGTACACACGATCGGAATTCTCGTAGGAAAAAACTCTGCCGGTTTTTCCGACGGAATTCCGCTCAAGCTGTGTTGCCTACACACGATCACACCAAATTCCGACGGTCAATAACACAGCGGCATAAAACACGTTCGAAAGCAGTATAAAAAGGGAAGTTTAATGCTTCCGAGCATGCGTCGAATTGTTTCCGAGCATGCATCGGAATTTTACGTGTCGGAATTGCATACACACTTTTGGAAAATTCAATAGAAAGGTTTTCCGTCGGAAAAATTGAGAACAGGTTCTCAATTCAAAGTTCGTTGGAAATTCTGACAGAAAAAGACCGTTGGGCATACACACGGTCGGAAAATCCGATGAAAAGCTCCCATCGGACTGTTTCCATCGGAAATTCCGACCCTGTGTACGCCGCATTAGAGTCTGCAAAAGACTTGAGACTAGGACGGAGGTTCACCTTCCAGCAGGACAACAACCAGACCTAAATCCAATTGAGAATCTGTGGCAAGACTTGAAAATTGCTGTTCACAGATGCTCTCCATCCAATCTGACAGGGCTTGAGCCATTTTTCAAAGAAGAATGGGCAGAAATTTCACTCTGGATATGCAAAGCTGGTAGACATACCCAAAAAGACTTGCAGCTGTAATTGCAGCAAAAGGTGGTTCTACAAAGTATTGACTCACACTTTCCAGATATTTATTTGTAAAAAATGTTGAAAACCATTTATCATATTCCTTCCAATTCACTATCACGTGACACTTTTAGTTGGTCTATAACATAAAATCCCAATAAAATTAATTTAAATTTTTGGTTGTAACATGACAAAATGTGGAAAATTTCTAGGGTTATGAATACTTTTTCAAGGCACTGTACAGACTGATTTTGCGGTTATGGGCTTAGTAAAACTTAAACTTCTTTTTACTGAAGCATACCTCCCTTTCGGTGGTGCAAAACAGGACGATAGATCATATTGCACTATCACATCATGCCCCAGTGACCATTTATCCGCAGCTATCTCTGTTACCTCTCGGGCAACAACTTGGTGTCTCAATAAGTCAATATTACAGAACCCAGAAGTCCATTCAGATTTGATCAAGGAAATGGGCATGCTCTTTGACCTCACTAAAAACTTGGTTAAAAACTTTGGGCTTCCTATGAATGCAACATGTATTTGATAATATACAGCCACAGACTCATGAAAGTGATATTAAGAGACCTCAGAACTCATCTCAAAACTTCAGGCTTTGGAATTACGTCATAAGAGCAGCAATTCATTTAGATGCCAAAATTACAAAAGTCAGGGACCACCTTGCTTTATTTTTTTTAAAAAACTTATGCGCAGCAGAAGTTTCTTTAAGAGTATGGAAACAAATGCAGTAGAGTGTTGGCGTATGCCCTATGAACAAATCGAATCATCAATTTTTTCTGCCGCAGGTACCAGAGTGCATATGACTACAGATCTCACTGAAAACTTCAAGTCTTATTTTACACACCTGTACAGCTTAAACTCGCCAATTCCGGATTCTCTACCAGCCTGTAAACTAGATGATATCAATTCATACCTGAAAGCTGCAGCCCTGCCTACCCTTACTACAGAAGAGCAGGAATCCTTAGCCAAACCCATCACTTCCGAGGAATTGATTGTTGCTCTAAATTCAACACGGAGTGGTAAAGCCCCCAGGACCGATGCCTTATGGTGCCCTATTATAAGTTATTTTTACCACAGCTCTCCCTATTTTCCTTAGAGTCGTTTAATGCTATCTTGAAGGGCCACACCATACCTCCGGACATGACCAAAGGCACAAATTTCTGTAATTCCAAAACCAGATAAAGGACCCCCTACTCTGTGCTAGTTACTCTTTACCAAATTGTGACCTAAAATTATTTTTTAAAAATTAAGTTAACCGGCTTAACCCCATCCTTCAACAGATTATTTGACTGATCGGCTACTAGGGAAGCAAGGGATAAATTAAATAAAAAAAATTATAAAATATAATTTCTAAAGCTAAAAAGCACACACTCTCCCCTCTACTCCTGTTGTCTACAGATGCAGAAAATTTTTTGATAGTGTCGACTGGTCCTTCATGCAAAGTGTATTCTTTTGGATTGGGCCTTCATGTGTCTATGGATCAAGGCCGTATACTCTGCACCCTTTCAATATTTGTACTGGTACCTGGCAGGGTTTCCCCTGTTACTATTAGATTTTATACTTGAGCATATAAAAGTACATGGAGATCTCTGGCAACAGAGCCCATGGTTGCCATCACAATGTTGCCACTTATGTGGATGACCTGCTTTTCTACAGTACAAATCCTATTATTTTAACACCCTAAAATGGCATTCAGGAGAGGAAATTTTAACTACAAAAAATGCTAAGTGCTGCGAAACTTGCCTAAACGCTAGGCACATTTAACACTTCAACATTTATCTATTTCAATGGTTCGAATAAATTGGAATTATGGCTAATGATATAAATACATGCCCAAACATCAAAAGCTGCTAAACTCGCCTAAACTGGTTTGAAAAAGCGCAGCTTAGATGAGTTTTTAATGCTGATTTTCTCCTGTCAGGAGAAACAGCATTTAGAATAAACCAGTGTGCATGCGGCTTTATAGTCAAACTAGATTCTAAAGCTGCAGATACAGCTATGACTTTTGATAGTAGCAAACAAATAAATCTAAATAGCAGCGCCTTGCAAGTGTCACTTATGTCCTAGGCCTTATATCGCTGATCTTCCAGTTTAAACTTTAGAAACAGATTGCCATTACCCTGTTGCTGTACAAGTAGCAAGACAAAGGTTTGTGTACAAACCAGCAACAGAGTTGTGGCACTTAGAGATACAAGCCATAGGTGGAAAGTTGGCACAGAAGGATCTTTTACACTAACTTTATTCCCCTTTTAAACTGATGTGATGTTGCACATAATGGCTTTATCTCATGCAAACTTCTCTTTCACCCAGAGGAATACACTGAATTATAATAATTTTATTTGGATATCTGTATACAATATACAGCATACAGTAGGTTTTGTGAACATTTTTTCCTGTACATTGATTTCTGTCGTTTACAGGTAATGCCCATAAAATGTGAAAAAAGACAGTTATTTTTTTTTTTTTAAACTCTTTATTTTAACATTTTGAACAACACATTTCATCTTTTACATTTAACTTATTTTGTCACAATAAAAAAAAAAAAAAAAAAGACAGTTATGACATGTAATTGTCATACACAAATATTGGCTCTGTGGAAAATGTTTTTCTTATATAGTGTTATTAAAATGTGCAATGCATCTAAGTCTACCAAAGTTCTGCTTGTGATTAAAGATCTTGGTTGCCATACTGTCTGGGCATTCCTATTACTATATGTAATCATATTAACTGCATGTATGGTACACTTATATTGATCCATTAGGATTTCATTAATAGTCATTTCATTTCTTACAATATTAAAATGAGCATTAATTGTCAGGCATATATAAATTCAAAATTCTAAATACTAACCACAACTTACAAAGCCATCCACGGCTCTGCCCCGAGCTACATCACCAATCTTGTCTCCAAACATATCCCAAACCGTCCTCTCCACTCTTCTCAAGATCTCCTCCTGTCAAGCTCTCTTGTTTCCTCCTCCCATGCTCATCTCCAGGATTTCTCCAGAGCCTCTCCCATCCTCTGGAACTCGCTACCTCAACCTGTCCGGCTATCCACTACTCTTGCTACCTTCAAGCGATCCCTGAAAACTCATCTCTTCAGGGAAGCCTATCATGTCTCCAACTAATCTTCTACCACTTCCATCAGCTCATTCCCCACAGTTACAACCTTTTGTATCACCTCCCCCACCCTATTAGATTGTAAGCTCTTCTGAGCAGGGCCCCCTTAATCCTCTTGTATTTTATTGTATTATAACTGTATTGTTTCCCTTTTTATATTGTAAAGCGCTGTGTAAACTGTTGGCGCTATATAAATCCTGTAATAAATAAATAAATATATTGTTAGCTATTTCTGGTTTCCATGGTAATTTCCCTCTCATGTTACTCTTTTAAATTAGTTTTTCTTCAAAAAGTATGCGTTTCTGTGGTAAGCCAATCTTTGTGAATTAAATTTTACATCCAAAATGCCTCAAAAATGAATGCACATCCTAAATTTGGCAGATATATCGTTTTAAATCTTTAAGGGAATCAAAATACATTTACAAATAATGCACAGAAATTAAAGTACTGTATGTGAAATAAATTGCAACCGTGTCCTGGCTATGAATATTTAAATATTCATATTTTTAATTCTTTAGGCAGCTGTAAACCTGAGTTCTGAGGAAAACAAAAACCCTCTCTTGCAATGGGGCTGCTCTGCACTTCAAGAGTTAAATGCTCCTTTATTTCTAGGGTACCACAGAAAGAGAAATTTTGACTTGCCTGTAAAATCCATATCTTGGAATACAGTACAAGACACTGGTAAAGTAATCAAAGACCCTAGTCTTAGGCTCATACTTTCAGGTGATCAGACACTGCCAAGCTTTCAAGGAGACACCCACTGGGCACCTCCCCTATAACCCTACCCCATTTCATGAACCCTCAGTTTTGAAGAAAAAATGCAGAGAATGCCAAGGAATGGAAGTGAGGGTGGGCTGTGTTTTGTACTGTACTCCAAGATATGGAATATACAGGTTTGTCAAAATTCCTCTTATCCTCACTGTATTTCCTGTTACCGACACAGCTTGCCTCTGACTGGTCTTGTCTCCATTCCTGGCTTTGACCCTCTGCTTGCTCCATTGACCCCGCTTCTGCTTGCTGATCCATGTATGACCTTCGGCTTGCTCTTGGATTCCGCTGCTGCCTGATTATCAATGTATGACCTCGGTTTACTCTTGACTCTGCTCACTGCTTTACCCCAGGCTGACATTCTGTGTATGACAACTGGCCAGGCTCCTAACTCTGCTTTTGACCCACTTTTCCAGCCACCATCCAGCAGATATTGCATCACTCAGCCTGTCACAGCTGGAAACCCCTGCTTCTTTGGGCATAGCACTCCCTGTTACCACCTTCAGGGGTGCCCTGCACTCAGCCATGGAGGTAGCATCTGCAGCAGGCATATTATGAGTTGCTGTAGCAGAGGACATCGTTAGGTTTTGTAAGCGACCCTCCAACTGGAAATATCTATCTTGTAGGCTCATCACTGCTTGGGTAAGGGCTGGTACTTGCTGGCACAAAGCCTTGAGTCCCCTTTCATTTTATCTTCTCTATTCTCATTTAATTTTTCTCCCTTCAATTCTACTCTGTGCACTGGGTTGTGTGGGAGCCCATGCTAAACTAAATAACCATATATTTGCTTTATTTATTCTATTTTCATTCCATCCCAATAGCCCCCCGTGTCCGCCCCCAGGGGATCACCCTATTATAGGGTGTCTCAATTGTAGCCGTCTGTTGCCATAAGGGCCTTCATTGGTGAGTCACGTAGGACTTGGTCCAAAAACTCCAAATCAAATGTATTATTCATTTTTTTGGTTGCTTTTGTTCTCATTGTTGTCATGACTTTGTAATTATGAAACTGTATTCTTCTATAGATGTTTTGGGTGACGCCTCCCGAAGAAGCGGCATAGACCGCAAAACTTGTCGAGGAACACATCTATGCCCACATCACTAGGTCTCCACATACCTGTGGGGGCCCTTAAACCAAAAATGTCCTCAATGTTATTGTCATGAATTTCTTCAACAATTACTTACTTGTTTTGTTGTTAATATGGTATTGTTTATCTTTTTTGTAATAAATACCATATTTTTTTTATAATCCCTTGTTGTACAATTGGGTACCAAAATAGTCCTAACTACCACTGATGGTCGAGGGCCATGCTTGGAGTAGCCCCTGACTTATCTCCCTCTTCCTCACTATACAATGATAGGATGATGGTACCTAACCCTATCTAATGTACTTTTTGAGGCAATATCTCTCAAGGAGCCTTTAAGAGTGTCTCAAACTTTCAATCTGAAGAATCTTTGCAAGAAGAAATATTTTCATAAGTGACAGTGAGATGTGTTGTTTAAGACTGAGATGGCAGGATCAACTACAGAAATAGACCACTGTTTTGTGAACTCCTTTTCCACTGTATAAAGTTCAACAAAGATTTTGGGAGGAGTGAAAATCCTTTCTGGAGTGATCCAATTGTCATAGATTGCACACTCTATCTGCTCATGAACAGCAAATGTTTTTTTTATGGCTTTTACACGTCACTTTGTACCCAAAGAGGGATGGTGACACAGAGGAGAATGAAGCTACACAAATAAAAGGCATTTGCGGATGGCAGCAGTGAGTTTTCCACATTAACAAGCATGCTGTGTGAAGCTCCATCTTCTATAATGAGGCAATCTGGGGAAGAGAAATCTTCCACAGCTTCCTCCAACACTGCCTTAATGTTCTTTTTATTCCCTTCTGAGTCTGCCTTATGTAGGGCAAGCTTTCTGGGATCCGATTCAGGGGTAGAAAAATGGGAGTAGAAGAGGCACAGCGTTTTTTTAAACATTAGGCAAAGATGTCCGTATTAAAGGGTAATAAACCTAAAACCAATAATATAATTTATAGAAGCTTACAAATCATTAGATGTAGCGGCTACATTTGTTTTCTCCTTTTGGGCAATACCAAGCCTCCTATGTTATACAGACACCACTCTGGATGAATGAGCACAGGGCCAGATTTGCACAGAAGCATTGTCAGTCCGGGGGAAGGTTAGTGTTACAAGTACTAGCAGGTTTAAAAAACAGTAACAAATTGAAGCTGAACTCTAGCTAATACCTTATCGCCCTTCACAGCAAACATTTTTCTTTTTGGGATAAAAGGTTTTACATAAATAAAACTATTTTAAGCACCCCTGCCAGTGTTAAATGGTCCGTCTCATCCCGGCAACTGCAAGAGAGCTTTCTGTTGAGAAACAACAGACTTACTGGCTGGATCACCAGATGAAAATAGAAGAAAGAAAGCGAGTACAGTCTGCTGATTCATTATGTTGAAGGTACATCTCTCTCATACTCAAATACTGACTCATAATGTTCAGGGCCTGAATTCCCCTACAAAACGTGCCATGGCCTTTCAATCATATTACAAATTGAATATAGACATCCTGCTTCTTCAGGAGACTTATTTCTCCAACGCCTCCACACCCAAATATTTGAATGCTAAATATCCTACATTTTATCTATCTAATGGACCTGAGAAAAAAGGGGGGTGGCGATTTGCATTGCAAAAAATGTTCCATTTATTCCAACCAAAGTTCTAACAGATAAAGAAGGGAGATACGTTATGGTAGTGGGGTATATAAACGAACGTATAATGACCCTAGTCTCATACTATGCCCCTAATACAGGTCAAATACAATTTTTTGAGGACATGTTTAAGGTATTAATTCCACACATGCAGGGTTATATATTATTAGGGGGAGATAGTAATGTTTCTCTTGACCAGACCCTAGATAGAACCAATTCCCATAAACCTGTTTTGAAACATACCCCCAAGCAAGGATGTACATTGGCTCGGATGTTACATCATTATGATCTTATAGACATCTGGAGGGACCTCAATCCCTCCACCAAAGATTACACTCACTATTCCCATGTCCACAAGACGTATTCGCGTATTGACCATTTGTTTACGCTCTCGTCACTTCTTCCCTCAGTGGTCACAGACAAAATTTTATCCTCTTCGTGGTCGGACCACTCTCCGGTTACAGTCTCACTTGCTGACATATGGACAAGACCTAAACCTTCAGCGTGGCGCTTGAATGTTTCGCTATTAAATGACCCTATCATATTTTCTGAAATTGAGACTGCCCTAAGACATTTTTTTTACTGAAAATAGAACCATTGATACCTCCCCTTCTATTAATTGGACAGCTCATAAAGCCGTGATTCGTGGCCTATTAATTCAAATAGCCTCCAGGACCAAACGGAATTACGACAAACAATTACAACAACATGAGAGTGAGCTGCAAAACGTTATTCAGGAACAAAAATCTAATCCTAAACAAGACTTGCGACGTAAGATTGATAAAGCGCGCACTACTTTGAATATTAGTCTCACTACTAGAGCTGAGAAATATTTGCGTTGGTCTAGACATCGCTTCTATACGTTGGGTGATAGACCCTCTACGCTACTAGCCAGGAAACTTACCCCTAGACCTTATAACCCTGCTATGCCAAAGATAAGGACACATGAAGGGAAATTGACCCAGAATCCGGAGTCGTTTATAATAGAATTTTCTAAAAAAAATTCTAATCTATATAAAAAAAACAGGTCCGTTTCCAATATTTCAGGCAGATAAATTCTTTCAAGACATCCCCCTCCCACGGTTATCGCAGGAACATATGGATTTAATGGAGGAAGATTTCACTGAGGGAGAAATAGTATTAGCAATAAAAAGTTTAAACCCTTCCAAAGCTCCTGGTCCTGATGGCTTTTCTGGCCACTATTATAGAAAATTTGCTCATGTTTTGACACCTCATTTATGCTCCTTTTTTAATGCCATAAAAAAAAAAGAAAGACTATTACATTACCTGAGAATAATGCCTTCATACATGTAATTCCTAAACCTGGGAAAGATCATGGGGATCCTGCTAATTACTGCCCAATATCACTTATTAACGTTGACCTTAAAATAATGACCAAAATCTTAGCGACTAGAATAAATACTTTCTTATCTAAGTATATACATCCAGATCAAGTAGGTTTTGTCCCTGGTCGTCAAGCCCCCGACCAAACTAGAAGACTAATAAATGTTATTTCAGCGGTCAAATCGAATTGGGACAATCAAGGCGAACGCAAAGGGATGCTACTTGCATTGGATCTTTGTAAAGCGTTCGATTCTGTGACATGGGATTACATTAATTATGCCTTGAAAGGCTATGGATTCGGACCTGGTTTTTTATCTATACTGCGGACATTATATACCTTACCAACTGCTAAGCTCCTGATGAAAGGTTTTAGATCACACAACATAGATATCCACAGAGGGACGAGGCAAGGTTGCCCTCTATCCCCTATTTTATTTATTTTAGCTCTAGAACCCTTAGCGGTTAAGTTAAGAAATCACCCAGACCCATTTGTTAAAAAAAAAAGAAATCACCCAGATATAAAGGGCATTTACTGTGGAGATAGGGTACACAAATGTGCCCTCTTTGCAGACGATATCTTAATGTTCCTTTCGTCCCCAATCACATCGCTACCGAACTTGTACAAAACCGTACACCAATTCACGACCATATCTGGTCTCCAAATAAATCATAATAAATCTGAGGCGTTAAATCTTTCCCTGGACCCTCAAGAGATGCATCTCATTCAGAAATCTTTTCAGTTTAAATGGCAGAAAGAAGCCCTCCCGTACCTGGGAATTTTTTTAACCCCGTCAATTCAAACAATGTACCAGGCCAATTACCCTCCTTTATATAAGAAACTGTCAGAAGATCTTTTAAAATGGGCTCTCAATCCTCCATCATGGTTCGGCAGACTGTACACGATAAAGATGAATCTTTTACCTCGCTTGTTATATTTGTTCAGAACGCTTCCTATTGCAATTCATAAACCTGATCTTAATGTTATACAGAATAAGATTGTGAAGTTTATTTGGGGGGACAAGAGACCCAGAGTGAATAAGCACACCCTCTTCACTCCCAAATCTAGGGGAGGTTTAGGGGTTCCAGATCTGTCTAAATATTTCGAAGCTGCACAGATGGCTCAGTTAATTCGTTCCCACTCCTCACACACTCAACCATCTTGGATGCAAATTGAATCATCCTTCAACCCTTCTGTTCCAATTAGTCACATGATGTGGCTCAATATGAAAAACAGACCGATTATAATGTGCCCTACTCTGTCTTATGCTTTGAGCCTATGGGACAGATTGTCAAAACGTTTTGCATTCCGATCTGCCTTTAGACCTCTTGCCCCATTATTTGGCAACCCTGACTTCACCCCGGGTCTTGATCCTCGAGAGTTTGCTTGGTGGACTAATAAGGGCTTATTACGTATTGCCGACCTGTGTGATCATAGGAATGTCTTATCAAAACGTACTATGAAAGAAAGATATAAACTCCCTGACACAGAATTATACCACTATCTTCAGATTGTAAATTTTATTAAGTCTATCCCTCACCTCGATGGAATGTTTATGCAAATTCTTCGATAAGTATACAGGTCACATCTCGGAAATATATCGTATCTTGTCCTCAAAATCTGAAAAACTGTTTTACATTGCTTAAGTGGGAAAGGGATTTAGAGATATCATTGGATATTGATAAATGGATTAAGTTAGCGCAAACCACCTCAAAGTCATTAATCAATACTTCTCTCATAGAAGCGAATTACAAGGTTTTACTGAGATGGTACATGGTGCCAGTAAAAATGGCTAAATTTGTTCATAACTTATCTCCTTTATGTTTTAGAGGATGTGGTAAAGAAGGAACAATTTATCATACATGGTGGTTATGTCCCAAGGTCCGCCGTTTTTGGATACGAGTTTATAACTTTATCTACTCCCTAACCCAGATAAATCTTATTAGATCTCCACTACAGGCACTATTGGGAGAAAAACTAGTAAATATTCCACGGCACAAAAAAAAAGCTCATATCATTTATATTTACAGCTTCCAGAATTGCTGTGGCTAAATCCTGGAGATCACCTGTGATCCCATTTGACTTAGTGAAAGCTAAATTATCCTTGATTATGATTAATGAACGCCTCTCAGCTATCTTGAACGACAATTTGTCAATCTTCAAATTGGTTTGGGAGCCATGGATGAATTATTTATCTGAAAGTTCCTGATCTCCTGTTATACATATATAATAGTTGTCAGGGGTGCACTCCTCCCCTCCCCCCCCCCCCTCCATATTTTCCCTCTATCTTTCCTTCTACTCCTTTTCTTCTTTCCTCCCTTTTTTCTTTTTCTATAAATTTTTTGTGAGATATGTTTAACTGAACTAAGTACTGAATATCTGTATATTCATAACAGGTTCCACTAATGTAATGTTCCTGCTTTGCTTGGTCTAATCATACACCCTTATTTGGCATTTGTTTTTATGTAATGCTTATTGTTCATTTTGTTTGTTACATACAATAAAAACTATAGAAAGAAAGCCTAGAAAAGGAAACAAATACAGCCATCACATCAAAGAATTGGTAAGCTGCAATTTAATAAATGTTTGCTTTTGGATTTAACACTTCTTTAAATCTATTTGCCCAAGGAATAGGGACACAGGTGTAGAGATATAACATTTCCAGAAATTGTAAAACCATGAGAAAAAAATAAAATTTTATCTTCAGAAAAAATAAATATAATAATTGACATAGACAGCAGGACTCGGCCCCGCCCCAGCTCCTGTGTCACTGGATTTGATTGACAGCAGCAGGAGCCGATGGATCCTGCTGCTATCAATCTATCCAATGAGGACCAGAGACCGCAGCTGAAGCCGCAGGGCTCGTGCTCGTTCCTGAGAACGAACGGTTTCAGGTGAGAAAAAGGGGGGCTCTGGGGGGAAGCTGCAGCACAGAAGGTTTTTCACCTTAATGCATAGGATGCATTAAGGTGAAAAACCTGGAGACTTTACAACACCTTTAACTGACCAGACTATATGTTAACATTATGTGGTGATGGTGGAGAACATCATTAGGACTCATTTACAGGTTATAAAGATAAACAAAATTTGTCAGACAAATTTACTCTCTTGTACATAGAAAGGAAAAAGCAGGGCGCCAGATCAGTGTGGGTACAAGAAAACAATACTTTATTATATGTAGGGTAACCTAACCTGTATAATGCTCCAGTGGCAGGGCCGCATGCAATGACAGCTCTCTCCAGACTAGCTAAGCCAACAGCAGCTGCAGGGCATCAGAAGGGACCCGCTGGTGGATGGACTTGGCAGTGTCTCCCCCACGCTCCTGCCAGCTGACAGGTGCTGTGAATGACACACTGATCTGGTGCCCTACTATTTTCCTTTTCATATACATTAGAGATTTCCCATATCTTGGCAGGGAGCAGCTGGAGCCCATGTGTCCTAGTCGTCCTACATCCCCTACTGTTCATCAAACCAGTGTTGTCTCTCTTACGGACCTGTTATCATCATTGGCTGACCTTGGCTTGTTTTTTGTTGTGTTGAGCACTGACACTACTTATATATTACTTACAGCTGTTTTTTTAAATTGACCCTCTTACCTGTCATTTAGGGCCTGAGAGGACCGAAACTATCATCTCCTGTATCCAAAAAATCACCCAACTGTAGGAGGTACATGATAGAGCCCACAAGCAAACAAAACTGGAGCCTTTCCTCTGTAGTGCCCCTTAGTAGCAGAAATACATATTTTTTTTTTTTTTGAGAAGTACAGTGTTAATTGAATTGTATTTCAGGATTTGCTTGTCTTCAGCAGAGGGGGTGAATAGAAAGAGAGGTATGGGTGGCGCTGCCTGATAATTAGAATGTGATATCCATAAGAAAATAGGAAAATAAAATACCAAATAAAAAAATCGAAAGGTAAAAAATAAAAGATATAATGAAGTGACCGTATGCTGTCTTTTTAAATTGAGTAATACAGCATGTGCATCTCAGACCATTGTCACCTCTTAAAATTTGATGTGACCAAAGAACTCAAAACCTGAAAAGAAGAATATGTGCACCCTGTCTCTTTAATAAAAGTCCTGTCTGGAAAAATAATAATTGTAGCACTTATATCATATACATATAGATCTTACATATGTCCACTTATATTAACATAAAGTGCTTAACATGACAATGTGCAAAATGCATATGAGCAAAAAAGATTTAATATCCAAAACAGTAAACAACTGTATATAAAAAAAAACATGAGTCCATATAAATAGTTTTTTCAATGTGACTTGTGCGTAAAAGTTCGTGCAGATATAGCCAACTGGTGAATGGGTGAAAGTCGCTTGTGCTCCCTTCCTCAGATCTGCACTCTAAAGAAAATCCATCACATCCCCACTGTTGGGATGGCGCTCTGCATTGTTTACATATGCAGAGCTCTGTCCAGCAGGGGCAGCAGACACCCGCTGATTGGCTTCTGCTGTGATTAATCGCAGCAAAAGCGGCACTCCGGCCAGGGTGCATGCGCACCCCCCTACCCAGAAGTGCAGAATCAAGTATATATACGTGATTCTTCACAGAACGGCTGCCCTGTAGCAGAAAATCTGCTATGGGGCAGTCGGGAAGTGGATAATGTGCATGAAAACATTAGTACAACCAATACATTTAAAAAAATAAATAAAAATAATAATAATAAATACTTAACAACCTAATACAGAAATACACTACTCCCTTTTTTTTGCTTTGCTTAATAGGCACCTCATAGAAACTCACTATTAACAGAAGGCAGTGGTATTTTTAGGTCAAAAGGTGATGGCCAATAGAAACGTGGGCAGAAGTACACATTTCACCATATCAGTGACTGTGGTAGCCAAATATGGGGAATGAGATAAGTTCACGTTTTTTTTTTTTTTTTAAAACCTACACTTCTCAATTCAAGGGTCAGCAACCCAGCGATTGCAGGCATGTGATGGGTAGACTGCAATCAAATCTGCTGTCACAAGCTCCTAAGCATGTCCCTGGCAAACCCATGTCCACTTACTCTGTGGTGTGCAAGCCTAAGCCAACAGACACGCCTCTCTTTTTTGCACTCATATTATAGCAGATACTGCAATGCATTCACTCACTGTGTGATTGCATTCTCAGTGCTGTATTGCATGTAATAATATTAAAGCAAATTTTCTAATCAGTATCCCAGGCGTGGTGCATATTGCAATCTGAAGCAGTTTTGGACAGGAACAGAAGGTGCGTGCTGTACAAGGTATGGTGGGTACTGGGCATGGTGCCTGGGGTTAATACAAGGTCAAGAAGGGAGCCTGTAGGGCAGCATCAGAACATACCCAGTGCAGAGGGGTGTGCTGTGTACAGGGGGATACTGGCAGCTGGTCACAGGATGCATGTCATGGTGCATAATAAAGGTCTACTTCGGGTCATCCACGTAAGTAGCTACTGTCTCAACTCTGCTTTTCTGACCAGGAAGTGAGTGAAATCTCTCAAAAATTAAGGAAATTCTCTGCAAGACTTGCCCTTTTTTTTATCTTTTAGCTCTTTGTTTAGTAAAGGTTTATATTATAAATGACATACAAGAACAATGCAATCTCAAAACATAATGATGTTACAAAAATGTGATTTTGTAAATGAGCCATATAAGCTGGAGGTAATAATGTTAGTTACTAAATATTACAAGAAATAATGCTCACATAAAAAAAAAAAAAAATACTAAGTATCTTTTTGAATACGCCAATACACTGTTAATATGCAAAGCAGGTCAGAGTGAGAGTGTCATTAGTATATAAAGATACTCCAATAATTCAATGTAATACCATTATACAGAATAGAACAGGAGCATAATTAGATATAAGGAAAAGGAAGAGAAGATGTAGGTGGGGGGAGAATATCTAGATAAGGCAGAGGTTACCCAGTGTCCTTCCCATTAGACACTCCCAATCGAGCCTCAATTATGAATTGGAGGAGGGAGATGGGTATTGGCAGCAAAAAGTAAGTACTAATGGAAATACATTTTGGTCCATAGAAGCCCTATTATCCTGAATGTAGCTAGGTTTTTTAAGCATGCAGTCAAATATTCCATGTTCTATTTCTCTATTTCTGTTCAGGTTTTCTCTAAGTTCAGGGGCTTGTTCCTACAAATGAACTTCTCTCAGTTTAAGGGCTCATTCACACCAGCAACTGACATTTCAATACAGGTCACTGTGGTTTGCATCTCAACTCATTGAGCTAAAAAAAAAAAAAAGTACAGTTTTCAGCACACACCATAGTGAGGCAATGCTGTGAACTGACACCATAGGAAACAAAACATTTTGCCTTGTCTATGCACTGGGGCTGCGATGGAAATAGCTGCAACCTAGACCCAAAGCCTCTGGTATGGACAAGCCCTTATTAAGCCCCATACACACGGTCGGATTTTCCGATGGATTCTGTCCTATCAGACAATGTTGTCGGAAATTCCGACCGTGTGTAGACACCATCGGACAGTTTCCATCGGATTGTCTGACGGACAAAGTCCTATCTCCTGCTGGATAGATTTTTTGACAACAAAGTCCGATCACACCAAATCCGATCGTGTGTAGCGAATTCCGACGGACAAAGTGCTACGCATGCTCAGATCACATTACAAGACCAAAGCTATTGGCTACTAGCCTCTACGTAGTCCCGTCGTAGGCAACAAACGTCACCACGTTCAGAATGATCGGATTTTCCGACAACTTTGTCCGACCGTGTGTACGCAAAACCAACATCGGACAAAGTACGACGGACATGATCCGACGGACCTGGTCCTCGGATAATCCGCGCGTGTGTATGGGGCTTTAGTCTTAGTACCAATAATCAGCAGGACAAATAGAACAGTACATGTTCCCACTACTCTATTTCTGGGTTTTCCTTCTATTCCGGCCTGTACAGTCTATCCCATGAGAAGTCAAAAAAGGCTATTGTTAAAATATATTAGGGATAAAATATTGTTCCTTTCTTTAAAGTAAATAATGATCATGACCTGATGATTTTCCAATACTTATCCTAATTTTCAGAAAAGACATTACTGTTCGCTACTAATCAGTTTAACTTCAATCTGACATTAACGCCGATTCCCTTTTCACATTACCAGTGATGACTTAAATTAAGACAAATGGTTTGCATAAGGTAGCAGATAATAATCCTTAATGTAATTAAATACGTGTGTTAGAAAAACCATTTACCTTACATAATAAAATTACACCTATATTCCACATGACAAAAGCTATATAAATGTACATAAGTGTATGCTTAATTTAGTAATTTAGTAGACTGTTCTTCTTTGCACTTCAAAGAACATTGAATAGAAAACTGCATTACATTACTAATTTAATTTTTATATGTGGCATTAAGATAAAAAATATATATCAATCATGCATACATGCTTTTAATTCATTTGTGTGTGCACACACATATACATTATATATATATATATATATGTGTTTAGGCTTACCTGAAGCAGTTTGTCATAACGTTCTGCAGACATAAGGAACCTGCCATCCTCAAGCTGCATCTCCCGGTTCTCCAGCAAATTATTCAGGACTGGCAGGACATTCCGTTCGGCTTTTTCTAATCCCTCCAGTACCAAGATCCTTCCCTTTGTGGCTGCACGCACTGCACACTTTAAAGCAAAACAGAACATAAAGGAAAATTAGGCAACGACAAAATGAAAATTGGGAAATTCTTGCCATGGTCCCATGTCAAATGAAAAGAATGGCATAGCTGTTTAAATTTGTAAATATAATCTTTTACAAGTGCAGCTATTAAGAACTACCTGAATCTGCTACACGTCTCAGTAAAGCTACCAAAAACTTCAGGGACCTAAACAGAACCTGTCACAAAGCGAAACAACTGTGGTTTACATTCTTTCATATAATTAGTGGCATTTCAGTCAAATACCAAACTAGGCCTAAAACGTACTCCCACTCCCATTATAAGCCTATTCTATCTACCCTGTACAGGAAAGATCTGTATACTTACCTAATCTGAGGCAGCTTCAGTCTGGTCTTATGACTGGGCCCCAGCACCAGCTTCGGTGTAGCGAAGGGACAGACGACAACTGATGCCCTATAGTAAGCCTATGGGTGATGTCATCACTCAGGCTTCTGCAGCCATTGTCGGTTCGCTCTCCTCTACACTGAAGCCGGCCGTCATCTGCTGGTGTTGGTCCACTTTGTTTTCTCAAGTCCAAAGTCAGTGCAGCCCTCTAGCAGGAAATTCTAGAGAACTTCATGCTGTCCTCTGCTGAGCAGATATATGGAGATGCTGATTTCATTTTCCAGCAGGACTTGGCACCTGCCCACACTGCCAATACTTGGTTTAATGATCATGGTATCACTGTGCTTGATTGGCCAGCAAACTCATCTGACCTAAATCCCATAGAGAATCTGTGGGTATTGTCAATAAGAAGATGAGAAATACCAGACCCTACAATGCAGCCGAGCTGAAAATCACTATCAAAGCAACCTGGGCTTCCATATTACCTCAGCAGTGCCAAAGGCTGATCGCCTCCATGCCATGCCGCATTGATGCAGTAATTCATGCAAATGGAGCCCCGACCAAGTATTGAGTGCATACTATACTGTATATGGACATACTTTTCAGTAAGCCAACATTTCTGTATTAAAAATCCTTTTTTTTTTTTTTATCGGTCTTATGTAATATTCTGAGATAATTTTAGGTTGTCACTAGCTATAAGCCATAATCCTCAAAATTAAAAGAAAGAAATGCTTGAAATAAATCATTCTGTGTGTAACACATCTATATAAAACATATGAGTTTCACTTTAATTTTATTACTGAAATATATAATAAATTAACTTTTTGATGATATTCAAATTTAGGGAAATGCACCTGTATGTGTGTGTATATACACAGTTGTGCTAATAAGTTTACATACCCTGGAAGAATTTATGATTTCTTGGCCATTTTTCAGAGAATATGAATAACACAAAAACATTTAACTCATGGTTAGTGTTTGGCTGAAACTATTTATTATCAGTCAACTGTGGTTACTCTTTTTAAATCATAATGGCAACAGAAACTACCCAAATGACCCTGATCAAACGTTTACATACCCTGGTGATTTTGGCCTGATAACATGCACACAAGTTGACACAAAGGGGTTTGAATGGCTATTAAAAGGTAACCATCCTCACCTGTGATCAGTTTGCTTGTAATTGGTGTGTGTGTATAAAAAGGTCAATGAGTTTCTGGACTCCTGACAGACCCTTGCATATTTCATCCAGTGCTGCACTGATGTTTCTAGATTCTGAGTCATGGGGAAAGCAAAAGAATTGTGAAAGGATCTGCAGGAAAAAGTAGTTAAACTGTATAAAACAGGAAAGGGATATAAAAAAGATATCCAAGGAATTGAGAATACCAATCAGCAGTGTTCAAACTCTAAAAAAAAAAAGTGGAAAATGAGGCGTTCTATTGAAACCAAACCCCGGTCAGGTAGACCAACAAAAATTTCAGCCACAACTGCCAGGAAATTTTTTTCGGGATGCAAAGAAAAACCCACAAATAACTTCAGGTGAAAGACAGGACTCTCTGAAATCATGTGGTGTGGCTGTTTCAATATGCACAATAAGGAGGCACAAGATAGGCTGCATGGTCAAGTCGCCAGAAGAAAGACATTACTACGCAAATGCCACAAAGTATCCTGCTTACAATATGCCAAACAGCACAGAGACAAGTCTCAAACCTGCCACAAAATAATTTGGAGTGATGAGACCAAAATTGAGCATTATGGCAACAACCATAAACTCTACATTTGGAGAGGAGTCAACAAGGCCTATGATGAAAGGTACGGAGGTGGATCGCTGATGTTTTGGAGATGTGTGAGCTACATCGGCACAGGAAATTTAGTCAAAATTGTTGGCAAGATGAATGTTATCAAAAAATACTGGAGGAACATTTGCATTCATCAGCCAGGAAGCTGAGCATGGGACGTACTTGGACATTCCGACATCACAATGATCCAAAACAAAACCAAGTCGACCTGTCATTGGCTACAGCAGAATAAAGTGAAGGTTCTGGAGTTGCCATCTCAGTCTCCTGACCTCAATATCATTGAGCCACTCTGGGGAGATCTCAAACGTGCAGATCATGCAAGACAGCCCAAGATTTTACAAGAACTGGAGGCTTTTTGCCAAGAAAAATGGGCAGCTTTACCATCTGAGAAGATAAAGAGCCTTATCCACAAATACCACAAAAGACTTCAAGCTGTCATTGATGTTAGAGGGGGCAATACACAGTATTAAGAACTGGGGTATTTAAACTTTTGATCTGGGTCATTTGGGTAGTTTCTGTTGCCATTATGATCTAAAAAAGAGTAAACACAGTTGATTCATAATAAATGGCTTCAGCCAAACACTAACCACGAGTGAAAGAAAATTGTATGCGTCATCATTCATATTCTCTGAAAAATGGGCAAAAACGTCACAAATTCTGCTAGGGTATGTAAAATTATGAGCACAACTTTGTGTGTGTGTGTGTATATATATATATATATATATATATATATATATATATATATATATATATATATATATATATATATAAATAAATAAAATACGCACTTTTCCCCCCTTAAAATCGGGGGAAAGTCGTGGGTGCGTGTTATACGCCGATCCCCCCAAAAAAAGTGACCAAAAAATCGAGCGGAGAGGAAAAATAGCGAGCGCCGCCGAAAAAGACAGAAGCGCCTCCGAAAAAGACAGAAGCGCCGCCGAAAAAGACAGAGCCGACTGTTCGGCTCCGTTCGTAGTCCCGCCTCCCTGCGCTCGCTCCCGAAACAGCAGGGAGGCGGGACTGCGAGCGGAGCCGAAGAGTCAGCTCGGTCTTTTTCGGCGGCCCTCGCGCGGTTTGTCTCGGTGGTGGGAAATTTAAATGTGGGCAAGGCTGCAAATGACGCTGGCAAGCTGCAAATGACACTGGACAAGCTACAAATGACGCTGGGCAAGGCTGCAAATGACGCTGGGCAAGGCTGCAAATGACGCTGGGCAAGGCTGCAAATGACGCTTAAATGTAAGTTTTTTTTTCCCTAAACTTCCCTCCTAAAACTTTTTTTCCTTAAAATGCCCTCCTAAACTTGGGGTGCGTGTTATATGCTGGTGCGTGTTATACGCCGATAAATACGGTGTGTATATATATATATATATATATATAATTTTTTATTTTTATTTTTTACAACACAGCTTGCAGATGAATGACACCATTGGACTCCATGTATTTTTGTGACACATGATTTTTATTAGTTACAAAACAAAAGTAAATTTGCAAAGGTGTGAACCAGGCCTTACAAAAGTTATATAACAGTGTAAAGATAAGAAAAAGATAAATGCCGACACTATCATAAACAACTGCACAGACTTTATGAAATATAAATATTTTCGATTTTACGCATGTAGTTCAAAACACACTCCAATTAAAAAAAACAAAAAAAAAACTAACAGACAGCAAGGACAATGGAAAACCAAAAGGTCAATTGTCATTTAACGTCTTTATCATCAAACAACATCCAGAGAGATTACTTTCCAGTGAGTCACACTGAACGCACTGAAGCTACACAGAACATGATTTTCATTTCGCTAATTAGAAAATATTTACTTAGCCATATCCCAATACACCTACTTACCATCTGTACATTCAAAGTTCATTTAACATGTTAAAATGGAAAGTAAAAGTGTATCCCAGAGGGACTAATCAGAAAAAAAAAAAGAGAATGCACTTAAAGCAGAACTTCAGACACCGTAATTTCTAAGATAACTCCACCCTTCTGAACATGTTTCATGTAACACCCATATTTAGAGTGAATCATGAACCATGGTCAGCATGCATGTACAACCCCCACTCCATCCCTTTTACAGGATTATAATATTATTCTCCCCACTGGCTCTCATCATATTTTAAATTGACGCGGATGTCATGTCATTTATTCATAGGAAGTTGTGAATGAAAAAACTACAAGCCCCAAATTCCACTTTTGCAGAGGAACTGTAGTACTTAAAGTGCAGGGACGTTATCGTACTTGTAGTCCACTGATAGCAAGGGGGCTTGAGAAAGTGTGCAGGAGCCAGATCATTGCACCCATGATCCACTGATTGCAGATGCAATGCCTTACAGGCTCAAATGCTGAAAAATTATAAATGCACATTTGTTGCATTATTTGTTTGTTTTTCCTCGGAATGGTGGAATTCTTTTTTTTTTTTTTTTTAAAGATGTGTATTGCAATATGCACATAGTATACAACATCACAATATATGGTTTGACAGGTTTTCGATATGCAAGTAGTATACAACAGCACAATATATGTTTGACAGGTTTCGAGACATAAAGATTGCTACATATATCAGGATAAGGACATCATCTTGCAATATGTACCGCTCAATAAACCTTAACAAGAATGCCAAATAAAAAAGAAACCAATACATATCACATTTTTGTGTCTTAAGGTAGAACTATAGCCAAAACGTTTTTTTTTTTTGTATTTTGGATAGAGTAAGGGAGGATTATAACCCAACAGATTTTTAATAATTTTTTATTGCCATCTGTGTGCCATTGTGGAGATTACCCTTCACTTACTGTCCCATAGCCAAACAGGAAGTGAGAGGAAATCCCTGCAAATTAAGTGAATCCCTTGTGGCCCCCTAGGTCACCAGAACTAGTGCCCCAATTAGGAGATTTACACTCTATTACCGTCCCAACATGCACCAGTCGGTGACATCACAGGGGGCGGTACCGCCAGGTGACATCACCAGGTGGCCCACCCCCTACCCATTTAAGAACTGTCAAATGGCAGAGCAAGCTTTCGGCGGTTAGCCTTTGCTGCAGGCAGAGCTTTTTTTGGTGCTCACCAGTGGCGTCGCTAGGGGGTGGCTTCTGGGGCTATAGCCCCAAATCTAGGGCCCATAGCCCAGAGTCTCTGCAGGGGTCCCCAATCACTGGGCTGCGGCCTCCCTGCAGCCGGGCCACAGTGAGCCGCATGACAGAGCCGGAGAGTCAGCAGGCAGAACAGGAGAGCCGGAGGGCGGCCAGCATGACAGAGCCAGAGAGCCAGCCAGCGGGCAGCATGGAAAAGAGCCGGAGAGTGGGCGGGCGGGTGAGAGAGCAGAGAGATGACATCATCTCTCACCACTCGGCCTGCATCACCGCTGTTCCCCCCCCTCACTGTGCAGCTGCGGGCAGCAGAAAGATTACATCATCTCTCACTGGGGACCCTGATGTAAAGGGGAGGCTATCTGTGGACCCTGATGTAATGAGGGGGGCTCTTGGGACCCTGATAATGGTTGGGGATCTCTCTGGGGACACTGATGTAATAAAGGGGGCTCTAGGGACACTGATGTAATAAAGGGGGCTCTGGGGACACTGATGTAATAAAGGGGGCTCTGGGGACACTGATGTAATAAAGGGGGCTCTGGGGACACTGATGTAATAAAGGGGGCTCTGGGGACACTGATGTAAGTGGAGGGCTCTCTGGGGAGCCTGATGTAAGGGGGGGCTCTCTGGGGAGCCTGATATAAGAGGGAGGCTCTCTGGGGACCCTGATGTAACGGTAATATAATTATACACACATACACACACATACATACATACACACACACGCGTATATTATATATATGTGTATACTGCCCAAGCGTATGACCGTCTTCACTTCGCTGCTATGGGCTCTAGCCCCAGATCTTTTGTACACCTAGCAACGCCCCTGGCACTCACACTCAAATTGTGTACTCACCAGACCTTCCTGACACTTAGCTTAATAAGTGGGTCCACATATATGGGCCGCAATTAACACCAAAAATTTCAGAAAATGTGGTCAGCATGGCTGGAGGCCAGACACCTTACAGTGTATTTTAATGTCACGGTCCCTGCCCCCCCCCCCGCCCCTCCTCTTGTTCCCCCCTCTCCCTTCTCTCTCCCCCTATGTCCACTGACCTGAACTAACACTGGGATATCTCCTCTCGCAGGCTACTGTATTTGCTGTGCTGATGATGGTTCTTATACTTGCTAGTTGAGTTAGAAGCTATCCTATATTCCTTACTAGTTGAATCTCTGTTTAAAGTCCTTGAGATACTTGGGCCAATCCCTGTTAGATGAAGTACATCTCTCTCTTGAAACATCTACTGTCATTTATATGTAAACTGAGGTTTTATTTCAATAAACATTCCTTCTGTTAAAAAAAAAAAAAATACGTGGGTTTAACTGTGTGTTTCCCAAGACACAACGGAACCCTCGGATATGGGCGGGCATCCTCGGATATGGGCGGGGCAGATACCTGTATTATACAGGTATCTGCACCCCCCTCTCCCCTGAAAGGTGCCAATTGTGGCACCGGAGGGGGGGAGGAATCCGATAAGCGGAAGTTCCACTTTAGGGTGGAACTCCGCTTTAAAGTGGAGTTGCATTTGGAATTTTTTTTTTTTAGCTCACCTCTAAATGGCTGTTGCTAGGGGGTCCCTCATAGTCTGCCTCCTTCAGTGCCTGGACTGGTGTCATCACTTCCACTCGGCGCAGGAAGGGCTCAGCTCTGCCCCCTCCCTCCTGTCAATCATCTGGGACATGTGACCGGTCCCAGATGATTGCGCAGCCACTCACGCATGTGCAGTGGGTGCCTGGCTGTGAAGCCACAGCCAGGTACCCACAGTTACAATGCCGGCGCTGGACCCTGGGACAGGTAAGTGTCCGATTATTAAAAGTCAGCAGCTGCAGTATTTGTAGCTGCTGACTTTTATTTTTATTTTTTTTAAACGGGCACACCACTTTAAGAAATTATATGTGTAATTTATGCTCCTAGAGCGCCTGATAGTACTCCCTCAATGTCGAGCCTCTGTATGTGGCCACGCTGTGTAAAAGTCTCACACATGTGGTATCGCCGTACTCTGGAGGGGTAGCAAAATGTGTTTTGGGGTGTAACTTGTGGTATGCATATGCTGTGTGTGAGAAATAACCTGCTAATATGAAGATTTTGTGAAAAAAAAATATTAAGGTAACAAACATCTTGATTTTGCAAAGAATTTCGGGAAAAAAATTACAACTTCAAAAAACTCACCATGCCTCTTACTAAATACCTTGGGATGTCTACTTTCCAAAAAGGGGTAATTTGAGGGATATTTTTACTTCCCTGGCTTGTTAGGGTCTCAAGAAATTAGATAGGCCATCAGTACTTCAGGTGATCAATTTTCAAAGATTGTCACCATAGCTTGTGGACTCTAGAACTTTCACAAAGACCAAATAATATACACCAATTTGGGTTATTTTTACCAAAGATATGTAGCAGTATAAATTTTGGCCAAAATTTATGAGGAAAAATTACTAATTTGCAAAATCTTATAACAGAAACAAATAAAAATGCATTTCTTTTAAGAATTTTAATTTTTTTTTTCTTTCATAGCGCAAAAAATAAAAAACCCAGTGGTGATTAAATACCACCAAAAGAAATCTATATTTGTGTGAAAAAAAGGACAAAAATGTCATATGGGTATACTGTTGCATTACTGAGTAATTGTCATTCAAAATGTGACAGCACCGAAAGCTGAAAATTGGTCTGGTTAGGAAGGGGGGTTTAAGCCCAGTGGGTAAGTGGTTAATATATTCCCACTGCACGCCATACTGGAATAGACCTTGACATTTAGGATGGTGTAGCAATTGATGACTGGCATCATCTAACATAACTTAAAAACGTATTATAGTCCTAAAAATTATTTAAAAAAAAATCTAATTACATTTCCAACATTTTGGAGCACACAGGACCCCTATATTAGGCATGTCTGGTGAAGGGGTCTTCCGTAGATCCAAAACATTGGAACTATGATGTGATCTTTTAATAAATGCTAAAATGCTAAATTCAATAAACTCAATTCAGCAGCTTCCAATGTTAGCTGCTATTTTCTGACTCACAGCAGCATACTAGCTTTGGTGCAATCAAGCTCAGCCTACTCAGCTTTACTTTAAGTTATGTCACCGTCCTGGAACTGGTATAAAGTAATATGAGTCTCCATTAGATACTTCGGAGACAGGTATCTTGGTTTAGAAACATTCTCACTAAAATTCAACAGCCACTCTGTTTTTTGTTAACCATGATCATATTTTGAGAAAATGCAATTAAAATTCATAATTACAGAATATACCTTGTAAAACTAAGACAATAATAGAAGTCAGATGAAATGATAAATATAACACGCTGACTAAAAGACAGAGAAAGTGCTGAATGAGTTAACGTAGTTGCATATGAAATCCTCTTGTCATTCACGTGTACACAAATTAAAATCCAGGTTTTAATGGTTGCTTATAATTAGCTGTCTCCAGTTCCATTTTTGTAATTAGCTTCTTGGCCCCTTGAGCAGATAAAGGGAACAATATGAGACAATTTATTTTTAAATAGATTATTTTCAGTCTGTTATCCATGTCCAACATAATATCCAATTTAAAGAACCCAAATTTATTAAAAATGGAAATTATAATAGAAAATAAGAAAAGGCCAATCCAGTTCTTATTACAACAGTTTCAGTCTGCATTCTCTGGTATTTAATAACCCAGCTTATGCAAACTCACTTCCAAATTTGTACCACAGTAAAACAAAATATTAATTTATGGTTCAGTTTTCAATCTTTAACTGTAAGTAACATAAAACTAGTCAAGCAATTGTACAAAGACTCACACAGCACTAGAGTACATATAACCTATTTATATTTAAAGTTTTCAAAAAGGTAACACATTTCCCTACAGCACCTTGCAAAAGTATTCACCCCTTGGCTTTTTAACCTATTTTTGTTACATTACAGCCTTTAATCTGAATTATAGGTGATAGATCTGAACACAATAGTCTAAGTTGGTGAAAAAATATATACATAAAACTATTTTTCAGAAATAAAAAACAGATAATTGGCATGTGCGTATGTATTCACCTCCTTTGTTATGAAGCCCATAAAAAGCTCTGGTGCAACCAATTACCTTCAGAAGTCACATAATTAGTGAAATGATGTCCACCTGTGTACAATCTAAGCGTCACATGATCTGTCATTACATATACACACCTTTTTGAAAGGCCCCAGAGGCTGCAACACCTAAGCAAGAGGCACCACTAACCAAACACTGCCATGAAGACCAAGGAACTCTCCAAACAAGAATGGGACAATGTTGTTGAGAAGTACAAGTCAGGGTTAGGTTATAAAAAAATATCCAAATCTTTGATGATCCCTAGGAGATCAAATCTATCATAACCAAATGGAAAAAACATGGCACAACAGCAAACCTGCCAAGAGACGGCCACACACAAACACTCACAGAGCAGGCAAGGATGGCATTAATCAGAGAGGCAGCACAGAGACCTAAGGTAACCCTGGATGAGCTGGTCAGAGTTGAGGGAAAGATGCAAGGTGCTAAATACAGGTATATTCTTGAGCAAAACCTGTACCACTCTGTGTGTGATTTGAGGCTAGGATGGAGGTTCACCTTCCAGCAGGACAATGACCCCAAACACACTGCTAACGCACCACTTGAGTGGTTTAAGGGGAAACATGTAAATGTGTTGGAATGGCCTTGTCAAAGCCCAGACCTCAATCCAATAAAAAAATCTGTGGTCAGACTTAAAGATTGCTGTTCACAAGCGCAAACCATCGAACTTGAAGGCGCTGGAGCAGTTTTCCAAGGAGGAATGGGCAAAAATCCCAAGGGTAAGATGTGGCAAGCTCATAGAGACCTATCCAAAGCGACTTGGAGCTGTGATAGCCGCAAAAGGTGGCTCTACAAAGTACTGACTTTAGGGGGGTGAATAGTTCAGCACAGACTTTTTCTGTTATTTTGTCCTATTTGTTGTTTGCTTCACAATAAAATAAAAAAATCTTCAAAGTTGTAGGCATGTTCTGTAAATTAAATGATGCAAGTCATCAATCCATCCATGTTAATTCCAGGTTGTGAGGCAACAAAACACGAAAAATGCCAAGGGGGTGAATACTTTTGCAAGGCACTGTATATGTAAGCCTAGAAATGAGCTCATGGCCTTACACTGGACCTGGCACAATGGCAGCGGGTAGCAAATTTAAGGGCCAGAATATCTACAATGCTTATAGAGGCAAATTACAAAGTACTACCGTGTTTCCCCGAAAGTAAGACAGTGTCTTACTTTCTTTTTATCCCTAAAAGCCCCACTATGTCTTACTTTCGGGGTATGTCTTATATTGGGAAAAAATTGTCGAATTATGGGGCACATAGCACATTATGGGGCAGATAGCACATCAGGGCACATCATGGGGCACATAGCAGATCAGGGCACATTATGGCACATTATGGGGCACATAGCACATCAGGGCACATTATGGGGGACACAGCACATCTGGGCACATTAGGGGGCACATAGCACATCTGGGCACATTATGGGGCATGGGGCACATTAGGGCATCAGGGCATGGGGCACATTAGGGCATCAGGGCATGGGGCACATTACAGGGCACATCTGGGGATCTTACTTGCGAGCATGCAGAGTAGCGCAGGAAGCGTCTATCTGTCATATGTTTTCTCTCATGTCACGCTGCTCGCTCCCTGGCGGCCCCTCCTCTCTTCTCGTCTATCCCAGATGATGTCTCAAGCCAATGGGGATTGACGAGAAGAGAGGAGGGGCCGCCGGGGAGCGAGCAGCGCTGAGTGACATGAGAGACAACGTATGACAGTAGACGCTTCCTGCGCTACTCTGCATTCATCTCATTCGGCTCTGGCGGCGGCTCTGGTCTCTGCAGGCAAATCCCCCGTGTTTCCCCGATAGTAAGACATACGTCTTACTTTCGGGGTACGGCTTACATTAGCTGTCCCCTCTGACACTCCCGATACGTCTTACTATCGGGGGTGTCTTACTATCGGGGAAACACGGTAGTATTAAGGTACATAGTCCCTGCTAGTCTAGCAGTCTACATTACTCACTCTCTACCCCTATGTTTCTACATGGGCACCACATTACATATTTGGCGAGCTTGTCCTAAAGTCTAGAAGTTCTGGATACAGTACACATCTAAAAATTTATTAGGTAGTTTGTGTGAGTCTGCTTAAAGCAAATATATAGACACAGCATACATTTTCATTTTATAAACATCATTGTAATATCAATACAATTATAATTTTTGACAATCTAATTTAAGCTTACTTGAAAAAACTCCTTTCATGTTGTGAGTGTGGTGTTTCTTTCCACAGCTTCCTGGATTACTTGCAGCCTCTCCTCAGCCATTTTTTTTTGGTAAATCTCTTTTATTGGCATTTTAAGACATTATAGCATAGAAAAAAATTGCATAAGTAGCACTCAACTCAATGTTGGAGGCTGCAGGTTGCAGCCACCATTGTGCCCTTACTAATTGTAAAGCTATAAAATCCTTTTAGCAACAAGGCATAGCCAGTTCACCTCGAAGGAGCAGTCTAGTCAATGTGGAAAATGCATATCTTGGCGGTTGAGAGCCCCACAAGAAATTAGGAAATCGTTGATTAAATCTGGTTAAAAAAAAGGACTTGGAAATCCACTGAGGGGAGTTAAGGAACAACTATGAATTTTGGAAAGACTTTAATTTTAGTAAATGAATACAGCCAATCAAAGCAAGCAAAGCCCATGCCTTCAGTCTAGCCATGACGTCCAGTAGTACAGGTGAAGAATCAGAGTCACATATTCAGTAACCTGGCCTGAAATAACAATCCCAAGATAGGTGAATGCATCAACCACGATAATGAAAGGGCTCCAGGAGGACGCTCTTGCTTCCCAGTCTATTGGAAAAAGTACTGAACTGTGCCAATTAACCCAGAGGCCTGTAGTCTAAAAAAAATTATTTAGGACCTGAAGAGTCCCACGCAAAGAGGGACCGCATCATTCATGAACAATAACAGGTCATTGGCATACAAGGCTACCATCTCCTCAAATCAGCCCACTGTAAAATCCCAAATTACAGGAGTAACATGGTGGGCCTCCACGGTTTCATGGCTAGAGCAAAAAGGGCAGTCCTACCTGGTACCCTGGTTTAGCTGAAAGGGGGCCAAAAGGAGGCCAACAAAGCGTACAGAGGCTTATACTATATAGTTACTATATAGGGTTCTCAACCAATCTATGAAGCAGAGCGGAAAGCCCATTCTCTGGAGAAACTCCTACAAGTACAGCCATTACACAATGTCAAAGGTTAGAGCCCTGGTTCAGGTGTTGAGCATGCATATTAGAGAAAATAACCTGCCCACATTAATATCTGTAGGTTTGTGAGGCATGAAACATGTTTGGTCTTGACCTACTTGGTTACGGACAATGCACCTCAGTCTAGAGTATAGCAGTTTAGTAAGTATTTTCAAATCACAATTAAGAAGGGCTATGGGCCTATAATAGGTGCATAGCACTGGGTTCTTGGGAGGTTTGTAAAGCAATATAATGTGGGTGTCTCACATAGAAGTGGTAGAGAGCCTGAAGTCAGGCACATATTATTCAAAGATGGCAGTTATGGTGCTAAAAATTTTCACGAGATTTGAAAAATGCAATGGGGAGGCCGTCGGCCCAGGGGCCTTGCTATTGGGAAAGGGGATGATAGCCTGCAAGACCTCTTCAGGGGTAATCTCATGTTCCAGTATAGCACACTAAGTCTAGGGGGTCTAATAAAGGGACAAGAGACAAAGAGTGAAAATCAGACTGCAATGAGGAGGTATAAAGGGTAGTGTAGTAGATAGTGAATTCTGCCAACAGACCATAGTGCCATCTGGCATGCGAACTGTAGGAATTATAGTCAGCGGTCTCTCATGTGCTAGCATAACAAGTGTAGATGTGCAGCCGTGGTCAAAAGTTGAGAATAACACAAATATTATTTTCACTAAGTCTGCTACTTCAGTGTTTTTAGATCTATTGGTCAGATGTTACTATGATATACTGAAGTATAATTACAAGCATTTCATAAGCTTCAAAGGCTTTTATTGACAATTACATGAAGTTTATGCAAAGAGTCAATATTTGCAGCATTGACCCTTCTTTTTCAAGACCTCTGCAATTCGCCCTGGCATGCTATCAATCAACTTATAGGCCACATCTGGACTGATGGCAGCCCATTCCTGAATAATCAATGCTTGGAGTTTGTCAGATATTGTGAGGTTTATTTTGTTCACCCGCCTATTGAGGATTGACCACAAGTTCTCAATAAGATTAAGGTCTGGGCAAATTCCTGGCCATGGGCCCAAAATTAAATTTTTTTGTTGTCCAAGCCACTTAGTTATTACTTTTGCCTTATGGCAAGGTGCTCCATCATGCTGAAAAAGACATTGTTCGTCACCAAACTGTTCTTGGATGGTTGGGAGAAGTTGTTCTCGGAGGATATTTTTGTACCATTCTTTATTCATAGCTGTGTTCTTAGCCAAGGTTTTTTTCTTGATACTCCAAACAATCAGAAAGGGGATTCATCAGAGAAAATGACTTTACCTCAGTACTCAGCAGTCCAATCACTGTACTTTTTGCAGAATATCAGTTTGTCCCTGATGTTTTTCCTGGAGAGAAGTGGCTTCTTTGCTGATCTTCTTGACACCAGGTCATCCTTAGTTAGACTTACCGGTGACTGTATTTCTAAGAGCCTTTCAGCGCAACCCTGGAGAGAGCGCAGCTCCGCCCCATTTTCAGGAAACACTTGCTGACCTTTAAATCCCTCCTCTTCCACCATGGCTTTAGTTATTGTGGCCTCCGGCATACTGGAAAACAAAGTACAGAAAACCACAAACAACCATGATAGATACTTATACCAATTCTAAGCTAGAAAAGGGAGGGAAACTAGGGGTTTTCCTGAAAGGCTCTTAGAAATACCGTCACTGGTAAGACTAAGTCTTTCTCAAATCGCCTTTCAGGACAACCCTGGAGAGGATAAAAACGAGAAGCTTACCCTAGGGTGGGACTACTGCCTGCAGTACCTTCCTGCCGAAAGGTTGATCCGCAGCTGACAGTAAGTCCAGCCTGTAGTGTCGGAGAAAAGTTGAATAACTAGACCACGTGGCCGCCTTGAAAATCTGATGCGGCGTAGCACCGGCTCTTTCTGCCCAAGAGACTGCTGTTGCTCTCGTGGAATGGACAGCGATCCCCGAGGGAGGTGTTTCTCCTTTAGCTCCGTAGGCCTCTGCAATTGCCCCTCTGAGCCACCTACCCAGAGTGCTTTTAGAAGCTTTTGCCCCTTTACGAGGGCCTGAGAAGACTATGAAGAGTGCATTTGACTTTCTGAATTCCTTAGTGACTGACAGGAATTGAAGAAGGCACCTCCTTACATCCAAAGTATGGAAAGCTTCCTCACCTGCATTAGCCGGTGCCAAGGAGAACGTGGGCAACACTATTTGTTGAGCGCGATGAAAGTTTGAGGAGACTTTGGGTATGAAAGCTGGGTCTGTCTGGAGGACCAGCCTGTCTGGAAAGACTTTAAGAAAAGGCTCCTTTACTGCCAAGGCCTGAAGTTCACTGATTTGCCTTGCCGACGTAATGGCCACCAAAAAGATTGTCTTTAGAACTAAATTTTTTTAAACAACTTTCTTGTAAGGGTTCAAACAGTGACCCCGTTAGACCATGTAAAACAATGGATAAATCCCAGATGGGAAAACTTTTGAGGGCCACTGGCCTATTTCGTGCCAATGCCTTAAAAAAATCTTGAAATGAAAGTTTCTCTGGATAGAGTTTTTTCAAAGTAATCTGAAAGAGCCGCTACCTAAGTCTTTAAGGTGCTGGCTGACAATCCTTTCTCTATTCCTTCATGGAGAAATTCGAGGACTGAAACAACACTTTTTACCTGGAAGCCCTTGGAGGTACAATAGGAATTAAACTTCTTCCATACCTTCAGGTATATAGCCCTAGTTACATCTTTCCTGCTGGAAAGTAGGATCTTAACTAACTTGTCGGATAAACCCTTAGCCTTTAGGAGGTCTTCCTCAGAAGCCAGGCAGTTAGGTGTAGTCTGTCTGCCTCTGGATGGACCACTGGTCCTTGTGTTAGAAGGTCCTCCCTGGACGGTAATCTCCGCAGAGGCTTTTTGGCCAGAAGGGCGTGTTTAGGATCATGTAGGTCCCTTCTTCCCTGAACTTCCTTAGGACCATCGGAATTAGAGGGAAGGGGGGAAAGGCATAACACAGGTGGTAGTGCCACGGATGTGCTAGAGCATCTAAGCCTATGGCCTGGTCTTCTCGGTGAAGAGAAAAGAACCTGTGGACCTTGGCGTTCTGTTGACTGGCAAAAAGGTCTACCTGAGGGTACCCCCACTCTCTGGTAATCATCAGAAAAACTTCCTGATTTAGGCTCCACTCTGCTTCTATGAGTCTCTTTCTGCTGAGCAGATCTGCTAACAGATTTAGGGAGCCCTTTAGGTGAATTGCAGACAGGGAGGCTGTTCTGTTCTGCCCAACAGAAAAGTTGATTGGCTAGATCCATAAGACCCCTGCTCCTGGTTCCCCCCTGCTTTAGGACATATGCTACCGCAGTCATATTGTCCAAAAGGTATGGTGAAAGGCAAGAAGGGCTAAGAATATGGCCCGAGTTCTCGCCAGTTTGACGACCTCCGGGACTCTGCCTTGGACCAATTCCCCTGGGCCATTAGTCCATCCAGATGGGCTCCCCAACCCCAGGCACTCGCGTCCGTTGTTAGACGCTTGTCTAATGGAAAAACCCAGGGGAGGCCCTCCGTTAGGTTGGCTGGATCCCTTTACCATCACAGAGCTTGTTTAACCTTTGAGGTAAGTTTGATCTTTTTCTCCAGCGAAACCTGATGAGACCAAGTCTGTAAGATACTTGAGGCCCTTAAAAGCCCTAACACTTTCATGACTGAGCGGACTGAGACTGAATAATTAGTTTGAATTTGTTTCACTGCCGCCTGGACTTTTTCCAACTTCGCCTGCGGTAAGAAGACTTTCTGGAGGAGGACTGAATATATTATATAGCCCAGAAAAATTACTTTCTGACTTGGATCTAGGTTTGACTTCTCCAAATTGAGGAGCCACCCTAAGTCCCTGAGGTGTACCTGTGCTACCTGCAGATTTGTTAACACCTGCTCCCTGGAGTCCGCAAAAAAACAGTAGGTCGTCTAGATACAGAATTACAGAAATTCCTCTCAACCTCAGTGGCTCCAGGGCTTCCGCCAATGATCTTTGTAAAGATTCTGGGGGAAGATGAGAGTACGAAAGGCAGGGCCCTGAACTGAAGGTGCCAAATTGATGTCCCCAGGTTGACTACCAACCGGAGGAAACGTTGAAACGTTGAGAGGCCTGGGCAATTGGGACATGTAGATAGGCATCCCTCTAGGGATGCCATGAAGCAGTTTGGGCTAACAGCTTTGTTATTGAATGAATTGTATCCAAGCAAAAATGTTTGTAGCGGATTGACATGTTTTTAGATTTAGAATCAACCGATACTTTCCTGAGGGCTTTTTCACCAGGAAGATGTGGGAGTAAAAGCCTTGCCCTACCTGATGTTTCGGGACCTGGACAACTACCTCCTGCTGGATCAGATCCTGTAACAGGTTTGTCATTGCGGAGGTTTGTCTCTGTAATTTGCAAGGGCCGTAACGTAAAACCTGTTTGGAGGGGGCTCCAGGAACTCTAGACTGTAGCCCTGAGCAATAATGTTTCTCACAAACTGGCTCAAAGAGGTTTCGCTCCACTGCAGGAGGAAGACAAAACAACCTTCCTCCTACTGGAACTGGACAGTCACTTGCTTTTGGGTGGCTGGTCAGAGGGGGATCCAAAGAGAACTCCTCCTCTACCTTTACCCTTTTGGGGGGCCCAACGGCTTTTGCTGTCCTCCCTACCCTATCGGGACTGCTGGACAGCACAACATTTTTTATTAGCTGCCTGCTTCTTTTTGGCAGGGAAAGTCTTCTTTTTGTCCGCTGTTCTATCCAGAATGGTTTCTAGGTCTGGACCGAAAAGAAGATCCCCCGAGAAGGGTAAGCCGCACAGCCTAATTTTGGAGGCCGCGACCAAGTTTTTAGCCAGATGACCCATCTAGCAGAATTGACTAGGGCCGAGGACCTGGCTGCCATCTTAATACATTTGGCTGATGCGTCGGCCATGTATTTTACAGCCTTCAGGATCAACAGAAAGGATTCCAACAGATCCTTTTCCTCAATGTGACACTTTCGTTTTTCCACCCAGCACTCGAGATTTCTTGCCACCATTTCTTGCCATAGCTGGTTTGAGGCTAGCTGATGTGGAATCCCACGCCTTTTTCAAGAGGGATTCCGCCCTTTTGTCCATTGTATCCTTGAGTACCCCCATGTCCTCAAAGGCTAAATCTGTACGGCGTGACACTTGCGAAAAAGCAGCATCGACCCGGCATTCTGACTCTTTGTCATCAAAGGGAAAACATCTTTTGAGGGTCTTGGAAAGGAAGGGGCCTCTTTCCGGATCCTTTTACTCTCTCTTGACTGTATCTGACAGTACTCTATGGACTGGAAACACCCTAGACTTGGTGTCGTCCAGACCCTGGTACATCTTATCATGAATTGACAACTGGACCCTTTTAGATGGTCGTCCACCTCCTCTAAGGACAGCTTATATCTGGAGCTACGGCTCTCGTCCTCCTCGTCCTCTGAATCCCTGAGGGAAGGAAGAGTGCTTGCCCTTTCGTCCTCCGAGTCCATACCCTCCTCATGTTTGAAGGTAGAGGCCCTGGGACTTAGTGGTGGTTGCTGGCTACTGCCTTGACCTGCTGGGTTCTGGACCAGCAGTGTCTTGACAGAGCTCAGAGAACTTGCAAGCTCCCGGACTGAGGAAAAAAGATCCCTGTACTGTTGGGAGGATTCCTCCTCAACCAGATCTTTGATACATGATTTGCACAAGGCTTTTTGCCATGATTCTCACAGTGGATTCTTGCATGAGGGGCATTTCTTCTGGCCTGGCGGGTTTGAACGTTTTACTTTTCCCAAGACAGTTTCCTAAAAAGACAGAAAGATGATTACTGCTACTGCAAAAGACAAACCAACGCTATCAATGGTGCTCACACACAACCACCACCAGGAGAGGAAACCAAAACCCTCAGTGTCACCAGAAACTGCAACCACCAACAGACTACAGGTCCAAGAGAAGTTACCTCAGACCCTGTAGCAGCAGGTTCCCCTTAGGGAGGAAACAGACAAAAAAATCATACAGCCCATAAGGAGAAGAATCAAGAGCACCGCTGTGCCCCTCTTACCTGGGCCTGACCGGTGCCTGTGGTGCCTGCCTCCACCGATGCCGACGATCTCTCCTCCATCGTGCAGAGAGCGCAGCGGGGAACTGAACACAAACAGCTGATTTTTCATACTTCCCGGGTCTGGCATCACTACGCTGGCCGGAAACGAAAGCACCGGTCTATGGACCCTCCCCCTGGCCCTGCGTTCCAGGCGACCGGAACCACTCGTCGCCCCGCCCGAACAGGAAGCTGCGTCACTGGCCGCCGCGTCACCTTCCTCCAGAGGAGACCCAGAAGTCTTTTCAGCGCCAGCACACAAAAAACAAAACTCAGGCCTCCGGGTATCCAGACGCCTCGACCTCCTGCCGGCCACTGCTCCCCTGAGCTGAACAAGGCTGGGGGCTCCGGAACCGATCGTACCAGAAGGGAGCTGGGGTTGTCGTATAGCTGCTACACAGCACCTCTCAGAGGTAAGGCCTTTCTACTCCACCTGGAGAGAGCACAGCCCCATGGTTCCCACAAGTGCTTCCACCATGGCGGAGAAAACACAATAACTGAAGCCATGGTGGAAGAGGAGGGATTTAAAGGTCAGCAAATGTTTCCTGAAAATGGGGCGGAGCTGCGCTCTCTCCAGGGTTGTCCTGAAAGGCGAATTGAGAGATTTATGCATAGTAAAGAACCAAAGTTTGTTAAGTATTGTGCTAGGTGGGAAAGGAAGTTTGGATTCAATGGTAAACTAACTGTGAAAGGGTGTCAGGAGTTGGTGGATAAGTTTAAATTGTTAGGACCCAAAGATAAAAAGAGGTATGGGTTAGAAATGGTGGAATACAGGTTTGAGCATGCTAGAATTAGAGTAGAAGGAAGGAGAACAAAAGAAAAATGCTAAGCCCAACTGCCCTTAGTGTTACCCCCAGAGACCATGACGTAACGCCGGTTTGTGTACATGTGATCGCTCCGTCATTTGACGGAGCGATCACGTGGTAAACGGCCGATATCGGCAGCCGTTTACCGTGATGCGCCGGGTCCTCGGGTCCCGGCGGTCATGGATGTTCCTGAGTGCGCGTCCCAGGGGGCGCGCAGGAGCAAGGTCTGTAGCCGTCTGTAGCCGTCTTTCAGCTATGGCCTGGTCGGCATATGGTTAATGGAGCTGCCTGTTTTCACTGCCCGCCCATCTCCTTCCCAAAGTGGAGAAGAGAAGGAAGTGATTGCGGGCGTCATCTGGTGGTGGCTGGTTTAAATTCATATAGCCTTTTTTTTTTATAATAGCTTTGATTTTTATTTCTTTTTTAAAAGTAAAAAACTGTTAATTTCAATTAAGAAAAAAAAAAATATTTGTAATCTCCCCGCTTGGTCCCTTTCACACAGGCTGTCTGATCAGGTTCGCCTGTCAGTTTTTCAGGCGGACCTGATTCGACTCTTAGCGGGGATATGGTGGTAAATAAGCGGGGATATGGCATAAATAAAAGCAGTCACATTCTTTAGTTAACCACTTCGCGCCCACGCTATAGATGAAAGACGTCTACAGCGTGGACGCCAATTGCTGGGAGGGCGTCCCTGGACGTCCTCCTGTTTACTTCCCCTCTGAGCACCGCCGAAAGCCCACATCGGGGAAGTTCTGTGTTGGCCGTGTCCCTTGGACACGACCAATCACAGATCGTGCTAAATGGCCAATCACAGCGGCCATTTAGTACTCGACCGGCTTGTCCAATGAGAGGTGATCTCATATGTAAACATATGAGATCATCTCTCATGGCCGGCTCTCCCTCCTCACACAGAGACAGCGTGTGAGGAGGGAGAGCTTCCGTGCTGCAGCTGCAGCATCAGTGAAACGTGAGTGAACACTAACACAGTGAAACACACACAACACACATGCGCACCTGTCCCCAGTGCCACCTGTCCCCAGTGCCACCTGTCCCCAGTGCCACCTGTCAGTCGTTGTCGTCGTTAAAAAAAAAAAGAATTCGAGCCCTCCCCCAGGGGCCGAAGGCAAAAACAAAGAAACAAATAATGTATTTTTTGGGCATGACAAATTTTTGTAGGGCTTGGATCCCCAGGTATTCAATACTGACTGCCCCGTTGGTCCATGCCATACATGGGAACCCCATGGCCCCCCAGGATGCTATAAAATGGAGTGAGGAAACAGGGACAGCCTTTACTGACCTAAAACAAGTGCTTTCTAGTTCATCAGTACTAGTCTTACCAAACTATGACAAACCTTTCGAACAAACAGTAGACTTAAGGGAAGGTCACATGACATCAGTACTTGCACAGTCACATGGCGGGTGTCAGAGGCCGATTGCTTACTATTCAACAAAACTAGACAGTGTAACAAGAGCACTTCCACCCTGTGTACAGACAGTGGTAGCTGCAGCTGAAGCAGTTAAGGCCTCAGCATCTATAGTGCTATATCACCCGCTGACACTCAAAGTACCACATGCAGTGTTGGTTATCCTTTTACAACAAAAAAGATCACATTTGAGCCCACCACAACACCTTTCCTGTATGACAATACTTTTGACACAACCTCAATTAACAATACAGAGGTGTTCTACATTAAAACTATCCACACTACTACCACTTCCGTAAATACCTATAGGGTTTACAACCACTTTAATCAGTCCACAGATATGAGAAGGTAAACCCTCAGTCTGGACTCTACATAAAGATCAGACAATAATTTCATGTCTGTGACATCTCCACAAATTCTGCTGCCCAATGTGGGTATGGTTAGAGAATATTTTTAAGCCACTATTGTTTTTCACTGATACACCTACAAGTCTACATTAGAAACTGTACAGTATGTATGCACCTTTCCCATCCTCTTCAACTAAATGTACAGTGCCTTTCAAAAGTATTCACCCCCCTTGGCATTTTTCGTGTTTTGTTGCCTCACAACCTGGAATTGAGGATTTGCATCATTTACTTTCCAGAACATGCCCAAAACTTTGAATTTTTTTTTTATTGTGAAGCAAATAACAAATAGGACAAAATAACAGAAAAAAAAATCAATGTGCATAACGATTCAGCCCCCCCAAAGTCAATACTTGGTAGAGCCACCTTTTGCGGCTATGACAGCTCCAAGTCGCTTTGGATAAGTCTCTATGAGCTTGCCACATCTTACCACTGGGATTTTTGCCAGTCCCCCTTGCAAAACTGCTGGAGATCCTTCAAGTTGGATGGTTTGCTCTTGTGAACAGAAATCGTTAAGTCTGACCACAGATTTTCTATTGGATTGAGGTCTGGGCTTTGACTAGGCCATTCCAACACATTTACATGTTTCCCCTTAAACCACTCAAGTGTTTTTTTAGCAGTGTTTTTGGGGTCATTGTCCTGCTGGAAGGAGAACCTTCATCCTAGCCTCAAATTACACACAGAGTGGTACAAGTTTTGCTCAAGAATATCCCTGTATTTAGCACAATCCATCTTTCCCTCAACTCTGACCAATTTCCCAGTCCCGACTGCTGAAAAACATCCCCACAGCATGATGCTGCCACCACCATGTTTCACTGATGATGTTTTTTGGGTGATGTGTTGGGGTTTGCGCCAGACGTAGCATTTTCTTTGAAGGCCAAAAAGTTAAATTTTTGTCTTATCAGACCAGAGTACCTTCCTCCAAACATTTTGGGAGTCTCCCACCTGCCTTTTCGCAAACTCAAAACGTGCTATTTTGTTTTTTGCTGAAAGTAATGGCCTTCTTCTGGCCACTCTGCCATAAAGCCCAACTCTATGGAGCGTACGGCTTATTGTCGTCCTATGTACAGATACTCCAGTCTCTGCTGTGAAACTCTGCAGCTCCTCCAAGGTTTCCTTAGGTCTCTGTGATGCCTCTCTGATTAATGCCCTCCTTGCCCACTCCGTGAGTTTTGGTGTGCGTCGGTCTCTTGGCAGGTTTGCTGTTGTGCCATGTTCTTTGCATTTGGTTATGATAGATTTGATGGTGCTCCTATCCTATCATCAAAGATTTGGTTATTTTTTATAACCTAACCCTGACTTGTACTTCTCAACATTTTCCCCTACTTGTTTGGAGAGTTCCTTGGTCTTCATGGCAGTGTTTGGTTAGCTTTTTATGGGCTTCATAACAAAGGGGGTGAATACATACGCACATGCAGATTATAATTTTTTTTATTTCTGAAAAATTGTTTTATGTATATATTTTCTAATTGTACTTCACCAACTTAGACTATTGTGTTCTGATCCATCACATATAATTCAGATTAAAAAACATTGAACTAAAGGCTGTAATGTAACAGAATACATAAAAAGTCAAGGGGGGTGAAAACTTTTGCAAGGCACTGTATATTGTAAAGCGCTGCGTAAACTGTTGGCACTATGTTAAACCTGTATAATGATAAATATCTAAATACTGAGGACCAAAGGCAAATGGGTCATTAGTTGTTGGTGTCCATCTATATCTTTCTTCTGCAAACAATACCTTGGATTACAAGCATAATTTGTTCCAGAAGCACGCTTGTAATCCAAAGCACTAGTATATCAAAGCGAGTTTCCTCATAAGAAATAATGGAAACTCAGATGATTTGTTCCATAACCACTGCTGGTATATGCAGTACTGTATGTGGCCAGAGGTGCGGGGGCGCTGGTGGCTCCCATCGCTTCCTGGAGAACTCGGAGAAACTCGGGAACTGTTGACACTTTCGGGTGCTCCGACGCACGTTACGCCAGCCCCACCCAGCAGGGAGAGTCTCTGAAGGTCTCCGAGCCACCAGCGTCCCCAGATCTCTCGCCACATGCAGTACTACATACACCAGCGGTTTTACTACATGGACTGTACTGCTCGTATATCAAGTCAAAATGAAAAAAAAAAAATGTTGCTCATCTCAAAACGCTTGTATACCGCGTTACTCATAATCCAAGGTATTACTGTATATTAAAACAGATTTTAGTTGATAAAGCTATTTGATGAGTAATTCAATTTACACCTACAATTACACCTTAGATTCAACTCTGTATACATTAAGAACAAGGTTTAATCTTGACAAATGTGAGTAATGTGGTGTGATAACAGCTTACCTGATCAATGTAAAATGCAGTTCCAGATCGTATCTCTCTTCGCTGTTTCAGATCAGACTCAGTGGTGTCTCTGGATAAAGCAATATATTCCACCTCTCTCTTTGTAAGCTCCTGTAAAAGCAAAGGGTATAGTATTCTCAAAGAAAGAAAACTTGGCACACTTTTTATGCACCTGGAGTGTATTTAGAAAATTTAAACTAAAGGTTCAATTAGGCAAGTGTTTAGCAAAAGTTCCTTTGCTAAAATGCTAAAACTTGTGCTAGTCAATATTCATTTTTGATATGTCTATGATAATTTGTGACAGTTCACATGAACTTGGTATACAAGAGCTAACCAGTAGCAATTTAGCATATGCCATAACAAGGATAGTTAGCCTTTTTTCTTTAAAAGTGCATCCATTATAAAAGTACACTCTCCGCTTTGGTCAAGCCATGTGATGTAGAAGCAGTGGCTCCCTGTGTCAGTGTGTGACTACTGCAGGGGGAGCAGGGAGCGCCAACAATGCTGGGGCAATGGAAGCCGATAGGTGACATCAAAGCTACCACAACTTAGCGCTGTTATTGAACGCTTCCTGACACAGGGGAGCAGGAGCTTTTGCATAATGTGAATGTTAAACATGCTCTCCCTAGTTATACCACCATAACCCTACCCCGCCATGAGACCTCTTAACAAGCAATGCAGAATAACATAGGAAACAAATGGGAGGGTGATCTGTATCCTTTACTGTACTGAAGATATGGAATTATCATTTACCTAAATTGTACAGTACAGGACACAGGCTGGATATTCATAGACCCTGGTCCCAGAATGAGAATGGTGGGCGACAAGGCAAACAGAACTGTACCAACAGGCCCAATAATAACAAGGGTTATATAAACATTAGCTCATATGAGCTAATGTTTATATACAACAAGGATTTCCTTTTGAAAAAGGAAAAAATAATCTTTTTCTAAGCTCAATATAAGGTGGTCATGACTACTTTCTAGACGGACCAATCGGGACTAAAACCTCCAGCCACTGTGACAATTTGAGCAGGCTATGCTCCTTAAAACACTATATTAATATTTACTAGCTTTTTCCTTTCCTCTATTGAGATCTCCCCTGGGGCCACACGCGGCTGGGCTGTCAGCTACTGTTATAGCCCCTGAGGCTCCTCCCCCCCTTTTAGGAATTACCTTTATGATGATTTTTTCATTTGACAGTTTGCATGCGGGTTGTCACATGGCGTCCGAACGTTTTTTTTTTTTTTTTTAATCGTTATAATTGTTGTCTTTTGTGTTTTTGTGTGCCGATTACTTCACCACACTTCAGTGACTTCCTATATGTCAGCTTTGGTGAAGCTGTATTTTTCTTAATTTGGGCCTGAGATTGTGCCAACCTTTTTGCAATTTAAGGCTACTTTCACACTGGAGCGGTGGGGGCGCTGGCGGTAAAGCGGCGCTATATTTAGCGCCGCTTTACCGGCGTTTTAGCGGCGCATTGCGGCCGCTCATGGGGTGTTTTTACCCCCCGCGAGCGGCCGAAAAAGGGTCAATACCGCCCGCAAACCGCCGCTGTAGCGGCGTTTTGCGGGCGGGTTCGGCGCGCTCCCCCATTGTTTTCAATGGGACCGGGCGCTATAGGAGCGGTAAATATACCGCTCCTATAGCGAGCCAAAGATGCGGCTTGCCGGACATTTTTGAGCGTCCTGCAAGCGCACCGCTTCAGTGTGAAAGCCCTCGGGCTTTCACACTGAAGGAACAGCAACAGCTGTTTCGGGTCGGTTTGCAGGCGCTATTCTTAGCGCAATAGCGCTTGCAAACCGCCCCAGTGTGAAAGGGGCCTAATAAAAAACATAAGATTTTTTTATGATAACTCTAATATGATCTGATTTTTGCTGCCATTTGTAACCTTTTCCTGGTATCTTTTGCCAGGCTGCTTTTTGTGACATGCGATGCCGGAAGGAGCCCATTTTGTCATGCTGAGCACATAAGGATCCCAATTTCACTCTGCTAGCTCTCCCGGTAGCACCTCCAGCAGCATACTGCACAGATCTGTGGATCATGGTTCTCTGTCACAGCTTTAGGTAATCACCTGGCTGGGCTTTCTGCATATCCTTTTCAGTGTTTGATTGAAGACAGCATTGGCTGTCCATCATTTTTCCTATATCCTTTGCGCTCTGCACTCTTCCGTTCCCTCTGAGCAGGTATGCCCCTTTTTTTTTTCACTATTTCCACACTTCATTTGTATCCCTTTTTTATCTTGGTGTTAGGCTCCATTTACTGTTCAATGATATAATACATCTTCATATACTCATAGTCTACCAGATTTATTCACTTTTACAGCACTGAAGACCAAATGGTTTTCTTTTTGACCACTTGTTTCCTTTTCCATTGGGATCATTGTGTGAGTCCAGCTTTCCTGCAGGCCCCTTCCTCAGCTCCCGTGATGAACATTTCAAGCAGCCACCAGTTTTCATGCTGTTGCACTCACCCCTGATGATGTGGTAGGAAACCATGAAAGGTGCGTTGGGCCAATTTTGATGCACCGTTCTCTTTTTAGATGGTTTTATTTCACCTACTCCAACGCTACGCCACCATGCTGCTTTTCAAGCAATTCTTTACTATGGACAATTGTCCGATACCTCAATATGTCATCTACAAGTTGCTATGATTGTTTTTATGAAATATCTGGTCAATAATATGTGATTGTTATGCTTATTTACTATGCATGTACTCATATTGCCATGTCAAGTTTTTTTTAATGAATAAAACAATGTCTTGTTACATTGACTCATCTTTTAGCCATGCTAGATCTACCTCATTTAAAGTCCCAAACCCTCTTTTTCATGCATACAGATAGAGATGGAACTGTGTGATCCCACACAACTCATTTAAAGTCCCAAACCCCCCTCTTTTTTAAACATGCCTAAACTTACCAAATACTGCATAGCAATGGAACGCCTTAGTGGACCTGGAGGACCAATGAGGAAGACATCTTGTCCCAGGAGGTCTTTCTGCATTATCCATCTTAAGTGTTGGGCAACTGCTTGGCATAGTGGATCAGCAACTAAAAATAAACAAAACAACTATTTTAGAAAAGTGAATCTAGTGTTTTATGTATCTTAAATGTTATAAAGAAGTGAATGAGATAAACAACAATATTGTTGTAGGCTGTAATATTAAAGTAGACCTTCCAGTAACTTTACAAGTTTGCTTGATTAAAAGGGGTTGTAAACCCTCAAGGTTTTTCACCTTAATGCATTCTATGCATTAAGGTGAAAAACCTTCTGTATTGCAGCAGTCCCCCAGAGCCCCCCCCCCCTTTACTTACCTGAACCTGATCTTTCCAGCGACGAGAACAAGCCCAGCAGCTCCAACCGCTGTCTCGGGTCCTCATTGGATAGATTAAAAGCTGCAGCAGCCATTGGCTCTCACTGCTGTCAATCAAATCCAGTGACACAAGAGCCGGGGGCGGGGCAGAGTCCTGCTGTCTGTGTCAATAGATGCAGCAGCAGGACTCAGGAGCGCGCACGCAAGGGGACCACCCTTGGAATGCGGGTCGCCGAGGGGGCACTCAAAGCTGGGAGGAGCCAGAAGCACCGCTGGGGGGATACAAGAAGAGGAGGATTGGGGCCACTCTCAAAAACCCTTGCAAGGAGGAGGCAAGTATAGCATGTTTGTTATGGGCAAAGGTTATGTTCCTATGGGCAAAGATCCTCAGCAAGGAGAGTGAGAGGCGCTCTGTGTTCAGAGCTGTCCAATAAACAGTGGATCAAGCATAGTTATTATTTATTATTATTAATATACAGGATTTATATAGCGCCAACAGTTTGTGCAGCGCTTTACAACATTAGCGCAGACAGTACAATTACAATACAATTCAATACATGGGGGAATCAGAGAGCCCTGCTCGTTAGAGCTTACAATCTAGGAGGGAGGGTCAAGTTATACAAAAGAGTAATAGCTGTGGGGGATGAGCTAATGGAGAAAATATTGCAGTTGTTAGATGGAGGAAGGATAGGCTTCTCTGAAGAGGAAAGTTATGCTTCTCTGAAGAGGAAAGTTTTCAGAGATCGCCTAAAAGTGGATAAATTTGGAGACAGTCTGACAGATTGGGGTAGGGAATTCCAGAGGATGGGCGAGGCTTGGGAGAAGTCCTGGAGGCGGATATGGGAGGAGGTGATCAGGGAACTAGAGAGCAGGAGGTCTTGGGAGGAACAAAGAGGGCGATTAGGTAGGCATTTTGAGACTAGGGTAGTGATGTAGCTGGGGGCAGAGTTGTGGATGTCTTTGTAACTTATTGTTAGTATTTTTAATTAAATTTGTTGGGCGAGTGGCAGCCAATGGAGGGATTGGCAGAGAGGGGTATCAGACACTGAGCGGTTTGTAAGGTGGATGAGTCTGGCAGCAGCTTTCATGATGGACTGAAGGGGGGATAGTCTATTTAAAGGTAAGCCAATGAGGAGGGAGTTGCAGTAAGTGATTGGATGTGGGGCCAAAAGGAGAGTTCAGAGTCCAAGATAACACCTAGCACACTGACATGTGGGGATGGGTGGATGGTTGTGCCATTGCTCTTGACAGAGAAGTCAGGGAAAGTAGCAGGTGGGGGAGGAAATATTATAAGCTCGGCTTTGGACAAGTTGAGTTTGAGGAAGTGGTGTGACATCCATATAGATATGTCTGTTAGTAAGTTTGTGATGCGCGAGGAGACTGATGGGGTGAGTTGAGGAGTGGAGAGATAGATTTGGGTGTCGTCAGCATAGAAATGATATTGAAAGCCGTGAGAGGCTATCAGCTGTCCCAGGGAAGAGGTGTAGATTAAAAATAAAAGAGGTCCAAGAACAGAACCTTGGGGGACCCCGACAGAGAAGGAAAGAGGAGTGGAGGAAGTAGAATTGCAAGTGACACTTAAGGTGCGTTGGGATAGGTAGAATGAGAGCCACTGAAGAGCACAGTCACGGAGACTGAGGGAGTAAAGTTTTTTTTGAGGAGAGGGTGGTCAACCGTCTCAAAGGCAGCTGAAAGGTCCAGAAGTAGGAGTACAGAATAGTGTCCGTTGGTTTTTGCAGTTAGTAGGTAATTTGTGAGTTTTAAAAGAGACGTTTCTGTGGAGTGTTGAGGACGAAATCCAGATTGAAGGGGATCAAAAGGTTATTCTTAATCAGGTGGTCACTCAGTTGGTTGTAAACCAGGCATTCAAGGAGTTTAGAGGAAAAGGGGAGCAAGGAGATGGGGTGTAGGTTGTTAAGATTGGTAGGGCCCAAGGACGGCTTTTTAAGTATGGGGAAATGGTGAGGGAGAGTTTGCATAATCTGTTCTTAAATTAGCTGCAGTAAAGGGCAGGGGAGACTCTGTGGGGCTAATAAACCCCTGATGTCTCCATAAAGACCGGTCACCTGTCCATGCTATCACATATGAGCTTATTAGCCTCCTTGTATTAGCAAAAGTTAAATTGAAAATTATATTAAAAAGGTAAAATCAACCCTGACACCCTTGTACACAACCGAATACGAACACAGGGAATGAGTCTGCATATAAACATAAATTGGTGTTAGGTATAAATGTTAGGTATCCCTGCAAATATTGGACTGAAAGCAGTGATTCAAGGGCCATAATTCAGTGGTTGTAAAATCCTGACAGGACGTCATATGACGTCCTCAGGATTTTGAGCCGCTGCACGCCCCCTGGGGCGCGCATCGCGGCGATAGTTATTGCGGGGTGTCAGTCTGACACCCCGCAACTACGATCTTGGTAAAGAGTCTCCAACGGCAACCTATGCGAACTGAATCGCCTCAGGGCGCTTTTTGCCACTGGTGTCCATCTGTGGTATAGTGCGGTCCTTGCCCTGTGGGGTCCTGACACGCTTACAAACACATACACATACAACATACACATATTTGGCCAATTTTATCGACAGGATCTAATTAACCTACCAGCATGTCTTTGGAGGGTGGGAGGAAACCGGAGTACCCGGAGGAAACCCACGCAAGCACAGGGAGAACATGCAAACTCCAGGCAGAAGGTGTCATGGTCGGGATTTGAACCAGCGACCCTATTACTGCTAGGTGAAAGTGCTAACCACTACACCACTGTGCTGCCCCTCTGACAGGGGGGGTCTGTGCTGATCGATTATCAGCGCAGCCCCCCCGAGGATGCCCACACTGGACCACCAGGGACGCCACCAGACCACCAGGGATGCCCATCACAAGGTATGCCACCCTAGACCACCAGGGATGACACACAGTGCCCAGAATGGATGCCAATCAGTGCCCACAATGGATGCCAGTGCCCACAATGGGCATCACTGATTGGCCTGCATTGTTTGGCACTGATTGGCATCCATCAATACAAAACAATGCTGCCTATCCGTGCCGCCTATCAGTGCCCATCCGTGCCGCCTATCAGTGCCCATCCGTGCCGCCTATCAGTGCCCATCAATGCCGCCTATCAGTGCCCATCAATGTCGCCTAGCCGTGCTGCCTATCCATGCCAATTTGTGCCACCTATCAGTGCCCATCCGTGTTGCCTATCAGTGCCCTTCAATGCCACATCATCGGTGCCCATCAGTGCCGCATTATCAGTGCCCATCAGTGCAGCACCATCAGTGAAGGAGAAAACTTACTTATTTATAAAGTTTTGAAACTGAAACAAAAAAAAAAAACATTTTTTTTCAAAATTTTCGGTCTTTTTTTATTTGTTTAGCAAAAAATAAAAACCACACAGGTGATCAAATACCACCAAAAGAAAGCTCTATTTGTGAGAAAAAAATGATAAAAAATTAATTTGGGTACAGTGTTGTATGACCGCGCAATTGTCATTCAAAATTGTGAGAGCGCTGAAAGTGGTTAATAGAGCTTTTGTTTTCAGAAAATAAATAATAGTTTGTAATTTTCTAGCAAACAATGCAGATTTTAACATGTGTACGGAAATTTTTAAAAAGCCCTGGTAGAACAGTAGTTAAAAAGATGTCCTTGTGTTCCATTGACTTTATCTAAACTGAGATGTTATCACAAGGCTTGCTGCAGCCAGGAGGAAACCTTTCCTCAGTCACTTCTACAACAGTGATCAGACTGTACCACTAACTTTGTAGCAAGTCACAAGATCAGCAAGGGACCAATCTATTTCAGACAATTGTGAACACAGCCATGTGCAGCATAAGCAGCAGGATTTACATGATTGTGTCATCTTTGAGGCAGCATCTCAGTTTAGATAATAGATGCTGATCCTGGATGATGCCTGATCAAAGATGGTTTCATCCTTCTGGAGAAGAAGCAGATGAAGGCATTATCAGGGGGAGTTATGTGGTTTCTGTGAACAAGTCACACTCACACATTCCTTAGCATACATGCAATTAACAAAATAAATATACGATACTAGGTCCACTTTAAAATAATGCTTAGCCTAAAAAGTATTCTTCAGACAATTACACTATCATCAGCATCCTGAACTGCTGACACATGACAGAAAGGAGCTATTGATTCATTCAATGTAAGCCAAATTATGACCCAACCACCTATCAAATATGAATGCCTCAATTACTGGTTGGAATACTCATGTACAGATGAATATAAACAGTTACTTTCAGGAAAAAGATCTTTTCACATTGCATCTACCAGTGATGGCGAACCTTGGCACCCCAGATGTTTTGGAACTACATTTGCCATGATGCTCAACTACACTGCAGAGTGCATGAGCATCATGGGAAATGTAGTTCTAAAACACCCTTATCCGAGCACGCAGCCTGGCCAGTCAGAAAAGGGGGTGGGGACAAGCGCTCGTCCCCACCCCCTTTTCTGACTGGCCGGGCTGCGTGCTCGGATAAGGGTCTGGTATGGATTTTTGGGGGACCCCCAGATGTTTTGGAACTACATTTCCCATGATGCTCATCGTACCCCTACCCATTCACCTGGGGGAAAAAAGTGTCAATAAAAAAAACACACTAGACAGGTTTTTAAAGTAATTTAGTAGGCTGCTCTGGGGGTCTGCCGACTTCGGGGGTCTCTTACGACTCATTCGAGCTCTCCGGCTTCTTGTCCCGCTCTCTGGTTCTTCTCCCTAAGTTTGAGGAAGTGGTGCGACATCCAGACTAATATATACGATAGTAAAATAGTAATATGCGAGGAGACTGAAGGACTGAGTTGAGGAGTAGAGAAATAGATGTGAGTGTCGTCAGCGTAGAGATGGTATTGGTCAGCTAACCCAGGGAGGAGGTGTAGATGGAAAATAGGAGAGGTCCAAGAACAGAACCTTTGGGGACCCCAACAGAGAAAGGAAGAGGAGAGGAAGAAGTAGAATTGTAGGTAACCCTAAAGGTGCGGTTAAACACGGAGGTAGAGAACCAGCGAAGAGTACATTTACGGAGACCAAAAGGCATGGAGTTTTTTGAGGGGATGGTCAACCGTATCAAAGGCAGCAGAGAGGTCCAGGAGTAGCAGTACAGAATAGTGTCCCTTAGTTTTGGCCATTAGTAGATCGTTTGTTAGTTTTAGGATAGCAGTTTCTGTGGAATGTTGAGGACGAAATTCAGAGTGAAGGGGATCAAGAAGGCTATTATCAGCCAGGTGGATGCTCAGACGGTTGTAGACTAGACATTCAAGGAGTTTGGATAAAAAGGGGAGAAAGGAGATGGGGGCATAGGTTGTTAAAATTGGATGGGTCCAGTGAGGGCTTTTTAAGTATGGGGCTGACAAGTGCATGTTTAAACCACTTTAAGTCCAGCCTCGTTTTGGATTTTAGGTGTTTACATGTTTAAAACAGGTTTTATTGCTAGAAAATTACTTAGAACCCCCAAACATTATATATTGTTTTTTTTTTTTCTAACACCCTAGAGAAAAAAATGGAGGTTGTTGCAATACTTTTTTTCACACCGTATTTGCGCAGCGATCTTACAAGCGCACTTTTTTGGGAAAAAAATAACCTTTTTGAATAAAAAAAAAGGAAAGTTAGTCCAATTTTTTTATATATCGTGAAAGATAATGTAACCCCAAGTAAATTGATACCCAAATGTCACGCTTCAAAATTGTGCCCGCACGTGGAATGGCATCAAACTTTTACCCTCACAAATCTCCATAGGCGACGTTTAAAAAATTCTACAGGTTGCATGTTTTGTGTTACAGAGGAGGTCTAGGGCTAGAATTATTGCTCTCGCTATACCGATCGCGGCGATACATCACATGTGTGGTTTGACCACCGTTTTCAAATGCGGGGACTACTCACGTATGCGTTCGCTACTGCACGCAAGCTCGTCTTATTTCTTATTTATTTTACTTTATTTTATTTATTTTTACACTGTTTTAAAAAAAAAATTGGAATGTAAACATCTCTTGTAATAGAAAAAAAGCATGACAGGTTCTCTTTAATATGACATCTGGGGTCAAAAAGTCATCAGATCTCATATTTGGACTTAAATAAAGGGAAAAAATAAAAATAAAATTGTCAAAAGAGTAAAAACAGTTGATTGATAATACACTAACCATGAGTAAAAGAAGTTTTTGCGTTATCCGTTCATATTCTCTGACAAATGGCCAAGAAATCATAAAATTCTGCCAGGGTATGTAAACTTATGAGCACAACTGTGCTGCTGATGAGAAAAAGTATTTAGCAGTTTATAGTTGCTAAAATAATTACATTGCCATGTTCTGTGTACTGTGGGAGACCAGATATAGTGAATGCAGGGTCCTGGGTTTAGTAACACCAAGTTTCTATGAAACTTCCATTCTTCATACAGTCACTGACAAAACAGTAATGAAGAATGCATGCATTCTGGAATGATTAGTGGACTATAAGAGCAAACAACTTGCTTATCAAATGCTTCAAAACAAAGCACGCAAATAAATACCAACCTGTCAATCAGCATCTTAAATACATCCTATCTGAACAAATTCATTTCTAAATAACAGTTAGAATAAAATGGCTGGAATGCTGTATATGTTTTGCATGTTATTCTTTTATAGATATTGGTTTGTAGAAAATAGATATACTGCAATGTAAAATTCAGCTTTAAACCTCAAAATCAATGAAATACTAGTGATAACCAAAGTAATAATCAAGGTAATGATATAACGAAATACAAAAAATATGTACACTAAAAGCTTTACAAAAATAGCCGTGAATATAGCTAAGGAACAGCAGCACTGGAAACAAACGTAAAGAATTGTGCACTGTTCAGCACCATAGACAGCAGTTCAATGCAAGCCATGGCAACGTTTGCTTAAAGTGGTTGTAAAGGTTAGTTTTTTTTTAAATAACAAACATGTTATATTTACCTCCACTGTGCAGTTCGTTTTGCACAGAGTGGCCCCGATCCTGCTGTTCTGAGGTCCCACGGCGGCTGTCTCGGCTCCTCCCTGCTAAAGCTAACCCCCTCTGGGAAGCTCTTTCCTTAGGGGGTTAGCTTGCGGGTGCGCTCCAGTTTCATACACTTGGCGTCCATAGACGCCAAGTGTATGACTCTGTCCCGCCCCCCTCCCGGCGGCCGCGTCATTGGATGTGATTGACAGCAGCGCGAGCCAATGGCTGTGCTGCTATCAATCTATCCAATCAATGGCCAGACTCGGTGGAGAAGAGGGCGATGGGGACGTGCGCAGCAGGTGAACGGGCTCAGGTAAGTAAAACGGGGGGCTGGGGGGCCCATGAAAGCGAGGTGTTTTTTCACCTTAATGCATAGGATGCATTAACCACTTAAGCCCCGGACCAATTTGCAGCCAAAAGGACCAGGCCTCTTTTTGCGATTCAGCACTGCGTCGCTTTAACTGACAATTGCGCGGTCGTGTGACTTGGCTCCCAAACAAAATTGGCGTCCTTTTTTCCCCACAAACAGAGCTTTCTTTTGGTGGAATTTGATCACCTCTGCGGTTTTTATTGTTTGCACTATAAACAAAAATAGAGCGACAATTTTGAAAAAAATGCAATACGTTTTACTTTTTGCTATAATAAATATCCCCAAAAAATATATAAAAAATCTTTTTTTTCCTCAGTTTAGGCTGATACGTATTCTTATACATATTTTTGGTAAAAAAATAGGGGATAGTTTTAAATCATTTTTAATATTTTTTTTTTACTAGTAATGGCGGCGATCAGCGATTTTTATTATCACTGCGACATTATGGCGGACACATCGGATATTTTTGACACATTTTTGGGACCATTGTCATTTTATACAGCAATCAGTGCTATTTAAATGCACTGATTCCTGTGTAAATGACACTGGCAGTGAAGGAGTTAACCACTAGAGGGCGGGGAGGGGTTAAGTGAGCCCTGTGTGTGTTTTCTTACTTTAGGGGGGCGTGGCTTGGCATGTGACGTCAGTGATCGTCTTTCCCTATGACAGGGAACAGACGATCAGTGACAGTGTCTCTAGGAAGCACGGGGAGAGGTTTGTTTACACATACCTCTCCCCGTTCTTCAGCTCTGTGACCCGATCGCGGGACACCAGCAGCGATCGGGTCACGAGCGCGTCGCCTGCGGTGGGCGCGACCCACGGCTGGGCTCTTAAAGGTCATGGATGTGCCCAGCCGTGCCATTCTGCAGATGTATATGTGCAGGAGGCGGTCCTTAAGCGGTTAAAGTGAAAAAACACAAACCTTTACAACCCCTTTAAGAACACATCTTTTAAATTATATAACAAATGTAATGCTTTATTGTACACATATGCAATTAACAGTTATAATTTAACCACCTACTGACCGGGCCATAACCGAATGATGGCATGGTTGAATAACTCTGGGGGGGACGTTATAGTACGCCCTTCCAGAGTCGCGCGCGCCTGGGAATGTCCGTCACGAACCATGGTAAAGGTCAAATGACAGCGGCCCCTTACCACGTGATCACTCTGTCAAATAACAGAGCAAATAACAGCACTGTGGGCTGGATCTGAAGTGCCCACAGCGCCGATCTGTGCCAATTCCTGCCTCATCCATCCTCATTTAAAAATCTTGTTATATTCACCAATCTATTTAATTGCAACCATGTGCTTCAATATCAAGTCCCAACCCTCCTGCTCCTTTTATCATATTGACAGGGATGGAGGCACATGGCCTTACCAGACCATGGCTTTATACAAAGTCAAAACCCCCCTCTTGCACTTTTTAGCATTTTTATAGCCCAAGCCATATTTATGTAGAGCAACAATTATTTTTTGAGTGAGAGTGATAACACCAAATTTAACACATCTGCTCCCCATTCACACCTGAGACCTTGTAACACTAATAAGTCAAATGATATTGGGGAAGGAAAATGTCTAATTGGGCCCAATTTGGATATTTTCACTTAAGGGTGTACTCACTTTTGTTGCCAGCGGTTTAGACACTAATGGCTGTGTGTTGAGTTATTTTGAGGAGACAGCAAATTTACACTTATACAAGATGTACACTTACTACTTTACATTGCAGCAAAGTGTAATTTAGTCAGTGTTGCCACATGAAAAGATATAATAAAATATTGACAAAAATGTGAGATGTGTACTCACTTTTGTGAGATACTCTACATCTCTGCAACCACTAGAAAGCTTAAACTTGCCAGGCTGTAAATATGGGAGCTGTGGCTGCTGACATGGTTTTGGGGTTCAAAACTCAATATTGGTCATAATCATTGCACTAAAGCAAGGAAAAAGAAGAAGAAAGTCTTCAAACTTCTTCTTTAAAACTAATCTGCAATGGCAATAACTTTATTTTTTATTTTGGGGTCTTGCAGGGTCCCTTTCTCAAGGCAACATAGTAAGTATGTTGTCTTGAGACACAGACCCTGCAAGACCCCTGAAATGTTGGTTTCTTATGCCTTATATGACTATGTCTTCACAATAAACACATGAAACATATATGACTTTGAATCCGCATATCTAGTTCTGGCAAGGCAACATCCCTGGCATTCAATCAATAAAAGGTTGAGCGTTGTGAGGTGTGCAGCTTTTATTTGGACATCGAGAGGGTTAGAACCTCGGTCTGTGGCTCCACTTGGGAAACATCTTAATTCTTGCACAATTAATGGTTGTCATAATAGAATGTGAAAAAAAAAAATTGTCCTGTATCCTGTCAAGTAGCATGTGGATGGTTTAAAAGCTCTTTTAGGATTTTAATGCTGTCGGTTTCCCCACAAGGGAGATTTCACATCAATTTCTTAGATGGGGGACAGGTATCAGATAGAAAAGGAATAGAAAAGTAAACATCCCTATTGCGGCACAGCCAGCATTTCAAATCTACTAACCCTATACAAATCAAAAATGAGTTGTTGCTGGAGTTGGGCTTTAAATTATGATTTTTTTTCCAAATCACATTTATTTTATTATTATTAGCGTTTGCAGTACAAGAATAAGTAGAATGAAAATATACAAGTCGTATTGTGTTTTAATTTTCCAAACACATGTTCAATGCTTCTTTCAGAATGTTCTAAAACATCAGCAATTACATATCTGAACAGGGTTCAAAATTTCAAGTCCTGAACTACTAGACGGGCCTTAAGAGTTACTCGCCACCAGTTGCCCCACCCAAACCCTACCCCGCCCCTAATTCTGCCCCTAAACATGCCCACGCCTCCTCCAGTAAATCCCTACCTCCAATGCCACACCCAGTACATCCCTACTGCCAACGCCTTCCCCATTACATCCCTACCTCCAATGCCTCCTCCAGTACATTCCTATCTCCAACGCCACACCCAGTACATCCCTACTGCCAACGCCTTCCCCATTACATCCCTACCTCCAATGCCTCCTCCAGTACATCCCTGCCTCCAACGCCTCCTCCAGTACATTCCTACCTCCAACGCCTCCTCCAGTACATTCCTACCTCCAACGCCTCCTCCAGTACATTCCTACCTCCAACGCCTCCTCCAGTACATTGCTATCTCCAACGCCTCCTCCAGTACATTGCTACCTCCAACGCCTCCTCCACTAGAGCCCTACCTCCAACGCCTCTCCCAGTACATCCCTACCTCCAACGCCTCTCCCAGTACATCCCTACCTCCAATGTCTCCTCCAATACATCCCTACCTCCAATGTCTCCTCCAATACATCCCTACCTCCAATGTCTCCTCCAATACATCCCTACCTCCAATGTCTCCTCCAATACATCCCTACCTCCAATGTCTCCTCCAATACATCCCTACCTCCAATGCCTCTCCCAGTACATCCCTACCTCCAATGCCTCCTCCAGTACATCCCTACCTCCAATGCCTTCTCCAGTACATCCCTACCTCCAACTCCTCTCCCAGTACATCCCTACCTCCAACGCCTCTCCCAGTACATCCCTACCTCCAACGCTTCTCCCAGTACATCCCTACCTCTAATTACTCTTCCCAGCATAACTCTGCATCCAACGCCCTCCCCCCCCCCATGACCCACCAGCAGACCTCTTTCTGACCTCCCCTCTCCAGAACACTTATGCCTTCAACCCCCCCCCCCCCAATCCTGTACATCTATGCTTTCAATATTCAATATTCTCCCCAATCCATCAAATCTATGCCTCCAATTCCACCACGATTCCCCCCCCATTCCATCATACCGTACGATAGATTAGGGGAGTGAAGGTGGAATTGGAGGCATAGATATCATGGATTGAGGGGGGGTGGAATTGGAGGCATAGATATGATTCAAACCTCCAATTCCACCTCCCCTCCCCAGCCATAATATCTATGCCTCCAATTCCACCCCCCCCCCCCCTCTATCCAGCACATGCTTTCTCTCAATCCCACCCCCTTTCATCCAGCACACATCTTGTTTAATCCCCCATTTCATCAATGCCTCCAGCACACTGTCATCGTATGTACCATTCTGCAGCCATGGGGGTCAGTCATCGCTGAGGGCGGAGCAATGTTTGAGCCTGACCACTTAGGACCACCCCACTCCTTAGATGTGCAGCAGAACGAAGGCGGAGAGGGGCAGTCTCTTTAATAGTGAAGTGCACAGTCTGTGTGCCTGGGCGGGGATGTGCAGAAACAGAGGCGGTCCCAGACGGCTCTTGCATGTATAGTGCAGTGCATGGGCTGTGTGTCTGGGTGGGGATGTGCAGCAGAACAGAGGTGGAGGGAGGCGGTCCCACCAGCTCTTTCATGCCTAATGAACAGCACACTCTGTGAGCCTGGGCGGGGATGTGTGGCAGGAGGTGGAGAGGGGGCGGTCCTAGGCGGCTGACTGTATGAATTGAAATATCTGCGCTGCGAGCCTGTGCGCGGCAGAGGGGCACTTGGTATACATTCCTGTGATAGCACAGCCCTGTCATTACTCGCCCTCATTTGTTTACTCGCCAAATGCGAGTAGGCGAGTGCACATTTTGAGGGCTGTCTGAAGTTATTTTGTATGCTATTTAACGTTACGTAATAACAAGCATCATCCTATGTAGGGTAGTGAGAGTCGCAAGAATACTCTCATAGTGGAGAAGAAAGAGAGGGATAGAAAAAGGAAGATGGAAGGGGGTCACCGTAGTAGCTCATTTACCTCCTTAAATGATTTTATAGCTTTTTAAACTGAACCACACTTGGACTAAAAAGTGACTACCCTGTTTCCCCGAAAATAAGACCTAGCGGGATTGTCGGCGATGGCTGCAATATAAGCCCTACCCCCCAAATAAGCCCTAGTTAAAGTCATTGTAGGCCTTATTTTCAGGGTAGGGCTTATTTTCAGGGAAACAGGGTAGGGCTTATTTGGGGGGTAGGGCTTATATTGCAGCCATCACCGACAATCACGCTAGGTCTTATTTTCGGGGAAACAGGGTAGGATAACAATAATTCCATAGGATAAACCCTTGTTGTGTCTGCAAGTACCATTGTTAGTCTTCAAATTGATCTCCCTGTAGAGCCCCTTGGTCCTAAATCCAGGCTGTGCACGAGGCATTGACTGGTCTTGTTGTTTTATATTAGAGTGAGAACGAAAGTCTTTAAAAATTATTATTATTATTATTGGAGTGAGAATGAAAGTCTTTAAAAATGATAATGCACAATAATTGTTGAAGGCCTACTTCAGTATGCCCATCATGAGGGATCAGTGAGGCTGTCTATCTCATGAACAGGTTAGTTATGGGGCACAAGGGAGTGTGGCCAAGCATATTAAGAGCATTGAGGATTTGTTGCTAGCATAGATACCTGAAGAAAAGAAGGCACAGCTGGGTGTTGGAACTTTACATTTTAATAAAACTTGATATATGATCAGATACAGTATTCAGAATGAAAGGTACTTGGTTGCACAATTTTCAGCCTGGTATTTATAAGCAATACTGCTTTTTTAGGCATCTGTGGTACCATTTAAAAGCATATGAAAGAATTATAAAAACCTGCATGTTCAAAAAATGATGTACATTTTGCCACGTATTGTGAAATGTCTGACTGTTCTGTAAACAGCTAAAAGAGGGCTGGCCTGTTCAAATACTGTGTTCTGAATACAGTACTTTGTTATTCATTAACCCTTTGTGTGATCCAAAAGAAAAGATAGTAGATTGTGTTGGAATTTTCTATTTCTGCCATATTTAAGAAATTGGCATTGCATACTGTATGTCCTCTCTTCCAATATTTCACTTTATATCATTTACAACTGGGTCATGCCAAGAAAGGATTACACTGCCAAAAATAATATTGTAATAGATTTGTTCATTAATATTTGCATTAGCTAAATACCAAGAGAAAAACAAATTTAGGTTAGAGCTGCTTTAGACTGTAGGTCTCATGGGGGGGATCAGAACTGCTGTAGGCACACTAAGTACTAAGGAAGTTTCCACAGTGCAGCTGCCTTAACATATTCCAAGAGAAATCAAACACAATTAAGCACCCAGAGCAAACTAATTTAAAGACATAAAGATACAGTTGTTGGGCATTAACAAAGAAGCAAACAACTGAATGATAACATACTGTACATACACACTATAACTACTGTATATACAAAAATCAACTGAAACCATTAAAGTATAAGTAAAGGCCATTTGTTTTGTTTTAGATAGGTGTTCTAATTGACCTCCACTCGATTAGGTTTTTATTGCTGTCTGTGCCCCCATTAACCACTTCAATACAGGACATGTATACACTCTTCCTGCCCAGACCAAACTTCAGCTTTCAGCGCTCTCACACTTTGAATGACAATTACTCAGTCATCCTACACTGTACCCAAACAACATTTTTATCATCTTTTTCTCACAAACAGAGCTCTCTTTTGGTGGTATTTAATCACTTCTGTTTTTTTTTTTTTGAAAAAAAAAAAAGTTTCTATCGTAAAATTTTGCAAAGAAGTATTTTTTCTTCAAAAATTTGGGCTAAAATTTATACTGCTACATATCTTTAGTAAAAATAACCCAACTTAGTGTATACTATTTAGTCTCTGAGAAAGTTATAGCGTATACAAGCTATGGTGCAAATCATTGAAAATTGATCTAATTTCTTGAGACCCCAACAACCTAGGAAAGTACAAATACTAGCATCAGTGCCGATACAGAGTATTTGCACAAGTTTCGGTACTCGTGGAAATGCACCGATACCTGAAACCGATACTTTCAGGCTCGGATATTTGAGCGGATAGTGGGGATGAAAAAAAAATGTTCCTCCATTTAACCCCTTATTAACCCTTAATTTACTCTAATCTACCTTAATTAACTCCTTATTCTCCTCCATTTAGGGCTGAAACAACTAATCGATTAATCGACAACTAATTGATTATGAAATTAATCGATTACCATTTTCATAATCGATTAATCGGCCAGTAACATAATGGGGTCAATAAAAACTAAAATGAGCCCTTTATAGTACAAAAAGAGAAAATCATTTCTATTATAAATATTACTTTTACAGTTCTACAGTAAAAAAATGAACCCCTACAGTAGTGATTATCTGCTTTTTTTTTGTACTATAAAGAGCTAATTTTCGTTTTTTTAACCCCCATTATGTTAGTAAACGTCTTAGGCCTGGTTCACATCTATGTGTTTTTTGGTGCTTTTTGCAGAAACACACTACAGTTCATTTACATGGTTTCCTATGGGACACGTTCACATCTATGCTTTTTTCAGCCGCTGCTGTTTGGAAAGGGTCAGGGACTTTTTTTTTTTTAAACGCACAAGTTTTTTGTTCAATATACTTCAATGGAGAAGCTGCAGAAAATGTAATGCGTTTTTGCAGCAATTTGTGTTTAATCTGCCCAACAACTAATTGGCCAAAAAAAGTATATCTCTTCTGTCGGTTATTCTCAGAGTGGATTAAATATTTTGCTCCCTAACCATATAGTTGGTTATTTATATTTACCACTGCATATAGATATTTAATAATAAATTGCCTTTTTTTTTTTTTTTTTTAAACTTTACATATATTTACTAAATTATACACCACAGTTTTTTTTTTTAAAGGTTATTAACCGATTAATCGGCCAACTAATCGATTATGAAAATAATCGTTAGTTGCAGCCCTACCTCCATTTAATTATTATTTTCCTGTTTTTTTTTTTTTTTTTGTTCACGTCTATTTTATAAACGATAGACAATTAAAACTTTTTTTTTTTTTTTTTGCTTTGTTAGTGAATATTTTCTCACACACACATTATATATATTTTAACATATATTTACACATTTCACATTCCAAAACAAAATCTATTTATTTCATTTGTAAATTACTTTTCAATGCTTTGTACCATTGCTGACAGTTGAAGTGTAAACAAAACAGTTGCGGTAGGTATCAGCGAGTAATTTTATTTCTCTGACACAGCACATGCAATTTTGCAATGACACCCCAAAATACATTCTGCTACTCCTCCTGAGCATAGCGATACCACATGTGTGAGACTTTTACATAGCCTGGCCACATACAGAGGCCCAACATCCAAGTAGCTCCGTCAGGCGTTCTAGGAGCATAAATCACACATAAATTCCTGCCAACCTACCACATAGCATGTACTGTACATACCAATTACAAACCAAAATACATTCTGCTGAGCAAAGGGTAAAGAAACGATTTACTCTTATGGAGCCCCTCACATATGTGAGACCCCTGAAAGATCAGTTCAAGGGGCAGGCAAAAACATGGTCAACAGGCTGAGGTCAGTGCAGGTAAAAGGCAGAAATAGACGATAGGCAGAGGCATAGTCGATAGTCCAGGGTCAGTTCACATGAAAGGCAGAAACATGGCGGATAAACAATGCAGACAGCAGGCAGAGGCATATTCGATAAACAGGCCAGGGTCAGTTCACATGGAAGGCAATGATATGGTTGGTTGAAGCACCAGGGAAATATTCAGGACAGAAATTGAAACCGGAGAAAAGGCAGCCTATTAGAAATATGGGCTAATAGTTTACGAGAATGTGATAGCGTCTGAAGCATTCTCCGATGCAAAGGCCAGGTTGGGAGGGACATTGGGGACAATGGAAACTGGGGTCTTTCCCAACTCCTCTTTTGGTGCACACACACATTTTTTTTTTTTGGCGTCCTCTTCTGGTTGCTGATGGTGGAATATTGTCAGGAAAATGGCGCTCATGTAGTCTGCTGACACAATCGGAGCAAATGCTTTCTGGGGGGGGGGGTCCTTGTTGATAGATCAGGGCAGTGACAATGTCTTCAATAAACTTTAGGAAGGTGTTGGGTGTTTACATCGATTTTTGATGATGGTGATGAAAGCGTTGTAAATGGCCAAATGAAAAAAGTAAATTGCGACTTTTTTATTCCAGAAGAGGGGTTTTTGAGTTGATCGATAGGGCTGCAACATTTGATCATTTAAATCCACCCCCCCCCCCCTCATGAATTTATTGTACTCATGGATACAGGAAGGCCTGACAATTTCATTGGCTCTTTACCCTGATCGGGGTTGGGCTTTGTCTGAGGGAAAAGCCTCAACCTCGATCGCCGCCCCCGAGTGGCATGCACGCCGATCAGCACGGTGACCGGCTGTGATTGGATACAGCTGGTCACGCAGTAAAGCGCCAATTTCATTGGCTCTTTACCCTGATCGGGGAGGGGCTGTGTCCCAAGGGACAAGCCCGATTGCCACTCCACGGGCACCCGGGGGCCCGCAGTAGCAGCAGGAAGCAGAGTACATCATATGATGCCCACCCAGGATGGGAGATCCCATCTGTGGACGTCATATGTCTATGGCTGGGTATTGAAGTGGTTAAAGGATAAGTTCACCTTTCATAACATGTTGTTACACCCATATTCAGGGTGTTACATGTTATGAATGCACAAGGTGCATTGTCAAAAGGTGAACTTATCCTTTAGCCTGGGTTCACACAATTGCGAATTGGATGTGGGTTTCCCTGCATCCAATTCGCATGTCAGGAGATTGTGTCTGGCTCTTAATGGAGCCGGTTCACACATCTTTGGAGCAGCTCTGATGTGAATTGCACAGGAGTCCTGTACATCTTCTGGTCCATTTCAGGTCCAAATTCAGACAAAAATTCAGGCTGAAATCGGACCTGAAACAGTGAACAGGGACCCACCGGACCCCTGCTGTGAGCCACTCTGTGCTGCGGTGTGAACCCAGCCTTAAGGAGGTTCATCCTCTCTCTTTGTCCTGTTTACCATTATCATTGAGTATTCAGTAAACATAAGAGAAAATCCAACATTTTGGGTTGTCCCTAGAAAAAGATATAGAGTAAAATCTTCTGTTTCAATGATTTTTATTGAAGTTTACAGATTGAACAACGTATCATAAATCTGTATCGCAGTACAGAGAACATTTCGGGAAAAGTTTTAACATCTTATGACCTGCACACCCGTTACGGCTCGTTACCCCATATCAGGGATAGAGAAAAAAAAAAAAAAAAAGGGGGAAATTATACAAAACTACATTTCTGAACCCTGGAGGTGACTATAAGTGTCTTAAGGTTTCACCGTCGCTCCCCCACAATCGATGGGAGGAAAGAGGGGAAAGACCAAGGTCACAAAACCGTGAGGCTAGTATCCTCTATCCCAGTGATGGCAAACCTTGGCACCCCAGATGTTTTGGAACTACAACTCCCATGATGCTCCACTATACTGCAGAGTGCATGAGCATCATGAGAAATGTAGTTCCAAAACATCTCGGGTTCCAAGAGTCGCCATCACTGCTCTACTCCATTCATCATGGGGTCAGCGTGGTTTAGAAATACTGACACTAAATGCAACATTTGGACAGAGTATTATAACCTTCCCTTTAATGATATACTCATTGTAACATATTTTAGAATGTCAATCTCCCTGACAGTGCAGGGAGAGTATAAGGAAAGAGGTAAGCCAAAGAAAAGAGGGGGTTAAGAATAGAAAAGGAGGTTAGAATATCAAAGAAAAGTAGTCCATAGTATGAGCTTATCTGAACCCTGACAGCTCACAAGGGGTCAGACAAGTATTTAATCCAGGGTTCCCAGAACTTTTCAAACCTAGCTCGTTTGTCTAATAGAATTGCCAAAGGCGTTCGTTTACCATGATCCACGACAACTTGGTTTTTCATCAAATCGAAGGGGATCGTGGGTGTACTCCATGACCTAGCTATCGCTATCCTAGCTGCCATAAAAATAAAGGCTATGATTTTTCCCTGCCTGTCTTGGTGTTCCATCAACTGGTCGTCCCATGAGAGCTTGCTGTGGTGATTTGAGTAGATTCACCTGTGTAAGTGAGTAAATGAAATTGTAGATATGGATCCAGAAGCGTTTCACTTTGGGAAATGACCACCATATATGTAATACTGTGCCTTCCAACCCACACCGTCAAAAACAAGAGGAAGAGGCCCCTGTGACAAATGTGGCTTTTCTCATGGGAACCATGTACCATCGCATCAATACCTTATAGTTTGCTTCAATCAATCATCATTTTGAACCATTAATCCATTTCAAACTTTTCGTTAATGTCTTGTTCCTACTTCGTCATATAAAACAGTTTTTCTGACTTGGAAGTCGGTACGTTCTAGATTTTAGAGATGTGGCCAGTGTGCTTATCAAAGGGCCTACACAAATACTCCATCGAGGTAGAAGAGGTAATATCAGATGTACGTTGTAAGGATTTCAAAAAATGCATAATTTGAACATAATAAAAAAAAGCTGAGTTTGAAAGTTGGTATTTGTCTTGTAGGGTGTCTTTAGATAGGAACCCTCTGTGGTCGCAAACGTTGAAAACACGGATCAAACCCTTGTTGGTCCACCAGGCAAAGGTGTGGGGATTGAGACCTGGAGTGAATGCTGGGTTGCAGACCAAGGAAGCCATGGGAGTATGCAGGGACTTAAAACCATAAGGGCTTCGCTAATCTATCCCACAGATGTAAAAAGAATGTTGGACACATCATAGCCGGCCTATCTTTTGATTGCAACCACATTAAATGGCATAAATTTGCTATAAATTGGAAAAGTGTCAACTGGAACTTGTGCTTCAAATGTTCTGCAAGTGTACAACTTGCCAGTGAAAATGTGCAGCAAGTTAACAGACAGGAATGCTTAACTATAAATCTTTTAAGAGAGACACCCCGCTTTATTCTCATTTTTATCCTCACCTGACAAGATTGGATGGATATAGCACCTCTAACCGCATTCGCATTTCAAAAGTGACAGGAGGCAAATCAGGCTTGATCCCCTCCAACAGAAGACCAAAGCCACAGAAGGGACCATCTTATAGACACAACCTTCCAGAAAGGTACAGAGAGGCAAAGGCATATAGACCAGGAAGAGAGTTTAAAAGAAACTGAGGAATACACAGTCATCTTTTTTGAGAGTGCACAAATCTAAGGCCACCCTGACTGGGGAGCAGCAGAAGTCATTTTGAGTTCATACAGAACACATCGAAGATACCTGGACACTTTCTACGATAGAGTTCGGTCACAAATGTTAGTTCATCAGCAGATTGCCCAGAAACCATTTTTAGCCAACAAGACTCCCATCGTCACCAGACAAAAGGAGATTACTACTCAAATATGTAATGGAGTTAAAACAAAAAGGGAGCCATCCTGGAAGTTCCAACATTTCAGAAGGGAAGAGAATTTTATTCCCCATTATTTCTAGTAAAGAAGAAAACAGGGGATCTGCGGCCAGTGTTGGATCTAAAAAATCTCAACAAGAGGATCAAAATCAAAGCCTTCAAGATGGAAAGCCTCCAGTCAATACTGCTGGCAATAAATTTAGATGATTGTATGCTGTCCGTAGATATGCCTACTTACACGTTCCTATACATCCTGCCTTTCAAAAGCTTCTCCATTTCTGTCAACCACCAACACTTCGGGTTTCAGTGCCTACCATTCTGCATATCTTCTGCTCCCAGAACCTTTACCAAAGTTCTTCTACCTGTAATCGTATTTCTAAGGAAAAAAGGATTGAATATACACCATTATCTAGATGACATTCTGCTGCTAGAGGACAGCTGGGAAACTTTACTTGATCATCCAAGAGTACTGGTCAAGACTCTCCAGAGCTTCGGCTGGTTAATCAATTGGGAGAAGAGCAACCTTGAGCCCACACAAAATATGATCTTTTTAGGGACAGAACTGAATACCAAGACGAACAAAGTGCAGCTTCCTCAAGAGAAGATAATTCCTGTAATTCAAAAGATGAATGAAGGCATAATCAAACCCCTCCTAAAGAAACCCAACTTGGATCCAAGAAACCCCAACCACCGAAGACCGATAACTAGCTTGAACACCATCTCCAAGATTATGGAGAAAGTAGTGGTACAACAGCTACAACTCCATCTGGACACACACAATCTCCTGGACCCTCTGCAATCAGGCTTCCGCCCAGGCCATGGCACGAAACAGCTCTCCTCAAAATATGGGATGATGCCTTGGAAGCAGCAGATGGAGAATCATGTCTCCTGGTACTCCTGGACCTTAGTGCAGCATTTGACACACTGGATCACAACACTTTACTCACCCGCCTTAAAGAAGTAGCAGGAGTCACAGATTCAGACTTACCATGGTTCACTTCCTTCTTAGGAAATCGGTCACAGACAGTGAAACTTGGAGCCTTCACCTCTGAATCCCATACAGTCTCCTATGGAGTCCCTCAAGGATCACCTTTGTCACCCGTGCTCTTCAACATTTACATCCGTCCACTCCTAAAAATCATCAGCAAATCAGACCTATGCTTCCACTCATACGCAGATGATACTCAACTCTACCTTCGGATCCCCGGACAAAAAGACCAATATCAGGAATTAGAAAAATGCCTCACATCGATAGACGACTGGATGTCCACAAGCTCACTCAAACTTAACGGAACCAAAACAGAACTCCTTCTCCTAAATGCAAACCGGAAAACTAAATCTACGACACCATGGACTCTGCCCTCCATCCTTGGACAGACCATCCCCCTAAGCATAAAAGCCAATAGTCTCGGTGTCATCTTCGATTCAGAAATGTCAATGAATGCACAAATAGGATCAGTAGTCAGCGGATCCTTCCACCTTCTACGCCTGCTGCGTAGACTCATCCCCTTCATTCCAGAAAAGGACAAAGCCATAGTGGTAGGAACAATCATCAACTCTCGACTCGACTACGCAAACTCCCTCTACATAGGACTACCTAAATTCCAGATTGCACGACTACAAGTCGTTCAAAACACGGCAGCAAGACTAGTCACAGGAAAAAAACCATGGGAATCCATCTCCCCATCCATGAGGACCCTCCATTGGCTAACCGTAAAGAATCGGATCACATTCAAGACCCTCTGCTTGACTCACAAATGCACACAAGGAGATGCTCCGCAATACTTATGCGAAAAAATACAACACTACACCCCCAATCGCAACCTCCGATCTAACGACCAAAACCTCCTCCTTGTCCCCAAATCCCGATACAAGTCAAGGGGAGAACGAAGATTTGCAGTCCAAGGACCACGGCTATGGAACGCTCTACCTATGAACATCCGCTTGGAAAAAGACCATCAGGCCTTCAGGAAAAAACTCAAGACCTACCTCTTCTAAGAAGGAATCAACACAGGTCGGATCAAGCGCCTCGAGGCGATTCAGTTCGCAGTTGCAGCGCTATACAAATCATTCATTCATTCATTTCATTCATGAAGACGTTAATGTCAGCAACGTTTCTGCCAGCCAGAGTTATATGAGCATCCTGGGCTCCATGTCCGCCACCCTCCCAATGATCCAGTGGGCTCAATAGCACGTGAGAGTGCTGCAAAATTTATTTCTGACACAGTAGGATGGAGTATCAATGCTTCAAACGATTCCCATCGACAAGAGGGTGAAGCAGTCAGTATAGTGGTTGACGCATACATGCAACCTCAGGAGACACAGGCCTCAAGCATCTCAGGGACAGGGGCAGTCCCAGGCTCAGGGCATTGTATCGAATATACTAGAGCTCAGAGCAGCTTTTCAGGCTCTCCTAGCCTTTGGCTCATCCATGAAGGGGAAGAATGTCTTAATACAGATGGATGTGAAGTGGCGGTGGCTTGCATCCAGAGGCAGGGAGGTACACCAGGAGCCGCACACTGCTGGAGGAAGTTCACCCTAGCTTGTAATGGGCCCAAATATATGTAGCCGATCTGAGAGCCGTGTATGTCCTGATGGCACAGAACCTGTTGGCCGACTGTTTAAGCAAGGAGTTCCTGTTAAACAACGAATGGTCTCTGAGCCACCAAGCATTCTCTCTCCTGACTTGGGCATTCCGGATATTGATTTGGCAGCAATACCTATAAAATACCAGATGTCAGAGATTCCTGTATAAAGCAGCTTACCCATCAGCCGAGAGAATAGACTGCCTTCTCCACCCTTGGAACTTCCAACTAGGATACATATTTCTACCGATGCCGCTAATCGCGATATTCCTCTCCAGGCTCAGGAGGTCATCTGCCATGGTGAAACAGTAATCCTTTTCTGGCCAAGGAGACCTTGGTTCATGACCTTGCTAAAGCTCAGTCTGAAAGACCCACTACCTCTTCCTGTGACGCTGGACCTGCTTTTCCAAGGCCAATTCCTTCATCCGGCTATGAAGAGACTGCACTTGATGGCATGGAGGTTGAAAGGAATAGGCTTCTAGAACAAGGTTGCTCTCAAGAAATAATATCAACACTACTACAAGCTAGGAAATGTACCACTAACACCACCTACGGGAAAATATGGGACAGATTTTCATCTGTGTCTCAGCAAAGAAACTGTAATTTATTATCGCCAAAAGCCCTGCAGATCTTGGAATTTCTCCAAGCAGGCCTAGAGAAGGGTCTAAGCTCAAGTACTCTTAAGGTCCAGACTTCCGCCTTATCTGCAAAAACAGGCATCAGATGGGCATTACACCCCCCCCCCCCCCCCCCCGTGATTTAATTCTTGAAGGTATGCTTAAAGATCAGGCCTCCCAGAAGACCTACGTATCCAGCATGGGATCTCTCAATAGTTCTGGACGCACTTTCAAGTTCCCCTTTTGACCGGGCTAAGGCTATATCATTATGGAACTTAACACTAAAATTAACCTTCCTCATCGCCATTACCTCAGCTAAAAGAGTCTCAGAAACGCAAGCATTGATGATAACAGAACCCTACCTGTTTTTTTACCCGGACAGAGTGGTACTAAGGCCTTCAGACAGTTTTATTCCAAAAGTGGCAACGTCATTCCATTAGAACCAGGACCTCAGCCTTCCGACCTTATCTAACGATCAGGGTGAACCTCATGCCTTAGATATAAAATCTGCAATTACCGCTTATCTGACAGCTACAACCTCCTTTAGGAAGATGGACAATCTCTTGGTGATTCTTCATGGGACCAGAAAAGGACAAGCGGCAGCACCACGCACAATCGCATCATGGCTAGTCAAGTCCATCAGGAAAGCATATTCCATTCAACAACTTCCGGTACCTGAGGGCATTAAGGCTCATTCAACTAGGGCAATGGCAACCTCATGGGCAGCATACTGCAAGGTTTTGCTGGAGACGGATATGCAAAGCAGCTACCTGGTCATCCAGACATACATTTATGTCCCACTATAGGGTAGAAAAAAATCGGAAGAACCCTTATCCGAGACAATTCTTCTGCTACATGTTAATTAAATATTACTTTCTTACACCCACCCGACTGGCAAGTTATTTTTCAGTGTGTGCTGCCATGATGCGTCAGGAAAACAGAAAATTGTATACTCACCTTTACATAATTTTCCTTTCTGACGCATCTTCATGGCAGCACACAGCATCCCGCCCTTCTTTTTTAGGTGATAGATACAGAGAATGAAGCGGGGTGTCTCTCTTACAAATTTATAGTTAACCAATCCTGTCAGGTTGTGTGGGTGGAGTCACAACCCAGTGTGTGCTGCCATGAAGATGCATCAGGAAAGGAAAAGTACGGAAGGTGAGTATACAATTTTCCATTTTCTGTGTGCTGCAGTCCTTTAGAAGTAATTAACCCTTGAAATATATCACCAAAACTTGTAGGAGGTGATCAAAATCTGACTTCTACCTTAGTGCAGGCTTCTGGAAAAATCATACAAGCAGGATGACATTTTTGGAGGGGCTTTGTACACCAGCTGTGTACAGCACGCCTCCAGGTTGCCATGTTGCACTGACTTTTCCAAAAATGACACTGCTGCAGATTGAAAAGGAAAAGTAATTTATATAAAACATTCAGTTACAACATGGCTTGAGTAGCAATTTTACATGCTGTATTTTTTTTTTTTCCCCCACATTTGCTATTTTTTTTCCACCAAGTTACCCTTTAGGTTAACCAAATGCACATGGTAGGTGCCACGTTTTTCATGAACAGTACTGTTTTTTTTAAGCAATTCATTATTACAGTCAAATGCCCAAGGTTCCTTTTTAATAAATTTTAAACAGAATATGAGGTGCTAATGCAAACTTAATAGCATAGGCATCCTGTACTTAACTTTCCATCACTTTCTTGCCACCAGGGCCCTAGTACTGGGGGAACAAGGGTGGCAGGGGATACTTGACACTGCCCTCAGCATTTAGCTAACCCTGCAAGAAAGGTTATCTTGCAAAAGTGTTTCTAGGTGCTCTGGCAGTAGAGGAGCACTGGAAAGGTAAGTATAGAATGCCTGCTATATAATCAACCTGTTATTTTGCCTATTCATACTTCTATTACAGACGTGAAAACAAAGAGACTTACTGTAACTCTGAGGTACCAGTTCTGGGTTTCTCGGATCTTTTATTGTATAGGATACATCTCCAATGTTAATAATATCACCTAAAGAAATAAAAGCATAAAAAAAATGTTTTTGAATATATGAGCAGCATGCCCAATGCAGCCTCAACACAAGAACAAAGTAATTTTTTATGTCCTATGCCTTCAGTTCCCACCAATGTGTTGCGTCGGTGTGCACTGAAGAAAAAAAAAAAAAAATAAATAAAGTATGTTCTGCATCACATTCCAACAAACTGTAATGAATCTCAACACACTGCAGTGCATTAGGAATTCCTCACAAGTTGTAAAAAAAAAAAAAAAAAGAAAAACAATGCACTGCAGCACACAGAATTACACATGCACAACACACACGAGTGTGTATGCATTATGCACATATTAACATGCAAGCGCTAGTGTAAACGGGTACAAATTCTATTGTGCAGGCCTTTGAACATGCACCCGAGGCCCTCTTTATTTACCAGGTTGACCACCACTGTCGTGAGAGCTTAACTCTGTTATGAATGAGTTGTTTGTCATTTTAATCGACAACGTTGAAAGTTGGAAATTTTCCTCAAAGTGTAACTAAAGGCAAAACTTTTTTTTACAAGTAGTTTTGGATAGAGTGAAAATATATTAACAGTAAAAAGGCAAGTTTGGAACATATAGGTCCCATAAAGGATGATGAAGGGAAGATGGTTACAGATGACAGAGAGAAGGCAACTGTACTAAATGTTTTCTTCTCCTCCTCAATCCTCACACAGGAAAAAGGATGGGTACAAGAACCACGACTGTATTGTCAGTAGCACGTCACAGGATGTTCTTTTGTGGCTAACAAAGGCCAGAGTCCGAAAAAGAATTAGAAAAGCTTAACATAAATAAAAAGGACCAGATAGCTTACACCCGAGAGTCCTCAAAGAACTCAGTCAGTTTATTGCCAGACCGCTATTCCTAATCTTATGGACAGCATACTGACAGAAATGGTACCAGCTTGGTTGGCAAAAAGCCCATGTCATGCAGGTAAGTATGTGGAACTCTCTTCCACAATCTGTGGTGTCAGCAGGAAGTATTGATAGTTTTAAAAGACTCTTGGATGTGCATCTGAGCAAACACGATATACAGGGATATGGGAAATGATTATCTATACAAACAAACACACACACACACACATTGAACTGGATGGACTGTTGTCTTAATTCAACCTTACCTATTATGTAATATCTGTCTTTTTAATTTTATTTGTTTTTATTGCTGTCTGTCCCCATTAGGGAGATTCACCCTCACCATTTGTCCTGTTTATTGCCATCATCGAAAGTAAAAGACAATCTTTCATTTTGAGTCGACACTAGGACAGTAATAGAGGGGAAATCTTCCAAATAGGGACACTAGTTCTGGTGGCCCTGACGACAACCTGGGATTTCCTTACTTTGGAGAGATAACCACTCAATTCCTGTTTTGCCTATGGGACAGGAAGTGAAGGGAATTCTCCCCTATGGGACACAGATGGCAAAAAACTGACAGGGATTAAAACCCTCCTTTACTATATCAAAAATGAAAAAAGAAATGTTGCCTTTAGTTACACTTTAAATAGGTCTGTAATATGGTTCATACGCATGTATACAGCATACTCTAAGGACTTATTCACATCACTGCTTTGCACAAATGTGCATGCAACCTTATCTGCACCACAGTACTATTCATTTTGAATGGCACCCCAACATACCTGCACTGCAACACATGGTAAAGCACTACCATGCATTTTGGTGCAATGCACTGGGAAAAAAATACTGCAGGTATGTTTTCTTGTTTGCTCTGGTGTGCTGGTAGCCCATTCAAAATGCAACACACCAAAGCGGACAGGTGTGAATGTGCCTTAAAGTGGAAGTAAACCCCCTTATCATTTTCAGCCAAGGAAGCTGCCATCTTTGCCTCTGTTTAATCTTCAACTGCCACAGTGCTGCACATGTGATCCGTTATGACACCAGCCATTGGATGGTTTGACTGTTTGGTTGAGAGCACAGCCAATGTGCAGTTAGCATTCACGGCATGCCTTTTTTTTTTTTAGACTGTTAAATCGATGGGTTTACTTCCGCTTTAAAGGTTCGTTCAAACTATGGTATTACCAGTATACTGCAAAGAAAAAAGTTTTCCTAAGGGATTCAGAAGAAGTCTTTTATGACGAAACATGTCAGGGGCGTGGCTACACGGACACTGAATACCCATTTGCATTGCTGCCAGTTTTGATACCCTTGGATCTGTTTCATCCACCGCTCTGCACCTCTGCTGTTGGGGACTTTTTTTGAGAGGATCCACATCAGGAGCAGCCTGTGGGGATGTGGTGAGATCTATTTCAATAGAATTTGGCATCTTAAAGTGACCATATCTGCGCTCAGCCAGACGTCTTTCCATTCCAGTTTGCTGTGGAGTTTTACTTTGATTTTGCTGATTTTCACTGTGAAAAATGTGAGTGTAATTATTGAAGTGTGAGTGTGGCATTGTTTTGAATAAACCGTTTTATAAGTTGAATTACGCTATGTGGAGCACTCTTTACTTTATATCTTCACATATGGAGAGTTAGATTCGGAATTGATCGTATCAATAACCCAGGTGTGGTTAAATTGATCGTTTGCCAACCACGAGAGTGGGAGGCAACACCATCTGGTGAGTGCGGTCTCATTGGGAGAGGGATCACAAGACACGTCGGTGTGGTGGAAGATAGAAAAGATTGTTTATTGGATATATTGTGGTGGACATATTTCCTTTGAAGATCGATTTATTTTTCAAACACAGTTATCAATGGACTTTTATGTGTATTCACTATAACATTATTTCACGTGGTGTTATATATTTAAATAGTTTCATTTCACTATGTTTACCATTTGATTCACACATTTTTTTTTCTCATTTTTATCATTAGCGCCACTTGATTATATTTTCAAACACTTTAGTCCATTACACGTTTGATTTTAATTTATTTTTAAATCTACTCGTTTAAATTTCAAAATTTATTTTTTATTGGTTCACTCATTATTTTTTATAATTTATGTCACTCATTCATTCGTTGAATTTGTTGCTTTTGCTTACCCAATAAGTCGTGCGTGTGTGTGTGTCACTTCACTGGACTATATGGATTTTATGTGTCAATTTATGTGTCTATTTGATTGATTAATGCCTGTTTATTAGATCACAAGTATCTTTATTTATTCATTATCAGCACAGCTCCTTTTTACTTTTTATCTGTTTTGGTGTGTATTTCACTTTCGAGTTGCAGCTCTCTTTTGCTTGTTGTTTTACCAGTGCAGTTTTTTCTTTGAACAATTTATCATTAATACAGGCAAACATTTTAGGCCATGTCAGGTTTACTTTAAAAAGAACCAGCGATTACTAGGCTAACAGTTTGCGCAGCACTTTACAATGTATAGGGGGGACAACACAATTACAGTACAATACAAAAAGGTACAGGAGGGCCCTGCTCGTAGAGCTTACATTCTAAAGGGACGGGGTGGTGGTACAAAAGGTAATAGATACAGAGAATGATTTGGCACCTAATTTCCTGACTACTTATCACATTTTTGTAATCTCTGGAGTGCCAGGACAGTGGGAACCCCACTAAATGAGCACATTTTGGAAAGCAGACACCACAAGGTATTTTGTAAGAGGAAAAAATTACAGCTTACCTGTAAAATCCTTTTCTTGTAATTAGTTAATGGGCTATAGGCTACCTTCAGGTGTTGACACTGGTAAACCTAATCAAGAAAGTTTACTCCCTATATAACCCCTCCTCCTTCCAGGAGCACATCAGTTGTAGTAGAAAAGCAATATACTTAATCCCAAAAGAGGGACGGGACATCTATGTCCCATGATGTACTCCAAGAAAAGGATTTTACAGGTAAGCTGTAATAAAATCCTATTTTCTTTATCGTACATCATGGGACACAGAGTCTTAAGCAATTACTTAATGGGGTGTCCCAAAGCAATGCTACTTAAGGGGAGGGAGAAAAAACCCGCAGGGTACCCACAGACTTGAGGATTTATACTGCTGCCTGCAGTACACTGAGCCCGAAGGCGATATCCTCATACCTCCTTACATCCACCTGATAAAATCTTGTGAATGTATGCACTGAAGACCAAGTTGCGGCCTTACAGATCTAAGCCATGGAGGCCTGGTGACCCACTGCCCAAGAAGCACCTGGTAGACCTGGACCTGGTAGAGTGCGCCTTAACTTGAAACAGGGGAATCTTACCCCTTGAATCATAAGTTTGAATTATCACTTGTCGAATCCACTTAGCGACAGTGGATGTTGATGCTGCCTGTCCTTTCTTAGGACCCTCTGGCAGAATAAATAAGACATCAGTCTTACGAATCTGAGCAGTTGTCTAAAAATAGATTTCCACTGCTCTCACCACATTAAGACAATGTAGTGACTCTTCTTCCCTGGAACATGGTTTTGGAAAAAAACGATAGCAGGACAATATCTTGGTTCAAGTGAAATCGGAAACCACTTTTGATTTAAAAAAAAAAAAAAAAAAGCCTGGACGAGGGCCTAACACCACTCTGTCCCCATGACAAATCAAATATGGCTCTTTACAAGAAAGAGTAGCCAATTCCGAAAAAACCCTCCTTGCTGAGGTTATAGCAAACAAAAATACCAACTTCCTTGTCAGAAGGACAAGGGGAATATGTTGTATTGGTTCAAGTGGCTGTTTTTTGTAACACAGACAAAACTAAGTTCAGGTCCCAAGGGTTCAAGGGAGGTTTGACGGGCGAAATAAGCCACGTCCCCCCCTGTATAAAACCCCAGACTACAGAATGAGTAGCAAGTGGTCTTTTGAAATAAGACCAATAAAGCTGAGACTTGGCCTTTAATAGTACTCAAGGACAATTTTATTTCTACCCCTAATTGTAGAAAGGCAAGAATTCTGCCTATGATATATGTCCGAGGGTGCCAACCCCTGGATTCACACCAGGAAACAAAAGCCCTCCAGACTCTATGGTTCTGGAAGATGGCTTCCTTGCACTAATCAGGGTAGAGATAACTGACCCGGAAAGCCCACGTTTCTTCAGAAGGTGGTTTTAATAGCAAAGCCATTAAATTTAGAGACCGTAAGGTAGGATGGAATATCGGTCCCTGTGAGAGCAGATCTGGCCGTAGTGGGAGGGACCATGGGCCCTCCATTGCCATCTTTACGATTTCTGCATACCATGACCTTTTGGGCTATGCTGGTGCCACCAGAATTACCAGATTTCTTTCCAGCTTGATCCTGCAAAGAAGTTGAGGCAGCAACGGAATGCATAGATCAGTGAGAACTGATCCCATGGGGTCACCAACGCATCCGTTCCGCATGCAAATGGATCCCTTGTTCTGGCCACAAAGTTGACTAACTTCATGTTAAATCTGGACGCTAGAAGATCTACGTCCAGAGTCCCCCATCTGCGGGCCGCTGCAGCAAGGATCATACAAGCATCCATCCCCGCTCATCGGGTCCTGGAGCTCAGTCACCTCTACAAGCCGGGAGAGGAGGCATATATGTTGGTGTAAATCGCAAATATCTAATTTCCGCCTGCGAGTGCAAATTTTTGCTTTTACTTAAGGACTTTAATTGGATCAACGATATCACACTAGGGCAGCTGTGTGCTCTCTTTCTCCTTATATGGGTTACTCTATATGTAGTGCACGCCTTAACCCTGCACTCTGTACACAGTGCACCCCTGAACTCTGCACATAATGCACTCATGGTATTTATTACCCCTTTAAGATCATCCCAGTGCAATTTGGCCACACCCACCGCTCAATGCGATTCATCAGGGGGGGGGGATAGTCTTAAGCCCCATATACACAATCAGAAAATTGTACGGAAAATACCGATTTCGAATAGATCGTACGATAATCGTATTGTTAGTACAGAGCTTTCGAGAGTCGATCATGACAGTTCATCCGATTGGACATGCGCGAAAATATTTTTCGTACGATGCCAGATTTTCGTTTAATCAGTACAGCTGTCGTTCAAAAATGCAATACAAATGCATTACAACACATGACATCACTTCAGAATTTTTATTCTTTCGCGACTTTAGTAAACTCTTCAGATTCCATCTGAGATTAGCATGCAAAAAAAGAAAAAACGGACAATCATTCATCCGATAATCTCATCATGTGTATCGGGCATTACAGATACAACTGGCCCTTTGAGGGCAACCATAATTCTGATGCAGCCCCTCGATTAAATCAAGTTTGACACTCCCGCCCTAGGGAAAAAAATGGCAATCATTGCAATTTTTTTATGACACATAGTAGTTGTGCAGTGTTTTTTCAAAAACTATTTATTTATTTATTTTTTATTCATTAAAAACAATTATATACTTCATTTTTTTTACTTTTTTTGCAAGATATGAAAGATGATGTTACACCATGTAAATAGATAGCTAACATGTCATGTTTTAAAATTGCGCACGATCGTGGAATGGCGACAAACTACGGTAATTAACCTCTCAAATTTTTTCCGTCGGAAATTCCGATGGAAAAAGCCCGCTAGAGCCCACGCACAATCGGATTTTCCGACAACATAATCCGATCTGACTTTTTCCTTCGGAATATCCGACCGTGTGTACGGGGCATTATAGAATTAACGCTAGATTCTAGCGCTAGAATTATTGCTCTCTAACATTTGTGACAATACCTCACATGTGTAGTGCAAACACCATGTACATATGCATGCACGACCTATATATGTATTTGTTTATGAGTGCGAGCAAGGAGGGATGGGGGAGCTTTACATTTTAATTTTTCTTATTTATTTAATTTTTACACTGTCCCTATATTTTAATTGCATCACTTTTTTTCTTTTTTTTTTCCCAAAAAATTTTTTATTGAGAATATAGCATAACAAAATAACAATATCATCATACAGACATTAAGGAAACTTGGAACACTCTTATTTGCAATAGGTGAGTACAAGTGTGTCAGATAGTCATGCAAGTCAAAACATCATATATACATAAACAGTTTTCATATATAGACAGTGTACCAAAGATGTAATTGTTGGAAGGAGGTACAGCACATTGACTTAGCATATCTAGCGTTATGTTGTTGGGTGTCAACATGTGTTTTCCTCATTCACACTTGCGCTGCGATTTACATGGGGGGGGGGGGGGGTCCGAGTTGTAGAGAAAAATTGTGGGGGTTTGTATGATATTCTAGAACTTCTGGAGGTGCGAGGTTGTTGACTGGGAGCTCTGTTATGAGGACCCTGACAACAACCAGTATTATGGCAGGGTCATACTGGTTGAGTGGGGAGAGTTAAAGGAATGAGGGTTAGGGTAGGGATCATGGGGGTGGGTGTGAAGGGGGGGGAGGTGGGGGCTGTGGGGAGTGTGGTCGAAATGACCCGGGGGCGATAGTTATCTCCTCAGTCTCCGCCACATGCCCACTGAATGTAGCGTGGTATCGTTTTAAGGTGAGCAAGAGTATGATGGTGTGGTAATAATATTCATGAAGTTTGGCTGGGGGTATGCAGACATGCGGTCTCCCAACTACATCCCTTGTTTAGGGTTGGGAGATCCATGTCAGTTGAGGTATGGGTGAGAATAGAAAGGGGAGGGACATCTGTGGGGAATAAGTTGTGCGTTCCGTATGTGCCCGTCATGTATGCGTGAGTCATGGTCTAACTATCATTCATCAGGGTTCGGTATCTGTCGGTTGCACGGAAGTGGATCCAACATGCCCATGTTTTTGAAAATTTGTCTGGGGAGTCTCGGGAGGTGGAGATAAGTTCCTCCATTTCGGCTATTTTGTTAATTTGTTTGATCCATTCTGGGATAGACGGTATCTGAGTTTTTTTCTATTACAAGGAATGTAAACTTCTCTTGTAATATAAATATGGATCCTCTTTATGGAGAGAACTGGTTTCCTCCAAGGCCATAGTAATGATCAGACACAATATCGTTTATAGTCTCTGTGACCAGCAGGTTGCACCGTTGGTTAATTTCTCAGGCGTTCCCGTGGAAGGGGGACGTCCCCCGCCGCTTCTAAAATCATTCCAGCGGCTCATGAGCCATTCGAAATGCTTTGAAGAGAAAGCCAGCAGCCGGCTGAAAAAAAAATTAAATACCGGGGTTATGGCTGATAGCTTCAACCATAATTCCGGTAAACCACTTGGAAACTGCAACATATATATACGTATTTTGGTTCCCAAGAGTTAACAGTTTACCATGCTGGAAGAGAGATGCTCGTTTCATAAAACATTTGTGATCCATGGATGGACAGATGAATCAATTAACAATGACACTGCAAACTGCAGCCACCACAACATTACAAGAAAAGGCAAAAAAAAAAAAAAAAAAGACAACTGGAAGTGTACAATCCAAGCACATCAGTTTGATGAAGCATACCCATCATAAAAACCCTTATGCAAACAGCAGGATCTAATCCTAGTATAAGTAGGATACATTTCTCATACAAATTTGCAATATGAATCAGAAAGCTTAAAATTTACAACCTCCACATCCTTTTTTTTTTATTATTTAACTGTTTATAGAATTTTCAGGTTTCACAGGAAACAATAATAGTATTATAAAGAAAAAAAAAAAAAAAAAGAAAAAAGGAGTCAAAAGTGACAGCATGGGCTTAGAAAAAAATAAAAAAATAAAATTCATACTTAACTAGATGGCTGCAGCACCGATTCCAGCTGCAGCTGTCCCCGGCCAACTCTAATGCCGCGTACACACGATCCGAATTCTCGTCGGAAAAAGCTCTGATGGTTTTCCCGTCGGAATTCAAACTGTCTTGCCTACACACGGTCACACCAAATTCCGACAGTCAATAACACCGCGACATACACTATAAAAAGGGAAGTTTAATGCTTCCGAGCATGCGTCGAATTGTTTCCGAGCATGCTTCGGAATTTTGCGTGTCGAAATTGCATACACATGACCAGAATTTCCGTCGGGAAAAATTAAGAACAGGCTCTCAATTTAAAGTCCGTCGGAAATGCAGACAGAGAAAGACTGATGGGCATACACACAGTCGGAAAATCCGATGAAAAGCTCCCATCGGACTGGTTACATTGGAAATTCCGGCCGTGTGTACACGGCATCAGACTGAGAACTGAGTAATCAAACACTGCTCAGCTCTTGGTCTTCAGTGAGCAGAGAGTCAGTGACTGTCAATCACCGGCTCTCTGCTCTGCCCCTCCAGCGCTCACTGGAGTGCCGGGCTGTGCAGGGGGCGGGAGAAACTGGCTTAGACTCTCAGCGGGAGGATCCCAACCCAATGGTCGGATCTTTTCAGCTTTTCAGAGCCTAGACCAGGTCTGCGATGTCAGCTGACAGTGGGCTTTAGCCCTCTTTTGGCTAAAAACAGGTCATAGGAGTGCAGAACCAACTGTACTTCTGTGATCTATAGGAAAGGTACAGCCAAAAAAGTTTTGCCTATACTTTTCCCTTTAGTAGCTGTCCTATAAAATGATTTGGGAAATTACGCATCTAATTCCCTGAAAACTAATTATATTTTTGGAGGCCCTGAAGTGCCAGGACAGTTTAAAAACTCACAAATTGACCACATTTTAGGATAGCAGACAGCCCAAGGTATAACAAGTCTTTCATATTTGTTTGTCACAAGTTTTTGGAAGATAAAGACAGAAATTGAAAATGTAATTAATAGTTAATTATTATAAACATACATACATACATACATACATACATGCATAGAGTATCTCACAAAAGTTTGACATTTTTGTAAATATTTTATTATATCTTTTCCTGAGACTACAATGAAGAAATTAAACTTTGCTACAATGTAAAGTAGTGAGTGGCTTGTATAACAGTGTACATTTGCTGTCCCCTCAAAATAACTCGCACACACAGCCTAAGTGAAAATGTCCAAATTGAGCCCAAAGTGTCAATATTTTGTGTGGCCAACATTATTTTCCAGCACTGCCTTAACCCTCTTGGGCATGGAGTTTACCAGAGCTTCACCGTTTGCCACTGGAGTCCTCTTCCACTCTTCCATGACGACATCACAGAGCTGGTGAATGTTAGAGACCTTGCACTCCTCCACATTCCGTTTGAGGATGCCCCCAGATGCTCAATAGGGTTTAGGTCTGGAGACATGCTTGGCCAGTCCATCACCTTTACCCTCAGCTTCTTTAGCAAGGCATTAGTCGTCTTGGAGATGTGTTTGGGGTTGTTATGTTGGAATACTGCGCTACAGGCCCAGTCTCTGAAGGGAATCATGCTTTGCTTCAGAATGTCACAGTACATTCATTCATGGTTCCCTCAATGAACTGTAGCTCCCCAGTACTGGCAGCACTCATGCAGCCCCAGACCATGACACTCCCACCACCATGCTTGACTGGAAGCAAGACACACTTGTCTTTGTGCTCCTCACCTGGTTTCCACCCCACGCTTGAAACTAGCTGAACCAAATAAGTTTATCTTTGTCTCATCAGACCACAGGACATGGTTCCAGTAATCCATGTCCTTAGTCGTCTTCAGCAAACTGCAGGCTTTCTTGTACATCATCTTTAGAAGAGGCTTCCTTCTGGGACGACAGCCATGCAGACCAATTTGATGCAGTGTGCGGCGTATGATCTGAGAATTGACAGGCTGACCCCCCACCCCATCAACCTCTGCAGCAATGCTGGCAGCACTCATACATCTATTTCCCAAAGACAAACTCTGGATATGATGCTGAGCACGTGCACACAACTTCTTCTGTCAACCATGGCGAGGCCTGCTCTGAGTGGAACATGTCCTGTTAAATCGCTGTATGGTCTTGGCCACCATGCTACAGTTCAGTTTCAGGGTCTTGGCAACCTTCTTATAGCCTAGGCCATCTATATGTAGAGCAAAAATTATTTTTTTAAGAACCTCAGACAGTTCTTTGCCATGAGATGCCATGTTGAACGTCCAATAACCAATATGAGAGAGAGTGAGAGCGATAACACCAAATTTAACACACCTGCTCCCTTGTAACACTAACGAGTCACATGACACCGGGGAGGGAAAATGGCAAATTGGGCCCAATTTGGACATTTTCACTTAGGGGTGTACTCACTTTTGTTGCTAGTGGTTTAGACAGTAATGGCTGTGTGTTGCGTTATTTTGAGGGGATAGAAAATTGACACTGTTATACAAGCTGTACACTCACTACTTCACATTTTAGCAAAGTGTAATTTCTTCAGTGTTGTCGCATGAAAATGTTGTTGCATTAAAAGATATAATAAAATATTTACAAAAATGGGGGTGTACTCACTTTTGTGAGATACTGTATATATACAAAATGTAAGAATGACAATGGGTCAACGAAACCCTTTCATCTAGATGTGTGGGTCTGTTGCACAGATCAGAAAACACTGTCTGCATGTAGACTGCAGGATGCGCTTGGAAATCCATGCAGGTCCATGCATGCCAACCACTTGTCATTGGTTTTAACAAGGTTCCTGCACGGGTCTGTATGGAATACCAGTGCACCCCCTGTTGGTGAAGACGGCCATTTGCATGGGTGTAAGAATATGTACACCTGTGTGAATAATGTCTAATTATGACTGTGCAGGTCCATAGGTCCTAGAGTTTTTCTTTCAGTAATATAACAGACCTGGTCAGAAACACCCCCTCCGTATATCTGCAATCCAAGTCTATGTAATGACACTTGTGGTGAGGTATGTGGCTGTTAATAAGCTCTGCCAGCATAGAACACTGCAGTGGGAAAGCATAGAGCTGAATTTTGCTGACAGAAAAAAAAAAAGTATTTCGGGGCATTTCCAAGCAAAATCAAAAATGATTTCATCAGAAAATTATAGAAAGAAATGTAGGCAAAACATTTGTGTAAACATATAAAGAAAAATTATAAATACCCATTCTTTTACTTTTTCACATATCTGTTCTCAGCTTATGAGCTTAGATGGCTGGGGGAGGAGAAATGGCAGCACACCTAACTTCCCAGTGAATGGTTGTGCAGGAGAGGGGGCATGTCAGCACTAGTCTAATCATTGGAGGAAAGCTGGCTGATTTCCTAGTACAGCCATAAAACTGACCATGCTGTGCTTTTGTGCTTAGCATGGTCAGTTTTTAATAGGAAAGCGGAGGGACTGTCAGAAACACCAGGTATTTCACACAAAGGAGGCAATACAAAGAACAGGATAAAAAAAAAAAAAAAAAATGTTGATTAGTATTCAGATCCTTCTAAAATTAACACCACAGTGAGTTCGTTCAACAAAAAGGTGCCACCACCTTTAGAAAAACTTGCTTACCAGAGGGCAAGCAAAACCAGGCATGTGGCTATATCCCAGCCAAGGCCTTTGCTTGCAAAGAAGATCGTTTAGATAAGCGCTGAATGGATGGTTGCATAGATATATCCGATACCACCGCTCAATCCAGTTCAGCAACCCACTCAGCAGTAAACCCAGAAAGAGAGAACTACTCTAGGGTAATATTGCCTAACTTGTTATTGTATAAAAAAAACATTGCACTTACATTGAATTCAATTTAAAAATCGCGCCTAAAAAAATAGAGCCGGCCGGCTACAGACAAACTCCCGTCCTCCTAACGAAACAACGTGCTGACGCCACCACACTGTCTCGCTAGGAAGACGGGAGTTTGTTTGTAGCCGGCTGACTATTATTTTATGCATCATTTTTTAATTGAATGTAAGTGCAATGTGTTTTTTTATACAATAAATAACAAGTTAGGCAATATTACACTATGGTAGTTCTCTCTTTCTTGGTTTACTGCTGAGTGGGCTGCTGAACTAATGGTCCTGGATTGAGCGGTATCATTGGTGTTTGGATACCTCTACGCAGCCATTCATCCAGCGCTTATCTCCACAATTTTCTGTGCAAGCAAAGGCCTTGGCTGGGCTATAGCCACATGCCTGGTTTTGCTTGCCTTCTGGTAAGCAAGTTTTTCTAAAGGTGGTGGCACATTTTTGTTGAACGAACTCACTGTGGTGTTATTAGAAGAATCTGAATATTATTCAAATTTTTTATGCCATATGAGAGATGATATTAATTTCTACAATCAATTATATAAATTGGACTTATTAGCGCGGCTTCTTCCTTTTATGTTTTATTTGTGTAGATCTCACATTAAGCTGCTGCTAATTGGATTTTATTTAGTGATTCATTTTTATTGATACATTAGCGCAGTATTTTTCCCCCCTTTACAAAGAACAGGATACTTTGTCATACAAGTACATGGTACAGCAGGCACATATCAGGAATATGAAACATTAGGTTAACATATTCTTTAAAGCTCAGCATCTCCACATCTTTCTGTGAAGGAAATTTACCTGGTCACCAGGACAAGAAGAGAGGGCAAACCTCCCCAATGGGACCACACACACAGAAATAAGAAGAGATTTGATCCTTACTTTTTCCAAATTGAGTAAACCTGGTATGGATGGAGCTGGGCTTTAAAGCACTTGAGTGTTATTGTTTTTAAATGCTTTGTAAGATGTCAAACCTACTGATGCCAGCATTTGTTAACCATACCTGTAGATGTTGTGTGGCTCTTTAGAAGGACGGGCTGAGGAATGATACCCCGATAATTCAGTAATTGGTTGAACAGACATCTCACCCTGCGCAAAGAGGACGTTGGGAGTGTCCCAGTAGATGAAAGACGAAGTAGGGACTGCATGGGATACTGATCTAGGTACAATGATAAACATAAACCTCTCAGGCTATTTCAAAGACATTAAAAGTTAAATATTTACTATCATTTCCATATGCACTAAAGATTCAAATATATACATGTGAATATATTTACTATTGGATTGTCAACAGTACTTAAAGCGGTTCTGCACTCTGAAAAAAAATTTTTTTTTTAAGGATGTAATATAAAGTGTGCTTACCTTTATTAGGGGACTCACCTGTTCCATCTTCCATCTCGATCGCCGCCGGTTTTCGTCCGATGAAGTTCCTCGTCTTCTTCTTTAGTGCTGGGGGCCATCTTGCCTGTGGGCATGTGAAACACCCACAGGGACTTTAGATGGCCCACCATGCACTGCCGTTACTCGCGCGTGCGCAGTAACGGCTCATCTGCCGAGATCTCACGAGATTTCGGCAGATGCGGCCGAAATCTCGGGAGATTTCGGAAGATGTGGCCGAAATCTCGCGAGATTTCGGAAGATGCCCGCACTGGCTCCTGGGATCAATGACACCAGATCCCAGGAGACAGTGCGGCGTGACGACGATCGACGCAAGACCCCGCCCGCCGCCGCAGAGGGAGAAGACCGGAAGTCTTCAATTACAAGGTAAGTAAAAAAAAAAAAAAAAAAAAAAACATTTCATTTAGTACTCTTTGCCTGATTTGGAAGGCAAAGAGATTTACTAAATGAAATGGGTGTAGAACCGCTTTAAAAGAGGTGCATTTATTTCAGTTAACCCTTCACAAAAGTAATATGTCTTTTGAGTTCTAAAGCGGTTACTTACGCATCAGGAACTTTGTTTTGCTTGTACATCCTACTCCTTCTGTTCCCTAACACATGCACATATTGTTGTCAAACACATGTATATATGTATGTGCATAAGAATGTTTTGATTCAAAGATTGTGCCCTGAACTGTGTATTACTAATATGAATGTTGTGGTTATAACACCAGCATGGTTCACATTAACTGCATCAGGATATAAATTGGGTGGGAGCTGGCAACGTTCTAAATTCATGCCAGGTGATAATCCGATGCTGAGGCACATCTGTTTTAAGGGCTTGTTTAAACCAGCCTGTATTGCTTGATGCAATGTATAAAGCCTCATCCGCATGGGCACTGAGGTCCCTACACTGTAAAGGGGATGTTTGTATATTTGTCAAGACGTGCTGTGTTCAGGAAGCCCACATAAGAGCCGGTTCACACCGGGGCGACTCGTCAGGAGACTTAGCCGCCTGACAAGTCGCATCCCGTTCTGTAGTATAGAACCGTTCTAATAGGAGCGACACAAGTCGCTCCGACTTAGAAAAAGGTTCTTGTACTACTTTGGGAGCAAATTCGGGCGACTTGCATTGACTTTTATACAGAAGTAATTTTGCAAGCCGCCGCTGAAGTCGGATGCCTGTCGCCTGAGGCAGTCGCGCTCCAAGTCGTGCTGCCTCAGTGTGAACCGGCTCTAAGTGTATTGGGATGCAGTAACTGCATGGACACAGATACTTGTCCTACTTTATTGCCTCATGCACACTGGATGTTTTTAAAGCAGCTGTTTTTGGCAGTAGACGTTTTTTTTTCTACAGTCAATAAACTCTCCATCATGTTATTCCATGCACACATTGGCTGTTATCAGCAGTTTTGGGCAGTGGCATTTTGAGCAGTAAATAAAAAACAAAAACTAGTGGGTTCTGAGAGACGTTTTTCAGCTGTAAAAACGATCTAATGCTGATGAGCGTTGATAAACGCTCAAGAACGTCGCTCACCAGCGTTTAATGTTTTTGATTCATTAAAAAATAAAAAGTTTTTTTCCTCAAAAAAAAAAAAAAACACAAAAAAACGCTATTGCAAAAACTTTGAACAAAGTTAAAAAGCTCACTGCAAAGCTACTGACGTTTTTATAAAGTTATTTTAACGTCCAGTGTGCATGAGGCCTAAAAGACAAGTGGGTGAGTGGCCAGACATCGCAGCTGCAGCAAAAATTATCCCAGCGATGTGTTTATGGGCAGCACCACCACCAACCCATTCAAGTGACTGGTGCCACACAGCAACCAGCCTTCTGGCATGGTGGCCCAGCATTTTGAGGGTTAAAACAAGCAGTGAGCAGGTGACATATCACCACCTGTCATACACCTCTGAAAAGCGATAGAACCACCATGGTATTTCAGAAGAGCGACAAGCTATGCCGTCAGTGTAAACCCAGCCTTACTGTTAGACCCCTTTCACATTGGGGCCGCAAACCGCGTTGGCACTAAAGCACAGCTCGTTTTAGCATCGCTTTTCGGGTGCGGGGCGCTTTTAACCCCTTTGGAAGAGCTGCCCATTCATTTCAATGGGCAGGGCATTTTGGGAGCGCTGTACACAGGGCTTCCAAACCTGTGTACGACAATAACAAGTGTCAGAAAAAGGTTTAGTCTTTAAGGGGTTAAACTAACCTCATTTATAGGCCGAAGTTCATTCCTTTGATCCAAGAATGAAAAGTTACAATGTTTATAGTTATCTACCAGCAGGGACAATGTTGTGATAAACTTGGCAGACTGCCCATTTTTTTTTCTTTTAACAGCTGAGTGAGCAGAGAACTCTCTCCACTTGTTACATAAATTGGGAAATTCTGCATAGAGATCATGAGGGGGGTTGAATCGAGATCACGATTTTTAAACAGTTAATCGTGCAGCTCTAAACACACGATACGAAAATCGGAAGTACAAATTTATCCAGCGAACGATCTGCCAATTATCAGAATGGTGCTTTCGACAGCAGATTCGTTTTTACGTCTGACAAAAGCTGGATGTGCAGACTATAAAATTTTTGTCGGATGTGAACTCAACATTTGATTTTCGTTTAATCGGTACGGTTTTCATTTGAAAGAAATCTTAAGAGCAAGACTACGCATGCTCGGAAACGAAAGAATACATACAAAACTATTTAACACATTACGTCACTTCTGAAGTTGTATTCTGTCGTACGAGAATTTTCATGTGGTGAGTAACCTCTTCACTTTCGACATGAGACTAGCATGCAACAAAAAACGGATGAACGGTCGTCCGAAAATCTGATTGTGTGTACGAGGCTTTTGCCCTCAGTTCTACTTTTAGACTTGTGTCCATTTACACCCACCTACCTCCAATCCAATGCACTAAAAAAAAAAAAACAGAAGGGGATCCATCCACCTCTACCTGATCGGATCGGAGGGCAGTTGGGTGTGAATGGACAGTGGAGTCTGCTTACACCCCGGTACCCATAGGGCAGAGTGAGCTCTGTCTGTATCCTCTCTGCAGAAACTGAGCGCCCACGGACCTGTCACCTGCTCGCTCTGATCTGCAGGGGGATCAGCCGACAAATCTCATGCTGACAAAAACTGAGTCCTGTGAGAAAGGAACCTTAAAGTGGAACTAAACCTGACTAATAAAAAAACTGAGCAGGCAAATCTTTGTTGCTGAAGAGACATGCCATGCCCATTCGCAGTCTTACATTGAGTGCACACTGAGCTGTACATGCGCAGCTCAGCCTGCATTCCTGTCACACTCCAGCTGTGCCGGAATGAGACTCCCATTTGAATATGCCAGATGACATCATTCCCCCCAACCATCCAATCCAGAGACCCGGCACCTGGGAGAAGATGACATTGGGCAGAGAGGGATTAACCACTGCATTGCTGGAACGAGGAGGTATTTATACGATTTTAATTCCACTTTAAAGCTGAACTTCAAACACGTAGCCTTGGTTTGCTCCAGTGCGATTTGACAGTTCAAACCGCAAGACAAGTCACACCCTATTGCCGGCAATGGAACCGTTCAAATCGGTGGGACCAAGTCACAGTGACCTTGAAAAAGGTTCATGCACTACTCTTTATACAGCTTGCATTGACTTCTGTTAAATAAAGTTGAAAGTTACAGTGAAATCCGAGGTCCAGATCGCACTGTGCCTTTGAAATCATGGTGATGGAGGGCGACTGATGTGAACCAAGGCTTATGGGTGCTGCTTTACTGGTTAAAGGATTCCTATGCCTGTCCTGAGGTTTATACAGCCCATGGACAGTTTAGTGACCGAACTATTCTCAATAGAAATAAAGATGTGACACAGGTAGACCACCTGTGTCACATCTTTATTTCTATCGAGAAAGCCTGTGATTGAGCAGAGAAGGAGCATCAGCAGACTAATGGTTTTAGCAGAATGCTCTCTCCTCCTATTGGCAGGTTCCTTCTTTGCATGCATAACATCTGATTGGCTGCCAGTGCTGCCCCTCCACCTCCTGTCTGAGTGCTGCTGTTATAGGGGGGCTTTTAGAAGTCCATACTTTTTACAATATTATTTTTAATGACTATACAGCTGTGTTATTGCCTGCCTTTCTGGAGTGTAAGCCGAATGTGTATGGTTTATAATGTCACCTATGTGAGCCCTCTGTGCCCGGTCACTGCCGGTCAGCCCACGTGTATCACCAATACAGTCTATGATAACATTTCCCTCCCCAGCTTCTCACTCTGTCACTTCCCGATTCCTCCGCGACCCCAGACCTTCTGTCACCTCACCGGCTCATAAGCTACGGGGGAAGGAATAATGAAAAGCACAAAGTCCGCCCGGAAACTCTTCCCCCTCTCCTGACTTATAGCAGAGTACAGAGCGGGTGACAGCGGAGTCTGCGCAACCACATGGGACGTCATGTGACCCGACACACGTTATGTCATAGGAGCACGTGACCGTCCCAACACAGAGCGGAGGGCTCGAATGTATCTGAGGGAGTGTGTAGTGGATTGCACGGGCACTGTCCACACAGGGGAGGGCTCCGATGGCATGGGCACTGTCTGCACAGGGGAGGGCTCTTATGGCATGGGCACTGTGTACACAGGGGAGGGCTCTGATGGCATGGGCACTGTCTGCACAGGGGAGGGCTCTGATGGCACGGGCACTGTCTGCACAGGGGAGGGCTCTGATGGCATGGGCACTGTCTGCACAGGTGAGGGCTCTGATGGCATGGGCACTGTCTGCACAGGGGAGGGCTCTGATGGCATGGGCGCTCTGAACAGTGAAGGGCTCTGATGGCATGGGCACTGTCTGCACAGGGGAGAATTCTGATAGCATGGCCACTGTCTGCACAGGGGAGAATTCTGATGGCATGGCCACTGTCTGCACAGGGGAGAATTCTGATGGCATGGGCGCTGTCTGTACAGGGGAGGGCTCTGATGACATGGGTGCTGTCTGTACAGGGCAGGGCTCTGATGACATGGGCGCTGTCTGTACAGGGGAGGGCTCTGATGACATGGGTGCTGTCTGTACAGGGCAGGGCTCTGATGACATGGGCGCTGTCTGTACAGGGGAGGGCTCTGATGACATGGGCACTGTGTGTACAGGGGAGGGCTTACATGGCATGGGCACTGTGTGTACAGGGGAGGGCTCTGATGACATTGGTGGCTGACTAAATACTTTTTTGCCCCACTGTAAAATTCAACACACCCCTGTTAAAATGTCAGGTTTCTGTGATGTAAAAAAAATGAGACAAAGATAAATCAATCTCTGCACAGGGGAGAATTCTGATAGCATGGGCGCTGTCTGTACAGGGGAGGGCTCTGATGGCATGGGCGCTGTCTCTACAGGGGAGGGCTCTGATGACATGGGCACTGTGTGTACAGGGGAGGGCTTACATGGCATGGCATGGGCACTGTTTGTACAGGGGAGGGCTCTGATGACATGGGTGCTGTCTGTACAGGGGAGAGCTCTGATGACATGGGTGCTGTCTGTACATGGCAGGGCTCTGATGACATGGGCGCTGTCTGTACAGGGGAGGGCTCTGATGACATGGGCACTGTGTGTACAGGGGAGGGCTCTGATGACATGGGCACTGTGTGTACAGGGGAGGGCTTACATGGCATGGGAACTGTGTGTACAGGGGAGGGCTCTGATGACATGGGCGCTGTCTGTACAGGGGAGAGCTCTGATGACATGGGCGCTGTCTGTACAGGGGAGGGCTCTGATGACATGGGCGCTGTCTGTACAGGGGAGAGCTCTGATGACATGGGCGCTGTCTGTACAGGGGAGGGCTCTGATGACATGGGCACTGTCTGTACAGGGGAGGGCTCTGATGACATGGGCGCTGTCTGTACAGGGGAGGGCTCTGATGACATGGGCGCTGTCTGTACAGGGGAGGGCTCTGATGACATGGGCACTGTCTGCACAGGGGAGAATTATTTTTTAAGTAGGAGAACTTGCACAATTGGTGGCTGACTAAATACTTTTTTGCCCCACTGTAAAATTCAACACACCCCTGTTAAAATGTCAGGTTTCTGTGATGTAAAAAAAATGAGACAAAGATAAATCAATCTCTCTCCCTATGGGTTGGTTCACACTGGAGACTCCAGTTTGTGGCACAGCAATCAAACCATATTTTATAGGTACAAGGAAGCCCAGGTTTTGTTTAACCACGACCCTTAAACCCCTCCCACTGTAATGTTTGGTCACAAGCACTTTTTGTATAGCGCGCCGCAGGTAACTATCTCCCCGATGTCCCTCATTCTCAAGTTCAAAGTTGGGAGGTATGACTTTAAACTTAAACATTAAAGCAGTGGGGGTTATTTACTAAAAACAAAATCTGGTGCAGCTCTGCACCATACATGGCAGATGACATGGCTCCCCAAATCATCACAGACTGTGGAAAATTTTGCATTTCATTTGGAAATTAAGATCCCAGAGTCTGGAGGAAGAGTGGGAGTGGAGAGGCACAGAATCCAAGTTGCATGAGGTCCAAGTGAACTTTCCACAGTCAGTGATGATTTGGGGAGCCATGTCATCTGCTGGTGTTTCACTGTGTTTTATCAAGTCAAAAGCCCTCTACCAGGAAATTTTAGAGCACTTCATGCTTTCCTCTGCTGACCAGCTTTTTGGAGATGCTGATCTAATTTTCCAGCAGGCCTTGGCACCTGCCCACACTGCCAAAAGTACCAATATCTGGTTTAATGATCATGGTACTGCTGTGCTTGATTGGCCAGCAAACTCGCCTGACCTAAACTCAATAGAGAATCTGTGGGGTAATGTCAAGAGGAAGATGAGACACCAGACCCAACAATGCAGACAAGCTGAAGGCTGCTATCAGACCAACCTGGGCTTCCATAACACCTCAGAAATGCCACAGGCTGATCACTTCCATGCCATGCCGCATTCATGTAGCAATTCATGAAAAAGGAGCCCCGACCAAGCATTAAGTCCTTACTATACTGTACATGGACATACTTTTTAGTAAGCCAACATTTCTGTATTAAAAAATCCTTTTTTTATGTAATAAAATGATGTAGTATTCTAATTTTCTGAGATACTGAATTTTGGATTTTCACTAGCTGTAAGCCATAATCATCAACATTAACCACTTCAGCCCTGTAAGAATTTACCCCCTTCCTGACCAGGCCATTTTTTGCGATACGGTACTGCGTCGCTTTAACTGACAATTGCATGGTCATGCAATGCTGTACCCAAACAAAATTTACGTCCTTTTTTTTTTTTCTTCCCACAAATAGAGCTTTCTTTTGGTGATATTTGATCACCTCTGCAGTTTTTATTTTTTGCGCTATAAACCAAAGATGAGCGACAATTTTGAAAAAAAACACAATAGGGTTGATTTACTAAAGACAAATCCACTTTGCACTACAAGTGCACTCGCTGTTTATCTGAGGGGAAGATCTGAAATGAGGGGAAGCTCTGCTGATTTTATCATCCAATCACGTGCAAGCTAAAATGCTGTTTTTTATTTTCATTGCGTGTCCCCCTCAGATCTACAGCGACCGCACCTCCAAGTGCACTAGTAGTGCAAAGTAGATTTGCCTTTAGTAAATAACCCCCAATATCTTTTACTTTTTGCTATAATAGCCCAAATTTTTTAAAAAATATATAATTTTTCCTCAGTTTAGGCTGATATGTATTCTTCTACATATTTGGTAAAAAAAATAGCAATAAGCGTATATTGATTGGTTTGTGCAAAAGTTATAGCATCTACAAAATAGGGGATAGATTTATGGCATTTTTTTTACTAGTAATGGCCGCGATCTACGATTTTTAGCGGTACTGCGGTATTGCGGCGGAAAAATCGGACACTTTTGCTATAATAATGCACTGATTACTGTATAAATGTCACTGTCAGGGAATGGGTTAACAGTAGGGGGCGATCAAGGGGTTAACGGTGTTCCCTAGGTGTGTTCTAACTGTGGGGGGGGTGGGATTGACTAGGGGAGGAGACTTATAATTTTTCCTCAGTTTAGGCTGATATGTATTCTACATATTTGGTAAAAAAAAAATAGCAATAAGCGTATATTGATTGGTTTGTGCAAAAGTTATAGCATCTACAAAATAGGGGATAGATTTATAAGGTTTTTTTATTATTATTTATTTTTTTTACTAGTAATGGCCGCGATCTACGATTTTTAGCGGTATTGCGGCGGAAAAATCTGACACTTTTGCTATAATAATGCACTGATTACTGTATAAATGTCACTGTCAGGGAATGGGTTAACTGTGTTCCCTAGGTGTGTTCTAACTGTGGGGGGATGGGACTGACTAGGGGAGGAGACCGATCAGTGTTCATATTTATTATTAACACACAATCTGTCTCCTCTCCCCTGACAAAACCGGGATTTGTGTGTTTACACATACAGATCCCGGTTATCGCTCTGTCATGGTCATCATGCCAGCCGGGCACTAGATGAGATGCTGCGGGCGCTCGCCTCCTACAGCGTCTTAAAGGGCCGACGTACAGCTACAACGGCTCGCCCAGGAGAGCCATCCTGCCGCAGTTGTGCTGGTCGAGAACCGGTTAAAAGAAAGAAATGCTTGAAATATACCAATCATTGCATAACACATCTATATAAAATATATGCATTAAACTTTTTGAATTGAAATACTGAAATAAATGAAGGCTATTGAGGAAATGAACCAGGCAGTTTAAATAGCCAGGAGGGGCTGGCTGTGGGCTTGACTGGCGAGCAGGAGATGCTCAACGGGTCAGCCACTGTGGATTGATGAGTAATGGCAATTAACCGACAGCTGAGCAACCTGAGCACAGAGAAGGAAGCCCTGACACATTGTTCTGTCCCTGCTACATGTTTCCCTGTGTGTAACTCAACATGCAGCTAAACACTCCTATTCTGCAATAAGCTAAACTGAGTGTAATATTGAAGCTTTATTAACAAAACAGGGTGGGTGAAACTATGGAGAAAAAGACAAATACAGATACATATATTCAATATATGAAATGTACAGAAATACAATTAATAAGCTAGGCTGTAGATGGCAATAAGTAATTCTCACCAATGCTGCTGCATTTAGGGGATGCAAGTTTTAGTCCAACATGTGATCTGATAGCTGATTCCTTCTCTTAGTCTCTAATATAGAGTCTGAGTTCCCAGGATGCACCTGTCTCCCTTCCTTAGACTGAAGAATGATGGGTATTTTTGTTAAAGGTGAACAGTTTCTAGACTCTGCAAAAACAGTAAATTTACCACTGGCTCCAATCTGTGGTCAAATCTGATATTGCAGACAAACAACTTAATATCCTGCTGGAGGCAGAACAAGCATGATGGGGTGCGCTGCTGTACAGTGCCATGCGATTCTGCATTATATCACGGTATGCTGCTGCGCAGCTCTGGGCTACATTGCACTGTGCATGGTACACACAGGAAACAATTGTTTTCTGTATATCCTTGTGGTGATAGGCATTTTACAATGAAGTAAAATCCCTGTTACTGCACAATGTATAAATTAGCTCTTGCGGACTGAAGACCATGTGAACAATGCCTTAGCACAAGGAACATAGTGAGGACTAAAGAAGACTAAAGTTCACTTTTTGCAAAAATAAATAAAGGCCCCTACATTTGCAGAAAACAAAATGTGCATTTATTATTTTTGTTTGCATATGAGCCTGCAAAGCATTGCATCCATGATCAGTGGATACAGTACGGTATGGACATTCAGTTACAGAGCTGGAGGAAGTATCAATTGACTAAAAGTGCGGTAATCGCTGCATTGGACACTAAGGGGGTCATTTACTAAGATGAATGCGCTGCGCCGGTTCATACCTTAATTGGTGTGCCAGATAAATCATTAATTGAGCATGTGAACTGGCGCACTCATATGCGCAACAGTAATAATAATATGCCATTGATAATAGTGCACGCCATATCATTAGGAGTACATTCACACAGGGGCAACTAGACTTCCAGCGCGACTTTGGGAGGCAACTTGGACATGACTATGAATCACAGCGCGACTTGGGGTGACTTACAACACGACTAACTCACCCCCAGGCCAGGCGACTTTAATTTTAAATTAAAAACCGGCATGGGTTCCCCTCCAAGAGCATACCAGGCCCTTCAGGTCTGGTATGGATATTACGGGGAACCCCGGGTCAAAATAAAAAAAATGGCGTGGAGGTCCCCCTCAAAATCCATACCAGACCCTTATCCGAGCACGCAACCTGGCAGGCCGCAGGAAAAGGGGGGGACGAGAGAGCGCCCCCCCCTCCTGAGCTGTACCAGGCCACATGCCCTCAACATTGGGAGGGTGCTTTGGGGGTAGCCCCCCAAAGCACCTTGTCCCCATGTTGATGGGGACAAGGGCCTCATGCCCACAACCCTTGCCCGGTGGTTGTGGGGGGTCTGCAGGCGGGGGGCTTATCGGAATCTGGAAGCCCCCTTTAACAAGGGGACCCCCAGATCCCGCCCCCCTGTGTGAAATGGTAATGGGGTACAAAAGTACCCCTACCATTTCACAAATAGTTTTAAAAATGACAAGAGACAGTTTTTGACAATTCCTTTATTTAAAGTCTTCATTCCATCTTCTTCGGGTCTTCTTCCTTCTTCTTTCCTTCCTACTTTGGTTTCTTCCTCCATCTTCTTCCTCCGATCCTCTGTTTCCTGCTCCGGTGTTCTCGACCGGCATCTTCCTCCGCGGCGTCTTCTTCCCTGCTTCACATCAATGGGAGGCTCCCGCTGTGTAATGCTTCTCTTTTTCTGACAGTTCTTATATAATGGAGGGCGGGGCCACCCCCCTCTGACGCACGGTTCCGTTATATAAGTGTCAGAAGAAGAGAAGCGTCACACAGCGGGAGCCTCCCATTGATGCGGAGTTGCCCAAGAACGAAGCTGGGAAGAAGACGCTGTGGAGGAAGATGCCGGACAAGAACACCAGAGCAAGAAGCAAATGATCAGAGGAAAAAGAAGATGGAGGAAGAAACCGCAGGATGAAGGAAGGAAGAAGACTCGAAGAAGATGGAAAGAAGAAGACTTTAAATAAAGGACTTGTCAAAAACGGTCTCTTGTAATTTAAAAAAATTTTGACACTTTTTTTGTGAAATGGTAGGGTACCTCCTTACCATTTCATACAGGGGGCAGGATCTGGGGGTCCCCTTGTTAAAGGGGGCTTCCAGATTCTGATAAGCCCCCTGCCTTCAGACCCCCACAACCACCGGGCAAGGGTTGTGGGGATGAGGCCCTTTTCCCCATCAACATGGGGACCAGGTGCTTTGGGGGGCTATCCCCAAAGCACCCTCCCAATGTTGAGGGCATGTGGCCTGGTACCGTTCAGGGGGGGGGGCGCTCTCTCTTCCCCCCTCTTTTCCTCCGGCCTGCCAGGTTACATGCTCGAATAAGGGCCTGGTATGGATTTTGAGGGGGACCCCCAGGCCAATTTTTTTTATTTTGACTCGGGGTTCCCCTTAATATCCATACCAGACCTGAAGGGCCTGGTATGCTCTTGGAGGGGAACCCATGCCGGTTTTTAATTTTAAAAAGACCCTGAAACGTTTGTTTATTTGACTAATGCAAAATTGCACTAATAAATGAGTGTATATGTTTGCAGTGCTGGTGGTATCTTTTACTGAGATCTACGTGGCGCCATCCACTACAGTCACCCATCTATTACCAAGATCGAACACCAAAATGAGCGTGGTCCTTATTCTTTGATTGCATTTGTTTTGTCTTCTCATTAGCATTAGCTTAAAATACTCGGAATCAGGATGTCATAGGCAAAACAACTACATTTCACAACGCAAGGTATAATCGAATGCTTTAGATTCAGATGGTTGATTGACCAGACATGATACTATAAGAAAACAAAAAGGAAACTCTATGTTTTCTATCATTTGAAAAGAAACATTGGAACAAATCAAGCCACTAACATGCATAGATGATCTCCACAGAGGAGTGGTTGAAAACAAGTGCTTCAGAAGATGGAAAATCAATGAGACATGTGCATGGTTATTTTTCTGTAATCCCAAATTCAGAGCTCATTAGTGCTGGAAATTGTATGCATAATTCATAAGTAGGAATCTGAAAATATACTTAAATTGATGGAAAAAAGCTTTGATTTTTTTTGCCATAGCCATTGAAGATTTCCAGTCTCAGTGTTGTAGATTATACATAAGTAATTTGTGTCTCTCCAGCTGCTGTGGGATCTGAAGCTTTACTGCCAGTATTTCAGTGTGTATTTTCTGAGTTAAGATAACTAATATATTGTCACAAACTTGTCAGCCCTGTAGTCTAGACACATAATTGCAATTTTTGAACACACCAGAGTACTGTTGTTGTGCTGCCCTCTCAGTCAAAACTATTTGTAGCCATTTATATTGTATAAAATGTTGTATATAAATGTAGATTGCATGTGGTTAAAGGAGAAATACCACCAAAGCTCGTTTGGCGGTACTTCTGTGGATCACAGGAGTGCAGTTCGTTCTGCACTCCTGTGACCCATTTTCAACAGACAGCGGGTTGAAGTCCACTGTCTGCTGAGATCACAGAGCCGGTCCAGGCTCAGTTAGTATCACGTTCATATGGTCAGGGTCGGCCCACATGTCTGGATCTACACCTGGCTCAGCCTCTTAGCGAACCGCTGACAGCCTGAGCCGGCTGCTCCCGCTCCCTCCACAGCCCAGCACTTCAGTGAGGGAGGGGTGGGGGTGACTGACAGTCTACAGCTCTGCTCTGCCCTGAGAACCGAGCAATCAAATACCACCCATCTCTCGGGTTTTCAGAACTCCCTGAGCAGAGAGCTGTAGACTGTCAGTGCTAGAGCGGGCGGGGGACAGATGCAGTATCGGACCGATGCTGCATCCAGCTAGGTAAGTATGAATCTTCAAAAAAAATAATTCACATATTTCTCTTTTAAATCTGAACTCCAGAGAGCTATAACAACTTAAATTAACACATAGTGTTAAGTATATGTTTTATTTAAAAACTGCATTAAATCTATTTTAAAATGCAGTTATTATAATTTCTCTTTATATCAGTGTTCTGTTTTTTCCTGTACAGCAGAATGGAAATGAAAGACACAGTACTAACAGTCAATTCAGTTGCACTAAAATACTGCCAGGGAAAATGCTGATAGGAACAGAGAACACGATGATGATGACTTTTCAGTGTGGTTTTTATCCTATTAGTTGTCACAGGAACAAGTGCCCCAAAAGAAGAGTTCCCCTCTACTTTGTTCTAGTTACAACTTAAAGTGGATATAAACGTAATTTTTTCCATAAAATAAAAAGAGATTATCCACTTGCCGACCGCTCACTGTATATATACGTCATTTTTTTGAAGAGGGATATCTCGGTAACGGCAGCAGCTGCTGCCACAACCGAGATATCCATCTTTACAGTGAGGGGTTCTGTTTACGATAATGGTGGTCTCTGCGGCGGGTTCGCCACGAGATCACCGTTATCGGCGGCGGGAGAGGTGCCACCCCCCCTCCTGCCACTCTCCCGCGCCTTCCGCCGTTTACCGGAGCCATCGGCAGTGGCGGAGGCGATCGGGTCCTGCCGTGTGATGGGTATGGAGACGAGTGAGGCTTAGATGGCCCCCACTGGTCTCTATACCATAGGAGGGCGGAAGCGACATCGAAACGTCACTTCTGCCCATACGTCTTAAAGGAAAAAAAAATTTCAATGTCATTTTTTTAACCGCTTCCCGACCGGCCACTGCATATATACGTCAGCAGAATGGCACGGGCAGGCAAAATCACGTACCTGTACGTGATCGTGCATTTGCCTGCCCGTGGGTCGGGAGCGCGCCGCCAGCGGCGCGCTCGCGACCGGTCGGGAGCTCCGTGACCACGGCCGCGGGACCAGCGGACCCGATTGCCGCTGGTATCCCGCGATCGGGTTACGGAGCTGAAGAACGGGGAGAGGTCTATGTAAACAAACCTCTCCCCGCGCTTCCTACACTGACTGTCAGTGATCGGTGGTTCCCTGTCATCGGGAACGCCGATCAATGACGTCAGACGTACAGCCACGCCCCCCTACTGTAAAAAAAAACACAACACGTCACACTGACTCTTCCCCGCCCCCTAGTGGTTAACCCCTTCACTACAACTGTCATTTACATAGGAATCAGTGCTATTTAAATAGCAGTGATTGCTGTATAAATGACAAATGTCCCAAAAATGTCCGATGTGTCCGCCATAATGTCGCAGTCACAATAAAAATCGCTGATCGCCGCCATTACTAATAAAAAAAAAAAAAATATTAATAAAAATGCTATAAAACTATCCCCTATTTTGTAAACGCTATAACTTTTGCGCAAACTAATCAATAATCGCTTATTGCAATTTTTTTTACCAAAAATATGTAGAAGAATACGTATCGGCCTAAACTGAGGAAAAAAAATGTTTTTTTATATATTTTTTGGGGATATTTATTATAGCAAAAAGTAAAAAATATTGCATTTTTTTCAAAATTGTCGCTCTATTTTTGTTTATAGCGCAAAAAATAAAAACCGCAGGGGCGATCAAATACCACCAAAAGAAAGCTCTATTTGTGGGAAATAAAGGACGCCAATTTTGTTTGGGAGCCACGTCGCACGACCGCGCAATTGTCAGTTAAAGCGACGCAGTGCCGAATCGCAAAAAGGGGCCTGGTCCTTTGGCTGCCAATTGGTCCGGGGCTGAAGTGGTTAAATGACATTTTTTTTTTTTTTTTTTTTTTTAAATTCCATATAAGTCCAAATATGAGATCTGAGGACTTTTTGACCCCAGGTCTCATATTTATGAGGACCTGTCATGCTTTTTTCTATTACAAGGGATGTTTACATTCCTTGTAATAGGAATAAAAGTGATCCATTTTTTTTTTTAAAACAGTGTAAAAATGTATAAATTCAAGTAAAATAAATAAGAAAAAAATAAAATAATTTTTAAAACACCCCGTCCCGACGATCTCGTGCGCAGAAGTGAACGCATACTTGAGTAGCGCCCGCATATGAAAATGTTAGTCAACCACACATGTACATTACATTAGCTATTTTATTCTCTGGGGTGTTAGAAAAAAAACAATATATAATGTTTGGGGGTTCTAAGTAATTTTCTAGCAAAAAAAAATGTTTTAAAAAACTCTGAAAAACAGGCTTGGTCCTTAAGTGGTTATACTTACCTGCTCTGTGCAACGTTATTGCACACAGTGGTCTCTTAATTCCTCTTATGGGGTCCCCCACCGGTGCTCTCCACTCCTCCTCTTCTGCCACTGCCCCCATAGCAACAAAATTCTATTGAAGCACTCATGCGGGCACAGCTAGGCCCTGCTCCCTCCTCACAGGATTTGATTGACAGCAGCAGGAGACAATGGTTCCCACTGCTGCCTCTGTGTCCTGTGAGATGAAGAAGAGGGAATGGCACCACTGCAGTTGGGCACAGAGCTGGATCAAGAGAGAACTAAGGTAAGTGTTTAGGGAGGTAGGGGGACAAAACAACCACTAAGACATCTTTTACCCTAATGCAAGGAATGCATAGCCCCCGAGTCTCTTGCCACAGGGTCCCTGCCTAACCAGCGGGTCGCGGCTGCGGCGGACAGGCTGCATGAAAGGTGGATGAGAGAAGGCAGACGAGCAGAGATGACATCATCTCTCTCCGCCCGCTCCACGTCACCACTCTTCCACCCTCACAGTCGGGCCACTTCAATGTAGGAGCGATGTGCGGCGGGGAGCAGAGAGATGACATCATCTCTCACTGCCTGCGTGTTCGTCACGGTCACGTGACTTCATAAGGGGAACCCCTGATGAAGTCACGTGACCGTGACGAACACGCATTGGGACTAAGCAGTTACCGGAAGTGAAGTACGAGCCCGCTGCTCGTTTTTTTACATGCAAGCCTATGTTTACAAAAATGTGAGTAATGCTTTTAACCTTTGCAGAATAAAATACTGGTTTTAAAAAATACTACACTATCGAGCATCCCTTCTGCCCCACTTGCGAGGTACACATACTGATACCAGGCCTCAAAGGGGACGCACAGTAGGAGACGCACACTTGGAGACGCACAACCATCACCTTGGATCCAGAAGGGAACCCACCTAGGGGACGCCATCCAGGGAAATCCAGAGGCCACACAGGAATTATATACACACATGCTGTTACCTTACAGCAGTAAGGTAAGGGGACATCTATATCGAATTATACAGAAGAACAGAAGTCACCCACTGCTTGTATGCACAGCATTTTGGAGATTGACCACTAGCGACCACCAGCACTTTCTACATACCACCAGTTCCTTGGACTAAACACTCTCGTCACAGCAGTCCACACTCTAGCCCTTATAGATATAGGGGCTACCTCACGGACTCACCACTCTATATTTATCTATAATATTCATTTTAAACACCGATTTTATTCATTATATTGTTTGTTCACTATACTGTTGATTTAACTTCTTTTACACTGAAGCTAATTTTAAGATATACTTATTTTATTGAAGAACTTTATATAGCAAAACGCAGTTTACATGCGTTCCTGAAGATATGTGATAGCAAACATCATTTGTTTTCTTATATGCCTTTACCATCACCTCCAAGGAATTTTATTGATTCTATTTATTCTTTATTATCCACAACGGCACCTTTAAGAAATTTATTTATGAAGATTCACTATTAATATTTTGTTTACAGTGACTGATGTCTCTCAGCACTTAGCTATTTATGCACAGGTTGCACTTTATCTACGCACAGGTTGCACATAGTCTTATGCTTCTAGGCAATCTATGTCAATACAATTTATTTCTTCACTGAGCACTTTATATTGTATTTATCTTAATCTTTTGTACAGCGCAACACTACCCTTACTATATATTTTACTTGGAGTTTGACATTTCCTTCAGTGTTTTGCTGCAGTACTAGACCACTCCACTATACATCAGGCAGGCGCAGGGGTACCTACCGTAAAACCAAGAAACAGCGAGCAGGCAGGCTTTTATTGCAGACAAGGCATGCACAATCTCTTCTGCAATAACATGCCTCTACCTGCCTGCTCACATGTGCAGGGGTGACATCATTCCCCCCGTCAATTAAAAGGCCCAAAGACCAGCACTAAAGGGAGAGTTCATTCCCCCAGCAGGGACACAGACCACAAACAAACGTGAAAGGAGTAGTCAAATAGCTTTGGCTTTAGATATACTTTCATTTCCTTTCTCGTTAAAAGCTAGGCCCAGTTCCCTGTGTGGGCTAGGCCACTTGGTCTCCGTATTCTATTCTATGAACTAATAAAATAGATTGATTAAAAAAAAGCTAGGCCCAGTTGTATCCTGTTTATACAAAGTCATATATAACATAAAAAATAGTGCAGCGCATCTGAAAAACATATATATACCAAAAACACAAAATGTGTAAAATATAATGACAAAAAATCATATCCAGTGAATATAGATTGGAATGACGTGAATGATCACCCAAGTCATCCACGTCATTCCAATCTATATTCACTGGATATGAACTTTTGTCATTATATTTTACACATTTTGTGTTTTTGGTATATATATGTTTTTCAGATGCGCTGCACTATTTTTTATGTTATATATGATACTATGAAGGATTTGTGATTCACCTTTTTTGTGTTCAGCTGCACTACTTTTTAGTTAACTTTTATTTCTTTTTTTGGGTTTGCGTTGATTGCTTTATTCATTGTATACAAAGTCATAGCCTAGTTTATTTGACCATACCAGGTAGTATCCTTGATCGTTCCAAGAAGCAGTAGCCATTAATGCTAAATGCACACATGTTCTTCTTTTAATTGTTGATTGTCAGTGGCTTGATTTACACATTATCTGTACATGAACTGAAACTGGTGGTTTATCTGATAAAACATGGGTGAGAAATTAAGGGTTAACATGTGGTCACACCCCTCTAACGCCTGATAAGGGAGTGCTGTTTGGTTTGGGTGGTGGTTGGATCCTAGCAATTTTATTGTGGCTGGGTACAGAGGTTCAGTCCAGAAATAGCTCACACCAAATCCAAATTGTTATAACAGCTCAAGATATTATGAAACTTTTGAGCTGTGCTTTTTGTACCCTGGTTGGGAAAAGGAATTTTACCTGACTTGGACACATAGGTACAATAATTCTAAAACAGTTTTTAGACTTGTGCATTAGCAACCTGTTTGAAAACAATAAGAACCCTAATAAGGAACCTGCTTTTTGAGCTGCTGCAGCTGTAAGATATGAAAGCAGTATAACATTTAATAGGTTTTATAAGTTATTTTTATGTACATTTTTGTTTGAAGTGTCATCCCCTCTAAACACTTCACCTTATTTTTCTTCCCTTTAGGAAAAGAGTGGGTTTTCTATCCTTGTTAGGCGGTGTGGTGGGATGTTATCATCAGTCTCATTCATAGGTGAGAAACCGTTAGGTAATTCCTCGAAAAATCGGGAAAGATAAAATAATCTCAAGCTAAAATGGCTTGGTCAGGAAGGGGGCAAATCTTTCCGGGTCTGAAGTGGTTAAAAAAATAATTAACCTTGGTCCAAATTGTTGTAGTTTCTATTTAATGAATACTGCATATCCATGGTGTACAAATTTTGCCACCTAGTTAATATAAATAACAGTAGTAGCGGAATTTGCAAATTCATGAGCACCTAAATAAAATGTACACTTTAAAAGTGAATTTAAAGAGGATTAGATACAAAAATAAAATGTTATTGGCACTGACACTTTATTTTTTGGATGGTATTATGACATTATTAGACACATTATTAGACACATACTAGCGCTATCACATTTTATATTTAATACAAAAATATTGCTTTTGAAAAAAAATACCCGTACACAAATGCACAGTAATGAGAAACTGACATTTTCTTGCCCACTGACTATGAAAGCAGTTAATCTTGTAGTGATGTTTCCATTCAGAAAAAAAATTGTCTTTCTCTGTTTACCCCTGAGAACAAAACTTTTAAAACCTCATTCCAGTATCCGTGGCCATTAACAGGCCAGCCGTTTTTACACAGGAGGATAACAGGGATGCATCTGATAATACAACAGCTATTCTAATGCTGAAAGCCTTTCAGGCTGTGTTTAGGGAATATAAGATTTTTAAGGAGCTATTTAAGATAAGACTGTAAACCTCTTTTATGCCAGTCTTCAGATGGCATCACTCCAGCACCTGCATTATTCAATGGTCCAGCTCAATCTAAATCACTTTATTATATGCACTTGTCCTTCCTTCTTCCCATTACACCTACCTATCTTAACAAAAAAGATAATAGGACAACTGTGAATCTAGAGACATGGTGCATAAAGAATCTTATAAAACACTCTTAGATAGGTGTCTATATTTCAGTTCCTTTGCAACAGTGAGGTTAGGTCACTATCTCTTGAAGGGATAAATAAAAGTGTGGGCTGAACACAGCTGAATGAGGAGCTGAACCACAGTACAGAGTATACTATATATGAATCCTCCATGTCAACCATTAACCCAAGGGCTGTTTTGAGACACAAAATGAGGAGTATTGTCAGGAACCGATGTGACCGGAATTGTGTGGACTGCCACAGAGAATATCAGGCTCAAGTAAGTATAGAGAAATATAATTTATTTAAAACCAAGTGAATAACATAAATGTAAACGCACCTCCAATATACCAAAACTGCCCAAACTAAGTATATACAGAAAACAGGATAAGCAAAGCGTTGTTGTAACAGAGCCAGGGTCATTCACGGGAGACCAAGCAGAGGGAGTTGGTAACAAGACAGGACAGGGAGAGGGTAACAGGAGACGGAGCGAGCAGGTAGGAAGGGATCAGGCTGCAGAGTTGGGATCAGGGATCAGGATGCAGGAACACAGGAATGTAGGAACATAGGAATGCAAGTCAGGGGCACATGGACACAACACCAAGGCAGTGAGGAAGAGCATTTGCAGGGTTTAAATACACTTCATGCAAACAACATCAGCTGATTACATGAGATGATGTGAGCTTTTGGCTGCTGAGGGACACCCACTGGTGGACATCGGAACTGCAGCCTATAGGTCTGGAAGCCACAGTGCCACCAGCAGGTGAACCCTTTCCTGACAAGCATTCAGTTCAGGAACTCTGGCAACAGGTTTAGGTTTCACTGTGTTTGGGTTAGTGTACATGGTCTTTAGCTTCAGAAGCAAGTCAAATGCAATGTGTTTTCAAGTGCTTTCAGAGAAAATTTCTTGTATTTGATATTCTAGAAGCAAAAGCAACAATAAATACACATGTACACTGAACCATTAAGTTCTCAAATAAACAAATCAATGTCAAATCATAATATCAAACACTAGAACAAGATAATCAGCTCAGGAAGATTTAAAAGACCCAGAAATTGTCTCAGATGCATTTCCATATCTAAGAAATAAAAATGTAGCGCTAGTGATTGGACAGTATTAATATACTGTAAAAATAAATGAATGTCATGTGCTCATAAATGGTGCTTAGCAAAATTAAATACATGAGTAACCATCAACATACATAAGTAGGTCAAGTGCAAACATAAGTCCATAAATGAAAATGAGAGGACTATGAATAAGTCCTAGGAAGCGTCAGTCCCAATAATCAGCAGGTCTACCACAGACACAATGGTCCATGAAAAAGAAACCGAAAGCAGTTGAATGGGTATCTGAAGAAAATGACATCAATGGTATGATAAAGGTGGATACTCTTACCAGAGCCAATGGACCTGGATGTCAGCGGCACCAGGTCAAACGAGCATAGAAGGATGGAATCACGATCAAACAGGAACAGTGCGGAAACTCACATAGGATCCCTCAATGAGTATAGAACGATCAACGACATCCTCAGGAAATCTACTCCTCTCTCGATGGAATCCAGATAGTGGGGAAGTAGCCACCAAGCAATGAATCACCAAATAGTCGAATGAAACAAGCTCATAAAGCAGGTAATATGCAAAACAAAGGGAAAAGGGCTTCCAATGGTGTAGGTCAAAAAAATGTTGGCTGTTTATTTTTCATAAAAAAGCGGCATACAGATAAAATTGTGAACACGATATATATAAAAGCAATATGGGGAGAGGAGAAACCAAGCCCTACGCGTGGGACTTCTACTGGGGCATCTAACAGCTCCACCATATTGCACATGTATAAATAAGTATCTTAAAAATCTATACACCAATCAAAAACCTCCTTTAAAAATCGGTGAAAGGGAATTCTATGATGGGGGGGACTGGTCACATGATGGACCTTATTCCAACCCCCTAGCAGGAACCAATCAAACACTGAGTAAGAAACCTCAAAATAAATTATAAAAGGCCACCGGAAATGAATATATGAAACCTGCATGTGGCCCGTGGGCAGAAAAGCCAGCGAAAACGGACCTGAAGATCACATGGTGGACTTTACTGAATCGAGATTGGCCCATAGGTCCCACCACAACCAATCGCAAATCGAATGTCCACGTGAGTACAAGATGAAATGACGTCGGCCTCATAACAAGGCTTGGTCGAACCATCTAAAAGCGGAAGTGACGTTAGATCTAACACACGCACGCCTCACAACGAGGCTTGGAGCGGTAACACAAAGTAGGAAGTGGCGTCATGTCCGAAAAATCAGACGCCGGCAGTGAATCAAAACAAAATCTGACACGTGTCTACACCCGCCTCACAATGAGGGTTGGAGCGGCGACACGTGATCGGAAGTGATGTCACGTCTGGAGGAAATCGGACGCATGTAGCGGACCCCATGTTTAGATAATAGTGTGGGTTTTTGGGAATAGTGTGGGTTTTTGTGAGTATAGGTCAGATGCAGGTAAATTTTCTGGGCCTGGTTTTGTTTATTTTGGGATGGGAGTGTTAGTGTAGAATGGGGTGTGACCGCCACTTGGACTCAGGGATGACTCCTCTGATGAACAGTGGGTAGGACTGAACAGAGAGGAAGGACTAAGGTATGTGGCAGGAGAACCATGTGAGAAAATTTCTTTGCTCAGTGGGAGTCTCTCATATAAAAAGGGGGGTCACATGCTCAGGAGGAGGCTAGCGGCTGGAAGTTGGAGAGAGGAGGGCCGGGAGTTCAGAGACCCCGGTGCCTCCGGGTGGAGGTTTGAAGGCCTGAGGGTCCAGAGACCCAAGAGCTGGATAACCAGAGGAGTAGGAGTCCAGGGGACCCACAACTGGTCCCTGGAGGAACATCAGCCGTGTAGAGATCTAACAGAAACCGGGCGTCCCATGTGGGGATGCACCGGACATCAAAAGAGGAGGAAGTTGGAGTCAAGCGGATGGAGAAAACTGGGAATCGTCTTTCTGTGAGTAACATGGACTGTTTATTGGGAGTGAGCAAAGGGAGTGCAACCCAGTAGTGCTATTCCGTGAACACGCTGTGTGTCCAAGGACTGCAGTGATACACAAATTCCAGGACTAGACGGAGGAATAACAGCAATAGTCATAGAAATAGGCAGTGTGGCCTGTGACTTTGTCATCTGACTCAACGCATTATTCAGAGTGGTGCTGGTCAGTCCATATTGGAAGTGTTAAGTTTGAATCAAGCAATAGTTGAGTGCAGGAGGGAGTCACCAGGAGAAGTAACATGCCAAATATGATAAATTACTGGGGGCATCTCACACAATCTGCTTCATCATTTATTGAAATACCCCAGAATAAAGCATTACAAACTTTAAAGTCATCTGGTGTGTAAATTGTGTGGGGAAGGAAGAAACGGGGCTAACTAACAAAAAATGTAATGAACAACATTGCAGCTCCCAAGGGGGTAGTGCGCTACATCATATATATATATATATATATATATATATATATATATATATATTCCCAAACACACACATCCTAGCTGATCTCTCTAATTATTTACATATACAATTAAGTATCAGATGCAGAAAATTAACAGCACATTGCTAGATAAAGCAAAGTAGCTGAGTATAGTTAGATGTTGCATTATATGATTTCCTGTAACATATTAAAAAATTGTAATAAAGCAAGTTAGATAGTAGAATGATATCCTTGAGGTATTGATTATTTTTTTTTTGGTTCAGTACTTTTAGACTCACTAATCTAAAACAAGTTAACTTATAATATGGTTACTGGATTAAAGCATTAATGCTAAGTTTCTTTGTAGTTGTAATAAAAAAAAAATTCTCCTGCATTCCACAAAAAAAAAAACTGAAGAGCAATACAAATTGTTTGTTACAATTTTTTTTTTTTTTGTGAACATTTGTGCTAAGGTTTATTGCTAGGGGGAAATACTTACATGAAGAACCCATAACCATAAAGTTCCTAAGAGCAAACTGTCAGTTTCACGTGACTAAGAATTTGCTCAGATTTTCCGACTTGCTCAGGTTTCAGATTTAGGAGATAATTTAATTAAGCTGAAGCTGCTGTTCAGCTGGTTATTGGACAAAACCCCCACTGATTTAAGTGAGTGTTTCCGGCTGATAACATCCCATAAAGGCACTTTGGTCATTATTAAATTAGTCCTTTAATGTGGAGGAGACACTGCTTTTTCCAATTACACATAACAATAGTAATTGGAATCATTCTTGAAACATGGGGCCTAATGACAGCCCTACATTAGCTGTAGTTTTGATGCAAATACGGGCCTCTCATGCTGTGTACAAGGATCTGACAGTGTGTCACAGCACCTTCTGTCTTCCATATTTAGGATCAATGCACAACAATTTCCTTGTCACATCCAAGAATTGAGTTGGGGCCTCCTGATGAGCTGGGGCAATGAACAGACAATTTAGATGCCTCTTTAACCATGACCTGTCAATTACCCCATTAATTGTTGTGAATGTTAAACAATCAAGTACAAGACGGTAGCAGCGGCTTTCTAGTGTTGTTGCCTTTTAAGGAGTTCGATTTTATTATTCTTGTAACAGATAGCTAATTTTTCTGTATCTTCACTGCTGAACCAAGTGCAAAATGAGATGTGCAATTTTAGCATTGTGTATAACAATGTAGTTAAATGTTACTGAATATAAAAAAAAAAACTATATATATAAAACTATAGTAGTGTTTCAGAAAACTAAAAATAAATGTGACCTGTCTCAGCCTAGAACAACAACATCAACATACCTCCATCCCTAAATGTTATGCGAAAACAAAAAGTGGGATTGGGACTTTACATGAGGTATGTTGGTGTGTATGATGGTATATAGAATAAACATGAATAAGTTGAATGTCACAATCCCCTAGGGGTAATACATAATAATACTTATAATGAGCATAATAAAGCCGATAACACTGAAACATTTATGATACAAAATGTAATCATAAAGAGTGGCGTGCTCCTCTCCAAGGCTGCCATGTGGTATACATGACGTTGGCGGGATCCACCCAGGACTGGGGGTATATCTGTCAGGAGAACAGGCAGTTTAACACGGTGCGCCGGGTGCCTGTGCGCACGCGCAACGGGACGGCGCTCCGGCGCATGCGCATTCGCGGCTCGGCGCTCCGACGCACGCGCATGCGCACTAGCGCACGCTTGAGCGTTCCAGTGCGTGACAGCGTCACATGACCACTTACAGGTCCTATTTAAGGAAGTGGTTCAGATCAGTCCAGCGCTGGCTTGTCTTCAGCTTCCTGCTTAAGCTCTGCTCCTGTTTCCGGTATCCTGTTTGATTGACTGCCTGTTTGACCTCGGATCTGCCTTTTGACCTTGCTGCCTTCTCCTGCCCTTTGACCCCTGGACTGTTTACTGGACTACCCGTTTGCTGCCTCTGGCCCTCTTGAACCTTGCTTGTGACCCGGATTTGTCTACTGTCTCCTGCCTTGAACCTCTGCTAGTGACCCGGATTTACCTGTCTACAGACCTGTACCTGCACCTGCATTCCGGAAGCTTCTCTACGTATTCCGGACCCCAGCACCTGGCTCCTACTTCAGTCTTCATCCTCTGGTTGGGTAGCCTGTGCCTCTTTGTGCCATTCACCCCCTGTCTCACCTCCAGGGGGCGGACTGCGCTCAGTTGCAAGGGTGAACCACTCTCGGCACTTCGGCCTCGGTAAGTACTCTCCTGATAGTACAAGCCAGCCATGTCTGAGGCCGACAGAGTGCGTTCACCCCTTGAGGCTTTGTGCCAACAAGTCTCAGCTTTAACTGAAGCCGTACAAAAATTGCAAGAGGGGTACACTCAAGTGGACAGTCGCCTGCAGCATCTTTCGGGGTTAGCTGCACCTACCTTGACAGCCCCCTCAGCTTCCAGCGGAATCTCCGCTCCTCCTGGATCAACTAATCCTACTGTAATCATGGCCTCACCTGAACCCAGGGTCCCTACCCCTGAACGCTTCACGGGTGACCGTAAGAAGTTCCGGGCCTTCAAGAACGCTTGCTCCCTCTACCTGGCTCTTCAACCTAGGACTTTTTCGTCAGAAGTTGTAAAGGTGGGCTTCATCATTTCACTCCTGGCCGAGGAACCCCAGGCATGGGCCCATAGCTTGATGGAGCAGAGGAACCCCGCATTGAATGCGGTAGAGACTTTTTTTGAAAGTATGGCACAACTTTATGATGATCCGCAACGTGGGGCCACAGCTGAAGCTACTTTACATAACCTACTTCAGGGTCGCAGACCGGTGGAGGACTACACCGTAGAGTTTCGAAAGTGGTCAGCTGACACCGGTTGGAACGAACCGGCCCTCAAATACCAGTACCGCCAGGGGTTATCCGAAGTTTTAAAGGATGAACTGGCAAGATCCGAAACTCCCGACACGCTGGAGGACCTGATTCAAGCTGCCACCAAATTGGACCGGCGCATGCGGGAGAGGCGTTCTGAACGCTTCCAGTCCCCCCGCTCCAATTGGACTTTTACCAGACCTACCTTGCCTCCACCCGCCACTGCGGCTTCAGCCGTGGCCAACCAGGAGACAGAGCCTATGCAGTTGGGGTTGGTCCGGGCCCCCCTCACGGCTGAAGAACGGCTCCGTAGGCGACGGGCGAATCTCTGCCTGTATTGTGGGGCTTCTGGACATTTCCTCAGTACCTGTCCTATAAGACCGAGTAAGTCCTACCGTCAATGTCTTATGAACTATCAGTCTTCTGGGTTCTCCCAGACTTATGTCGCCCTCTTTGTCTCCTTACAGCTGTCGGGAGAGGAGATCCGGCTATCAGCAATCATTGATTCCGGTGCTTGCAGCTGCTTCCTTGACGCCACATTAGCTTCCAAATTACACTTACCTCTGGTCCTGAAGAAACAAAACTTGCAGGTACACTTGGCTGATGGTTCTCTTCCCCGTTCAGGACTTATCACCCATGAAACACAACCCATCCGGGTCACCACTGACTCTGGCCATCAGGAACTCATTCAGTTCGACATCATCCCATCTCCTATGTTCCCCATCATCTTGGGACTTCCATGGCTTCAAATCCACGAACCACAGATTAACTGGGGAAGGAAAGAAGTCTCCTTCTCATCTCCTCACTGCACTCAGCATTGCTTCATTCAGGCCTCCGTTTCCTGCTCCACCATTTCTTCGGTTCCTGAGAGCCTTCTTCATGTACCCCCAGTTTACCTGGAGTTCCGAGATGTGTTCGACAAACAACAAGCGAACTGTCTGCCGCCCCATCGGGCATATGATTGTCCCATCGACCTACTCCCTGGATCAGCGATTCCTTTCGGTCGTATCTTTCCTCTGTCCGAAGTAGAATTAAAGGTCCTCAAGGCCTACATTGATGAGAATCTGGAAAAGGGGTTCATTCGCCCTTCCTCATCGCCAGCTGGAGCTGGCATCTTTTTCGTAGGAAAGAGGGATGGCTCCCTGAGGCCTTGCATCGATTACAGGGAATTAAATAAAATCACAATTAAAAACCGGTATCCCCTGCCACTAATCCCAGAACTTTTCCAGCGTTTCAGATCTGCCCGAATCTTCTCCAAGTTGGATCTTCGTGGGGCCTATAATCTTATCCGAATTAGGGCAGGAGACGAATGGAAAACTGCCTTCAGATCCAGATTCGGGCACTACGAATACTTGGTAATGCCCTTTGGGCTCTGTAACGCACCAGCAACTTTCCAGCACCTGGTCAATGATATTTTCCGCAAACATCTCGATGACTTTCTTGTCGTATATTTGGACGACATCCTTATCTTTTCAGACACCCCGGAACTTCACCGAGTGCACGTGAAACAAGTTCTTTCCATTCTTCGGAATCACAGTTTGTACCTCAAAGCTGAGAAGTGCGAATTCGAGAAAACTACAGTGCAGTTCCTGGGGTTCATCATTTCTACAAGTGGGGTCTCCATGGACCCACAAAAAGTTAAAGCCATACTGGAATGGCCCGCTCCGGTTAACAAGAAAGGGGTACAGCGATTCATCGGTTTTGCAAATTTCTACCGAAGATTCATTGTTGGCTTTTCTTCCATAGTGGCACCCATCACCAAATTGACTCATCAAGGCACCCAATTCCATTGGTCCCCGGAGGCTCAAGGGGCCTTCGACACATTAAAAAAGTTGTTTTCGTCAGCTCCCATCCTGATGCATGCAAATCCAGCCTTACCCTTTGTGCTGGAGGTGGATGCATCAGAGACGGCGACGGGAGCTATCCTGTCCCAAAGACTAGGTCCCAAGGCTCTTCTACATCCGGTGGCTTTCGCATCCCGGAAGTTAAGTCCACCAGAGAGGAACTACGATGTGGGAGATAGGGAATTACTGGCCATCAAGTTTGCCTTGGAAGAGTGGAGGTACCTCCTGGAAGGGGCTTCTCATCCAATTATGATTTGGACCGACCACCGAAATTTGGAATACCTCAGGTCAGCCAAACGCCTAAAGCCTAGGCAGGCCCGATGGGCTCTTTTCTTTGCTAGGTTTAATTTCCATATCTCGTACAGACCCGGCTCGAAAAACGGGAAGGCAGACGCTCTCTCCAGGATGTTCCATGAAACACCCCAAGAAACTGAACCCAGTACCATTCTTCCACCACAGAATTTTCTTTCTCTCATTTTGCAACCTGATCTGATTCCCGCTATTAAGGCAGCATCTGGGCAACCTTCAAATCAAGGAACTCCTCCAATGGAGATTCATGACGGATTACACTGGTTCCAGGGAAAGGTATTTGTTCCTACTGAAGTAAGACCCTTGACACTCAAGACTTTGCATGATCTTAAACTTGCAGGACATTTTGGGGTTCGCAAAACAACGGAGCTAGTTTCTCGTTCCTTTTGGTGGCCTGGGTGGAGGCAAGACTGTCGGGATTATGTGTCGTCCTGTGTAGTTTGTCAACGGAACAAGGGGACCAACTCTAAAGCCTGGGGCCTGCTGAGACCCTTGTCCATCCCTGAGCGTCCATGGGCGGAGATAGCAATGGACTTTATCGTGGAACTACCTTCCTCAGAGGGATTCACCACAATAATGGTCGTAGTAGACCGACTGTCAAAAATGGCACATTTTCTTCCAATTACCGGCACCCCGTCTGCTTCTGCTACAGCCGATATCTTCCTCAAGGAGATTGTCCGACTCCATGGTTTACCTGCAACTATTACTTCGGATAGGGGTCCTCAGTTCACCTCTAAGTTCTGGCGAGAGTTATGCAAGACCCTGGAGATTAAAATATGCCTCTCTTCGGCCTATCATCCTCAAAGTAACGGTCAAACAGAGAGGACAAATCAGTCATTGGAGCAGTATCTTCGTTGCTTTTGCTCAGATTCTCAGGACGAATGGTCCAGTCTTCTACCATTTGCAGAATTTGCTTATAACAACGCGGTCCATACCGCCACCAATCAAACGCCCTTTTGGGCCAACTACGGATTCCATCCTTCCTTCCTACCAGGGTTCCTTCCTGAAATTGCCGTTCCGGCTGTCCAGGACCGAGTACGGTCCCTTCAACAGAACTTCCAAAAAATACAAGAAGCCATGCAGAAAGCCCAGGAGGGGTATGAGAGATACTTTAATCGGGGAAGAAAGGAGAATCCAGATTTTGAAATAGGAGACGAAGTATGGTTATCCTCAGTGAACCTCAAGTTAGCTGTCCCCACACGGAAATTAGGACCTAAATTTATCGGCCCTTTCAAAATAAAACGGAAGATCAATCCTGTGGCTTTTGAACTTTCTCTGCCGGATTCGTACAGGATACACCCTGTCTTCCACGCTTCCCTCCTGAAACCTGTTACTCCCAGTCCTTTCCCGGGCAGGATTGAACCCCCACCTCCACCAGTTCTGGTGGATGGCGAGACGGAATTCGTGGTGGAGAAGATCTTGAGTTGCAGGAAGAGGGGGAGGCAACTCCAGTATTTGGTCAAGTGGGAGGGTTACCCCACGGAAGAAAACTCATGGGAGCCCTCAGGAAATCTGCATGCTCCACGTTTAATTCGGGCCTTCCACATCGAGCATCCAGAGCTGATGGCTAGTTTGGGCGTCCGGAGGCCGCCCCTCGGGGGAGGGCACTGTCAGGAGAACAGGCAGTTTAACACGGTGCGCCGGGTGCCTGTGCGCACGCGCAACGGGACGGCGCTCCGGCGCATGCGCATTCGCGGCTCGGCGCTCCGACGCACGCGCATGCGCACTAGCGCACGCTTGAGCGTTCCAGTGCGTGACAGCGTCACATGACCACTTACAGGTCCTATTTAAGGAAGTGGTTCAGATCAGTCCAGCGCTGGCTTGTCTTCAGCTTCCTGCTTAAGCTCTGCTCCTGTTTCCGGTATCCTGTTTGATTGACTGCCTGTTTGACCTCGGATCTGCCTTTTGACCTTGCTGCCTTCTCCTGCCCTTTGACCCCTGGACTGTTTACTGGACTACCCGTTTGCTGCCTCTGGCCCTCTTGAACCTTGCTTGTGACCCGGATTTGTCTACTGTCTCCTGCCTTGAACCTCTGCTAGTGACCCGGATTTACCTGTCTACAGACCTGTACCTGCACCTGCATTCCGGAAGCTTCTCTACGTATTCCGGACCCCAGCACCTGGCTCCTACTTCAGTCTTCATCCTCTGGTTGGGTAGCCTGTGCCTCTTTGTGCCATTCACCCCCTGTCTCACCTCCAGGGGGCGGACTGCGCTCAGTTGCAAGGGTGAACCACTCTCGGCACTTCGGCCTCGGTAAGTACTCTCCTGATAATATCTGGCCCGGGGCTGACCGGCGTTTCACTACACATGCCATCACTACGGGGTTTAGATTTTTATGTGTCACACTGATTTTCAGTTCAGGTAATTGGGGATTTCTTTCATCACTTCACATACCTTCTACACATACACACACACACACACACACACACACACACACACACATGCACACACACACTTCTACACATACACATACACACATACATACATCTACATACATACAATATACATTTACATACATCTACACACACACACACACATTCATATTTATCACTACTGCATACACATTAATTACCTACTGGCACATTTCTTTGCACAGACTTGTACATGTATATATACTTTAATTCATTTAATCATCTACACATTTTCCGTTTCTGCACATATTCAATTACTTTTGCACACACTCACATTTACCTTACACTCACACTAGTCAAGTAACTCATCAGTTTATTAATTTCTCCTCAATATTTAACTTTATATTCGCACACAGATCTGGGCAGATGCCAATTATGCACATATTTCACAACATGGCATTGTTTAGGACTGTCCAACCTGCTCCCTCGCCACGGTTCCCCATGGATCCTGTTTTGAGGATCTCTTGCCTCAACCACTGTTGGGATCACCTATGCCGGGCCACCGTTCTATTCCATTCCCTGGATGTCCATAACTTATGGGCTGCTTTGTAAGTAATGTTGATAGTGTTTCCCCCTTCTTTCTTCTGCCTTTTTTTCTATGGGGAATAGTGGATCCTTTTAGATAACTCAATAATTTATCTATTCATTTTTTAGCTCATTTATGCATCCAAATCCTGACAATTGGCAACAGGCCATGAAACGTGTCGAGTGTTCATCTATGGGTGCCAAGTACAAGTTTGCTCTGATAGCTGTATCATATTACAACCTTTATCAATTCCATGTATCATGTAAATCATGTATGAATTATTTGTATGTATTTGATTGATTATCATTTAACTTGTTTGTCACAAATCATGTTCATCAATTAATCATTCGCTATTAAATGTATTATTATTATTTTTATATATATTGACTCTTTTTGATTACATTTTGTATCATAAATGTTTCAGTGTTATTGGCTTTATTATGCTCATTATTAGTATTATTATGTATTACCCCTAGGGGATTGTGACATTCAACTTATTCATGTTTATTCCATATACCGTTATACACACCAACATACCTCATGTAAAGTCCCAACCCCTCTTTTTTTTGTTTTCGCATATAGCAGTGTTTCACTAGCAAATTCTCTAGCCCAGCCTTTTATAAATAGGGCATTTTCTGCAGGGGTGCCTTGGCAAGATGCCTAAAAATTGCCCAGAAATTGTTTACAAGCCATCAGGTTTATCAAGCCTGCCTTTTAGATACACAAAACCACAGGTTTTCATTGTGCACCTTTACAGCCTTCTAGCCACTGGTGACCTAACAACCAATGATGTCATCGGTTGATAAGGAGGACCTCAGACGCTTGCACAGCATCTTTGTCGCTTTCTGTCAGCACTGGGGTCACAATCTGGGTGAGGGAGAAAAGAAACATTGCAATACTATTCAGTACCAGTGTGCAAAGGTGTATTGGCTTTGGAGGTGTCCTACCTATGTGGATGTTGCTCTATTATGTAAAACGAATTGTTTTTTACATTTTAGAATTGGGTGCCTCAAGGTTGTACATAATTTTAAAGGGTGCCTTCTTATTCTCCAAAAATATTCCATACACATTCACTACTGGCCTTGTAATCTATTTTTCATCAGATTGTTTCTTGCTGTGTTTTTCTGCCTCTTTAACCCCTTCCCGCCGATGCATATATGTGGCCCCATTGCACTGGGCTTTTTCTGTGGGGCCGCATATATGCGTATCTCCCTTTGTGCTGAAAGCAGGCTACACATTGCTCCCAGCACATACATTGGGGTCTCGCCAAGAGCCCTGGGCCCCGTACTAACAATCAGGACCGAATCTCCCGATTCTGGGTCACCTGATTGCTGTAGTAGCCTCTGATTGGCTACCACAGTGATCAGTCACTGTGAGGCCCACCCCTGTGTTTTTCTCTTTCTGTGAATGGAGAGGAAAGCTACAATGCATCTTTCTCTTTACTTGCAGAGAGGGGGGAAAAGTGTTTGTAAAAAAAAAAAGAAAGAGAGAAAAAAATACCTGGATCAAGGCATGATCTAGGTCAGTGCCTGGGTTAGTAATTGAGTCAAGTAAGGGTAAAAGATCAGGTTCAAGGTCAGAGTCAGTATATTTTTAAAAGGTTTTTTTTTTTTTTAAATCAGGATCAATGTCAGTGTCAGTGTTAGTGTATAAAAAAGAAGCAATATGCGCATTATTGCTTCTGGACTATACTAAGGGTACAAACAACAACTCACATACATGTGATCTCGCTGCAATTGTCAGGAGCAGGAGAATAAAAAGAAATTTAAAAAAATCAGGAAATTTTCATAACCATAAACCAAAAAAACAAGGTATAATCCATCTGAATCCACAAAGTTGTTGTTATGATAAGTACAGTTTTACGAACACATGTAAAAATTGTGCTTAGCGTTAAGTTTTGTTTTACCCCTAGGCTTGAAATGGTTAATGTCTCCATGAGCTCTGAAGCCTCTCCCTTTCCATTTGTTTGGCACGAGCAGTGGGCACAGTCATGTGCACTGCTCTATGCACAGCACAAATCCCAAAGTCCATAGTTAGTCGACCTGAGGAATGAGCAGATGTCACATACCTGTTAGAGGCCTAACTGATGAGAGGGCTCTCCTTTACACCTTCTGTTCTGTTTGTCCCCCAAGATTGATGACAGGGTAGGACAGGACATGGTGTGTCATGGGCACCTGTAGTAAGTCCTGGCCAGCAGAGGAACAGAATTTTTCAATGAGGTAGAAGCTGAGGAACAATAGCTTGTGCCAGGTGTCGTCACAGGGCCTGCAGAAGCGGGAGCCAAGTTAGTGGTCAGACAGGCAGAAGTTGGATATGGGCAGGCAGCAGAGGTACAGATTAAAAAAATGGGAAGAGTAAACAGCCACCAGGCTGAAGTCAGTGTCACACGGACAGAAGATCAACCAAGGGATAAACAAGGTACAGATTCAATTAGCAAGTCAGAGGTCAGATGTAGTCAGAAGGCAAACCAGGTATATCACAGAACAAGCAGGGTCTGGTCACAGGATCTGACAACCACTCAGCAACGATCCTGAGTCTTGCAATGCTTTAAATAGGTCACTGGGCACCAAATTCAATTCAAACTTGCAAGTGTAGATGTACTTTATTCTGTGCACAGTCCTGTGGATAATTCTTCACACACACACTGTTCTTTCAGCATGAGCATGAACTCATTTTTATTGACAGCAAGAGAAGAGAGGATGACTTGTTCTTACATACAATGGGACCATGGAGAATGAATGTATGCACGCTCTAACAGGAAAGTCAGATCAAAGAAGGAAAGGAATTTTGAGGAGGCTGAGAACAATAAAAAATACTTTTTGAAGTTAAGAATACATACTTGAATTGAGTTTTTTTTTTTTTAAACCATAGTTCAGTGTTCCACCCAACTTTAGTACTTGGTCTTAAACAAAAGACCACCCCTCCATCCCTCGTTTTTGAATATAAAAGTTTTTTTTTTGCTTACCTTAGTAGTAAAAAGGTGAACTTCCATCCCAGCCTCGCGGCGGTGAGGTACGTCGTCATTTCCTCTTCTGGCTCTGCTCCTCCTTCTTCCCTCCCGCTGCCTTCTGAATGGCCCAGTGTGTGTCAGAAAGCGTTGCGCGACTCGCACATGTGCAGTAGGAAACCGGCTGGGAAGCATGAAGGCTCCACTGCCAGCTTCTCTTAGTTACAATGGCGGCGCTGCATCCTATCAGATGGACGGATTGGCCTGGGGGGGGCCAATATAGCGGGCTGCCTGGACAGGCAGGACAGGCATCCACTAATGCATGACAGTGTTCATAGATCCACTGTTCAAAGACATGATAATTTACAACCCTTAAATATTGTTGATTGTTTGTAGACCAAGGACACACTAGGTATACCCTGGAACTCAGACAGCAAAAAGTGACCTAATAGGGGTTTTAACCCTTCTCTACTCTTAAAAAAATAATTTAGCCATACATTAAAGTGACAATTCTGCGGCGTACACACGCTCGGGATTACAATTATGCGGCGTACACACGCGGGATTGTGCGCCAGACCTAGTCCAGCGGACAAACCGCCTGACTTTCCAGCGGAGGTCCGCCGGACTTTCTGAGCGTGTGGACTTGCCCACACACGCATGGACCTTTCCGGTGGACAATCCGCCGGAGTTTTGGTCAAAGTCCGCGGGACTTTTGAAATGAACGGACTTGCCCACACACGGAGGAAAGTCTGTTCATTTTGAACGAAACTCCAGGTAGACGGGACTAGCGAAGGCAGTCAATGCCGCCGCGCTAGCCCCGTCACCTGGCATGGATTTAAAGGGGAATCCCTACGCCGAAAAAAACGACGTGGGGGTTTCCCCCAAATCCATCTCAGACCCTTATCCGAGCACGCAGCGCGGCCAGTCAGGAAAGGGGGTGGGGACGAGCGAGCGCCCCCCCCCTCCTGAGCCGTACCAGGACGCGTGCCCTCAACATGGGGGGGTGCCCTGGGGAAAGGGGGCCCTGCGGCCCCCCCACCCCAGAGCACCTTGTCCCCATGTTGATGAGGACAAGGGCCTCTTCCCGACAACCCTGGCCGTTGGTAGTCGGGGTCTCAGGGCAGGGGGGCTTATCGGAATCCGGGAGCCCCCTTTAATAAGGGGGCCCCCAAATCCCAGCCCCCCACCCTATGTGAATGAGTATGGGGTACGATGTAAGGAAAAAAGTGTAAATTTAAAAAAAAACAACACAATTTTTTAAAATATTTTATTGCACAGCTCCGGGGGTCTTCTTCCGTCTTGGGGGGTCTTCTCGCCGGACTCCTCCGCTATCTTCTGCTCTTTTACCTAGCTCTTTCACTAGCGGAGGAGCCCGGCTTTCTTCTTCATCGCCGCCATCGTCTGGGGGTCTTGTTCCGACTTCGGGGGTCGATGGCACGGCGGCATCTTAAAGGGGACGTACCTGTAAAAATATTATATTAAGTACGTTACCGACTCAGCTTAATTATAACTGGGGTTCCTGAAGCCTTAATAGAATGTATACAGAGAAAATTAAACCATAGAGCAGTGATGGCGAACCTTGGCACCCCAGATGTTTTGGAACTACATTTCCCATGATGCTCATCTACACTGCAGAGTGCAATAGCATCATGGGAAATGTAGTTCCAAAACATCTGGGGTGCCAAGGTTTGCCATCACTGCCATAGAGGTTTAATAAGGGGATTCAAATGGAACACACACTGCGGAATAGGTTCAAAATGTTTTTGATTCAGAAATATAAACATATCATATGGCAAAATAGGCAGAACAATTAATCAGAATCTTCAATAAAATGATTAAAACTTAATGACAACATTGTCATGATTTAAAAACAGCCCTGGGTTCATCAGCACACTCTGATAATTCAAAGCCTGAAATAAGCATCCAGTTAGCACCAAATCGCAAGAAATATTTTGTTCAACGATCCCTTGAATTCTATGACACACAGAGGTGTCAAACATTTTATTTTTCAATCTTTTAACAATGAATATTGCCATACTTTGAGGAAATAATAAACCTGACTGATGTTCTGAATGAATTATCCCCTGGCTGGGGAAAACCTGATTGGTCTCGGCACCATTAATGCAAACAAGGAGAATAATGACTCCTTTGTATTAAATTTAACTTTTCACACTGAGGTGCTTTGCAGGCGCTCTAGCGTTGAAAATAGCGCCTGCAAAGCGCCCTGAAACAGCGGCTCCATTCACTCCAGTGTGAAAGCCCGAGGGCTTTCACACTGGAGCTGTGCGCTAGCAGGGTGTCAGAAAAAGTCTGAGCTGTGCGCTAGCAGGGTGTCAGAAAAAGTCCTGTCAGCAGCTTCTTTGGAGCGCATTAGGAGCAGTGAACTCACTGCTCCTAAAGCGCCCCTGCCCATTGAAATCAATGGGCAGCGCCACCGAACCGCCAGCCAAGCGCCACTGTAGCTGTACTTTGCGGGCAGTTTTAAACGTTTTTCGGCCGCTAGCGGGGGTTAAAATCGCCCCGCTAGCGGCCGAATAGCGCCGCACAAACGGCAGTAAAATAAAAAAATAAAAATAGCGCCGTTTTGCCGCCGACGCCCAGGGCGGCTGAGTGTGAAAGGGCTCTTACATTATTTTTGGTTGTTACACCTTACTGTTATGAACGGATCACCGAGACAAGCAGCATTGTGGGTGAGATCTTGATAAGGGACGCTGAAGTCCTGCCACTACAGTGTTTCATTTCTGTATCGCATTTATAGGTTCTGACGGTAACCAACTGTTGCAACTTTATCTACAAGAGACACTTCCAGCTCACCCCATATATCTCCCCATGGTGAATCTATTTGTTTCTAACATCTAGACTCTATATACACCCGCAATCGCATAGGCGATTCGAATGGTTGTTACACCTCACTGTTATGAGCTGATTACAGAAACAAGTAGCATAGTGAGTGAGATCTTGACAAGGGACGCTGAAGTCCTGCTACTACAGTGTTTAATTTATGTATCTCATTTATAAGGTCTTACGGTAATCAACTGTTGTAACTTTATCTACAAGACACTTCCAGCTCACCCCATATATCTCCCCATGGTGAATCTATCTGTTTCTAACATCTAGACCAGGGGTCTCAAACTGGCGGCCCTCCAGCTGTTGCAAAACTACAAGTCCCAGCATGCCTCTGCCTGTGGGAGTCATGTATGTAATGTATCATGGGCTGTCAGCCTTGCAATGCCTCATGGGACTTTAGTTTTGCAACAGCTGGAGGGCCACAGTTTGAGACCCCTGATCTAGACTCTATATCCACCCACAATCGCACATGTGATTATCTCTGGTTAGCATATATCCGCTCCTCCAATGTAGCTAAATATCATAGTGGCTCTTTCTTCGGATCAATATCTCCGCTTCCAATGTTTGACAGCGCTGTGTGTCATAGAATTCAAGGGATCCTTAAACTAAATATTTTTGTGCATAGTTTTATGCCAAATTTCGATTTATTTGGGGGCCGTTGCCACTATTCATAAGGGTGTTTTACCTTTTATTTTACCACAAGTCAGTAGTAGATACAGTATTTCACAAAAGTGAGTACACCCCTTACATTTTTATAAATATTTTATTATATCTTCTCATGTGACAACACTGAAGAATTGACACTTTGCTACAATGTAAAGTAGTGCGTGTACAGCTTGTATAACAGTGTGAATTTACTGTCCCCTTAAAATAACTCAACACACAGCCATTAATGTCTAAACCACTGGCAACAAAAGTGAGTACACCCCTAAGTCAAATTGTCCAAATTGGGCCCAATTAGCCATTTTCCCTCCCCGGTGTCATGTGACTCGTTAGTGTTACAAGGTCTCAGGTGTAAATGGGGAGCAGGTGTGTTAAATTTGGTGTTATCGCTCTCACGCTCCCATACTGGTCACTGGAAATTCAACATGGCACCTCATGGCAAAGAACTCTGAGGATCTGAAAAAAAAGCAAGGTGAGGTGGAGAGCATGGGGAGCTGAGAACATGGTGGGGTAGAGAGCATATGGGGGGACTGAGAGTCAGAGCATGGTGGGGTGGAGAGCAGGTGGGGGGACTGAGAGCATGGTGGGGTGGGGAGCAGATAGGGGGGGGGGACTGAGAGCATGGTGGGGTGGGGAGCAGATGGGGGGACTGATAGCATGGTGGGGTGGGGAGCAGATGGGGGGGACTGAGAGCATGGTGGGGTGGGGTGGAGAGCAGATGGGGGGACTGAGAGCATAGTGGGGTGGGGTGGAGAGCAGATGGGGGGACTGAGAGCATGGTGGGTTGGGGAGCACGGGGGCTGGAGAAGATCATGGGACGGAGCAAGGGAGCACATAGGGGGACAGAGAGCATTGGATGGGGGGCCTAGAGCGTGGGGTGGAGAGCACAGAGTTGGGCTGGAGGAAATCATGGGGGGGGGCGGAGCCAAGGGGGCAGAAAAAAAAAGCTGGCTAGGAGGAGCGGCGGAGCCGCTGCATATACAAGAATTGATCTTTCCATATTCCTCCTGCAGCCGGCAAACATTTAGCGGCTGCAGGAGGAATATGGAAAGAGCAATTCTTCTATATGTTGCGGCTCCGCCGCTCCTCCTATCCAGGAGCACAGGAGGGCTGCATGGTAAGGCACTTCACTTTCTCTCCAGGCAGCATCAGAATATCGGATCCATTTAAGCTCCTTCCCCTTCACAGTCATGGGTCTGCACTGCTGTGTAGTTTCTGTCCCTGGCTGGGCTGCTGAACTGAATTGGCGGTCGGGTCACATGTGAGCGGTGCAGACCTATGGCTACCCCTGCGTCCGGAACGCCTTGCTGAGATTGCACCTGGAGTCTGGTGCTGACACCTAGAGGTCTTAGCTCTCTCGCTCCCTGCACCGGCTGCCACCAGACCGGGATGCTCCATGATTGGCGCAGGGGGCCCTCAGGCAGTGCCCGATTGGTCAGTCCGCCCCTGGGCCATGGAATCCCGGTGGCGGAAGAGAGGCGGAGCCGCTGGTGCCATTATTATTGATCACAGGCAAATTAGGCGAGGCCTTAAGCGGCCACCTAATTTGCCTAATTAGAGAGCCGCCTCTGAGAGTGTCATGGTCTGGGGCTGCATGAGTGCTGCCAGCACTGGGGAGCTACAGTTCATTGAGGGAACCATGAATGCCAACATGTACTGTGACATACTGAAGCAGAGCATGAGCCCCTCCCTTCGGAGACTCGGCAGCAGGGCAGTATTCCAACATGATATCGACCCCAAACACATCTCCAAGACGACCACTGCCTTGCTAAAGAAGCTGAGGGTAAAGGTGATGGAGTGACCAAGCATGTCTCCAGACCTAAACCCTATTGAGCATCTGTGGGCCATCCTCAAACGGAAGGTGGAGGAGCACAAGGTCTCTAACATCTACCAGCTCTGTGATGTCATCATGGAGGAGTGAAGGAGGACTCCAGTGGCAACCTGTTAAGGTCTGGTAAACTCCATGCCAAAGAGGGTTAAGGCAGTGCTGGAAAATAATGGTGGCCACACAAAATATTGACACTTTGGGCCCAATTTGGACCTTTTCACTTAGGGGTGTTCTCACTTTTGTTGCCAGCGGTTTAAACATTCATGGATGTGTGTTGAGTTATTGAAGAGGACAGCAAATTTACGCTGTTATACAAGCTGTACACTCACTACTTTGCAAAGTGTAATTTCTTCAATGTTGTCACATGAAAAGATATAATAAAACATTTACAAAAATGTGAGGGGTGTACTCCCTTTTGTGAGATACTGTACATATAACACCATATTTTTCTTTTCAGTTCATTTTCTTATTTCAGAAGTATTTCTTCGATATTTTCCAGAGCATATTGATTACTGGATATGTCATTATTTAAGGCCCCATAGGGAGTTACACCTTATAGTGCAGGAAAGGTAGCATGTCACAATTCTGTTTGTGTATTTTTGTTGGATATAGGAACACATATTAGTGTAAAGCTGCACACCTTTCTGATAATTTATTTGATTTGTTGCATCAGTCTATATATTTATAGTAGCACTGTGAATAGCATATACTGTACATTGAAAATCAATTATGAAATATTATGATTTAGTAGTTTTTCTTCAAACAACATTTTGTTAGTAACATTGATGATGGCTAATAAGAGAGAAAGCAGAGGTAATGGTCCCAGGCTGCCCTCGTGGTAAACTGATTTAGGTTCACACTTGTGCAATTTCAAATGCAACTTGAGTCACACGCACAAAATTGCATGACAAGGAAAACCCACTTATTTTCGATGGTGCACTTTCAATGCGACTCTGTGCTGTGCAATTTTGAAAAAGGTTCCTGTACTACTTTGGTTACAGTGTGATTTGGCCCCATAGAATATGCAAACAACATCGAAACCGCAACCAAAGTCGCAACCAAAGTCACACTGAAGATCATGTGAAAAACGCAGTGCAGTGGTGTGAACCGAGCCTACAAACCTACATTTTAGATTCAATACAATAAATAGGTCAAGCCCTGTAATTATTTGGTCCTACTCTGCCTTTTCTGACCAAGGCAAAGATAGTGACCCCCCATTTTCTGTATCCCCCATTTACTGTATCATTTTGGCTCGGTTCATATATATATATATACGGGTCCTCTTTCGGTGCAGGGTACGGTTTCCATTCAGAGGTTCAGGTGCGAATTTGACGAATTTGATTTAAATCGCACCTGAACTGGACTGAAAAACGCACATTGCCCTTTTTTAATGTGCACCATAACTGACCCCCATATATGTGAACCGGCTCCATTAAAAGCCAGTCTGGTTCGCATGGTATGCGAATCAGATGCAGGTCAAAGGGCATCCAATTTGTATATATGTGAACCAAGCCTTAGAATGCAGCTATTGGGGATAGCTAACAAAACAGGGATTGCCACATCATCCCTGGGGATGCCGACATTAAACTTTCATTGTATCGCAAAACTAACTTTTAACCCCATCTAAGGTGACATAATATTATGTAGTGACTATCTTTTTATTGCATGAAGAGTCCCTCTGAAAATATGATAGCAATAAACAGCAATTTGAGGTGTATAGAAAATTATTAAGATTAACCTTCAAAAACAGCTATATAACAATAATGCACTGCAAGTTATATAACTGAAATTCAAGGAACAAAGTAGATTTAACAAGCCCTTTATATGTGCAACATTTCTTCTTCGCTCAATATTTTGCTACACTAGAGAAAACGCAGCAGACAGCAGTAGATATTTTAAGCTCCATCCACTAAACACAGTAGTACACAGTTCTGACAGCATGATATACACATGAGTAATACTTCCAATAATGCCACGATTGCCCTTGTTGTCTCCATTGCTTAGTGCAATTGTTCTCTCTCTAACATGGGATATATTTATATAATATTGCCCTTTAGTGATATGCATCTTTCAACATTACAGAAATTTGATCATATATATAAAAAAAAAAAGTTTATGCCATGTGGACAATGTAAAAGGTCTGATAAACTGTAACACAAATATTTTTCAAAAGGGATCATCATGCCAAATCATTACAACTTTTAGCTACACAACATTTATTAGTACTCTATATGAAAATTAGTGGAGTCCCGGCTTTTCACAGACACACTAATTAATTTTTATTGCTTTTCTGTGGGTATTTTCTGACAGCTGTCATTTGACTGAAAAATATATACTGCATAACTACATGCAGTTAATTGTGAATCGTTTTGGTTATTAGAAACTGATTTGTCACCGTTCATGCAGAACATTAAAAAAAAATAAAAATAAAACCCAGTGCTCATAACTTTAACCACATCAATACAGGTCACTTAAACGCCCTTCCTGCCAGGCCATTTTTCAGCTTTCAGCGCTGTCACACTTTGAATGACAATTGCGTGGTCATGCTATACTGTAACCATGTGACATTTTTATAATTTTCTTCACACAAATAGAGCTTTATTTTGGTGGTATTTAATCACTCCTGGGTTTTTTTTTTTTTCCTAAAAAAAAAAAATAAATAAAAAAAAGTCTTATGCCGTGTACACACGATCGGAATTCTCGTCGGAAAAAACTCTGACGGTTTTTCCGACGGAATTCCGACGGAATTCTGCTCAAGCTGTGTTGCCTACACACTATCACACCAAATTCCGACGGTCAATAACACAGCGGCATAAAACACGTTCGACAGCACTATAAAAGGGAAGTTTAATGCTTCTGAGCATGCGTCAAATTGTTTCCAAGCATGTGTCGGAATTTTGCGTGTCGGAATTGCATACACATGATCGGAAAATCCGATAGAAAGGTTTTCCTTCGGAAAAATTGAAAACAGGTTCTCAATTCAAAGTCCGTCGGAAATTCCGACAGAAAAAGTCCGTTGGGCATACATACGGTCGGTAAATCCGATGAAGAGCTCCCATCGGACTGTTTCCATCGGAAATTCCGACCATGTGTACGCCGCATTAGTTTCTGTCAGTAAATTTTGTAAATAAGTAATTTTTCTTCTTAACTGATGGGCACTGATGAGGCAGCACTGATGGGCACTGATAGGCTTCACTGATGGGCCCTGATGAGGTGGCACTTATGGGCACTGATGAGGCGACACTGATGAGGCATGAATATGCTGCACTTATGGGCATTGATAAGTGGCACTGATATGTGCCACTGATGGGCACTGGGCACAAATAGGTGGCACTGATGGGCGGCACCGATGGGCATTGATGGCTGGCATTGATGGGCAGCAGTGATGAGCATTGATGGGCAGCACTGATAGCCAGCCCTGACTGGCATCACTTGTGGGCACAGATTGCTGGCACTTGTGGGCACTGGTTGGCACTTAATTGTAATCGGGGCACTAATGATCAGTGCCCTGATTACATACCTAGCTGTCCCCTGTGAGGAGATGCCGCTGATCGGCATTTCCGTGTTTACATGTGACCAGCTGTGATTGGACATAGCCGATCACATGCTTAAAGAGCCGCGGCTCTTTACACAGATCAGGGTCGCGCCGTGTCCTTGCAAGACGGCGTGGCCACAATCACCGCACTACACGCGAGAGGGGTCGTTCTGGGAAGCCGTCATATGACGTCCACCCAGAACGAGAGCTGCACCGCCCAGCCATCATTTGACGGTGGGTGGGCGGCAAGTGGTTGAAGTGGAAGTTCAGCCAAAAACAAAAATCTCTAAATCTACTTGCAGCCACAATCTAAGACTAACCTATCTAGCCCTGTAAAGCAACAATCATTATACAGTAAAACCTTGGTTTGCAAACATTATTCGTTCCTGGAAACATGCTTGTAATCCAAAGCACTTGTATAGCAAAGCGAATTTCCCCATAAGAAGTAATGTTCCACAACCATTTATTCATTCATAGGTCTTTCAGCTTATAGTCCTTTTAAAAAGATTATAGAAATGTGATAGGTTGTGTAACTATAAAATGTCCATTCACAAATGGCAGCCTCCACAAGGGGATTAGAAGCAAAATCCAGCAGGAGCTACAATGTATAAAAGAAGAGAGGCTACTCTAAGACCCCTTTCACACTGGGGTGTTTTTCAGGCGTTTTTCAGGCATCCCAATGTGAAATCCCAAGTGCTTTCACACTGAGGCAAATGCGCTGGCAGGGCGTCAAAAAAAGTCCTGCAAGCAGCTTCTTTGCAGCGCTTTTGGAGCGGTGAATACACCACTCCTAAAGCGCCCCATCCCATTGAGATCAATGGGATATGCCTGCAAAACGCCTGAAAAGCGCTTTTGGCAGCAGCGCTTTGTGGGCACTTTTAACCCTTTAGTTGGCCACTAGCAGGGGTTAAAAGCGCTTGAAAAACGCTGGTAAAGCGCAGCTAGTTTAAGCAGCGCTTTACTAGCATTTTTCGGGCGCTGGCAGTGTGAAAGGGCTCTTAAAGCACTTGGGTTTTCTCATTGGGATTGCAGATGAGGCTTCTTTCAAGCGCTTTACAGGCGCTTTTTTTAACGCTAAAGCGCCTGAAAAACGCCTGAAAACGCCCCAGTGTGAAAGGGGTCTAAATGTAGCAATATGGTTACATTTAATGAAGGTACAACATTTAGCAACTCACATGGTTGATGAATAAAAGAGGCACATGTAAGTATGTAGGCATCCGAGGTAAAGCTGTCCACATAGACCATTCTCTCCATATGTCAGTCTGCAATCATGAATGGGAAGACTACCATGCAGTAGAGCGATCTAAAAGTGAGGCTTGAATCGCTCATGGAGCGCAGTGTGAAAAGGATGACGTCAATGGCAGTGCAGAGGACGCTCTATGTGGACAGCTTTACCCTAGATGCCTGCATACTTTGATGTGCCTGTTTAAATCATCAACCATGTGAGTTACTGTATGTTGTACCTTCATTAAATGTAACCATATTGCTACACTTAGAGGAGCCTCTTTCCTCTTTTATACTCAGTTGTGACAGGATGCTACTTGTATATCAAGACATCGCCTTGTTTATCAAGTCAAAATTTATTTAAAAATGTTGCTAAACTTGCAAAACGCTTTCAAACCAAGGTTTTACTGTACATACCTTTTCTGAAGCCACTCCAGTCCGGTCTCTAGCAGGGGAAGCTCTGTGCATGAGACAGCTGACACATCGGCTGGGATGTGACATCACCCATAGAGTTACTATGGAGCTTCCGTTGTCAGCTGCCTCTTCTGAACCCGCGTACACAGAGAAGCCGCCGCTGACAGCTCAGCTTGGCACCAGAGCGGCTTCAGAAAAGATATGTATTGCGATTTTTGCTTTGCTAGATAGGTTAGTCTTGGATTGTGGCTGCATATTCATAGCCCAGAGATTAATCATCCTGCTCTATTTCTGGAAGCTTCTTCCAGAGGCAAACAGGTGCAATCCGTCCCCAGGTTTAGGAATAGACCTGACTAGACATAAGAAAAAAAAAAATGCTACACTAAGTACAGCAGAGTCAAAAACTAAATGTATCCAGCCTAGGGCAGAGGCACTCCACAAATATATTAGAATTTATATTGGAAAGCCCAGGATTTTCCACCAACATGAGAAAAGCAGGTCGCTTTAATACACAGTTTAATACTACAAAACTTTGTGAGTATGACTTCCCATGACACATTGTACACACCTTATAGTAAGGAAAAAGACATGTCCTATTTAATGGAGAAGTATAGGCAAAGCTTTTTGTCCATACTTCTCCTGTGGGTCACAGGAGTGCAGTTAGTTCTGTACTCCTGTGACCCATTTTCAGCTGACAACAGGCTAAAGCCCACTGTTGGCTGATATCACAGAGTGGGTCCAGGCTCTGAAAAGATCCACCCAGAAGACAGGACCAACAGCTGGCTCATCCTCTCAGTGAGCCGCTGAGAGCCTGAGCCAGCCGCTAACATCCCCTCCTCAGTAAACTTTGGAGGGGCAGAGTAGAGAGCCAGTGACTGACAGTCACCAGCTCTCTGAAGGATGGGGTCTTAGAGGTGGCGAGGGACAGCTATAGCATAGGTGAGTATGATTTTTTGCGATTCCCATACTTCTCTTTTAAAGTGATTTCCAGATCATGTTAATATGTAGTGTCTATCAGAATATCTGTTTGAGTTTTTATAGCCTATAATTCAAAAAAAAATTGAAGCCTGAGTTGGGAAAACTATAGGAACTGGCGAATCGAGAATATCTGAGTAAAGAATTTATATTTGTTTTAGATTTGTCAATTTTTATTCAGAATTTTGAAAGTATACAAAACTAGCAATAGCCATTATAACATCAAACAATCGTTGGCTGTAAACCATTGAGATCAATGGGATATGCCTGCAAAACGCCTGAAAAGCGCTTTTGGCAGCAGCGCTTTGTGGGCACTTTTAACCCTTTAGTTGGCCACTAGCAGGGGTTAAAAGCGCTTGAAAAACGCTGGTAAAGCGCAGCTAGTTTAAGCAGCGCTTTACTAGCATTTTTCGGGCGCTGGCAGTGTGAAAGGGCTCTTAAAGCACTTGGGTTTTCTCATTGGGATTGCAGATGAGGCTTCTTTCAAGCGCTTTACAGGCGCTTTTTTTAACGCTAAAGCGCCTGAAAAACGCCTGAAAACGCCCCAGTGTGAAAGGGGTCTAAATGTAGCAATATGGTTACATTTAATGAAGGTACAAAATTTAGCAACTCACATGGTTGATGAATAAAAGAGGCACATGTAAGTATGTAGGCATCCGAGGTAAAGCTGTCCACATAGACCATTCTCTCCCCATGTCAGTCTGCAATCATGAATGGGAAGACTACCATGCAGTAGAGCGATCTAAAAGTGAGGCTTGAAGCGCTCATGGAGCGCAGTGTGAAAAGGATGACGTCAATGGCAGTGCAGAGGACGCTCTATGTGGACAGCTTTACCCTAGATGCCTGCATACTTTGATGTGCCTGTTTAAATCATCAACCATGTGAGTTGCTGTATGTTGTACCTTCATTAAATGTAACCATATTGCTACACTTAGAGGAGCCTCTTTCCTCTTTTTTATACTCAGTTGTGACAGGATGCTACTTGTATATCAAGACATCGCCTTGTTTATCAAGTCAAAATTTATTTAAAAATGTTGCTAAACTTGCAAAACGCTTTCAAACCAAGGTTTTACTGTACATACCTTTTCTGAAGCCACTCCAGTCCGGTCTCCAGCAGGGGAAGCTCTGTGCATGAGACAGCTGACACATCGGCTGGGATGTGACATCACCCATAGAGTTACTATGGAGCTTCCGTTGTCAGCTGCCTCTTCTGAACCCGCCTACACAGAGAAGCCGCCGCTGACAGCTCAGCTTGGCACCAGAGCGGCTTCAGAAAAGATATGTATTGCGATTTTTGCTTTGCTAGATAGGTTAGTCTTGGATTGTGGCTGCAAATAGATTTAGAGATTTTAGTTTAAGGCTGAACTTTTCTACTTTAAGCATGTTTACCTGTAGTATGAAGAATTTCTCATTGTATTATTATTTGCATGCAAATGTATTGCTTACTCCTGAAGGGGCCGCTGGAAATAATCCAGGTCTTCAATACATGTTCAGAGGCTGCCAGGCCCACACAGGCTTAGTCTAGGGGGTGTCGTTTTGTAGTTTTATTGCAGTACTTGAACAGGAGAGAGGGTGCAGGATACTCCAAAACTGCGAGAAGGTACAGGAGCACAAATTCTCAAGCAAAAATCTTTCAGCAGCAACCCTAAATATTGCTTGAGGCAGAGGGGACAGCCAGTCCATCTGAGAATCTGTAAAACCAGTCACAGTCCTTGTAGCTACCCCTGGCATCTAACCTTCAAAACACAGTTACACTTGAAGCTCAAGGCAAGGGTTCTACTCACAATAACCAGAGACAGCTCTCCAACCATCTTCCCTGTGACACTCTTTAGTAAAAGGGGGTCCTTCTCCAAACCAGCTTCATAAGCTTCATAATAGTGTCGTCCAGCAGATGTCTTTCAGGCCCTCAGCCAAGCACATGTTGAAGCCCAACAGCAAGATTTTCAGTAGCACAGGCTGCCTTTCAGGGGCATTGGCCCAAGGAGAAGAGATTCTGAACAAGCATTCCCGAATATTTATCATCTCCCCGTCCACCTTCTGGGCATGGCATCCCTTGCATTGGCTGGGGTCAGATAAATATTCATAGCCCAGAGATTAATCATCCTGCTCTATTTCTGGAAGCTTCTTCCAGAGGCAAACAGGTGCAATCCGTCCCCAGGTTTAGGAATAGACCTGACTAGACATAAAAAAAAAAAAAAATGCTACACTAAGTACAGCAGAGTCAAAAACTAAATGTATCCAGCCTAGGGCAGAGGCACTCCACAAATATATTAGAATTTATATTGGAAAGCCCAGGATTTTCCACCAACATGAGAAAAGCAGGTCGCTTTAATACACAGTTTAATACTACAAAACTTTGTGAGTATGACTTCCCATGACACATTGTACACACCTTACAGTAAGGAAAAAGACATGTCCTATTTAATGGAGAAGTATAGGCAAAGCTTTTTGTCCATACTTCTCCTGTGGGTCACAGGAGTGCAGTTAGTTCTGTACTCCTGTGACCCATTTTCAGCTGACAACAGGCTAAAGCCCACTGTTGGCTGATATCATAGAGTGGGTCCAGGCTCTGAAAAGATCCACCCAGAAGACAGGACCAACAGCTGGCTCATCCTCTCAGTGAGCCGCTGAGAGCCTGAGCCAGCCGCTAACATCCCCTCCACAGTAAACTTTGGAGGGGCAGAGTAGAGAGCCAGTGACTGACAGTCACCAGCTCTCTGAAGGATGGGGTCTTAGAGGTGGCGAGGGACAGCTATAGCATAGGTGAGTATGATTTTTTTTTTTTGCGATTCCCATACTTCTCTTTTAAAGTGATTTCCAGATCATGTTAATATGTAGTGTCTATCAGAATATCTGTTTGAGTTTTTATAGCCTATAATAAAAAAAAAAAAATTGAAGCCTTAGTTGGGAAAACTATAGGAACTGGCGAATCGAGAATATCTGAGTAAAGAATTTATATTTGTTTTAGATTTGTCAATTTTTATTCAGAATTTTGAAAGTATACAAAACTAGCAATAGCCATTATAACAACAAACAATCGTTGGCTGTAAACCAGGGTATAGATCTTTGTGACAGGTAAGAGTACACACTGTCATCAAACATACTACATTGATTTTTACCTTAGAACGTATTAAAGTGGAACTAAGGGCAAAACTTTTTTTTTTTTCATTTTGGAAAGAGATCCCTTCCAGTTTTTTATCTTTTATTATTTTTTATTGCCATCTTTGTCTCATTGGGGAGATTTCCCTTCACTTTCTTTTCCTATAGCCACAACAGAAACTAAGAGCAAATCCCTCCAAAGTAAGGGAAATCCCTGGTTTATCGGACGTAGTGGAAGATTTATACTCTATTCCTGTTCTGGAAAAAACTCAAAAGTTGGGATTATCTTTCACTTTGACTCTCAGTCAATTGACATTGGTCACTAGGACAGATAGAGGGATTAATCTTCTTAATGAGGATGCAGACAGCTAGAAAAACCCAACAGGCATTCTAATCCCTGTCCACACTATACACATTTAAAACAAAATTGTTTTGGCTTCAGCTGTACTTTTTAGCTAAACTTAAAGCAGATATAAAAACAGAAATTAATACAGATTTGTATTTAATAATACATTTAAATGGTGATCCTAAATGCAGTTTAAATACCTACTTTTGGTTTGGTAACAGCCTCTTGCAATCCCCTATACAGCAACATTAAAGCTGGGAGTGGGAGCAATGGGAGTCAATCAGGTTTGCTGCATGTAAATGAGCAGCAAAAATTACTTCATCAGTCTGCTAGTGCTCTCTCACTGTCCAGTCTTGTGAGCTAGGGGCAGTGAGGTGTCAGCCATGTATTCCTTATTGTAAAATAGAGAGTGTTGTCATTCTCTTGGCTGTGCTATGTGCCAGAGCTGTGTAAATCTCATAAATTAGGGTTGCACCGAGGACATATACTGATACTTTAATTTTTTTTATGTCATGTGACAGTAGCACTGATGATCACTGATAGGTGACACTGATGAGGTGTGGACTGTGTCAGTAGTTTTTTTATTTTCATTATTTATTTATTTTTGCAATTTCATTTTTTACAATTTTATTTTTTTATAATTTTTTTTACAATTTATATATTTTTTGATTTTAAGTCAGTGTTTTTTTTTTTGTATTTTTACAATTTGACGTTTAAATATTTATTACAATTTTTATATCTAAATAGACCGCTGACATCTCCCCTTTGAGACAGGGAAAGGGACTTAGGACACAGATTCCCCAGCCCCTTTTCTCTGTAGCCCTAGCTGCACTGAATATGAATGGACAGGAGACAGAGGCTCTTTTCCATTCATAAACTGAAGCATCGTAAACCCAGTTTACGATGCTCAGTTATGAATGGACAGAGTCAGTGATCACTGACTTTGTGCATTCAGAAAAGGAAGGAGTGGGTAAATGACATATCTACTGGCTCCTTCCTCTGCTCTCCATCCTGACAGTCCTGGGGGGACCGGAGGAAGACATGGAGGGGGAGCAGAGAAGGAGCAGAGAAGGACAAAGAGGGGGAGCGGAGGACACTGAGGGGGAGCGGAGGGGGAGTGGAGAAGGACATGGCGGGGGACTTTAGGAGCACAGAGGAGGAAACGAAGGAGGACACAGGGGACAGTCAGGGGATGATCGGTGCTGCTGTGAGGGCCGTTACAAGCACCAATCTTTTATTTCAATAAAGCAGCTGAAAGCCGTGGGAGGGAGAAGAGGAGAAGTGTCTGTCAGCTGCTTTATTGAAATCTATATACCGGGATATCGGTGCTTGTAACGGCTCCCACCACCGCACCGATCATCTCCTGACTGCCCAGGTATCGATTAGGCATCGGAGCATTTGCACAAGTACAAGTACTCGTGATAATGCTTGGTATCAGTGCAACCCTACTAGAAATGCAAATCTTTGCTAGGTTAAACAGCTACCTTGTGAATGAGAACACATAAACATATAATGAGGTTTTCTCAAATTTGACTGCAAAAATGTAAATATATTTCAAGCCATTGAATGAGCATAAAAAGCCAGGCAACAAGCAGTCCTAGAAAGACAGATCAGTAGTAGCAGCCTCCATATTCTCTTAGTACATATTTTCTTTTACAGTTCAATATTGGTTAAACTCTGACCATGTGTTTAACAAATTCATATAAGAGGTGCAAACAATAAGGTACACACATGTAAAGTTTACATTGTAAACCAGTCCTCATGTTTTCATTTGCACAAAGTCTAGTAACCTTAGTTAAACCCATAAGAATATGCATGCTCTTCTAGTAGCCGAAGCATGAAAATTTATAGCATCCACAGCCCGGGTTAATTCCTCCTAAATTACTTTACCAACACTGGCTGATCCTAATGTTTACTTTCTATTTTCTTAAAATGTAATACTCTTATGGGAATGTGAGTCCATTTTTAGCACATGCATGCTTGTAGCATCAGTGCCAGCTGTATATAGGCTGATTCAAGTCTCTTAACTCATTATTCTACGTCCAATTTATAGACATAAGCTTCCCATATACCTTGCAATATAGCTGGACATTTTTAGATCACATGTATAATTTTATTTTGCTCTTTCAGTTAAGGCAGTACATAGAAAAATTATAATTAACTAAAAAAGTAAACCATAGAAACTATTTTGAAATCCTCTTTTAACTGAACTGACTGCAGTTCATTGTATATGTTGGAGTTTGTGTCACCAGAAGTTGGCATAGGCAGCCCCAGCGCAACAATGCGAGGAAAAAAAGTCTGACTTTTTTGAAATTGCACTGATTCGCATGGTGCTGTAGCGCCATGCAGTTTAGCATGTGTGAAATCGCTCTGCATTTGACGATGCGTGCGGATGCCATTAAGAATTATTGATAACCCTGCATGTCTGCTAAACTGCAGCATGTTTTTTCTGCAGGTTGAGAATTTGTGCAATTTTAAGCATGTTCCTCACTTGCAGAGATGTGAGCCTAATTTTATAACCAGAAATAATAGAAGCCCCAGTGGGAGTAACTGAGTAAGTGAATTATAAAACAATATCCCCAGATCTCTAGTTTCAATTATTCTTCCTGCATCTGGACAAGAAGGGGGAGATTTACTAAACTGGTGCACACAGAATCTGGTCCAGCTGTGCATAGTAACCAATCGGCCTCTAACTTCAGCTTGTTAAATTAAGTTTTGACAAAACATGCAAGCTGATTGGTTACTATGCAGTTTTAGTAAATCTCCCTTGAAAAGACAACATTTTTTCAGGAATAATGCCTCTTTATGTTTACTGAGAGAGCTGCCACCCATTGAAAGTATTGGTCTGTTACCAGAAAACTATATTGGGTGTTTAAGGTGTGGTGCCATATCATATCAGTGTTCTGCTGCGTTCATGCTGTAAGAAATTTCTGTTGAGAATAGTGTTACTATGTTGTCAGAGAGTCAAGCCGAGTTACATGGGAGTCCTGCCATATTCACATGGAGTGATATGATAAAACAAAAAATGTTGTGTAGCACCCTGATGTTTAGGCAGGGTTGCTAGTAAATTTACCTGCCAGGTATAGTCGCCTTGGCCAATTTATAGGGGATCAATTGATTCCACCCTAATTCTGGATTTGCTGCACTTCTCTCTTCTGTCACTAGATGGCCAGGTATCTGCTGGCATTAGATAAGACAAGTGTCAGGGCTGGGCTCAGCCCTTCCTTCTCAAAGTTGGCCGCTCAGCTGTCGGCTAATTGCCAGCTCCTATCTCTCCACAGTGACTCACCTGTTGATGATATCCTGCTCGTCAGTCCCGCCTACTTAAGCCGTCCAGTCCAGATGATCTCTGCCTTCGCCTTGGTCACATCTCTAGAGACACTCTCCTGTGTTCCTGTTTAAGATTTGCTTGGCTGACATTCCTTCTGACCTTAGATCCTGCTTGCTGTTCTACTATGCTCATCTCTGGCACCCTGATGTTTTGGCTTGTCTGACTATCCGTTTTGGTTCCTGAACTCTGGCTATGTTTTGACTATGTTTACTCTGTTTACCTTTTTCATTATTATTATTAAACAAGAGTGATTTAACTGTGCTTCTGTCTCAGTCTGATTCATGGTTTCTGACAACAAGAGCATTTTAAGGACAGATTAGGAATAGATGGAGTATCTCAGCCAATGGGCAGGAATTTTCTTTGGTCCCTTGGCCTGCTGGGAGAGCCGATTTATTTGGTGAGGTCAGGTGATCTGGGTTCTGTGCCACCTGGACGGCTGTCTGGATGGACGTGTGTTGTGCTGCCCCGGGCTGCTAGGCCAGAGCCTGAGGCCTATGCCAGGGACATCTGTCTGCTAGGCTGTCGGAGGGCCTATCCAGAAGCAAGAGAGCAGCGTAGGGTTGGGATTGCAGCTTGAAGTCCAAACAGAAGTGATGGTTCTGCAGGCCGGAGAACCTGTTGTGGTCGGAGGTAGAGGGAAAGCTGTTGACACTAAGGGACCATCCACCTTTTTACCAGGGACCACTGTGAGTAGCTGAAGCAAGTACCAGAGCAGTATTCTTGTCAACTGGGGAGAGTAAAGAATTGGGAAACTGTAGCAGGTGTCAAACCAGGGACCCAGCCAGCGGAGGTGATGCTTGCAGAGCAGCATTGCGTGCCAAACCAGGGACTGAGCAGGCCAGTGGGGGTGACGCTTGAGGAGTATCTTGGATGCCAAGCTAGGGACCCAGCAGGGAAGCGGGGTGACGCTTGAGGAAGATACTGAGAGAGAAAGTTGGAAGAGCTCAGGAGATCCAGTGGCAGTGGATCAGCAAGTCTAGTGAGCGAGAGACTGGGAGCTCAGTTGAGTGAAGATCTACAATAGGAGATTGTAGAGGAAGTGAAAGAGTTCATTGTAATCTTTGTTAGAAACTGTTCAAGATCGTTGCCATAGGAGACAGCGCATCTACACATCCAGATGTGGTGCTCGGCTGGGTGCCTTTACCTGCATGGCTGTCTACCTATAGAAGTCTTGGAGTCTGCCAATTAACATTGCAACTACTAAAGGGTGACCTGGCCATAAACCCTCTCTCCCACAGTTCTGCTTAAGAGACAATAAATCTCTTTGCATTCAAGAAATGCCTGGCGCCCATGAATCTACCTTGCATTACACCCACCATGCCTCGTAACCCACTCTACATAGAAGGACTTCAGCTGTCCCTAACTCTGGAAGTTCTCATTAGACCAAAGGGGACACAGGACTTTGCTACAGTTGTAAGTGCATGCTGAAAACTTACCTGACCTGCACTGTGCAGAATCCATTTTCTCCTTCAGGAAGAGCGCGCACTCTGCCTGAAAGAGAGAATATTTTATAAATAATTTAGGTTTTCTGCAGTCATTTGTATTAAGGAAATGTTTGCCCATTGATCAGTTATTTTTAGAGATGGGCTTGGGCGTGTTCCAAATCCCATGTGCCCGATCCCGCTAGAAAGCCGACACTGCACAGAGCTAATCACAGGCAGTGAGACATTTCCGGATCCGCAGCTGCAGAGATCAGGAAATGTCTCACTGCCTGTGATTAGCCCTGTGCAGTGTCCGCTTCCTGGCGGGATCGGGCATGTGGGGTTTTCAGACCCAGAAATCTCCTTAAATGTTTAATGTATTTATTTGTGTAGGGACCCTGCCATAAGCTGGAGTCTCCTTATTCCAAATTTAGTGGGCAGCTCGGCTGTTGTGAGCCTGAGCTCTGCTTTCTGCATTTGTTGGGTTTGTCCTAAGGCTAGGACATTGTTTACCTCTGCCTACTCTTGCGGACCAAGAAGATACAGTATAAAATTATGTGTTGATGATTATTTATTTCACTCTGGCCAATGAATATAGATATTCTGGGTAAGTAAAGTGGCACAATTATTATATGGGTAAGTGAAGGTAACAAGTAACACATTGAGAGCAGCAGCAAACTACTTACTTAACAATTCCTAAACAATATGGAGTTAGAGTCTCAGTTGCACAATCAACACGGGTGCAAAAGTTCTCAGCAAAGTTAGCGGCACATTGGAGTTGTCCCAGCACTAAGGGGGTAACTCTAATAAGGCTTATGTTACAGGAGCATCATCTGAGTAGAGGGGTAGCTGTTCGGCAGCGTAACAGTGTAAGCAGGACTGGGGAGAGGGGATGCAAAACTTTGTCACAGCACTGCAGTCCAGGCAATAGCAGAGGTGTCCCTTCTCACCAGAGGCCTCTCCCTAGGATTAAGTAAACTGTCCTGCGTGGATCCTGTTCCTGCTCTATCCACTTGGTATGTGTTCACCAACAGCAGTGGGGCACTGCTATTTCTTAGCATTGCCCCCACTAAAGATGGCCACCAAGGTCATCCAGTATTGACGCCACCCTGGTAACACCTACGAAGGCTACAGAGGAACAATGCTTCTCTCATCTTCCATTTACTCTGTACAACAGCTAGTAACACAGTGCCACTTTCAGAGGGGAGGGTAAACTGCACATGCCTACAAATTCTAAGGCTAGTAGCAGCCATAGCCATACTGTTATTTCAACTGTTATTGTCACAAGTACTCACCCGGGCCAAGATGCTGAGAGCTGCTCCCCTTGCGACTAGGTGCACAATGCCCCTGGAGTGGGTACAGTAGGCACCGAGCACGAAGATGCACAGGTTGCCAGCAGGTGGGTTGCAGGTGGAGTGCAGGAGAGCTGAAGTCTGTGCGAAGATGATGCAGCACTGGAAGTAAACACCCGGCATGGCCAACATTGAGGAGAGGCACAGGATACAGTAAGCAAGCCGGGTCATATACAGGGAGGCAGTCCAAGGGTGCATGTATCAGACACAGGGGGAAAGGCAGTGGCAAGTCCAGGAGGCAGGCCGAGGGTCAAACACCGGTAAGTAGCAGAAGGATATCCAAAAAGGCAAGCCAAGGGGTCAAACACTGGTAAGTAAGGCAGAAAAATGTCCAGAAGGCAGGCCGAAGGTCAAACACCGGTAAGTAGCAGAAGGATATCCAAGAGGCAAGCCAAGGGGTCAAACACTGGTAAGTAAAGCAGAAGAATGTCCAGAAGGCAGGCCGAAGGTCAAACACTGGTAAGTATCAGAAGGATATCCAAGAGGCAAGCCAAGGGGTCAAACACTGGTAAGTAAGGCAGAAGAATGTCCAGAAGGCAGGCCGAGGGTCAAACACCGGTAAGTAGCAGAAGGATATCCAAGAGACAAGACAAGGGGTCAAACACTGGAGATAGGTAGTGGTAGTCAGGAGCAGTCCAGGTCAAACACAGGTAGGCAACAAGAAACAGGATACAGGAAGCCAGGGACTCAGGAGCTGAGACAACAAACCAGCAATTTCAGAGGTGTAAGGGGAGGCCTTTTATAGGTCAGGTAAGTGGTCAGGTGGGGTGCCTAGGCGTGCGCATGAGCACAAGCTTCCTGACTGGTTTGTGCACAGACCTGCGCCGCGCTGGATAGTAAAGAGCGCATACCCGAGGACCGCGCACCCGCGCACGCGCACCCGCTGTCCCGCGTACTCGTGTGCGCTGCCGAGCCATTCTATCCCGCATGCGCACCGCGGAGAGCCAGCACTGAAGCGCGGTGTTTCTCTGACAGTTATATAGACACCACTAGTAGTATTTATAAGAAACTGGGTTGGTAATACCCTTCCACGCATCTCTTAATTTAGGTCCTTAATCATTTGCATCAAAAGGTATACATATATGACAAAAGGAAAAATTACAGTAGTAACAAAGCCCACACAACTCACCCATCCCTCTTAATAACCATAGAAATAGTGATTAAGCATTTATTGCTAGCTTTACCAGTCTGCTGATGTGCAAATTTGGTTGTTAACTTTGGAAGACATGACATTTACCAATAGGTTATAGTCTACATATACTGATACATTTTGGTCAAACAACTGTAAACACACTGTTTCTTTTCATAAACATTCTTATCATTATGACACAATCTTGTGTTAAAGAAAAGATGTTAGCGGATTAATGGCACTTATGTCACTATTTTTCATTACGGTAAAGAAATGCAGGACTGGGTAAATCTGCTGCCAAATTAGTGTAAATTAATCAAGCTTAATCCCTCTCAGCAAAGACAACACGCACATGTCACGGACATTTATAATATGAGTTACTGAAGACTGATTATAAAAGAATGTGGACAAACATGCTCTTGGACATTTAGCAAACACAGTACTGACTTGTATTATTTTATGTATTTAGCTACAGGCTGTTGACTTTTGTTAAGAAGGATTTGGATTACTTGTATTTTAACAGTATTGCAAAACATTTCATAAAAAAATTAGGTGATAAATAAAATACATATTTACAGTAAGTTGCCTGTATAGCTAGCTACACAATACAGAAGCTACATAAAACAAAAAGTTTTCTAGCAAGATTAAACTCCAGTATCAGGTATCACTGTAACTCCTCTATCCCGTATCCTTGCGATTTATACTGACTAACATCTTAATTGAATAGATGATACCCTAGAACTCTGGACTTCACAGACCACGCCAATTTATTTGTTTGGATATATTGAGATACCACATGTCAGTTGTAACAATAATCAGGTGTTACAGCAACAATCGTCTATGTCTTGGTGTATTTTTTGTTTAATATACATTTGTCCTGCATAGTACTTTTCCTGATGCTACTTCTGAAAAAAAAAAAAGAATGCATAAAAATACAAAAAGTTTTCTAGAACTCTGTGAGAAATAGAGCAGGAGTTCAGATAAAGCATTGTAAGAGAGTGCTCATTATTCCTGTTTTTTTTTTCCTAAAATACAAGATCAAGTGAAAGCTCTTCAATATATCCAGACAAGGTCTGCTTGGCTTAGAATATAGATCACAATCCAATTCATGACTGTTTTGCTGAGTAACGTGTAGCCACTGAAGGTTGTACAAGTTCATCCCAAAATGCCAGGGAACCTCATCATGGCCTTCATGGCAAACAGGAAATTTGAAGGCTGTTTTTAGGCTAGAAAAAGGGAATCCAGAAAGGGAAAATGGCCACTGGGCCTTAACCTAAGAGTAGTCATTTATTTCTTCAACTGGCAAATTTTCGACTTAATAGCATGCTGAACATTTCCAGTATTTTATTTATGAAACCTTTACAACCTCTCTACTGTCATTCCCTTATCTTTACAGGAAAGTAAAAGATAGCATAATAGAAAGTGTTTTGCATTCAAGGTCAGCTAAGTTGGAAAAGAAAAATGCAACAGGCCTGCTGGCAGCTCATTCTGATGGGAAGATCTCTCACTGTTCTGTTTGAGGTGACAGGTACACACTATGAGTTTTATTTCTAAAAAAAAAAAAAAACTGATTTGACTGTTCTGACAGGGGGACGGACCCCCCACCAAGACACTTCAGTCAGCATTCTCAGCCATTGGCTGAGAGTGCTGATCGGTAGCCAGTCAGCTGCTGTTTTTTCCAACCGGCTGCCATACACACGGGCCGAATGTGTACGGGGCTTTATGGGCAGCAATACATGATTGCTACTGCCAGACTCATCCACTTATCCAATCATTTAGTGTTCACCAACCCTCTCTGCCAATCCCTTTGCTGGTTTCTGCTCGCCCCATGCATAAAATTCATAATGCTAATTATGACATCGAAAGGCATCCACAACTTTTCCCAATTTACATCACTGGCCTCATCGGAAAACATCACCCAACTGTCCTTTTCGATCCTCTGAAGATCTCCTGCTCTTTAGCCTCCTTGTCCCTTCCTCCCATTCTCCCATGGGGGGCAGACCTTTTCAACATTTACCGGTTCCATTCATAGATCCAGTTTCATTTAGAGAAGCTGTAGTATGGCTTCTATGAGTGAAGCAGCTGGGTTCAAAGGGCAGGCATAGTTAGTAACTCTTCATGGAGGGTATGTGACAGCCTCTTAGTTCTATGAACCTCTGCTGCATGGAAAAATTACAGTGGTAGGGGTGGATGGGCATAGACGAAAAACTATTTTACCGAAAAGAAGAGCCACAAGCAGCACATCCTACTGACTGTAAGTTGAGAAGGAACAGATTACATACTCTTGCTTCCCCCTTCCAGGACACTTTCTTTAGAGGTCAAAAGGCTGAAAGGCTGCAGAGTCACAGCTAGAAGCATGCAGAGCATCTGAATTTTCAAGATGTGGAAATACATGGGGCTACATACCGCTAAACCAGGTATGTTGGCAGAATCTTAAAGTGAACCTGTAGTCAGGCTGTGGACATTAAAGTGGAACTTCACTTTCCCATTCAACATTGACTATTTTTAATCCTCATGCTGCTAGCATTAGTAAATAGATATGAAAGTATATCATATTTATTTGTTTTAATTTTTTTTTTACATTTATTCAGCTACTTCCTGGTAAATGATGTCACACATTCCAGGAGTCTTGAGGAGAGGAGGGGTTTTCTCAGCTAAGCACACCCTCCTGCATGCATGGTTGAGCTAAGGGCAGATGGATTCCAGGAAGTAAATGCTACGTGAATAATTTACCTATACTCAAGATGACCATGGGCAGAAATGCTAGTGGAGTGTTTTTCAAAGTAATTTCTCAACAAAATAAAGCATGGAGACATGGAGACATGGGTAGGTGGGGAAGTTTGCTTTGAATATTAAAAATTAATTACAATTAGTGTGTTTGGATTGTTGTGCTCAGATGCAGTGTAGATCCACTTTAAACTGTATGTATAGCCCAAACATTTTTCTTTTGAATAAAGCAGGGAAGAATAAAAATCTGTCAATTTATTATCTACTGTCTTCTGGACATCTCTGAAAATCTCTGTCATGATACAGCCAAGGGAGAGTGTGGGTTTGGATAACATCTGTGTTACATTTTATTTTATATATATATATATATATATATATATATATATATATATATTTTTTTTTTTGGTATAGGTTTGAATTTTCACACTTGCGTTTAAAAATCTGTTCTTAGAAGTAAATAGTCTCCTTGAGTGAATATCACTTAAACAAATGCCTATGAAACAATGTTTGTACAAGCTGGCCTTTAATAAAATGGTAAAATAGATACTATAGTGGTATATTGGGCAAAAGTAAACAAGCTGATGTGCAATGTACACATTTTAGCTGCTCCCAATGTTTTACATGAGTTTGGGTCAAACACTGCACCAAAGCTATGTAAAAAAAAAAATCAATAATAGCTTGACCTTTGGACATATTTGACCTCCAGCGTGTATGGTACAAAAGTACTAATAGGTGGTGATTATGCGCTAATGTGCACCAATAATAACAAAGTGTAGGTGTCAAAAATGTATCAAAAATAAGTGATACCTGACCAGTGACATATATGCATCAACATATACAGAGCAAAATTCAATAAATAAATGAATAACAAATAAGTGACTGAAAAGTGCAACAGGTGCTAGAAACGCTTTTCACTAATGTCAATACATAAGTCATAAAGCTTAAATAAATATACAATATCTATAAATAAATCTATGAAAGTGCATAATGTGAACCACAGATGAGAATGGACAAATCAATGTATCAATATAATAAAGTTCATATAGAGGTATAAAATCACAGTGATGCAGTGCAGGCTCTAGTAGTGTCTTAAAATTAGTCTTCTCTCTCCACAGTGGGGGGTGTTGGGTGGTGAGGACCTGTTCCTAGATAGTGCTCTCTAGCCTCTCACCTTAATGAAGATATTAATAGGCATCCAAAAGGGGCATAGGCAATCAGCTCCACTCCAGCATTCCCACTTAGGTGGCTCTCAAATTGAACCCGCTTCTGTTGGGCTGACTCCTTATACGATATCTCCCCTCCCTGTTAGTCTAAGGTGCAGATATATCCTTCCAGGTGCCTGTATGCGCTCAGGGCTGCGATCCCGCTCACGGTGGGGTGGAGGTAAAAACAAAAGGGGGGCCCAATCGTGAAGTATGTCTCGATAAAATCAACTTTTAATAAAAAATAAATCCTTACATTCAAAGCGGTGTACAACCAGCAAAGTAGATGGCAGTGTGCTCTCCGTTCTCCAGCACTTCCGGTATCTTACGTCCGGCCAATCCCTACGCGTTACGTCACGTGCTCGTGACTTCATCAGGGGAGATCCCCGTACACCGTTTTGAATGTAAGGATTTATTTTTTATTAAAAGTTGATTTTATCGAGACATACTTCACGATTGGGCCCCCCTTTTGTTTTTACCTCCACCCCACCGTGAGCGGGCTTTTTCTGTGGGATCGCAGCCCTGAGCGCATACAGGCACCTGGAAGGATATATCTGCACCTTAGACTAACAGGGAGGGGAGATATCGTATAAGGAGTCAGCCCAACAGAAGCGGGTTCGATTTGAGAGCCACCTAAGTGGGAATGCTGGAGTGGAGCTGATTGCCTATGCCCCTATTGGATGCCTATTAATATCGTCATTAAGGTGAGAGGCTAGAGAGCACTATCTAGGAACAGGTCCTCACCAGCCAACACCCCCCACTGTGGAGAGAGAAGACTAATTTTAAGACACTACTAGAGCCTGCACTGCATCACTGTGATTTTATACCTCTATATGAACTTTATTATATTGATACATTGATTTGTCCATTCTCATCTGTGGTTCACATTATGCACTTTCATAGATTTATTTATAGATATTGTATATTTATTTAAGCTTTATGACTTATGTATTGACATTAGTGAAAAGCTTTTCTAGCACTTGTTGCACTTTTCAGTCACTTATTTGTTATTAATTTATTTATTGAATTTTGCTCTGTATATGTTGATGCATATATGTCACTGGTCAGGTATCACTTATTTTTGATACATTTTTGACACCTACACTTTGTTATTATTGGTGCACATTAGCGCATAATCACCACCTATTAGTATTTACCATTACGGGATTGTGTTTACCCTTAGATTGTGCTGCTTTTTTAGGAATTCTTTCCACATACAGCATTTGTGCTGGCACCTCACTGTTTATTGTTTTTTAACTCATTTATTCATCTATATAGTTTCTAGTTCACTAACAGCGCGAAGGACACCCACATTACATTATGGTACAAAAGTGCCATTTAGAGTTTGAGTTTGGAAATGTTTCACTCATAGAAACTGATGAAAAAAAGGATATACCCATGTAAGAATGGCTACCCAAACTTTCCACATAAAAGGCCAGCAGCATAAGCGTAATGGTGTGCTCCATTGCAACACAAGAACTAAGAAGGAAATATTGTGCCAAAGGAGAATTCACACAACTAAAGAAGGAACTTCACTTTGGGATGACACTAGTGCCCAGTTTCTTGCAATTGCTTGAGTAGAGCTTGGAGCCCCCCGATTGCCTACGGAGGTCATGAACCTACTATAAACCAAGCTAAGTGACTTTTAGCATATTCCTATTGTTTCCTAACTCATGAACCATTGTCCATGCTCATTTGCCAGGAAAGTTAGATAGCATGTGCATGTGTTGTATGCATATCTGTAATACTCTGTGTGTCTTATAATATTTTCCTACAATTGTAAGTAGCTTGTGTTTGTACAGTATTCTTATGTAGTAAAAGCACAATAATATACTAAAGGGTATTTGCTTCCTTGCTTTACTGCAAAGTGACCTAAAAAAGACAAAGCAAAATAACATTTTGCTTATTGTCATAAACATTTTTAAAATCACAGCCAGGACAAAGTTAATTTAGAAAGACATAACTTTTTAGCAATACGGTGTCAGGGAAAGGCCAAACATTTGATTTGTGTGCCATCCCAGCAGGGAACCACACAGCAGTAAGTGTTCTCCCTGGACACTTTAGCTGAGCCCTCTGCATCCAAATTTATTACAGACTAGGTGTAAAAGTTTTGCTTAGTCTTTTGAGACAAAATGTGTGCATCTCGCTCTTCAAAAGGTCTGAAAAATGTAAGATCTCCAATTCCGAGTAGCACAGAATCATTTAACCTATGGTAAAAGCTTGGTGGCATGAAGATGAGCTGATGATACCAAACAAACTAGTTTTATAATGAATAAACAAAAATTATTGTGCTTCCTCCAGTGAATCGTAGTATAAAAGCAGCAGTGTTACAATGTTATCAAACTGTGCCAGGATGTGCATATACACAAATACACCGCACTGCAATAAATAAAGCTGAGTATAAACTAAATAAATAAATGAATTTAGGTGCTCCAATATGTAAGACACAAATATTAATGTGATTAACAATTGATGTCTCAAAAAAAAGAGAATGTCCATAAATCGAAAGAAAACAAATCAATCCCCCTTCACACTTCTTGGCTCTAAAAGGTGCCTCAAAACCGCAACTATTTGTGATAATCACCACCTCCACTCATGAGAAACTGCACTCACCTTTGCAGTTGGACCTGCAAAGGTGAGTGCAATTTCACATTAGTGGAGGTCGGTCAGGAATGCAAAGTCCCCTTTTAAAGCCATGACAGGCCATGCCCAAGGATACTGATTTATTACACTGGATGGTTGACCAAAGACAATTTACAAATGTAGCTCAGAAAAGGAATAAAATATCCATAGTGCTCTTCATTTATATAAAAGACCATTAAATTTCAGATATAAAGCAGACTGACAGGTCTCGCTTCCCCACCCTATGCGTTACGTCATTGATTTCTACCACTGAAGATATCTGTCAGTCTGCTCACAGAAGCAGCAATGGCAGTGGTGAACGGGGAGAGCTGTCCCTGCTCTTTGTTTTTAACTTACAGTGCATTTTTCCACTTTGTTATATTACAGCCTTATTCCAAAATGAATTAAATTGATTATTTTCCTCAAAATTCTACAAACAATACCCCATAATGACAATGTGAAAGAAGTTTGTTTGAAATCTTTGCAAATTTATAAAAAAAAAATGTACATAAGTATTCACAGCCTTTGCCATGACACTCAAAATTGAGCTCAGGTGCATCCTGTTTCCACTGATATTTCTACAACTTGATTGGAGTCCACCTTTGTTAAATTCAGTTGATTGGGAATGATTTGGAAAGGCACACGCCTGTCTATATAAAGGTCCCACAGTCAACAGTGCATCTCAGAGCACAAAACAAGCCATGAAGTCCAAGGAATTGTCTGTAGACCTGAAGGTCCCCATGAGCACAGTGGCCTCCATCATCCCTAAATGGAAGAAGTTAGGAATCACCAGGACTTTTCCTAGAGCGGGCTGCCTGGCCAAACTGAGTGATCGGGGGAGAAGGGCCTTAGTCAGGGAGGTGACCAAGAACCCGATGGTCACTCTGACAGAGCTCCCGCATTTCTCTGTGGAGAGGGGAGAAGCTTCCAGAAGAACAACTATCTCTGCAGCACTCCACCAATCAGGCATGTATGGTAGAGTGACCAGACAAAAGCCACTCCTCAGTAAAAGACACATGACAGCCCGCATGGAGTTTGCCAAAAGGCACCTGAAGGACTCACATACCATGAGAAACAAAGTTCTCTGGTCTGATGAAACAAAGACTGAACTATTTGACCTAAATGGCAGGCATCATATCTGGAGGAAACCAGGCCTGCTCATCACCTGGCCAATACCATCCCTACAGTGAAGCATGGTGGTGGCAGCATCATGCTGTAGGGATGTTTCTCAGTGGCAGGAACTGGGAGATTAGTCAGTATTGAAGGAAAGATGAATGCAGCAATGTACAGAGACATCCTGGAAAACCTGCTCCAGAGCGCTCTGGATTTCAGACTAGGGTGAAGGTTCATCTTCCAACAAGACAATGAACCTAAGCACACAGCCAAGATAACAAAGGAGTGGCTACGGGACAACTCTGTGTATGTCCTTAAGTGGTCCAGCCAGAGACCAGATTTGAACCCGATTGAACATCACTGGAGAGATCTGAAAATGGCTGTGTACTGACACTCCTCATCCAACCTGATGGAGCTTGAGAGGTCCTGCAAAGAAGAATGGGAGAAACTGCCCAAAAATAGGTGTGCCAAGCTTGTAGCATCATACTCAAAAAGACTTGAGGCTGTAATTGGTGCCAAAGGTGCTTCAACAAAGTATTGAGCAAAGGCTGTGAATACAGTACATGGGATTTTTTTCATTAAAATTTGCAAAGATTTTAAACTTCTTTCACATGTCATTATGGGGTATTGTTTGTAGAATTTTGAAGAAAATAATGAATTGAATCCATTTTGGAATAAAGCTGTAACATGGTTGTAGTTTTGAGGCATCTTTAAAGTCAAGAACTGTGACGGGAGAGTGATTTGTTTTCTTTGGATTTATAGACATTCTGTCCTGGAAATGTTAAGCTTCTCCTATAAGCAAATAATTTCCTTGCACTTAAAAGCACAATACAGCTCTCTTGTATAATGCTGGGAAAAGCGCGCTTGTATATCTCCAAGTAACACAGACACAGATGCTGGTATCATGTTGAGCTTAGCAGAATCCTCCCTAGGATGAGCAGCTCCGTTTATTTATACTGTAAACATGAATAACAAAGGAAGGTGGTGGCCTCAGAATCAGCCACTTGTATTCTTTCAAAAGAACCAATCACACACATGTATATATTCAAATAGAAGTCCAGTAGTAACGTGTGCAGATGGTCAAGTGCAGAGCCATCATGCGGCAAGCGTCTCACAATTTGTGTCTCACAATTTGAATACTACTTACATGGCTCTGAACACGACTGTGTGCACACTCCCACTGTTACCAATGACTTGAGCCGTACTCTATCATGGCTCAGTGGGCCATAATTGGTTATGCAATTGTTCCCATGTACGCAGATCTGCTTACTAGGAGCGTTAATGCAGTCGCCATGAGGTGGCCAGTCTCTTGGTGAGGCATAAACGAACATCCTTAAAGAGGAAGTAAACCCTCTTAAAAAAAAACGAAAAAAAAAAAAAACCTGCAAGACAAAGGCATAATTAGCTAGTATGCATAGCATACTAGCTAATTATGTATCACTTACCTGAGATCGAAGCCCCGGCATCGGTCCTCTTCTCCCCCTCCGACCGCCGACATGTTCTCCCGGAGTGACTTCCGGATATCGCGGCTCCGGCGCTGTGATTTGCCAGAGCCGAGATGCCGTCACTCCGCACATGTGCACAAGAGCGGCACAGTATAACTGAAGCATCGGCATATAGAGCCGTTGCTTCAGTTGTCGCAAGTGCGCATGTGCTGCATGACGTCGGCACATGCAAATGCAGGTATATCTCCTAAACCGTGCAGGTAATATAGGCTTACCTGTAAGCTAAAGTTGTAAACGAGGGTTTACTTCCTCTTTAAAAGAGCAAACAGATCTGCCGTGTCCATGGGAAGGTTTCCGCAGCCAATGGTCTTCCACCAACGTCTGTATGTGCGAAAACGCTTGAATGAGTGTATTACAGCAAAACTGACACTGGGGGACATCTGACAACATACATTAATAAAAATTTCCACAACAATTCTCCCACAAGCACTTTTTTGAGACATCTTTTGTTCATCACACTGATATTTGTGTCTTACATGTGATTATTTTTTTTATTTTATTTTTACCTCTACTGTACATAATTTTACTGAATTTGGACACATTTTGTAGTGGTTCCTGAGATTGATGGAACAATTTTATAGCACTAGTTTTTGTACAGTATGTTTTTTTTTCCACCACATTCGTTTTGTTAATATATTTGAATATTCAGGTTTGTTATTCATTGCAGCACGGTGTATTTGTGTATGTTCACAAATTATTTTTATGATAAAATATAAATAATGTAATAATAATTAGATCCTACTATGGTGCTACTGGTTCTGGTAGGTGTACAGAATTAGTTTGGGCTCTACGTATAACAAAACAGCTGAGGCCATGGCTCTGACTTGTAATGCCACGTACACACGATCGGAAATTCGGCCAGCAAAAGACCGATGAGAGCTTTTGGTCGGAAAATGCGACCGTGTGTATGCTCCATCTGACTTTTGCTGGCCGAATTCCAGCCAGCAAAAGATTGAGAGCATGTTCTCAATTTTTCGGTCGGAAAAAGTTCTGAGCGGAAATTCCGATAGTCTGTACCAATTCCGACGCGCAAAATTCCTACGCATGCTCAGAAACAATTCAACGCATGCTCAGAAGCATTGAACTTCATTTCCTTGGCTCGTCATAGAGTTGTACACCACTGTGTTCTTGAAGGTCAAAAGTTCAGAGAACTTTTGTGTGACTGTGTGTATGCAAGCCAAGCTTGAGCGGAATTCCATCGGAAAAAACATCCAAGTTTTATCAGACGGAAAATCTGCTCGTGTGTATGCGGCATAAGTCTACATATCATAATTGAAACATTTATGAGATCTGGATCAGGCCTTTTTTCTTTTATATGTCTCAGCCATTCCAGCAAAAATTTACAAAAGATCAATTATCTGTCATCTTTTGAACTCTGTCAGATCCTGCATTTCCTCTAATTGGAAATGTCCACAGCCACCGAACATTGGTCTCTGACTTAATAAAGTGGAAGAAATAAACAAGACAGAGAACTTAGTCCTCACATCACAGCATAAACGTAAAATGTACTCTAAAACTTGAATGTTATGGAATCTGTTTGTCTACTCTGAAGAGGGAAAAGCTCTTTATGAACCATAATTTGCCAATCCAAAGTTGCTCCTGAGTTCCACCTTCAGTCTAATCCCCCCCCTTTTTCTTTTGCACACCTCCCACACACCTCCCACACTTTTCCTCTCCCCTACCACCCTCACTTATTTCTTTTCTCTGCCTTATCTTTCTCCTTTTACACTTACTTTCTTTCTTCCTTAATATGTTTAAAAAATAAAAAAAGTTTGGGCAGCCCTGTGTTTTTCTTATGGTGACCAGTCTAATAGGGACTTTCCCTTTCCCTTTCTGCCACACATAGCATATTTCTTATAGGCCAAAAAGAAAAATTTTGGTCTCATCTGACCACAGCACCTTCTTCCACGTTTGCTGTGTCCCCAACATGGCTTCTTGCAAACTGCCAACGGGACTTCTTATGGCTTTCTTTCAACAATGACTTTCTTCTTGCCACTCTTACATAAAGGACAGATTTGTGGAGTGCATGTCTAATTGTTGTCCTGTGGACAGATTTTCCCACCTGAGCTGTGGATCTCTGCAGCTCCTCCAGAGTTACCATGGGTTTCTTGGCTGCTTTTTTGATAAATGTTCTCTTTGCCTGGCCTGTCAGTTTAGGTGGTCGGCCATGTCTTGGTAGGTTTGCAGTTGTGAATTTAACAGTGTTTCGTGAGATGTACAAAGCTTGGGATTTTTTTATAACCTAACCCTGCTTTAAATTTCTTCACAACTTTATCCCTGACCTGTCTGGTGTGTTCCTTGGCCTTCGTGATGCTGTTTGTTCATTAAGGTTCTCTAACAAACCTCTGAGGGCTTCACAGAATAGCTGTATTTATACTGAGATTAAATTACACAGAGGTGGACTCTATTTACTAATTAGGGGACTTCTGAAGGCCATTGGTTCTACTAGATTTTAGTTAGGAGTATCAGAGCAACGCTGTATCCTGGCCTAGGCTGATAAAGCCCAGGCCTAGGGCAGCACTTTGCAGGGGGGCAGCACGGAAAGAGTCCCCGCCTGTTTGAGCTACACTGAGAGGCAAATTAGTATAGCACCCCCATAAAGTAGTCTAGCACCCCCATGGTTATATCTTCTTAGTCCTCTCCATAAAATTTTCAGAAATTTGTGCTTAAAGTAGAACTATAGGCAACACTTTTTTTTCATTTTGGATAGAGTAACCCCCCTGTCAGTTTATTTTTTACCATCCCTGTCCCATTTCAGAGATTTCCCTTCACTTTCTGCCCCATAGCCAAACAGGAAGCGAGAGGACACTTATGCAAATTAAGGGAATCTATTGCCCCCCCCCCCCAAGGCCCTCAGAACTAGTGTCACCACTCGAACATTTTAGGGTGAGTCTTAAACAGCAAGGGTTGTGGCCTTGACTGGAAGGGGTGGATCATATTTAAATTAGGGGGTTCATGAGTTTAGTTAGGCCTAGGGCAGCACAAAACCTAAATACACTACTGTATCAGAGTAAAGGGGGCTGTATACAAATGCACGCCACACTTTTCAGATATTTATTTGTAAAAAAAATTGAAAACCATTTATCATTTTTCTTCCCCTTTACAATTATGTGCAACTTTTGAGCCGATCTAGCACATAAAATCCAAATAAAATACATTTACGTTTTTGGTTGTAACAAAATGTGGAAAATTTCAAGTGGTATGAATACTTTTTCAAGGCAATGTATGTATACTGGTGTACCATTATTTTTGTACTATCGTCTTATTGACCTGGACTTGCCTTTTCTAAAGAAAAGAAAAGATTTGAAGAAAAAAAAATATTGGCGATCTGAAATCAAATATTGATCATAATTTTAGGGGTCCATCCATGTAAGGGGCATGGTTCAGTTTTTCTATCTAACTCTAGGCTCAGGAGAAATTTGTGTTATCAATTTTATTTTTAATACTGTTTACTTGTGTATATTTCACTTTTTAACTTGTGTTTTTCTAACTGTCCTTGCGTTGTTCACCTAGGGATATTAAATATAAAAATGATTAAGCTGACCTTTAATAGGTTTAATTGCTCTAAAAAAACTCACAAATCTGAAGAGACTGTTGAGTGTGTAATTGTATCATTAATGTCTATAAACCTGGTTGTAAATTAGTGTTAATCTGTGTGAGATTGCATGGTGTGGCTGTGTCAAGTTCCAGTAATTGCAGTGGCTGGCTGAGAATAAGACAGACAATCCAACTGCATGTAATTTAGTACCCGTATATGGATATTATCATAAGCAGGGACAAATCTCCTTGCCAGATTGTGTATGAGATTTGCATCTGCCTGGGTGTGTGTGTCCAGCCACCCCTGGTGATTGACAGAAAGAGACTGAGTGGTTGTTCATACTAATCTTAGAAGGAATATTGACTGGTTTCCCCTGTCCTTTTGTTCTAATGACAAATATAACATTTGGGATTTTCCCCTCACTTTTTGTTTTGGTGACAGTGATCAACAGGACAAATAAAGGGGGTATTTATATATATATATCAGGTGGGGCAATGACATCAACTAAACAGGGTTTACGGAGGTTCTAATCCTCCTCTTCCACAAATTTAGCTGCAAACTATGTGACTGAAAGACAAAACCAGAGAAAATTCCCAGCTCAATTCACCAACCCGTCTGCTTACCAACCAAATTAACCTGTCCAACAGTCTGCATTAAAAACAGGGGTTTAGTTAGCACACATTTGCAAACGCATTCGTTAGCTGCAAGGCCTCTTCGCGGCACCGTATATCGCTTGCAGTCCTAACCTTCTAAATTTATGAGGGCCTCCACAATGGAAGCACATTCTAATTAATAGATAAGGGACAGGTGGAGAAGGAGGTAGCCCAATCCTCCTTAAAGGCACAGGGGCACATTGGAAACCTAGCACATAGCACAATGGCAGCAAAGGTGCCCAGTGTGTCCCCTGACCAAATTTAAACGAGTAACAAAGAAATGGCCACCCTTTGGGCACCTTCTGCTAATTTCGTGTTTGGTGAGCATTGATTCCGAGCATGCGTGTTTGTACTTTTCGACTTTTGTGTGACGGACTTGTGTACTGACAATACAGAAATCTGAAAATAGACAGCTGTCCGCTGAAAATTTACTAGCCTGCCATCCAACATTTGTTAGCCGAAAGTTGGACAATTGTCAAAAGGAGCGTACTAACGGTCAGATTTTAGAACAACAGTCTGTCAACAGACAATCCCCTGCCAACAATCACATTGTGTGTACGAGGCTTAAGAGACCAAAGAGACCAAAAAGAAGAAAATAAGAGAAGTTCATTGTTGGTTTATATTTTACTTTAACAAGTATTTGTTTGCGCCTACATCACTACTGCACCCGTAAGTGACATAGGGGCTGGGCCCAGAGCGTGCAATAGGGGTTCACGCATCTCTTATATGGAAATGTAAAAAGATGAACTTCAAGGAAACAGATGAATGCACAGCTGAAATACATAAGATTATATTGTTTTTTTAAATGTTTCCACATGAGCTTCATAGCATTTTCATCCCGGATTACACACTTTCCCAATTGAATACAATTAGAATTGTGTTATACTGTATATGTGGACTGTTTTACCTGAGAAAAGATGTACAACCCTTGCCATACATGGCTCAAATTCTAGGGGTGAGTAGGCCTGTCGGCACCACCCAAAAAGTTGAAGGAACTGGACGGGAAATTCTCAGCTGAAAAGTGACTGCAGCCAATCAGATGCAGTCACTGTTAGGGTATTCTGACAGCCACGGGAGTAGCGGCTGTCAAAATCGAATGGACGTAAAGGGAGATTCCTTCTAATTCTTATGAGCCAATCTTTAGATTCAGGCTCCCTTACAAGATAGCACTACATTGTCGTAGACCTCCTTACTAATGCCTCGTTTCCACTGAGCAGATCGGTTCAGGTTGGTTCGGTACGGTATGCTATTTTGAGTGTTTCCATTATGAAAGTGGCCCATACAACCGAACCATACCGCACCATTCATGGTCCTGCTTCAGATGTGGGGCCATAGAAAATGGTACGGTACGGTTAGGGCGGATCTACTGGCATCAAACGCCACTGATTGGCGGACAGAAAAAACGTCAATGCTCACGTCAAAGGCATTTTTTCTAAACCCCATATGGCCCCTGACGGTCCAACTTGAGGTGAAAACTCTCACCTGAATAGGCCGGATCATTCTAACCCTTCCAAACTGTACCGAACCGCTCAGTGGAAACGAGGCATTACTGTACTGTATTTATGCAACACAGCCTGGTCCAGGATGTGCCCCAGTCTTTGACAGGACAATGAAAAGACAGCAGCACGCTCACTGGGTCAACCCTCCATGCTACTTGCTCATAAGCATGTTCCCTGCAAAGGCCTGATTGCTCTGACCCCCCTAGCTAAGCAGGGGAATACTACAGACTACAAATTATAGGTTAGGCCTCATACACACTATGCTTAAAAAAACAACACTTTTACAGGCGCTTGTCATTTTTTTCAGCCTGTAAAAACACCTCTACATCAGCCTATATGGCCATGCACATACAGGCGTTTACAGGCCTATTAGAAGAGGTGTGTTGACAGGCTGGACAAAAAAAACCATCAAAAGTGCATTTAGGAGGTGAGCTTTTGAGCAGCAAAAATGCTGAACACACCTAACCGCATTTGCAAGATGCATTTAGGCGCATTTGAGCTTTAATGCATTCCAGTGACCAGAATCAATTAATCTTTAGTCCATTAATGCTCAAGCGCTTTTCTTTGCCTCATGCTCCATTAACACCTGACCAGAGCGACTTTCAGGCGTTTTTTATTTGACAGTTTTTGAGCATTTTTGAAAGCGTATTACAAGCATTTTACAGCTTCAGGTGTTTTTGTTTAGAAAATAGAAAGCACTAGGGGGAGGAAATTAAGGGTGGAGAGCAGAAAGCATGTAACAAAATGCTCTTAAAATATTAAAGTCACGCGTTTTCAGGCATTTTTATTGAAGTCTATGGGGCCAAAAACGCTTGTAAGCTGTCAAAAAGAAGGTCATGTACTTTTTTGAGCAACCAGTGTTTTGCTTCAGGCAACAGAATGCTCATATGTGAACAGGAGCCATTTAAATGAATGAGAATTGGATTGTTGAGTGTTTTAAAGCTACAAGCTTCAAGCAGAAAATTGCTCAGGTATGAACGGGACCTAAATGTGTGTGCAATATACGGCTTGAGGTTGGTTTTTAAAGCAATACAAAAAACACATTGTTTCATTTATAATATCCCACCTATTTCTGTATGTGGAATATTTTAATAAATAAAAAAAATTAATCAAAGTACCTTTTTCCTAATCCATAATCTATATACAGCTGTCACATGACCTAGATTTTTCCCAGCCTGTCTGCAGGGAAACTTAGGCCCCTTTCACACTGGGGCGTTGAGCCGCGGTGACGGTAAAGCAGCGCTATATTTAGCGCTGCTTTACCGTCGTTTTCACCGCGGTTTTCGGCCGCTCGCGGTGCGGTTTTACCCCCCGCGAGCGGCCGAAAAAAAAAAAAAAAGGGGTTAAACACCCCCCGCAGAGCGCCGCCGTAGCCGCGGTATTACCGCGGTAACCGCGGTATTGCCGCGGTTTTACGGCGGTCTCCCATTGTAATCAATGGGAAGGAGCGGTATAGGAGCGGTGAACACACCGCTCCTATCCCGCTCCAAAGATGCTGCTAGCAGGACTTTTTTTACCGTCCTGCTAGCGCACCGCTCCAGTGTGAAAGCCCGCCGGCTTTCACACTGGAGTGAATGGGGCCGGATTTTTTCATGCGGTGAACAGGCGCTATTTTTAGCGCCGCACCGCATGAAAAACGCCCCAGTGTGAAAGGGGCCATAATGAGGGGGAGCTTCTAGTCCTCTGCTGCTGGTCACTTTGACCAGAATACACTTTGACCTAAATTCATGAAGAACAATTATTTATTTGAAAATTTTTATAACAGGAACATACAAAAACCCATTGTTTTTCAAAATGTTTTCATTTATTTAGTAAAAAGTAAAAATCCCATTGGTGATTAAGGTGTTACTAAACCCATAACAGTAAATTCAGTCTGTATATGCAGTAAAGCATGCGTGTTATACTCACTGTGGAACCTATCAAATGGGGGGGGGGGGGGGTTGGGACTTTAAATGAGGCACATATGCAGTTTGCCTCCATCCCTATTATATATAGAAAATAGAAGGAAAGGTGGGACTTTAGATGAGATAGATGACTTTGTGGAGGCAGATTGAAAAAATTGCACATTTTATTAATAAAGAACGTTGTATGAAATATGGCAATGTTGAAAACCACATATACATTAGGTATACTGATTCATATTAACTCCACCCACACATAACATACAGGTGTGGCATGGGTAAAAAATTACATAGGTATAGTAATTCTAAAACAATTAATTATTACATTTGCATCGGATAAGTTCATATATATACATGGATCATATAAACAGCACTAGCAGCAAGAGTATAAATGTGTGAAATGGGACCATAATTGATGAGTACATAAATGTCAAAAATAGGTAGTCTACTGCAGACCAGGATCGATATGTCCATTACAGACACAGGTCAGCATCACATATGCCCGACGCATTTTGTGTAGAAACACGGATGCTCAAATATGTCTACAGAGTGTAAAGAAATAGTAACATTAGTCTGGTTATAATTTGTAATATAAATGAAAGGCGAATTAGCCTGTCCTAAATACTCACAAAAGGTCCAATACAGTAAAATGCTGCGAGCGTGCAATCAAGGTCCCAAGATAGTCTTCCCCAGGAACTGAGGTAAATACAGCCGTGTGCAGCAGGGTGCATAACAACAAAACCTCCCAATGACCCAAGACACAAATTGCTGGTGCGTGGATGAAAATCCATGGTGAACCGTGATGGCAACCTAGAGTGGTCTGAAAAAAGTGTACATGGGACTGTGTATGAATAATATGGATGGAGGAAAAATTGATAAAAGATATTGAATGAATGTATATTAAATCAATATGTGAACTATGTGATCGTAGATAAAGTGACATAGGAAGGGTAAAAAAATAATGGATGGTGAAGGCAAGAAATGGAACCAAATAGTGAAAAAGACAAAACAAACTGGAGAAAACGGGAGTGACATAGCAAGTGTGTGTATACCTAATGAATGACTCACGTGTTGGGACAAAGCTGAAAACGAAGTAGAGTGCTGAGATGTGATGTGGTGTCTGGAATGTGTGACAGCAAAATTGTGTCAGGGGAGGCAGTTTATAAGGGCCCTGCACACGCCCATGCAGCTCTCCGCCCCTAATGGGCGGGGAGGAGAGGGGAAGGGGGCAGGTAAAAAGCATTGCAGCTCCCGGGTACAGACTGAAAAAGAAACCCTGAATCACTATGGCCTAAGGATACCCCCAATAAATTAGCACTATAGTGCTGTAAAATTACAAGGATACAGTTAATTAGGGGTTAAAAGGGGTTAATTTTCTGCATTGTGTAAAAAGGCTGTTTGATCCTGTATTCTCTGATCCTCCCCTTCTTCTACTGTCCCGTCGCCATTTCCTCATAGTACAGAGCCTTGGGGGCACTCTGCACATGCTCAGTTTGGTGTGTATTGCTAGAGAGTTTCTTTTTCTTGGTAGTGTGAATGTGCTCGGTGCAGGGCCAATCAGCACTGTCCAGACAGAATGTCAGGGGTCTTGCAGCCTCATAGGACAGTCAGAGTAGAATGAAAAGTCCTCCTACAAGCTTTAACCAGACACTGATAGAAGTCATAAGACTGCTATATACTGCTGATAAGAAAAGGTATTTAGCAGTTTATATTTACTAAAATAATTGCAGTTCCCTATTTTGTATACTGTGGGAGACCAGCTATAGTGAATGTTGTGTCCTCCTGGGTTTAGTAACACTTTAAATACTGATGCCCCTGTTGATATACTCTCGTACGAAACATGTCGGGTACATAGCCTTCTGGCCAGATTTACCATGCTTTTTATTGTTTGTACACATCCCCATTGATGTTTTGTATGATTTTGTACTGCTATTTTTATTTTAAATAAACCAAAAAATTTTAAATTTGAGTGACCTGCTCTATGTGGAGGCTTTTTTTCTCCACTATTATCTTACGTGTTTGATGAGCATACCTTCTTCCGAATTGGAGTTTGGACACGGCCATCGCACATTTGACATCTTGGCTCCACGCATCGCTGTTACATCACCTGATGCCACATCACCCCAAGGGGAAGAACGGTTGCTGTGGATTACTCTTCATGCCTGATTGACTCACCGCTACGGTGTGTGAGTCCACACCTTTTGGTAAGAGTATCCATTACTTTCACCTTTTATTCTGTTTCCTCTTTGCTATATGTTGGAAGAAAAGGTATACACAGCTCTAAGGCATTCCAAACATTTGGATTCCCCTGCGTGATATTTGGTGATCCCCTTGTGGTGAAAATCCCAATTACTATATGAACGGGCATTGAGCTGTACAGTTCTACATCCATATTGCTGCTATAAAGACTTTTTTCTTTCACATAATATTTATATTTATTTTTATTTGTGATCACTACGTTTTCACCTTCATTGGGTTAAAGTGGACTTTATTATCATTATACAGTGGACACTTTCACTCATAAGTTATTGCTTATGCCGTGCTAGGCATTGGCCAGGTTTTTTCACCTACACCTTATTTTTCTATCACTGTTACATCAGATTTTTGTGGATACATCACTTTAATTCGTTTGTTTTCACCAGTGCTAATTTTTTACTTTAAATACCACCAAAAGAAAGCTCTAGTTGTGTGAACAAAATGATGAAAATTTAGTTTGGGTACAGTGTCGCATGACCAGGCAATTGTCATTCTAAAGCCTCATACACACGATCGGACCGTGGACCAACTTTCCTGTGGATTTTTGTCCAAAGGGCGTTGGCCCCAAGTTGGTATTGCATACACACGGCAGGACTTTTTCAGCCAACTTTCACCAAATCACTTGTGTTTTCTGCTCTTTACCGCCACCTTTGGTCAACTTCTGTATTGTTGTCTGATCTTTTGCATTGGTTCTGCATTGGTTTGTACAAAAGTCCGTTGGTTTTGTGTACACACGGTCGGACTTTGGTCCATCGGACTTTTGTTGGCAGAAAGTTGGTCTGTTCGCACAGCCAACTAAAGTCCGATGAAACCTGGAAAAAGTTGGTCCGATGGAGCGTACACACGGTCGGATGTTGGTCCAAAACAGCTAATTTGCATGTTGTTGTCAAAAAGTCCGATCGTGTGTACGGGCCTTAAGTGTGACAGCACTGAAAGCTGAAAATTGGCCTGGGCAGGAAGGGGGTAAAAGTGCCCAGTATTGACGTGGTTAAGCAGCTTTTGTCCTGCCCGCAGTTCTGGTGAGGAGAAAAACAAACACTCACTGTGCGCCTAATATGTAAAAATAAATGAAAAGAAACCTGCTATGAGAAAAATATATGAGCTGCAATTGTTTACCTCCTCTAAAAAAAAGCGTATGTATAGTTTTAGATATAGTAGCGATGGTTAAAAATTTCCTATCCCAGAGATGCAATGCAAAGTGAGAGGTCATTTCTGCAAAGGGAGTTCCCTACTTGGATAGATGTAACATTGTCTCTTGTCTCTGGTGATACATGTAACATTTTAGATTTTTCTGTTTCAATAGTATTTATTGGGTTTACAACAATGTACAGGTAATAAAACATAGAAACAGAGATAGTACAAAGTTTCTTCTTTATGCTTAAAATACATTGTGTATAGAAAGCCTCAACATACCAATACAAATTATTAGTCTGTTGCATCATTCAGAATATGCATTAGAAATAACAGTCCCTGGGAAATCTCATCCAACTAATTCTAGATTTTTCTAGCACTGTCTCAGCAATAATGATCACCAGCACAAATAGAAAAGTCCAGTCGACCACCTAGCAAAGGGACAGAAGACATAAGGTTCTAACCCTTCCTAATCTGTTTACAACGATTGTTTTCCTTTTTCCTGACTTGTCTTGCCATGTGTGTTTCGGCTGTGCATTGTAGGAGCCTTCAATACACATACAGCCAGGCAACATTTTTAGGAGACCACCAATGGTAGGTAGCCCACATCTCTCTCAGGACAGGTATATGCATCTATTTCCTGAACTGGAGTGCTGACTCAGGGATGACTCTGTCAAGTAAATCCTGCTGTCTATGCAGTTTTTGGATGTATTTACAAATGTATGACACAGATCAACCCCTCCCAACAAGTGACTTGCTACAAAGATCCAATGTTGCACCATGATTACTAGGGAACGGGAAGCAGGGGAATTACTTCCTCCTGACTTGTAAAAAAACTAAAAGGACAACTTTAAATAGTCCATTTGGCCAAGCATGATGTGTCCTGGTCTCTGTCCTCTCCTGTCAGAAGTCAGGGGAGGACAAGCAAAGCAGGACAAGGGACAAGGAAGACAGAAAGAGGAAAGCCATGGGTAGGGAGGACAGGAGGGGAAGGACAGTGGTAGGGAGGACAGGAGGGGGAAGGGCAGGGGTAGGGAGGACAGGAGTGGGGGGGCAGGGGTAGGGAGGACAGGAGTGGGGGGGGGGGCCGGGGTAGGGAGGACAGGAGGGGGAAGGGCAGGGGTAGGGAGGACAGGAGTGGGGGGGGGGGGGGGGGGGGGACAGGGGGGGACAGGGATGGGGAGGACAGGGATGGGGAGGACAGGAGTGGGGAGGACAGGAGTGGGGAGGACAGGAGTGGGGAGGACAGGGATAGGGAGGACAGGAGTGGGGGAGGACAGGGATAGGGAGGAGGACAGGAGTGGGGGGGCAGGAGTGGGGGGGCAGGGGTAGGGAGGACATGAGTGGGGAGGACAGGGGTAGGAAGGACATGAGTGGGGGGGACAGGGGTAGCGAGAACATGAGTGGGGGGGGGGACAGGGGTAGGGAGGACATGAGTGGGGAGGACAGGGGTAGGGGTGACAGGGGTAGGGAGGACAGGAGTGGGGAGGACAGGAGTGGGGAGGACAGGGGTAGGAAGGACATGAGTGGGGGGGGGGACAGGGGTAAGGATGACATGACTGGGGGGACATGGGTAGGGAGGACATGAGTGGGGAGGACAGGGGTAGGGAGGACATGAGTGGGGGGGACAGGGGTAGGGAGGACATGAGTGGGGGGGACAGGGGTAGGGAGGACATGAGTGGGGGGGACAGGGGTAGGGATGACATGAGTGGGGGGGACAGGGGTAGGGATGACATGAGTGGGGGGACAGGGGTATGGAGGACATGAGTGGGGGGGGGGGGCAGGGGTAGGAAGGACATGAGTGGGGGGGACAGGGGTAAGGATGACATGACTGGGGGGACATGGGTAGGGAGGACATGAGTGGGGAGGACAGAGGTAGGGATGACATGACTGGGGGGACATGGGTAGGGAGGACATGAGTGGGGAGGACAGGGGTAGGGAGGACATGAGTGGGGAGGACAGGGGTAGGGAGGACATGAGTGGGGGGGACAGGGGTAAGGATGACATGACTGGGGGGACATGGGTAGGGAGGACAGGGGTAGGGAGGACATGAGTGGGTGGGACAGGGGTAGGGAGGACAGGGGTGGGGGGCAGGAGTGGGTGGGACAAGGGTGGGGGGGCATGAGTGGGGAGGACAGAGGTAGGGAGTACATGAGTGGGGAGGACAGGGGTAGGGAGGACATGAGTGGGGGGGGGGCAGGGGTAGAGAGGACATGAGTGGGGGGGGCAGGGGTAGAGAGGACATGAGTGGGGAGGACAGGAGTAGGGAGGACAGGAGTGGGGAGGACAGGGGTAGGGAAAACATGAGTGGGGAAGACAGGGGTAGGAAGGACCTGAGTGGGGGGACAGGGGTAGGGATGACATGAGTGGGGGAACATGGGTAGGGAGGACAGGGGTAGGGAGGACATGAGTGGGGAGGACAGGGGTAAGGAGGACATGAGTCGGGAGGACAGGGGTAGGGAGGACATGAGTGGGGAGGACAGGGGTAGGGAGGACATGAGTGGGGGGGACAGGGGTAGGGAGGACATGAGTGGGGGGGGGAAGGGGTAGGGAGGACATGAGTGGGGGGGACAGGGGTAGGGAGGACATGAGTGGGGGGGACAGGGGTAGGGAGGACATGGGTGGGGAGGACAGGGGTAGGGGGGACAGGGGTGGGGAGGACAGAGGAAAGGAGAACAGGGATAGGGAGGACAGACATAGGAAGGTCAGGGATAGGGAAGGCAGGAATGGGGAGGACAGAGGTAGGAAGGACAAGCATTGGGAGGACAGGGATGGAGAGGACAGATATAGGAAGGCCAGGGATAGGGAGAACAGGGATAGGGAGAAAAGGAATGGGGAGGGCAGAGGTAGGGAGAACATGGATAGGGAAGACAGCGGTAGAGAGAAGAGGGATAGGGAAGACAGAGATATAAAAGCCACAAACAGGAAAGATGAGTAGGGAGGACAAGGACAGGCAGCACAGGGGGTAGGGAAAACAGAGATAAGGAGATCATGGATAGGAAAGATGGGAGTAGGGAAGACATGAGATAATTGGAAGTAAGAACAGGGTAAAGGATAGGAGTAGGGAGGATGGAGATAAGGATAGGAATTAGTGAGGACGGAGATAAGGATGGGAATAGGGAGGATGGTGATAAGAACAGAAGTAGTGAGGATGGGAGTAGCGGGGATGGGTATAAGGACAGGAGTAGCGGGGATGGGTATAAGGACAGGAGTAGCGGGGATGGGGATAAGGACAGGAGTAGGGGGGAAGAGGATAAAGAGAGGAGTAGGGAGGACAGGGATAAGGATAGGAGTACAGAGGATGGAGATAAGGATAGGAATAGGGAGGACGGGGATAAAGAGGACAGAGGTAAGGACGGGATAGGGAGGACAGGGGTAAGGACAGGAGTAGGGAGGACAGGGGTAAGGACGGGAGTAGGGAGGACAGGGGTAAGGACGGGAGTAGGGAGGACAGGGGTAAGGACGGGAGTAGGGAGGACAGGGGTAAGGACGGGAGTAGGGAGGACAGGGGTAAGGACGGGAGTAGGGAGGATGGAGGTAAGGACGGGAGTAGGGAGAACTAGGGTAAGGATGGGAGTAGGGTGGACAGGGATAAAGGACAGGAGTAGTGAGGATGGGGAAAAGCACGGGAGTAGTGGGGAAAAGGGGAAGATCAGGAGTAGGGGGGACAGGGGTAAGGATGGGAGTAGGGGAGAGGGGGGTAAGGACAGGAGTAGGGGGGACAGGGATAAGTAGGACAGGAATAGTGAGGACAGGGATAAGGACAGCAGTAGGGAGGACAGGGGTAAGGACAGGAGTAGGGAGGACAGGGATAAGGATAGGGAGGACAAGGATAAGGATAGGAGTAGGGAGGACAGGTATATGAATAGGGAGGACAAGGATAAGGATAGGAGTAGGGAGGACAGGTATATGAATAGGGAGGACGGGGATACGGGTAGAAGTAGGGAGGACAGGGATACGGATAGGGAGGACAGGGATACGGATAGGAGTAGGGAGGACAGGGATAGGAAAAAGGGGGCAAGGGGATACGGATAGGAGTAGGGAGGACGGGGATATGGATAGAAGTAGGGAGGATGGGGATAGGAATAGGGAGAACGGGGATAAATAGGGAGGACGGGGATAAATAGGGAGGACGGGGATAGGAATAGGGAGAACAGGGATAGGCTTAGGGAGGATGTAGATATAGATAGGAGTAGGGAGGACGGGGCTATGGATAGGAGTAGGGAGGACCGGGATATGGATAGGAGTAGGGAGGACCGGGATATGGATAGGAGTAGGGAGGACTGGGATAAGGATAAAAGTAGGGAGGACAGGGATAGGAATAGGGAGGACGGGGATATGGATAGAAGTAGGGAGGACGGGGATAGGAATAGGGAGGACAAGGATATAGATAGAAGTAGGGAGGACGGGGATAGGAATAGGGAGGACAAGGATATAGATAGGAGTAGGGAGGACGGGGATAGGAATAGGGAGGACAAGGATATAGATAGGAGTAGGGAGGACGGGGATAGGAATAGGGAGGACAAGGATATAGATAGGAGTAGGGAGGATGGAGATAAGGATAAAATTAGGGAGGACGGGGATAGGAATAGGGAAGACAGGGATAGGAGTATGGAGGACAGGGATAAGGATAGGAGTATAGAGGACAGGGATAAGGATAGGAGTATAGAGGACAGGGATTAGGATAGGGAGGACAGGGATATGGATAGGAGTATAAAGGACGGGATATGGATAGGAGTATAGAGGACAGGGATAAGGATAGGAGTATAGAGGACAGGGATAAGGATAGGGAGGACAGGAATAAGGATAGGGAGGACGTGGATATGGATAGGAGTATAGAGGACAGGGATAAGGAGGACGGGGATATGGATAGGAGTATAGAAGACGGGGATAAGGATAGGAGTATAGAGGACAGGGATAAGGATAGGAGTATAGAGGACAGGGATAAGGATAGGAGTATAGAGGACAGGCATATAGAGGACAGGGATAAGGATAGGAGTATAGAGGACAGAGATTGGGAGAAGAGTGGGAGAGATGAGGGGAATATTGTGGACAGGGCAGAGATGAGTAATGAAGTTGTCAGACTGAGGAGGGAATGTTGAGCCTGGACGATGAGTAGAGGGGTGGAGTGTGAGAAGGAGGAGGAGGGAAGAGGACAGGCGGTAGCGGCTGAGGGGAAGATGGGGAGTTCCAGTTTTGCTGTTGAAGTGGGAGGAAGGTGAGCGGGGAGCGGCGGGAAGATCGGCTCTGTCACCTCGCTTCTCCCGGGAGCCGTCCTCCGGTGTGGACGGTGATTGTTCGGAGACTTCCAGAGGGAGGATGGAGCATGCCTACCCCTCGTACAGCGGCCGGAGCCCCGTGTGGGATGAAGTGGTGGGTATTCCGTTGCTCGGAGGGGAGCTGTGGACGGTGACATGCCGTCACTCCTCGTACAGTATTCTTGTAGGATAGAAGTGCTCGGTGTGTGTGCGGGACATACAGGGCGGCTTTCCCTGACAGGATACAAGACTTCCTCTATGTACTCAGCCCGGACACAGGTCAGAGGAGAGACCCCCCACCACTCCTCACACCCTCTGTCACTATATGACTGCTCCCTCTTCCAGGGCACAGCAGTTCAGGTGTTCTGTTTGTAATGGATGTAGTCCGGGTGTGTGAGGGTGCCGGACCATGGATGATCACCGTGTTATGAGTTGGGGGGAAGGGGGGGGGGGGGGGTACCTGGTGAAGAAGTCTATATATGTGTACCAGAGGGGGGGGGGGGGGTAACCTGGTGAAGAAGTCTATATATGTGTACCAGAGGGGGGGGGGGTAACCTGGTGAAGAAGTCTATATATGTGTACCAGAGGGGGGGGGGGGTAACCTGGTGAAGAAGTCTATATATGTGTACCAGAGGGGGGGGGGTAACCTGGTGAAGAAGTCTATATATGTGTACCAGAGGGGGGGGGGGGGGTAACCTGGTGAAGAAGTCTATATATGTGTACCAGAGGGGGGGGGGGGGTAACCTGGTGAAGAAGTCTATATATGTGTACCAGAGGGGGGGGGGGGGTAACCTGGTGAAGAAGTCTATATATGTGTACCAGAGGGGGGGGGGGGTAACCTGGTGAAGAAGTCTATATATGTGTACCAGAGGGGGGGGGGGGTACCTGGTGAAGAAGTCTATATATGTGTACCAGAGGGGGGGGTAACCTGGTGAAGAAGTCTATATATGTGTACCAGAGGGGGGGGGGGGGGTACCTGGTGAAGAAGTCTATATATGTGTACCAGAGGGGGGGGGGGTAACCTGGTGAAGAAGTCTATATATGTGTACCAGAGGGGGGGGGGTAACCTGGTGAAGAAGTCTATATATGTGTACCAGAGGGGGGGGGGGGGGGTAACCTGGTGAAGAAGTCTATATATGTGTACCAGAGGGGGGGGGTAACCTGGTGAAGAAGTCTATATATGTGTACCAGAGGGGGGGGGGGGGTAACCTGGTGAAGAAGTCTATATATGTGTACCAGAGGGGGGGGGGGTAACCTGGTGAAGAAGTCTATATATGTGTACCAGAGGGGGGGGGGGTTACCTGGTGAAGAAGTCTATATATGTGTACCAGAGGGGGGGGGGGTACCTGGTGAAGAAGTCTATATATGTGTACCAGAGGGGGGGGGGGGTACCTGGTGAAGAAGTCTATATATGTGTACCAGAGGGGGGGGGGGGGTACCTGGTGAAGAAGTCTATATATGTGTACCAGAGGGGGGGGGGGGGGGGGGGGGGGCTACCTGGTGAAGAAGTCTATATATGTGTACCAGAGGGGGGGGGGGGGTTTGGGGTACGGGGGGGGGGGGTAGTCTATATATGTGTACCAGAGGGGGGGGGGGTTACCTGGTGAAGAAGTCTATATATGTGTACCAGAGGGGGGGGGGGTTACCTGGTGAAGAAGTCTATATATGTGTACCAGAGGGGGGGGGGGGTTACCTGGTGAAGAAGTCTATATATGTGTACCAGAGGGGGGGGGGGGTTACCTGGTGAAGAAGTCTATATATGTGTACCAGAGGGGGGGGGGGGTTACCTGGTGAAGAAGTCTATATATGTGTACCAGAGGGGGGGGGGGTTACCTGGTGAAGAAGTCTATATATGTGTACCAGAGGGGGGGGGGGTTACCTGGTGAAGAAGTCTATATATGTGTACCAGAGGGGGGGGGGGGGGTACCCGGTGAAGAAGTCTATATTTGTGTGTTGTAGTGTGCTGTCCCATAAAACTGCACAGCAATGGGACGCAGAGAAGAAACGCAGCAATCTGATGTGAATACAATTGTGTTCTGTGGTCATTGCACTTACCTTTGTGTATGCAGGAGGAAAAAGGCAGGTGGCTGAATCTAGTATGAGTTGGGGGGGGGGGGGGGGGGGGTGATAGCAAACGGTATCTGAAATCATAGAGTGATGAGGGAAAATGTATTGGTGGGGGTGGATGGTTTAGAGGGGGTAAGTCTTGCGGGCAAGGCTGGGGGTGAAGGATAATTCTCGGGTGGAAGGCTGGGCGTGAAGGATAAGTTTGGGGAAGGATGTAAGAGATAAGTCTTGGGGGGGGGGGGGGTTATTTTTTGGGTGGATCATAGGGATAGGGGTGAGATAAGTGTTAAGAAGAAGGGGAGCTGTGATTGTTTTAACACAGCAAGATATGGGGGGGGGGGGACAACTTAAGTAATAAACAATGCCAAGGAAAAATTCCAAGCCTACTTACCGACCAGCCCGCGGACAACCGAATCAGCTTGTCTTACAGTATGCGTTAAAAGCAGGGGTTTAGTCTGTACACATTTGCAAATACATGCGTAAGCTACAAGCGACGTCAAGGCACCCTGGTATCTGTAGTTCCTATCACTGAATGGTGAGTGACTCCACATGCAAACACTTGCATTCTGATGAGTAGGTGCAGCAAGATATGTGTGGGGGGCAGCAGATGCCACCCCTGAAAACCAGGGGGGGACAACTTAAGTAAGCCAACAGACCATAATGCATGTAAATAACACCATGAAGAATGTAGGTTTTCGAATAACTTGTCTATAGAAAGTTATAGAGAAATCTGTCCTGATCTGTAAATGTTCCCTGTTTACTAATTAATCTCAGCGTCTGACAATGAGTGAGCTTCTAATAGGAAAATAAGGGTCTCGGAAGGGACATTCTCAGTGATTTCTCTCTGCCCAGCCTGCTCTGATGCCTGTGAGTCAGCTTGTTGTGTCTGATCACCCACCTAGCTCTCCATCACTGACATCAGTGACAACCCACATCTAAATAATTGTCTTACATTTTCCACATACATGGCTTCTTTTGTCATAGAGATAATTAAGATGCATTTTCATTGGAAAAAAAGATCTATCTATCACTGGCCACTACTGGGTGGCAACACTCAATGTGTGTCAGCATACGTTACATGAAGCGAAGGTCCGTTACATGGAAATACTATGCTATATAGCAGTGTTGGTTCTTAGCCATTTATAAATGGTATCTTGTATTTCTTTTTTTAAGGAGTGCTTGGAAGTTTAATCTGTAAGGCTTCTTCCTTTTCTAAAAATGCTAATTCCTTATTCTGGCACTGTGGAAAAATAGAGATGACAGCTCTATTTAAGTGTATCGCTAGGCAAAACCTATTTTTAGTTTTGGATAGAGTGGGGAAGGACTAGACACGCTTGTCCTGGTTTTTATTGCTGTCTGTGCCCCCATTTTGCAGATTCTATTTGTACTGATGGCCAATGTCACTAGAAATTGAATGGATTGTATAGGTTTGTTCTCATTTTACATAGTCTTGTTAAGTATAAATGAGACTGTTCAATCCCTGTACAATCAGATACTAGTGTTGTATGACAACCGTTAGAGTTGTCCCTAGAACAGTGGGTGAGGGGACTTGTTCTAATGGGGACTCCTGTTTTGGAGATAAATGTTTTAAGAGGGGTGTCTCTGGGACAGGAAGTGAGCCCTCGTTCACATTGAAGGCGGGTTTTAAATCGTGCGAGGTTCATGCACAGATGTCTATTGAAATTGCCCCTGAAGTCGCCAAAAGTAGCGCAGGAACTACTTTTGGAAATCGAATGATGCCATTGCAGGCAATAGGCTCTGATTTTTGGCATGTGATTAGACATGTTAGATTGGCTCGATGTGAACGGGGGCGGAAGGGACATTTCTTTAATGGTGCACAGATAGTCTGAAAATAACCTGGCAGGGGCTTTATTACTTTCATACTTTATTCCCCCCAATACTTGGCTATACAAACACTTTAAATGTGAGTATCTGATAGCTGAGAATTTTATAAGGATAGACCCTTAATAATCTGTCTATTATTCCATGCATATTTGTAGTGTAAAATGCTAGGTTTGGATTATTTGTTTATGCGTGATCCCTAAGAAAAAAAAAAATCCAACTCATATGGGAATGTCAGTGTTTGGTTTTTTTTTTTTTTTTTTTTTTTTTCATAGGGTTAAATGCACTTAGGCAGCTTTTGACCACATAAAAAAAAAAAACAAATGGCTCAGGGTACTTTAGCACCACACTCTTGTCTTGACCCATTTGGTAATTTTTGTGATTGGATGAATGTTTATATATAACCAAGTTTTTAAGGGCTCATTTACTGGCACTTTAGTTAGGCAGGCAACGTGACTAAGACCCCATACACACTATTTAGATTTTTTACCGATTTTTGTCTTCAGATTTACCAAAACCATGTAGTGCAAGGGCTTGCCTGGTTGCATACAAATTGAAACTCTTAGGTCCCTTTCACACGGGACAGATCCGTAATGATCCGCCCCATGAAGATCCGCTGCTCAGCGGGGATCGCTCAGCTGATCCCCGCTGAGCCAGCTGATGACAGGGCGGTCCCTGCACACTGTGCAGGGGACCGCCCTGTCAGTTCTCCGCTCTCCCCATATGGGGGATCGGATGAGCACGGACCGTCTGTCCGTGTTCATCCGTTCCGCTCTGCTCTGCAGACAGATGGAAAAATATAGGGTTTTCCTCCATCATCTGCAGAATCGGACAATAGTGGAGGCGGACGATAGCGTGTCAGCGGATGCTCATCCGCTGACACCCGCTATCCAATAGGGTTGCATGTATGTCCGTTTTTCATCCGAAAACGGATGGATGAAAAAAAGGACATACGGTCTGCATGTGTGAAAGGGGCCTCAAGGTTTGATCTCATATTATATGGTTTTGGTAAATCTCAAGGAAAAAAAATCTACAAAAAATTGTTTAGTGTGTATCCAGCTTAAAGCTAGGGATACACGCACTATTAAATCACCTTCTACTGAGAGACATAATCATTTCATTCAAATCAAAGTGGAATTAATGTGCTGCTAATGAGATAAGTGGTTAAATCTCTCAGTACGGCTAGATAAAGGGGAAACCTGCACTGAGGAAGTATGTAGGCTGCTATTGCCGAACTCCTTCTGAAAATGATAATTTCCTGTCTGCCTTGCTGATCTGATGACTTCTATTTGTTTCAAATATGTAGATTAGGACTTGACCCTTTTAACCTTTGTGATGGGTATGCTGGTTCTGGGTCATTGTCTTAAGCTAGAATCGGACAGATAACTAGCATTTGCATAGAGCAGTGTGTAATAGCAGTGCCTGTTTCCTTTAAAATCTCCCATATAGCTCGAGTCTTAATATCACCCATGATTAATTATGGAATCCTGTGATCAGCTGATGAGTGCCAAGACAACGAGCGCCTATGGTGCAAGTGAAATATTTACCCACACACAATTGTGGCATTGTAATTCTATAGCTTGCATCATAGCAGTTCATTGTTTTAGCTGTTAGACTTTGCTGTGTGATTCTACAATTGCTTACACATTTTTTTTAGTTTACCGTCAATTCCAATGTGCCCTTTTATTGAGTTTGGCTATCTTATTTATCTTTCCCTGTCTAAGTTTGACCCCCACACATTAGAACTCAGTGGCTGTTAATATTTTAGTAGTAATATATACATTAAAGGCCTCATAAATTTAGAGCGTCTAACAGCTGCTGGGACTGGTATGTATATTTAGGGCAGTATGTGCCCAAGGATGAATTCTTGAATGTAAGAAATCCACATTTCAGGCATTTTTGCCTGGACACAGTGGGATTGATTTACTAAAACTGGAGAGTGCAAAATCTGGTGCTACTCTGCACAGATACCAATCGGCTTCCAGGTTTTTTTTTTTATTTTTTTTGTCAAAGCTTGACTGAATAAGCTGAAGTTAAAAGCTGATTGGCTACCAAGCAAAGTTGCAACAGATTTTGCACTCTCCAGTTTTAGTAAATCAACCCCATACTGCCCTAAGAGCCCTTTCACACTGAGCCGTGGGCAGCGTTGGCGGTAAAGCGCCACTAGTTTTAGCGGCGCTTTACCGCTGTTTTAGCGGTGCTATTCAGCCACTAGCGGGGCTCTTTTAACCCCTGCTAATGGCCGGAAAGAAAGGGTTAAATGCGCCCGTGTAGCGCCAAAGCGATTTGCAGGCGCTTCGGCAGCAGTGCCCATTCATTTCAATGGGCAGGGGTGGTGGAGGAGCGGTGTATACACCATTCCTCCACCACCCCAAAGATGCTGCTTGCAGGACTTTTTTAACATCCTGCCAGCGCAGCGCCACAGTGCGATAGCACTTGGGCTTTCACAATGGGGTGGCAGGGGAGGTGCTTCACAGGCTATTTTTAGCCCTTAAAAATGCCTCAGTGTGAAAGGGGTCTAAATTTACATATCGCTAGATGCACCACCCAGCCACCACAGCTGTTGGACTCTCATACTCTCATAGAGGTAGTGGGGCTGGACAGTGTGCCTGTGCTCTTCAACTGAAGCTAAACGCCTGGTGTGCTTGAGGCCTAATTAGGCTACCATATATACTCGAGTATAAGCCGAGTTTTTCAGCACATTTTTTTTGTGCTGAAAGTGCCCCCCTCGGCTTATACTTGAGTCAAGCACTTTTCTGCAGCAAAAAAAAAAAATTCCGACCCGACTTTGGGGCCCCATATCTCGGGGCCACTTGGGTCTAAGGATCCTAAATTTGGTGTGCCAACCCAGTGGACCTAGCACTTTAACATATCCATATATATATATATATATATATAAGATGGGGTTCCTAGCACTAAGTGGCCCGAGATACGGGGCCCCAAAGTCGGTTCAGAAAATGTCATTCTCTGCTGCAGAAAAGTGCTTGACATTTTCTGACCCGAATTTGGGGCCCCATATCTCGGGGACACTTGGTGCTAGGAACCCCAAATGTTGTATTCCAACCCAGTGGAATTAGCACTACAACATATCTAAAGATTGGGTTCCTAGCACTAAGTGACCCCGATATACAGGGCCCCAAATCGGTCAACTGTGTCCATCTGCATGGGCACAGTGAGGCTGCAAATGGGCATTGTTGACCCTCTTTTCCACTTACAGTAGCTGCGCATTTCTCACCCTAGGCTTTATACTCGAGTCAATAAGTTTTCCCAGTTGTTTGTGGTAAAATTAGGTGCCTCGGCTTATATTCGGGTCGGCCTATACTCGAGTATATACGGTATTTTTATACCTCCTTAATTTCATTTAGTTCCATTGCAGTGTAGTGCATTTCACATCCAGCATCATCTATTTCTCCAGTTTTGTTTTGCTGACAATTGCACAAAATATTTGCCTGGCATGATTTTTTTAGTTGAAAGCACTGCACTCAAATGCCAGTTTTGGCTGCAAGCATACTTTCAGGGAATTCAGTAAAGCCCTATTGGCACTTTTTTAGCAGTTGTTTGCTTTAGAACTACCTTCACTTATATCAGGCAACCATTTGCCTCAGTTACAGTAACATTAATGACTCAGGTGACAAATGTAGGTAGTTCTTAATACTGCCATTCTAAGAGCCTGTCTCTATGGAAGTGGCAGATGTGATCGAACTGCTTCCCACACTCCACTTGAGTGCTTCCATCAGTATATTGCTTCCTAAGCTCTAGAACATGAGACCCTAGAACTAGGCAACACCAGAATAAGAACTGTTCACCAGAACAAGAACACAGGCTTCTATTCACTGGAGAAGGAGGTCACCCACCACTCCAACAATGACCCAAATATTCTTATACAATGGTCTAGCCAATGAGGCACAGCTGACCCATGGCTAATCCCATCACAGAGGATCCGCAATTAACCACCCAGATGACTCAGATATCTCACTGCAGGTCAGACCCGCTGGCTCCAAGCTCAGAAGGTGCAACACACACCATCATAAGTATGAACACAGAACACCTTCAGACAATAGCTGAGTTAGTTGTCACAAATGACAATGGATAAAAGACCCTTAGGAGGCACACTAGACCTACTTGCAATAAACACATTATAGTAGACAACCCCAGACAGGTGGCTTGCTGATATCAGCACCTGCTATGAGTCCCACAGTGTGAAGCAGTCCTTGCTGGAAATGTGGCATACATGCCCTCAACATGGATCCCAGAGTCTGTGTGTCCTGGGGGGACATGGACTTGAATCCAAAGTACTCCAAGGGTCCTCAGGCACATGCCTCACAAAGAGCAGTGTTCCCCCAAAAGCCAGGGCCCACAGTCAGTGGGGCAAGAGGCTAGCACCCAGTCCCTTCCAAAAGCCTCCGTCCCGGGCGAGTCCATTACAGCAGATTCCTAAAGATTACTACCAGTTTACAGATTAGGAACCTGAAGCTTTGTATGTGACAGAGGTACATACAATGCTCATAGTGGGGCATGTCAGTGCTGGGAAGTTGTCATGTATGTGTTGGCTTCACACATAGAGCTCTTTACCTGGCTCCATTTAGTGGGTGATTTCCTTGCAGAAAGCTAAATGTAGTCAAAGGGGCAGGGGATGCAACTGATCGCATTAGCCAAATATGACAATGCCTGTATGTGGGAAATTACTTGTTTCATTGGCTGGGTACAGCCTAGTGTGTAATTGAGAGACCAATTCTCCATCAGGTCCACCTTACTTTTGATTGACCGTGCATGGCAGTGATCAGATTTGAAAGCCACTATTGGACTGAATAGCACCAATCCGCCCATTGCCAATGCTGTCAATCAGCAGCCAGGTGGTCCTGATAGGGAACTAGTCTCCCCATATGGCTCCACTCACTACACTTCAAATCTCCTTGGTCACAAGTCTTTCAGCATGTCCTGCACAGTGGCAGGGGAGGGAGGAAGTTCATTGAGGGAGGAATGTCTAGTATGGACACTCCAAACTCACTGTGGGGCTCCCACTGATTTCTGTACCTGACAGAATTGTAAAGGTTATCTATGACATCCTTTATGAATTCCCCATCCTCTTTACACCGAGGGGGATGAAAGTATTAGATCCAGTGATGTAACTAACTTAGTTAAAGTAAACGGCGTTGCTTAACGCCGTTACTTTAGAGGGTAACGAGTAATCTAACTGACTACTCTCCCCCTCATGGTAACGCCGTTCCCATTACTTGGGCGGCGTTACCGCAATTACATCTACTGCCGACGGATGCACCTAGATTGCAGCCGCTCCAGAGCTAGGCCGAAGCCGCGGCCTTTCCTAAGGCCTAGGCCGCTGGGCGCTCCGTGGATCGCGGCTAACGATCCGTGGAGCGCTGCACAGCCTCGGCCTTAGGAAAGGCTTCGGCCTAGCTCCGGAGCGGCGGCCATCTTGGTGCACCTGTCGGCTGTTTACAGTGTGATTGCTCCGTCAAATTACGGAGCGTTCACTTGTTAACGCCGGTTCCTCTCTCCCATTTGTGTACAGATCGGTAGAGTGGAGGGGAGAGATCGGATAGCAGCAGCACTGTGGGCTGGATCTGTAGTGCCCACAGTGCTGCTCTGTGACAATTTCAGTCACAGCCATCCCTCCATACTCTGCCATACCCAGCCATGCTCAGCCGTACCCAGCCAATATTACAGTAGGGGAGATGACGTGGATATTACAGTGGGGGAGATGACGTGGATATTACAGTGGGGACTATATGGTGGTGGAATTTTCACAGGATTTTGCAAATGATTTGCTGACCCGAAAAATGATACGGTCCATGACTCTGATCCGAGGAACAATCCGATCCGTGAGTTTGGGGGGGACAGATGTACAGAGGGGGAACAGATGTGTGTGTGGGTGTGGGGGGGGGGGTGACAGATGTGTAGTGGGGTACAGAGGGAGGGGGAACAGATGTGTGGGGGGGAACAGACGTGCAGGGGGGTACAGAGGGGAAATAGATGTGCAGGGGGGGAACGCCCAGTCCCGCCTCCCTAGCCTTTATGTCCTGCAATTGGCCCGGCGTTGTTTCCATCATAGGAGCCGGGCCAAGGGGCGGGACGGGGGCGTTACTGCGAGTGGAGCCGGCTCGGTCTATGGCGGCGGCAGCGGGAGGAGCCGAAGAACGCGGCGGTGGGAGGAGCCGAAGATGGCGGCGGTAAATTTAAAAATAAAAATCAACCATGCTTTTTAGAAAGGCTTCAGGGGGACACAGTGCAAGGCAGCAGGAGGACAGTGCAACGCTTCATTAATGGGCATTTAAATGTAAGTTTTATTTATTTTTTTCCTTAAACTTCCCTCCTAAACTTGGGGTGCGTGTTATACGCCGATAAATATGGTATATATATTTTTTACTTTCTGCTATACAACATATCCAATACAATTTCTTAATTTAGGGCAGTAAGTATTCTGCTACATGTTTTTGGTAAAAAAGAAAACAAATATCCCTAAAAGCATATATTGATTATATATATATATATATATATATATATATATATATATATATATATATATATATATATATATATATATTATATATTATATATATATATATTATAAAAAATTTGCTTGCCGAGGGGGGCACTTTCAGAACAAAAAAATGTGCTGAAAAACTCGACTTATACTCGAGAGCGCACACACACACACATATATATATATATATATATATATATATTTTATATATATATTATATATTATATTATATATTATATTATTATATATATATTTGTGTATAAGCAGTTTTTCAGCACATTTTTTTTTTTTGTGTGTGCTGAAAGTGCCCCCCTCGGCTTATACTAGTCAAGCGATTTTTTTTTTTTTTTTTTTTTTTTTTTTTTTCTGCAGAAAAAAAAAAATTCCAACCCGACTTTGGGGCTCCGTATTTGGGAGCTCTGTGACCACGGCCGCGGGGACCAGCGGACCCGATCGCCGCTGGTGTCCCGCGATCGGGTCACAGAGCTGAAGAACGGGGAGAGGTCTGTTTAAACAAACCTCTCCCCGCGCTTCCTACACTGCCTGTCACTGATCTGCTGTTCCCTGTCATCTGGAACAGCCGATCAGTGACGTCAGACGTCAGCCACGCCCCCCTACTGTAAAAAAAAAAAAAACACAACACGTCACACTAACTCCTCCCCACCCCCTAGTGGTTAACTCCTTCACTGCCACTGTCATTTACATAGGAATCAGTGCATTTAAATAGCACTGATTTCTGTATAAATGACAATGGTGTCAAAAATGTCCGATGTGTCCGCCATAATGTCGCAGTCACAATAAAAATCGCTGATCGCCGCCATTACTAGTAAAAAAAAAATATTAATAAAAATGCTATAAAAACTATCCCCTATTTTGTAAACGCTATAACTTTTGCGCAAACAATCAATAATCGCTAATTGTGATTTAGTTTAAATTTTTTTTTTTTTACCAAAAATATGTAGAAGAATACGTATCGGCCTAAACTGAGGGAAAAAAAAAAAATGTTTTGAATATATTTTTTTGGGATATTTATTATAGCAAAAAGTAAAAAATATTGAAATTTTTTCAAAATTGTCGCACTTTTTTGTTTATAGCGCAAAAAATAAAAACCGCAGGGGCGATCAAGTACCACCAAAAAAAAGCTCTATTTGTGGGAAAAAAAATACGCCAATTTTGTTTGGGAGCCACGTCGCACGACCGCGCAATTGTCAGTTAAAGCGACGCAGTGCCGAATCGCAAAAAGGGGCCTGGTCCTTTTGGCTGCAAATTGGTCCGGGGCTGAAGTGGTTAATAGATGGAAAGGTGAAAAATGACTGAAGGTGTGCTTTAGGTAGGGCTGATAATTCCTGCTCCACTGTGCACAATAAGATTGTTCATGCCTGAAGCCTGGTACACACTTTAGTTTTTATTTTTTTTTAATTTTCATTTTTTTGTTGTTCGAACCATGCAATGTTTGTACAGCGATTTCCTCCTCTGTCCTATGGTATTCTGACAGGGGGACCACCTCACCTGCCAGAACACACCGGTCAGTGCTTACAGCCATTATGGGATGCCGATTGGCTGCTGGCTTTCAATCCTCGTCTGACAGAAGCCGGTCGTGAGATCAGCTCGAGTCAGACAGGCAACTGTACATACAGGCTGAAAGTCAGCCAGTTTCTGCTGATATTTGGCCCGTGTGTGGGGGGCTTTAAAGTGTTTTTATTTTTTTGGGCTCAGTATGCAAGTTTTGACAATTCAGATTTTAGGATTTGAGCAGGAGTTTTCCAAAAATGTTTTGCTCTCACTGGAATCTGTTGGCATAATTGTCTTTCCAAATTAGTACTAATTTTGTTTTCTGATTCTAAGAGGAACCATGTTTCTATGAATGTTTTAACTAACCAATTGCTGTTGCAAAGTCTGGGATTATGTTCTGATGCCACTTGGCATGTATTTGGTGATTATCTCTCTGCCATCCTGCATCAGCTGGTTTTCTGCTGGAGGTCAGTGCAGTGTTTTGGATTTTAGAACTAGGGCAATTAACTTTATATGCTCCACAGGGTTGTACAGTTATGTAAAAGTTAGGCGCGAGTAGCTGCCGTGAATAGCATTTAGTGCTTCTAAAACTATGAATATGTTCCTTAAAGGGAATCTACCTTATAACGTGTGTGTGTGTGTGTGTGTGTGTGTTCAAAATAAAAACCAGCACCTCTGAGCTCTTATTGCTGACCTCACCTCTCATATTGCTTCATCTGAAAATTTTAGTTGCTTGGTTGTCTGGATTACCCAGTGGCTTCAATACTCGAAGTCTAACCTGGAGCAAAGTATGCAGATGAAGATTTTAAGCCTCCCTTTATCTTTTCTTACAAGGTGCTTGTTTTTTTTGTATGATTTGAAAAAAGCATTGCAGACATTGAATTACTATGACAGCCAGCCAGCCAAGTAGCATTATTAAATGGAAGAATGAGCAGTCTATGTATTTATCTCAGCACAAGTTGCCTTTTACAGGGAAGCTGTAATATTTTCAACAGTTTAAAATGTAGAAGTGTGAATTTGACCAGTTAATTGTAAGTAATATTTTCATTGTGTTACTGTTTTAACAGATGTAGCCGACATTTAATTTGTAATCATTATATACCTAGAGGCAGTGTACATGAAGCCTTAAGCCCCATACACACTATCAGATTTTCTGCTGATTTTTGTATTCAGATTTACCAAAACCATGTAGTGCAAGGGCCTGCCTGATTGCATACAAATTGAAACTCCTGAGGTTTGACCTCATATTATATGGTTTTGGTAAATCTGAAGACAAAAATCAGCAGAAAATCTGATGGTGTGTATGGGGCTTTAGATATGTTTTGCATGGGCACATTTGCATTGCCTCATTTCCTGGTTGGTCATTTCCACCCTTTTTGAATTTAAACATAATCTCTTCCTGGACTGGATGCCATCGTGTAGCCACATTATAAAGATTTAGACTATAAATAGTTTTGTTGGTGTTGTATTTTTCACGTGCGTAAACTTGTTCTAGTAGAAACATTTTGTCTTGTATGTAATGTAGTTGAATAGCGTAGTCTGGACTTGCTGATCAATTTAATTATTACCCTTAATGTTCCCTAGTAAAAATTTACAGTGAAACTTCCCTTTTTTACAAAGGTTTCTGGGCACCCAAACAAAAGACTTAACTGTTATGCAATCTGGTTATTATAGGAGATATTTGCAAACAGATAACAGTGTGTTTTGACTCTTATGGAAATAGAGAAGATTTATTTTTCAGACAAATCTGTGCTGGAGAAAGCCTTGTGTGAACATAGGTGTCTGTTTATAAAAGATCACGGCTGATCTCTTGTGTGTACAGGTTTATGTTGCTGAGATGAGGAGCAGAGAACATGTTCTCAGCTTCTCATCACAACACACAACCGTTCTGTCACAAACGGCCAGTCTATAAAGGAAAGATCTGAAGATCTCACTGGCTGTTACACTGAAATATCTCCTTCCCAGATTCTCCAGCTCAGAGGTGAAGAATCTGGGAGGGAAGCTGGTGCAAATAGAAGATCAGCACCAGTGGGTTTAAAATTAATATCAAGTGTGTGTGTATATAATAGATCTATATCTATCTGATAATTGAGAGAAGGAAAGGGAAGTATCTCTATGTATTCTATTTTATCCTAATATATACATAGTTTCCAACATACCTCAAAAAGTTTTAGGGACACTTTTTTTTTTTTTTTTTTTTTTGCAGAAAGCCAGTGTAGGCGGAGCAGCATGTTACGGAGTGTGGCATCCTTTTTTTTTTCTTTTTTTTTTTTTTGGGGCGTAGCCAGTGTGTAAAACTAATTGCGGCATGCTTTGTGTGCCTTGGTGAAGATGGGTGTGGCTTAAAGTGGGTGTGGTTAAATAGTGTTTACCTTTTTTAAAGTCCCCCTTTACCATCAGAGCAGTCTCGTCAGTGCAATGTGATCAGAGTGGTCTCACAAGTGCAATGTGATCAGAGCAGCAGCCACCTGGCTTCTTGTCACGCACAGACTTCTCCAGGGGGGTGTCCTCCTAGGTCTTGGAGTGTCTGCTGCATTTGCCACTTCCCCTCCACGCCCGATGTCCGTCCTGCTGCCTGGGACATATGCAGATTTTCAGGATATTGCCCAGGACAGTCCCAGACTGGGACATGGGTCTGATTTCCCAGAATGTCCCAGGAAAATCATAACTGTTTGCAACTATGAGAGATATAATATATACAGTGGGACAGAAAGTATTCAGAACCCCTTACATTTTTCCCTCTTTGTTATATTGCAGCCATTTGCTAAAATCATTTAAGTTCATTTTTTTTTCCTCATTAATGTATACACAGCACCCCATATTGACAGAAAAACACAGAATTGTTGACATTTTTTCAGATTTATTAAAAAAGAAAAACTCAAATATCACAAGTATTCAGACCCTTTGCTCAGTATTTAGTAGAAGCACCCTTTTGATCTAATACAGCCATGAGTCTTTTTGGGAAAGATGCAACAAGTTTTACACCTGGATTTGGGAGATCCTCTGCCATTCCTCCTTGTAGATCCTCTCCAGTTCTGTCAGGTTGAATATTAAACGTTGGTGGACAGACATTTTTAGGTCTCCAGAGATGCTCAATTGGGTTTAAGTCGGAGCGCTGGCTGGGCCATTCAAGAACAGTCACAGAGTTGTTGTGAAGCCACTCCTTGGTTATTTTAGCTGTGTGCTTAGGGTCATTGTCTTGTTGGAAGGTAAACCTTCGGCCCAGTCTGAGGTCCTGAGCACTCTGGAGAAGGTTTTCGTCCAGGATATCCCTGTACTTGGCAGCATTCATCTTTCCCTCGATTGCAACCAGTCGTCCTGTCCCTGCAGCTGAAAAACACCCACACAGCATGATGCTGCCACCACCGTGCTTCACTGTTGGGACTGTATTGGACAGGTGATGAGCAGTGCCTGGTTTTCGCCACACATACCGCTTAGAATTAAGGCCAAAAAGTTCTATCTTGGTCTCATCAGACCAGAGAATCTTATTTCTCACCATCTTGGAGTCCTCCAGGTGTTTTTAACTCTGCCACAAAGCCCCGACTGGTGGAGGCCTGCAGTGATGGTTGACTTTGTCCAACTTTCTCCCATCTCCTGACTGTATCTCTGGAGCTCAGCCACAGTGATCTTTGTGTTCGTCTTTACCTCTTTCACCAAGCCCCCCCCCCCCCCCCCCCCCCCGATAGCTCAGTTTGGCCGGAAGGCCAGCTCTAAGAAGGGTTCTGGTCGTCCCAAATGTCTTCCATTTAAGGATTATGGAGGCCACTGTGCTCTTAGGAACCTTAAGTGCAGCATAAATGTTTTGTAACCATGGCCAGATCTGTGCCTTGCCACAATTCTGTCTCTGAGCTCTTCCGGCAGTTCCTTTTGACCTCATGATTCTCATTTGCTCTGACATGCACTGCGAGCTGTAAGGTCTTATATAGACAGGTGTGTGGCTTTCCTAATCAAGTCCAATCAGTATAATCAAACATAGCTGGACTCAAATGAAGGTCTAGAACCATCTCAATAATGATTAGAAGAAATGGAGATCACCTGAGTTAAATATGAGTGTCACAGCAAAGGGTCTGAATAATTAGGACCATGTGATATTTCAGTTTTTTTCTTTTTTAATCTGCAAACATGTCAACAATTCTGTGTATTTCTGCCAATATGGGGTGCTGTGTGTACATTTAATGAGGAAAAAAAAAATGAACTTAAAGTGATTTTGGCAAATGGCTGCAATATAACAAAGAGTGAAAAATGTAAAGGGGTCTGAATATTTTCCGTCGTCCCCTGTGTGTGTGTGTGTGTGTGTGTATATATATATATATTATATATATATATATATATATATATATATATATATATATATATATATATATATATATATATATATATATATATATAATATTATATAGTAACCTGGGATGAGCAGTCACTCAGGCACAGATACCAAATCCAATGAGGTAGGGACAAACAGTGCGGTGTGTATTGGTGATATATACATGTGCTGTACAGTGTTTCAGAGAAACAAACCGAACAAAAACCTAGCAATGTCTTGGCCCTAACTACCAGGCTGAGCAAGCCTACAGCTTGTCGGCTTCCACGGATAAAGCTTAACAGCTTTTTTACCAACCTTTTGCTCTCACAGACCAGTGTTTTGTGTTTCCTAGGCAGAGAGCTAAGGCTGTCTGTCACAGGTGAGTTTAATTGGCCTGGGTGAGAGGACCAAGATCCAAACTGGATTGTGGATTAGAGATCACTGAACGTGTATGAGAGGAGCCTGGGAGATAAACCCCGAACAGGATTTGTCCTGGCTCTCTCTGGGACGCTCTGATATATATCCATCTATCTCTATTTGTGCTAATAAGTTTACATACCCTGGCAGCATTCCTTTCACTCATGGTTATAGTTTGGCTGAAGCAATTTATTATCAATCAACTATGTTTACTCTTTTTTTAAATCATCACAACAGAAACTAATGACCCTGATCAAAAGTTTACATACCCCAGTTCTTAATACTGTGTATTGCCCCCTTTTAACATCAATGACAGCTTGAAGTCTTTTGTGGTATTTGTGGATGAGGCTCTTTATCTTCTCAGATAGTAAATCTTCCCATTACTCTTGGCAAAAATCCTCCCAGTTCCTGTGAATTCTTGGCCTGTCTTGCATGAACTGCACGTTTTTGAGATCTCCCCAGAGTGGCTCAATGATATTTAGGTCAGGAGACTGAGATGGCCACTCCAGAACCTTTACTTTATTCTGCTGTAGCCAATGACAGGTCAACTTGGCCTTGTGTTTTGGATCATTATCATGTTGGAATGTCAAAGTACGCCCCATTCGCAGCTTCCTGACTGATGAATGCAAATGTTTCTCCAGTATTTTTTTTTTGATAACCTACTGCATTCATCTTGCCATTAATTTTGACCAAATTTCTTGTGCCTTTTGTAGCTCACGCATCCCCCAAAACATCAGCGATCCACCTCCGTGTTTAACAGTAGGAATGGTCTACCTTTCATCATAGGTCTTGTTGACTCCTCTCAAAATGTAGTGTTTATGGTTGTGGTCAAAAGCTCAATTTTGGTCTCATCACTCCAAATGACTTGGACTCCAAATACTTTGTGGTATTTACGTAGTAATGACTCGACCATGCAGCCAATCTTTCTTCTTCAAGTGCCTCCTTAGACCCCTTTCACACTGGAGCATTTTGCAGGCGCTATAGCGTTAAATATAGCGCCTGCAAAAAACGCCCTAAAACAGCTGCTCTATTCACTCAAGTGTGAAAGCCCGAGGGCTTTCACACTGGAGCAGTGTACTGGCAGGGCGTCGGAAAAAGTCCTGCCAGCAGCTTCTTTGAAGTGGTGAACTTACCGCTGCTCCCCATTGAAATCAATGGTCAGCGCTGCGATACCGCCGGCAAAACGCCGCTCCGGCGGCATTGTGCGGGCGGATTTAACCCTTTTTTGGGCACTAGCGGGGGGGGGGGGTTAAAACCGCCCGCTAGCGGCCGAATATCGCCGCTAAAAATAGCACCGCTTTACCGCTGATGCCCTAGGTGGCTCGTGTGAAAGGGGTCTTATCGTGCATCTTGAAACAGCCACACCACATGTTTTCAGAGAGTCCTGTATTTCACCTGAAGTTATTTGTGGGTTTTTCTTTGCATCCTGAAAAATGTTCCTGGCAGTTGTGGCTGAAACCTTAGTTGGTCTACCTGACCGTGGTTTGGTTTGGTTTCAACAGAACCCTCATTTTCCACTTCTTGATTAGTTTAAACACTGCTGATTGGCATTCTTATTTCCTTGGATATCTTTTTATATCCCTTTCCTGTTTTATACAGTTCAACTACCTTTTTCCGCAGATCCTTTTGACAATTCTTTTGCTTTCAGAATCCCAGAAATGTCATTGCAGCACTGGATGAAAGATGCAAGGGTCTGTCAGGAGTCCAGAAACTCATTGACCTTTTACATACATACATACATACATACATACATACATACATACATACATAGAGAGAGAGACTCTTGATATTTTTTCTTGTATTCTTACTGTGATCCAAGGGTTGCTAGTCCGGTGGTTTAAAAGTTCATAAAGGGCCCACTTAATGCCAACGATGGGGAATTTGTCTGTTAAGGCAGTTATATGTTCTGGGTGCCTGCAAACTTGTGGTTTAAATGTGTGAGAAATTTCTGATCAAGAAGACTAATTTTACGGTTTGTCTTGACCAACTGTACTTTGTGGTAAATAAGGTAAAGGTATAAGGAGAGAGAGATAGATAGATAGATAGATATATATATATATATGTATATATATATATATATATATATATATATATTACACACACACACACACACACACACACACACACACACACACACACACACACACACACACACACACACACACACACTCACACACACACACACACACTCACACACACACACACACACACACACACACACACACACACACACACACACACACACACACACACACACAGCAAACGAATTACAGGTGAGGATGGTTACCTTTTAACCGCTTCCCGACTGCCTCATGTAGATATACGTCTACAGAATGGCACGGGCAGGCAAAAGCACGTACGGGTACGTCCCCTTTAATTTGCCTGCCCGTGAGTCGCGCGCGCGTCGCCAGCGGCGCGCTCGCAACCCGGTCGGGACCAGCGGACCCGATCGCCGCTGGTATCCCGCGATCGGGTTACGGAGCTGAAGAACGGGGAGAGGTTTGTGTAAACAAACCTCTCCCCTCCCTTCCTACTCTGCCTGTCATTGATCGGCTGTTCCCTGTCATCGGGAAAGCCGATCAATGACGTCAGACGTACAGCCACGCCCCCCTACTGTAAAAAAAACACAAAACGTCACACTGACTCCTCCCCGCCCCGCCCCCTAGTGGTTAACTCCTTCACTGCCACTGTCATTTACATAGGAATCAGTGCTATTTAAATAGCACTGATTTCTGTATAAATCACAAATGTCCCAAAAATGTCCGATGTGGCCGCCATTTTTCCTAGGAAAAAATAGTAAAAGTGGTAGCAAACTTTGTAAAAAAAAAAAAAAAAAATTGGTGCACATTTAGATTATCATTTTACCTGCAGATAAAAATGGCTGAAACAACTTTACTACCACTTTAACCACTTGTCCACTGGGAACATATACTCCCTTCCTAACCATGCCAATTTTTAGCTGTGGGTGCTCTGACATTTTGCATGACAATTACTCAGTCATGCAACACTGTACCCATATGAAATTTGTTTTCCTTTTTCACATAAAGCTTTCTTTTGGTGGTGGTTAACCACCACTGTGTGTTTTTATTTTTTTTTTTTTTTTTTTTTTTTTTTTTTTTGCGCTATAAATTAAAAACGCTAAATATTTTGTAAAAAAAGGTAATTTTTTTTGAATTTTTCACATTTTTTTCACAAATTTTGGCCAAAATTTATGCTGCTACATATCTTTGGTAAACCTAAAAAAAATAACTCAAATCAGTGTATATTATTCGGTCTTTGTGGAAGTTATAGAGTCTACAAGCTATGGTGCCAATTGTTGAAAATTGGTCACACCTGATATACAGATGACCTCATTTCTTGAGACACTAAGGGCACTTTCACACTGGGGCGTTGTTTTAGCGGCGCTAGAGGGGGGCTTTTAACCCCTTCTAGTGGCTGTAAAAGGGTTAAAAGTGCCCGCTGCAGCGGCGCTTTCGGCGGCGATGCCCATTGATTTCAATGGACAGGGGCTCTTTAGGAGCGATGTATACACCGCTCCAAAAGGGCCTCAAAGATGCTGCTTGCAGGACTTTTTTTAGCATCTTGCCAGCACACCGCTCACACTGGAGTGAAAGGAGTGGCGCTTTACAGGATTTTTTTAGCAGGCTCTACTTTTAGCGCTATAGCGCCTGTAAAGCGCCTCGGTGTGAAAGTAGCGTAACAAGCCAGGACAGTACGAATACCCCCCACATGGCCACTTTTTTTTAGAAAGTAGACATTAAAAGAAATTGTTCTCCTTCTCCTTTCCCTCCTGCTTCTCCTTCTCCTCCTGCTTCTCCTTCTTCTCATAACAGGTTAATTCTCCTGAGTATGGCGATACCACATGTGTGAGACTTTCCCGCTGCTGTCAATCAAAATCAGTCAGCCAATGAGGAGAGAAAGGGGGTGGGCAGGGCCATGGCTCAGTGTCTGAATGGACACATGGAGCTGCGGCTTGGCTTGGGTGCCCCCATAGCAAGCTGCTTGCTATGGGGGCACTTAACAGGAGGGAGGGGCCAGGAGCACCAAAGACCTGAGAAGTGGAGGATCCGGAATGCTCAGTGCAAATCCACTGCAGAGAGCAGGTAGGTATGACATGTTTGTTATTTTTAACTAAAAAAAAAAAAAAGACTTTAGTATCGCTTTAAACCCACTGGCCTGTAATTGCCAGTGTCTGTCTTTCTGTTGTTCTTGTGAATAGGTATAATATTGGCTGTCCGACAGTTTTTATTGCTGTCTGTGTCTTAATAAGTACAGTATCTCACAAGTGTGTACACCCCTCACATTTTTGTGAACATTTTATTATATCTTTTCATGTGACAACACTAAAAGTGGAAGAAATTCCACTTTGCTACAATGTAAAGTAGTGAGTGTACAGCTTGTATAACAGTGTGAATTAAGTTATTTTGAGGAAAAAGCTAACACCCAAAAAAAAAAAAAAAGGGGCGATAACTATAGCAAAAAGTACAAAATGTTTTTTTTTCAAAATTGCCGCTGCTTTTTTTGTTTATAGCGCAGAAAATAAAACCAGCAGAGGTTATCAAATGCCACCAAAAGAAAGCTCTATTTGTGGGGGGAAAAAGAACGTCCATTTTGTTTGGGCACAACGTTGCACGACCATGCAATTATCAGTTAAAGCGACGCAGTGCCAAATCGCAAGAAGTACTCTGGTCAGGAAGGGGGTAAATTCTTCTGGGGCTGAAGTGGTTAAAGCAACAGTTTTTTTTTCATTTTGGAATAAAGATTTTACGTACAGTATGTGAATAAAAGGTGACCAATGCAAGCACTACTGTTAAATGATTTGTCCCCACACTTCTACTTGCACTTTTGCTGAACTCCTTGTTCTGTTAACCGCCTCCCGACCGCCTCCGGCACATTTACGTCGGCAGAATGGCACGGCTAGGCAAAGGCACATACAGGTACGTCCCCTTTAATTGCCTAGCCGCGGGGTCGCGCGTGTGCGTGACCCGGTCGGGAGCTCCGTGACCACGGCCGCGGTACCAGCGGACCCGATAGCCGCTGGTGTCCCGCGATCGGGTCACAGAGCTGAAGAACGGGGAGAGGTCTGTGTAAACAAACCTCTCCCCACGCTTCCTACACTGCCTGTCACTGATCGGCTGTTTCCTGTCATCGGGAAAGCCGATCAATGATGTCAGACGTACAGCCACTCCCCCTACTGTAAAAAAAACACACAACACGTCACACTTAGCCCCTCCCCGCCCCCTAGTGGTTAACTCATTCACTGCCAGTGTCATTTACATAGGAATCAGTGCATTTAAATAGCACTGATTTCTATATAAATGACAATGGTCCCAAAATGTGTCAAAAATGTCCGATGTGTCCGCCATAATGTCGCAGTCACAATAAAAATCGCTGATCGCCGCCATTACTAGTAAAAAAAAAAAAATTAATAAAAATGCTATAAAACTATCCCCTATTTTGTAAACGCTATATCTTTTGCGCAAACTAATCAATAATCGCTAATTGCGATTTTTTTTTTTTTTTTTTTTTTTACCAAAAATATGTAGAAGAATACGTATCGGCCTAAACTGAGGAAAAAAAAAGTTTTTTTATATATTTTTGGGGGATATTTATTCTAGTAAAAAATATTGCATTTTTTTTTCAAAATTGTCGCTCTATTTTTGTTTATAGCGCAAAAAATAAAAACCGCAGGGGCGATCAAATACCACCAAAAGAAAGCTCTATTTGTGGGAAAAAAAGGACGCCAATTTTGTTTGGGAGCCACGTCGCATGACCGCGCAATTGTCAGTCAAAGCGACGCAATGCCGAATCGCAAAAAGGGGCCTGGTCCTTTGGCTGCAAATTGGTCCGGGACTGAAGTGGTTAAAGGACATGGCAAAATAACAGGCTAAAGCTGGCAATAGATGGATATTTTTTTTCTTTTTTTTTTCTTCAGCCGATCAATACAATCGAGATAGTTTGAGGAATCCTTCCCGCTGTGACATTGTATTCTGACAGCAGGGACACTCCACTGTCAGAATACACTGATCAGTTGCTGCAGCTGCTGATCGAGAAAGAATTTCCAACAAGCATGTTTAATAAAAGTCTGTTTAGATCGATTTTTTTTTTTTTTTTTTTTTGGTTGGCCATGAATGGCTGAACATGGATCGAAATTCGATCAGTCCCTGCTGATCCAGCTGAATTTTGATCTATATATGGCCAAAACTAAATTTGCTTTTGGGTTTAATACTGCTTTAGGCTGGATTCACACCTATGCAGTTTAAGTGCTTTTTGCATTTAGCAGATTTGCACTACAGTCCATTTAACATGGTTTCCTATGGAACACATTCTGTAGTGCAAATCTGCAAAATGCAAAAAAATTTGTTTTGGATATAATGTAGAGAATAAGCTTTCCTTTCATTGCCACACAGATTTACTCGAGGCCTGAGCAATCCTCTTTTATTGTTCAGTTAGAGAAAAGAGTCTTGAAAACTTTGTCAAAAACGCCCCCTTGCTGTGAGTGACAGGTGATTTACATATCATGCACTAGCCTGAGACAGGCACATCCTGTGTAAAAAGTTCACAATTCACATCCCCCTCCCCTCCAGCTCTCCCAGGATTGCTGTGTTTTGACTGGATGTTTCTCATCATGGGATGCAGTGAACAGTCAGCAGACTATAGACAGACAAGTGATTTAGGGGACATGTATGTAGTCAGAGCTGGGCAGAGTAGAACATCCAGTGATCTGATAACCTGTCTCAGGCTAGTGCATGAGATATGTAAATCACCCGTCACTCACAGCAAGGGGGCGTTTTTGACAAAGTTTTCCAGACTTAGTCAAGATTTCTCTAACTGAACAATAAAAGAGGATTGCTCAGGCCTCGAGTAAATCTGTGTGGCAAGACTGGTCTCAAATGAAAGGAAATCTTATTCTCTACATTATGACATCAAAAAAAAAAAATGGGTTTACATCCACTTTAAGCAATAGTCGTCTCCCTGCACCCAGCTGTGTGTGATTGGACAATGAAGGAACAGCACTATTTCATTCTTCTGCTTACACTGATCTCTCATCCTTTCACAATGTTTCTAGACAGAGCATGTGTATGCAGAATACATATATATTTTTTTTTTTTTTATCATTCGGTTTTAACCTCTTTAAGCCAGCCTGGATCTTTAAATGGGCAATAGTTGACCGTAAGCTGTTGATCGCTTGATCACAGTTTTGGAAGGGTGCTGATGGAGTGCTCCCAGGAGAAGACAGCAACACATATATGCAGCAGCTGCCCCCCAGCATATATGTGTAATGCTGTAAATATGTTAAAGTGGACCTTGCATGGAAATGCAAAGTAGATTATTTTTCTACCCTGCCACTCCCCAAAAAATAAAAATAAATACATTTTGAAGAATAAGGGAAAAAAAAAATACTTTGGACCCTGACTTTCAGTTGCTTTCTTGTAGGTGACAGTGATGTTAATGTAGCTCACCCCCTTCTCCATGGAGAGCTGGGCACCCCAAATTGCAGCATCCAGCAAAAGCGCATTCACCTGAGATGTCGAGCACTCCTCTTTGCCAGGAGGCGGTGGTGAGGCATCTGTAGGAGGCATGTGGGTCTAAAGGCCTGTACACACGGTCAGAAAATCTGAAGTAAAATTATCCGATTTAAATCTGCAGCTTTTATTATCATTTTTTTTTCTGATTGTTAGTATGCTGCTTTTGACAGCCGATTTATGAATTTTCAGCAGACAAAAACTGGATGTACAGGCTCCAAAATGTTTGTCTGATGTGACCACAACGTCCTATTTATTTATTTATTTTCATTAGTATGGTTTTCTGCCAAAAAAAATCTGAAGAGCAAGACTAGACATACTCAGAAATGAAACGCATACAAAACAATTCAACACCTTACGTCACTTCTGATGGTTCCCTCTTCACTTTCAATTTGAGAAAAGCATCCAACAAAAAACTGACAAATTTGTCCAATAATCTAACCGTGTGTACAAGGCTTTAGGTATTTTTCCCTTATTTCTTCTTCTCATTTTTATTTTTATTTTTTTTTATTTTTTTTAGGATGAATGCATACAAAGTCTGCTTTAAGTTCTGAGTTTTCTCTGACTCTCCTGAATTGCAAACGTGTTTTGAGTCAGTTGTTTGTTTTTCCTGAAGTTGATGTGTTTATGCAGAAATAATGGGCGAGCATAAAGATTTGTGTGACTTTGACAAGAGTCAAATTGTAATGAATACACGGCTTAGTCAGAGCATCTCCAAAACTGCAACTCTGTGATGCAAAACGTGGTCCAAGGAAGGAAAAAAGCCCACTCGCGACAGGGTCATGGGCGGCCAAGGCTCATTGAGGTCACGTGACCTTAAGAAAATCGGCCAAAACGTGACTTAAAAAGGTCACGTGACCTTAAGAAAATCGGCCCCGCTAGCGCCTGAAAAGTGCAGCTAAAAGGCTGCTAAAGCACTGCAACAATGACCAGCGCTTTAGGGGTCAAAAAGAGCTACTGTAGCTCAAATTGCTGAAGAAGTTAATGTTGGTTCCAATAAAAAAAGTTTTAGAACACAGTGCATCACAACTTGTAGTGTATGGGGCTTGCATTGTCCTAACTTGACAGAAGTACAGTTGGTAGACTGAACCTATTTATGTAGCGTTTGAAGATGTTTATTGGGGGTAGCAAGAAAATCCTGATTGCAGATTAGCTGGCAAGTAATCGACAGTCGATGATGGAGGTAAGCAAGGTTAGTGTTGATGGAAGTTTAGTGAAGTGAGACACAGCATTCTTAAGAGATTCCAAAGTTTAATTTCTGTTAAAAATTAATGATTCTGCTATAGGCATGTTTCTAAGCTTTTGGCCTTAAAATGTTTTAAATCTCAGTTATAGAAAACTGCTTTCCTCCAACTACTAGGTCTGAATAGTCAGGCAGGTTTTTTCATGTACGATGGTTGTTGCATCATGACCCCCCTGGATGTCTGTCCTATGCTGCAAAGATGAAAAGCCACAGAGCACTCTGAGGTGATTTCAAAAGGAGTCACAACATTCTTGTACAAGTTTGGGGAAAAAATATTTTAGGCAAGTCCTTTATGCCTGTATTTAAACCTAAGCAGAGGGATTTTTAGGTGTGTACAGGGGTTTTAGAAATGTATTGGAATGCGTTTTTTTATATGTGTATTCAAGTTTCAGGCATTTTTAGGCATTTGGCTAATGGAATACACTAGCAGAGGATATCAGTTCTTACAAGCTGAAAAACTGCATGGAAATGCTCAATGTTTTGCATTTTCAGGAATTTCCTTTCATGTCTAGGGGACAAAAACACCCAATTCTGCCTCAAGTAGCTTTTGGAGTGTCCTGGCGTTGAGCTGAAGGCTCTTGAGCGCTCATGTGTGAACAGCCACCTTTTGATATACATGGGATTTTAGATGCTGAGTGTTTTGGAGCTCTGAGCTTGAAAACACTCAGGTGTGAATGCGGCCTAATAGTCTGTAATACTGGCAAGCAGAAAAATCAGGTAGAATTTAGGAGAACCAATGGGGTGATGATGATGATGATGGAAGAGATATTTTAACAACTTTAAATATTTTAGCATGAGTGGTATGAGAGTTTCCTGCTTGGAATTTCACTACTAAATGTTAACTTTCTTCTGAGGTGATATGTAAAGTATGCCCTACAAAGATTTATTTGTTCATTGTTCTTTACACATTGAGGGCATTTCTTCATTATCCTTACAAGTTAAGATGTTGCAATGACAACTGCAGCCTTTAGACTTCACAAAGACAAATGTCAGGCAGGCTGCTGCGTGTCTGAGATTTTGTATACCCGTATAGTTAAAGAGTAACTCCACTTTTGTTGAGAAAAAAAAACATTCCCCTCTGGGTGGTCTGTACATTGCAAGGACTATAACAAACTTTGTTGCAGATCCCTACCTTTTTGTTATTCTGAAGAAATCCATGCATTGGGCCTCTGTACTGAGTGGGTCTAATGGGAGTGGTTTCATAATTAACTAACTGTCAGGTGTGCAAGCTTCGGGGCACTAATTAGTAAATCTGCTGGGCCTGCATCCCTTTTAGATGTGTTCCTATTGAAAGAATCTCTCCAAAAATGACATTTTTGTTGCAGGGTATGCCTGAAATCTGACTTGTATCTCAGGCAGACTTCTGGGAAAATTGGTGAGCCAATCACACAAGCAGAAAATTGTTTCTTGGGAGTGGTCAGTATACATTCTGTGTACAGAACAACTCCAGGTAGCCATATTAAAATGCGTTCTCAGAAAATTACAGTGGCTTCAGATTGAAAAGGAAAGGTCATTTTTAATAACATTCAATTACAATATGATTAGTGTCACAATTATATGTGCTATATTATTTTTTCTTTGTAATTTTTTTTTTATTTCCCCATGAAAGTGGAGTTGCCCTTTTCATTTTCTCTCAGTCCTGTCATTGGGATGTGTGTCCCATAGAGCAGGAAGTGAAGGGACATCTCCCAATCAGCGATGCACACATCAAAGTAAACTATCTTTTTTAGTACAGTCGAGAAGTTGCCAAGTGTCACATAACAGTAAGTAAGGATAAAAAAAAGCTGGAGTTGGGCTTTTTAAACGAACTTGAAGTGGGAAATATCTCTTCCAGTGCTGTATACAGCAGGCACCTCTCAAGTACTTTTTTTATTTATTTTTTTTTAGTTCTCCTGTGGATCACAAGAGTGCAGTTCGTTGTGCATTTCTGTGACCTGTTAACCAGCAGTGGGCTGAAGTCAAAGAGGCGATTCAGGCTAGGGAAAGATCATGACTATATGGTCGGGATCCACCCAGGAGCCTGGGCTGGCACCTGGCTCAGCCTCTCAGCGAGCCACTGAGAGCCTGAGCCAGCCACTCCCGCCCCCTCCACAGCCTAGCACTGCAGTAACCAGCTCTCTGCTTATGGAGCACTGAGAACCAAGCCATCAGTCGTGTTTGATCGCTCAGTTCTCAGTCTTAGAGCCGATGGGGGTCAGATACAGCATCTGAATGATGCTGCATCCACCTAGGTAAACCTGATTTCTACAAAAAAAAGCAACTAAACTTTTCTCTTAAATTGGTTCAACTTCGACACATGAAGTTTTTTACATGTTTCATACCTGAAGGATCCCTGTAATATTCATTGCTACTGCAGTGATCCTCACTGTCTACAAAGTTCTGTGCCAAGCGGATGCCCTGCTGCATAGTAATCATGGGGTCACCCGCTTATCACGGGCTCCATTCATAGAAGGCGTTGCATTTTTTCAGTGAATGGAAAACATTCTCTGTTTGAACAAGATAGAGATAGATGTATATAAAAAAAAATTGGAAAATGTATTAATACAAAACTTTTTTGACATCATAAAAAGATTACCACAAGGGAAACCCAGACAAAAACGCACACGTACATTAATCATAGTAAAATGGTATCACAAGCGGTATAGCCCCACTATACATAAGGAGTACCATCCATACAATTTACAGATGATGGTGAGTAGTGGGTATATCCAATGCATTTCGACATATGCATGATTTGTATTCTTCTTCAGGGACTGATACCTCTTCTGAAAATACACAGTAAAGTATAAATACATTTTGAAATCCAAATCCATGAATATTATATGAAACATGAAAAATGCTTTCAAATGATCAAACTTGCATATCAATTAAATTATTGGAGAGGGCGTTCCCTCAACACTGATGACCATCTTAAAGTCTGCATGAAATACACCTTTCATCACATAAGGGGGCCACTGGACTAATCCCATAAGGGCACCAAAAAGAACAGGGAGGAGACCTAAATTTTCCAGCTGTAAAAACGGAGAAAGGATATATTTGTAACAATATGCTCAATTCAGAATTTCGAAATATGTATGTGTGCCTCCTAAGGATTCCCCCAAGCCGCAAGGGAACAGAAAATCCTCAGCAGGGAAGCACCCAATCCACAAGGGAAGGGCACCCTATACAAGGTGTCACCACATTCCTAAAGAGGGAGCCCCCTGAATATGGGGCAATAAAAGAAATGAAAATGCATGTAAAACAAACACTTACTGAAAAGTTGTCATATATGTCAGGCCACAAGGGCTTAACTAAATGGCTCCAAAGGTTCAGTCCAGATACATTTAATAGGGTAAAATGACCCCCCCCATAGGTAGAACATGATTACACTGCAGTGTCCTCCAATGCAATGGTGAGGAGGAGAATGGCGCCAATGTGATCCCCAGCATCTTCCTTTTATTCCACCATGTGGGCCGTCAAACAAGCCGCTCAGGACGTGGCAGGGACGACGCCACACATGATGCGGCGGTAGTGACGTCATACTTAATGCTCCGGGCAATGACCCCAGACACAGAATGACGTGGTGATGTCATGCGTAACGCGGCAAAGAACAGTGGATAATGCGAATGATGACGCCATCCACAGGGGAGAAAGCAGGTGACAACATGCTTAACGCATGATGGTAACCACAGCTCGCCGGCTACACAAAGGGAGAAGGTTGCATGAGAAACACATCCTCAGCAACATAAAAGCTGTTCTCCATCCAAATTCGGACATACACATGCGAGGATAAGAGAAACGGCTACAGGAAGACTAAAACCACAGACACAAAAACATCCCCCCAATGGATGAAGGAGCACAAAGGCAATACCCTCAAAAAACTGGGGGGGGAAAGAAAAAAGCCCAAAATGTTATGAAACCTAAGGGCTTGGGTGTGCCGGGTATGTGATGAAGGCTTTTGCAGGCAAAGATGCACATCCTGGTGGAGAAAAATCTGCCTTCATTACAAATGATTAAAAAACATAGAAAAATAATGATTACAACCAATATAAATGTCCGAGAAGCTTTGTAAATGTTGATCGGCTAATATTGTAACAATGAAACCCCCAATAGATATGTCCTATTTGAATTAAAGTGGCCTTAAGAATAGACAAATACCTCAGGTAGGGAAGCATAGCAGACCAACCCGTCCAAAAGACAGACATCAGCCAGCAATATATATCTCGGCAAACATGAAAAGCAAGATAGTTTCATCAAGAGACACCATTAATGATTCAAAACAAGTCTTATATAGGATGGAGCCTGGAGCAAGATTATCTTGCGCCAAGCCTCAATCATTTTTCCCTGAGCTAAATCCTAAGGTTCTGAAGCTCTCCGCTTCATTGAGGCCAGGGGGGGTAGTGGCATTCAGATAACTAATCCAGCGCATTTCGCGCTTGAGTAGAATCTTATTCCAATCCCCTCCCCTGATTGGAATATGTACTTGATCCAACACCGTGAAATTGACCTTGGGCATTCTGTATCCATGCCTCTTGGCCACATGTCTGTCAAGGGGAAGGTACAGATTGCCAATTTGCATACTAGGCATATGCTTGCTAACTCGTCCAAGTTCCTGTTGCTCTTGCCTACATAAAAGTCTCCACATTGACACTTTAAAAGATAGACCACACCCTGCGTCTTAGTTAGTAAAATGTTTAACACGGAAACATTCCCCGTTTGGTAAGGTGAAAAAAAGTCCTCTTGCCAATGACCTCAAAAAAAGAGCAGGCCCCACAAGGGAAAGTACCCCATATCTTACAAGAATCCTTTCTCAAATTTCCTCTGTATTCACTTTGTGGAAGCATCTCCCCAATGGATCCTGCCTTCCTAAAGGTATTTGCAGATAAGGAGTAACTAAACCTTTTGAAGTGTTGGATCCTCAGTGAGAATCGACCAATGTTTGGAAAGAACTTTTTTTACCATTTCATGTTCGTTCATAATATCGCATTATAATCCTGGTTACATCATCTTTTTTTTGGCCTTAAAAATTGGATCCTATCTTTAGCCTTCACTCTATTCAAAGCCTTTTTGAGGGAAGATTTAGTGTAACCCCTGGCTAATAGTCTTTTGCTCAACTCATCAGCCTCCTGTTGAAAAGCTTCAAGAGTAGTGCAATTGCATTTTAAGTGTAAGACTTGACTGAAGGGTATGGACTTTTTTAGTGGTTCAGGATGGAAGCTGTCTGCGTGCAATAAGGTGTTGCTGGCAGGCTCCTTTCTGAACAATCTACTAATTAGATATTAGGATACTAATATTCAAGAAATCGATTTTATGATCGTAAACCTTTGTAAAAAAAATAGATTAAAATCATTGCGATTCATTTGATTCAAACATATTTTTAAAATGTCTTCAGGGCATCCCACACAGGAAAAATGTCGTCTATGTATCTTTGCCACATGACGATATGTCGTGTGTAGGTGGTCAATTAGTCATTCAATAAAAAAGCCTTTTCACACTACCCCAGGTACAGGTTGGCGTAAGAGGTAGTGGGAACCCTTATACATAAACACATTTTGTCTCAAAATGAAATCCAGCATTTGGAATATGAATTTATTAAATTTCCTCTCATGTGTTGCTCTTTGCTGTAATATCCGACCCACGGCTGCAACTCCTAGATCATGGGAGATGCTCTTATATAAAGATTCAACATCTATTGTAACTAGAATTGCCGAATTTGAAATGCTATGTTTTCCAGAATTTGCAATAAATGAATTGTGTCTTTAGTATAAGATGCCAATTCCATGACATGTCTCAAGTGTTGGTCAATGACTTGGCTAATCTCCTCAGAGATGCAACCATTGCCAGAGATAATGGGTCTCCCAGGGGGATTTTTCATGTCCTTGTGCACTTTCGGAAGTGCATACATGGTAGGTGTGCGAGGGTGTCTAGTGCAAATAAATTCCCACATTTCACTTGTAGCAACACCTAAACCATGTGCCTCATCAATCAACGAATAAAACGCTTGATTGAATTTATCAACCAAGGAAGACAAAATTTTACGGTAGCATTTTCGATTGTTGAGGATCTTAAGGCACATATTTTCATACATTACATTATCCATCAACACAATATTGCCGCCTTTATCAGACCCCTTAATTGTTATTTCTAGTGCCATTTGTTGTTCAGGGCTAAGATTTCTAATTGTCGTGTCATTTTTGATTACTTCTATCTCTTTAGTCGTTTTGCTTGACAAAAAGTGCTAAGGCCGGGTTCTGATTCAAGGGAGGAAATTTGTGTGATTTTCCTCTTGAATTTATTCCGCACAGTGTCCCGTTTTTCATCTTCATTGTCCTCACTGTCCAAGTCCTCTTTCCAGATATTGTTGGACAGCTAGTTTTCCTGCAGTAGCAGATTAAGGTTTCTTAGGGCCCTAAAATCCGCGGCTGTAAGATTAGGAGCAATTGCATCCTCCTGCACAGGCCGTCTATTGTAAAGGCTTTTAAATAATACTCTCCTCAGGTACTTTCCTTGGGACTGTCTTTTTGTCCCAATAAATGTTTGGACAATTTTGAAACAGTATAAGATATACATCTGTTTGCCAGAAAACTGGCTGCCAAACAAACTGCTGAGGACAGCAGCGCTCTTACTAATGCAAGTGCGCCATGGCGAACCAAGGCGAAATGGTGCACCGTTGTGCACCATCCTACAGGTGAACAGCCAGACACAAGCAAAAAGGTACGCTTTGCAAACACCCACAGCTAGCCCAAAACTCCCCCGCATGGTCACTGCACACAGGTGTCCAGCCTCTAGCTAGCTTGACTGATTGTTGCAATCGCTGAGACACCCCACAATAAGTAATTAAAGGGGTTTCACTTACCTGTTCAGGCGCAGGAAAGCTTAGAACCTAAGAGCCCAATCTTCACCCATCATGGGTCCCTATCACTTGAGGACCTTCAAGGACTGGGTACCCTTTTCATGTTCAAGGTTCCCTCCCTTGGACCTGTACAGCACCCTGCATGAATGCCTTGGTGCTGTGGTGTCCAGGATTCCACTTTGCAGGGTCCATCGCCCAAAGGTCGCATTACAGGCAAAACCTTGCAGGCTCTTGAGTCTTCTTTGTAAGGCTCGGGTACCATGTATCTAAGCATATATAGAGCTTGTGTCAAATGGATCCAATTGGTCAATCCCTTGATTCATTTTAGAACAGTTTGTGGGGACTAGAGACCTGGAGCTCAGAGAGAGCGCAAACAACCGCGCCCATCCACCTTACAGACACTGGTAAAAAACTGAAGTACTTCCTGTATGGGAGGGGTTATATAGGGGATCACTTCCTGTCTAAAGACATTTGCTCTACCAGTGTCCATTCACCTGGAGATGAAGTAAAACCAAGTAGGTAATAAATATTAGCCTAACTCTGTGTCCCACGATGTATGAAAAAAGTTTATTTTTAGCGATGAACAAAATGACAAGTAACAGAAGAGAAATCCAAATCAAATCAATATTGGGTGTGACCAGCCTTTACCTTCAAAACCGCATGGGAATTTTGCACACAGTTTTTGATAGAACTCTGCAGATAGGTTGTTCCAATCATCTTGGAGAACAAATCGCAGATCTTCTGTGGATATAGGCTGCCTCAAATCCTTCTGTCTCTTCATCTAGTCCCAGACAGACTCAGTGATGTTGAAATTGGGGCCAAACCATCACTTTCAGGACTCCTTGTTCTTCTTTACTTTGAAGATCGTTCTTAATGACATTGGATGTATGTTTGGGGTCACTCTCCTACTGCAGAGTACATTTGGGACCAACCACACACCTCCCTGATGGTATGGCATGAATTTTAAGTATCTACCTGTATTTCTCAGGGGGAAAGTGATAGATTTTTAATCCATCACTTCCCTCCTGTCAGAACAGCGCTCTGCCTTGTTTACATAGGCGGACATCCATCACCTGGCACCCGCAGATCGGCTTCTGCTGTGAGCAATCCTAGATGCTGTTTTTTTTAAGTCCAGAGTGGTCACACCAAATATTGATTTGAGTTAAATTTTCTTCTGTTTTCTCCCTTTGCATTTTTTTTATTTTTTAAATCTTTATTTAAAGAATGTGGTTTGTACAGAGTGACAAATTGACACACATCAACCTACAACAATCGGAGATGGACAATGTAAAAAACTCTTTGGAGAAGTCCACTTAGAACAGTGAGAAAACATGTATGGTTTCATACCATAGTTCTATTGGGTCAGGAGTCTGGGTCTAAGGACTCCCCAGTATTTGAAGCTTGTAACAGTAGAGGGAACTCCCAACCTTTTTTGTATTTTTTTTAAATTGATAAAAATAAACTGTTAGAGTTTTTGAAAGCATTTTTGCTTTACTGCATTTCTTTACATCTGCCTAAAACGTTGCACAGTACATCAGGCGGGAAGTGTTTTTTAAGAAGTGAATACAGGAAAATTCATTAAGTAATCAGTTTTTTGTTTCTAATCAAATTTAAACAGAGTGTGTGTGTGTGTATGTGTATATATGTGTGTGTGTGTATATATATATTTACATAAATAAATAAATTTACAGAAGCTTTTTATTAGTCTTCCTTTTTTCCAGTAACACTATTGTTACCTGATATGTGTTGTGTTCAGTATCTTTTGGCGTGGTGCTGGAGGTGTAATTTATGTGTGGCAGATTAGATAGGCTAACTAAACTAATTTCTTATTTAATTGCAGTTTATGATGTTGAGTATTTTTGTGATGATATAGATGACATTATTTGCATGCAGACAATAAATGATGTGATACCACATCTGCTGATTTTATACTGCATATAACATTGTGAAATGGCAATTGACTTCCTTTTTAAAAAGTGCATCTTCAAGAAAATAATTTTACTAGAAGCTTTCTATTGTTGCCAGAGACTAATGCCCCGTACACACGGTCCGATTATCGTACGAAAAAAGTCGCTTTCGGACAGATCGTTCGATAATCTGATCGTTAGTACGCAGCTTTCGACAGCCGATCACGATAGTCCTTCCAACCAAATCCGAAGGGACAAACAGGAAAACTTTGGTTGGACGACAGCCCATCGTACGACAATCGTGTAATCAGTACAGTATTCGTCCGCTAAAAGTCGTTCGACAAGCACCACGCATGATCGGAAACACGAAAATAACCCAGAACCCGGACATCATTTCCGATACGTAGCTACGCACGCCGAAAGTTTTTTTCGGAATCGTACAACGGAAATCGTAACTACATTAAGCACTTTTTGCACTGTTGTATTCGATATTGGTGTTTTAAACAACAGAAATCGTACGATCTGTCGTACGATAATCGGACCGTGTGTACGGGGCATTAGTTTGTGAAATCTCCCCTTACTGCCTTATTCTGCTAATATTGTCAAAGGACTGGGGAAATGAAAAATCTACATCAGCGACATCAACTACAATGAAAAATTTAAGAGGGGGGGGGGGGGGGTGTTGGACCTCTACAGAGAGCAATGGTCCTTCTCGGCATCAAGCTGGCAGGGGATTGTGTTTTTTTTTTTTTTTTTTTTTTTATTTACCCCCTTTATACTTACCCAACCCCTTATTTGATCCAGAGATTCGCACATGCCTGCAGCTCTTCTCTCCCCTCACTTCCTAGTCTCACTAGCTTCACAGCTTGGCTCCCTCTGCTGTCAGTCCAAGCCAGTGACGAGGTAGCTGGGAGCAGGGCCGAGTCCCCCTGGCTGTGTCAGTAGATGCAGATTGGGAAGCTCAGGAGTGAGCCTGCATGAGTGCTCCATAAGAGGCTTTCTATGGGGCACTTGGTGGAGGGGAGTAGCCAGGAGCACTGCCTAGGGACCCAATAAGAGGAGTTTCGGGGGCCGCTCTGTGCAATTCCATTGCACAGAGCAAGGAAGTTTAAACCTGTTTGTTGTTTAATCTACATTTACAACCACTTTAAAAAAATATTTAAAGTGTCCCTAAACCCACATTATAAAAATAACTATTAATAAATGGTGTATTACATGCTGTTCATGCTCACTCACTATGATCTTTTTTCTGCAAAAAACATGTTTGATCATGCTGCTCTCTATCGCCCCCTTCTGTCCAAGTCCCCAATTCAGCTAGGGATTTTGCAGAGCAGTGTTGGCAGCTACTGCACATGCTCAGTCTTCAGTGAGTTTCTATGCTGAGCATTTCCTCCCCATCACATCTGAGCAGCCCATGTGACTAAAGAGCAGGGCCGATCCTAGAGTCACAGGTGCCTGGGTGCAGAAATATTTCTGGTGCCCCCACATGGGCATGGTCATCTTACTAACTCCTCCCCTTTACTAATGTTTCTATGGCAACAACTCCACCTCTCCATCTGTAAGCCCCACCACTTTGTTTTATGGTTTTCACAGTGGCACAGTTTATTTGTTTTCACAGTGGCTGCATTTGATTGGCACAGTGGCTGCGTTTAATGGCACAGTGGCTGCGTTTGATGGGCACAGTGGCTGTTTGAAGGGCACAGTGGCTGTGTTTGATGGGCACAGCACAGACTTACTTCCAAGTTTTTTGACCGGCCTGGACGCTGGTGCAGTGCAGGGACAAGAGTCAGTCACTGTGACTCACAGCAAGGCAGGCAGCCTCTGCGCCGCAGCTGAGCAGCACTGCTCTCTCCAGAAGGAGTACTTCAGACCAGGCACGCACGAGTCCGCTCCCTCTTAGCCACGCTGTCTGAAGATGGCAGAGGTGGGTGGAGCTTGTTTTCTAGCTGCAGGGGCGGCACACAAAGAATTCTGGGGTGGCCGCGGCGCGCTCTGAATGCTGGGGCAGTTGCAGCGTCCCTGACTGACGTTGCTGGTTGCTAGCTAGACGGGCGGCCGGCGATTCTAGCAAGTGAAGTGAGCAACTAGTGAGCAGTCCGCGTCGGCGCCCCTCTTCTGCACACAAATTACAGAGACAGCCCACTCCCTCCCTCCTCCATGCCCACTAACCAGCTAAACGCATTGGGGGCGGGATATTACATGTAGATTGATGGAGGATTCATCTCTCTGTTCAAAGACTGGAAGGGTGTGGTACTGCCTGTGACTAGCAAAAATCCACCCACACCATGTTATTGCCAAAAAATAATAAAGATTTGATTTAAAATATATATTTGTATGCCAAATTAAAATTACAGTGCCTTAGACCATATACATAGTGGGCCGGCAGGGACACACTAGAGGCTAGGACTTTTCAAGGAAGGTTCCCCCACCCTACCGTGTGATTGGCTAAGCTCTACTTGCGAGCTCCCAAGTGGGGGACACTACCTTTCTTGGAGAATATTTCATCATAACTAGAGGCATATCTAAAATTTTGTGATCAACAAGTCCTGTTCTGCGTTTTGTTTAAGCAAACCATTGTTTTGGAGGAATGCTTTCTTGTGTTGTGGTCGCATAAGGTTATATTTTTGGGCATATATACCTTAGGAATATCTTTTACTTATTGTATGGGGCTCCTCCATATCTCCAGACATCTAGGATTGAAGCTTAATTTCACCCCCTTACGTTGTTTTCTGGTCCTTTTTGAATCAATACCTACGTCCTTGCTCTAATAGGTGGGTCTTTGTCAGCCCAGTTGTTTGTTGGGAGTTGGACGCCATTTGCCATCTGGCTCTACTGGGTCCCTTTTTGTGGAGGCCCTCCTGCCCCCTGTCCTAGAAATTGGTCCCGCCCAGTGTCTGTTATTTTGCAGTCAATCAGCAAAAACCCAATCTGTCTTGAGGTAACATTTTGTTTAATGTGTCGACAAGCAGGCATGGAGGAATTGTATTTCTGAATTTCTGATCATTTTCAATATCTTTCTTGAAAATCATTGAACCTTATATACCTATAAGATTGGATCCATGCCTTCATGTCTGTATTTGGGTATCTGTTGATCTACTGTTGAGTAGTGTTGCAATGATTTTACTATTATGTGTGGCTTTAACATTTTTGTAATAAAGTTGATTTTGTTTATATAAGCACTTCCTCATGTTGTGCCCACAAAGTCTGATATTTTTTTTTATAGAAAGTTTACTTTCTCAGTCCTTTTTTTTTTTTTTTTTTTTTTGACCATATACAGAAATAGAAGGGAAAATGTAAATTAAACAGGGTGGGTTTAGTAACACTTAAACATTTATTTTTTTAACCAATTGCCTTCACTAATGTGCGCTGATGAGGCTGCACTGATAGGTTGCACTGATGAGGCGACAATGGTGGGCACTGATTGGCAGCACTGGTGGCCACTGTTGGGACTGTGCTGATTATCAGGATAATCGGCCCCGATTATCAGTGTAGATGTCCCTTTTTAAGGCCCCTTTCACACATGCGGACCGTTCAGATCCGCCTGTTTTCTCAGGTGGATCTGAACGGTTGCTCCATACAGCTCTATGGAGCGTCGGATGTCAGCGGTGACATGTCCGCTGACATGCGAGCCGCAAAATCCAGACGGATGGATGTCCTATTTTCCATCCGGCTGGCGGATCGGATGAAAACGGACAGGCGGTCTGTTATCATCCTATTCCCCCCCCCATAGGGGGGATCGGACTCTGACAGAGTGCAGTGCAGAGACGGACTTGTCACCCACCGGCTCAGCTGGGATCACCGGAGCGATCCCCGCTGAGCAAGTGGAGTAGTGAAAACGGACAGCCCCGTGTTAAAGGGGCCTAACACAAGCCAGTTATCGGCTCTCCTCACACTGTCAGAGTGAGGAAAGGAAAGCTGATAACTGGCTTGTGTTTGCAACGTGATCAGCTGTCATTGGACACAGCTGATCACGTGGTAAAAGGCTACTATGATTGGCCCTTTTACCCTGATCTGTTAGCTGTGTCCTGAGGATGCAGCGATCACACAGCGCGCTGCACGGTCATTGGAGGCGGTCCATGGACATCCTCCCAGCAAAGTAAGCTTGCACTGTAGTCCTCTTTTGCCTATAGTGTGGGTGGGAACAGGATAAGTGGAAGTAAACCCTCCAGTTGTTTTCAGCCATGAAAGCGGCCAAAGTTGGCCTCTGTTTAATCCTTAAAGCGGAACTTCAGTTATTTTTTTTCATCTTACCATCTATTCAATCTTCTGCCCTTGTTTTAACTTTGGATAGTAAAACTTTTTTTTTTTTCTGCCAAGAAATACCTTCTACAGCCCACTTCCTGTTTCTTGTCTCATGCACATCTTGTTAGAGTTTGCCAGGAAGGGAGTAGGAATGAGTGATAAGAGGGCCAATGAGAGCTGCAGAGCTGGATGTGTGTGTCTGTGTAAATCTGGGAAGTGAATAGGCAGCAGCTTCAGCTGCACACAGTTAAAATAAATAGTTGCAGACAGACTCGGTGGAGGGAGATTTCTGCAACATATTTGGTAAGTACAGAATCACAGTATATATAAAATAATATGCAAAGTGGTTGGAGGAAAGCTTCAGAATGGCAAAAAAAAATGTATTACAAATTATGTGCACAGACTGCAGTTCCTCTAACTGCCATGATGTGATTATCCAATGGCTGGGGTCATAACTGGTTTGACAGTTTGGTTGAGACCACAACCATTGTGGCAGTTACATTTGTGCAACCGTTGTGTGTTTTTTTTTTTTTTTTTTTTTTTTTAACGGATAAATCGATGTGTTTCCTTCTGCTTTTAACCACTTTCAGACTGGACCATTTTGCTGGCTGAAGACCAGACCACCTTTAGCAATTCGGCACTGTGTCGCTTTAACTGACAATTGCACGGACATGCGACGTGGCTCCCAAACAAAATTTACGTACTTTTTTCCCACAAATAGAGCTTTCTTTTGGTGGTATTTGATCACCCCTGTGGTTTTTTTTATTTTTTGCGCTATAAACAAAGAGTGACAATTTTGAAAAAAACGCATTATTTTTAACTTTTTTTCTATAATAAACATCCCCCAAAAATATTTAAAAAAAACTTTTTTTTCCCTCAGTTTAGGCCAATATGTATTCTACATATTTTTGGTAAAAAAAAAAAAAAAAAAAAAATCACAATAAGCGATTGATTGGTTTGCGCAAAAGTTATAGCGTTTACAAAATAGGGGATAGTTTTATGGCATTTTTATTAAATAATTTTTTTTTTTACTAGTAATGGCGGTGATCTGCGATTTTTTTATTGTGACTGCGACATTATGGCGACACATCGGACATTTGACACATTTTTGGGACCATTGTTGTTTATACAGCAATCAATGCTATGTAAATGCATTGATTCCTGTGTAAAGGACACTGGCAGTGAAGGGGTTAACCAGGGGTGGCAGTGTAAGGGTTAAGTGTTCCTAGGGGCGTGTTACTAACTGGGGGGGGCGTGGCTGTGTGTTAATGAACACTGATCTCTGCTCCAATCATAGGGAGCAGAGATCAGTGTTACTTGTTGCTCAGCAGAACAGAGAGATGATGTTTACTTCCGCATCTCCCCGGTCAGCCTTCCTGTAAAACGATTGCGGGTATCCCCGCAGCGATAGAGTCCGCGGGACCCGCGACCGGACTCACGGTGGTCCTGACCGGCATGGGCCCACGCCGGTGGCGGCGCGCACACGATGGCATAGCGGCATTATTAAAGAGACGTACCTGTACGCCCTTATGCTTGTCCGTGTCATTTTGCCGACGTACATCGGCAGGAACCGGTTAACCACCTAAGCCCGGACCATTTGGCTGGCCAAAGATCCAGAGCGTTTTTTTGCGATTCAGCACTGCGTCGCTTTAACTGACAATTGCGCGGTCATGCAACGTGGCTCCCAAACAAAATTGACGTCCGTTTTTTCCCCACAAATAAAGCTTTCTTTTGGTGGTATTTGCTCACCTCTGCGGTTTTTTATTTTTTGCGCTATGAAGAAGAAAAATTGCGAAAATTTGAAGAAAAAAACGCATTATTTTTTTACTTTTTTTTCTATATTAAATATCCCCAAAAAATATATAAAAAAAAATTTTTTTTCCCTCAGTTTAGGCCGATATGTATTCTTCTACAAATTTTTTGTAAAAAAAATCGCAATAAACGTTTATTGATTGGTTAGCGCAAAAGTTATAGCGTTTACAAAATGGGGGATAGTTTTATAGTATTTTTATTACATTTTTTTTTTTATTAGTAATGGCGGCAATCAACGATTTTTAACATGACTGCAACATTATGGCGATCAGATCGGACACTTTTGGCGTGATTTTGGGACCATTCACATTTTATGCAGCGATCGGTGCAATTAAAAATGCATTGATTACTGTGTAAATGTGACTGGCAGTGAAAGGGGTTAATCACTAGGTGGCGCTGTAGGGATTAAGTGTGTCCTAGGGAGTGATTCTAACTGTGGGGGGGAGGGGCTATGTGTGACACTACACTGATCCGCGCTCCCGATTACAGGGAGCTGTGATCAGTGACACTGTCATTAGGCAGAACGAGGGAGATGCCTGTTTACATCAGCATTTCCCTGTTCTTCCTCTCCGTGAGACGATCGCGGGTATCCCCGCGAAACATAGAGTCCGCGGGACCCGCGATCACGGACAAGAAGCTACCGGCACGTGTGCCTGCAAGCCGCCTCTTAAAGGGCAATGTACAGGTACGTTAATCTGCCTGTACGGGCCCTTCTGCCGCAGTATATCTGTGTGAGGCGGACAGGAAGCAGTTAAGGGGTAAGAACAGGCAGTGAGAAGGCAGTACAAGCTTCTTCAGTGCTTGTGCATTGCTGTCTGAAGAGCTATCTTAATGCTGGCTATGGTTCATGTTCTACGTTTATCTAGGGTGTCGCATTCCCCAACTCTAAACCTTCACCTCCTTTACTGGAGTGGCAAGGTTCCTCTCCCCACAGTATCCTGATTTATTTATTTTTATGTATATCTAAATTATCCAACACGAAAAAAAAAGGTTTTTAGAGTAGAGATGGATTAGAACCCCTGTCAGTTTTTATTGCTCTGTGCCCAGTTAGGGAGTTGCATCCTCTCTATATTTGTCCTGTGATTTTTGGGTTGGCCCCAGAAAAGTAACGGAGGGGAAATCTTCCAATGGGGACACTAGTTCTGGGGGACTCCCAAATAATTTCCTTAATTTGCAGGGATTTCCTCTGACTTCCTGTTTGGCTATAGGACAGGAAGGGAAATCTCCGCAATGAGGCACTGATGGCAAAAAAAAAACCCCCAGCTGGGTGTATGTTATATAACCCTTCTTACTCTATCCACAATCCCTATTATTATTATTGTACTTTCTATTTGTTGTGGCTCCTTCTATACAGCTCTGTGAATGGAAGACTTCTCAGGGGGGAGTGAGGGGCACAAGTGCTGTCAGCACAGTGTCAGTCCATTGATGTGTGGGTGAGGGATGGTGTGTGCGAGTTCCCCCAGTAATGTGTGTATGTATGTGGATGGATGGATCCAGTGCTTGGGCCGTGCTGTGTATTGGGTAGAGGTCGGATTGTAGGATGTTATTCGGGCTGTGATGCCGCTATCTGTCCCGTCCCTGGATGTGAGTATCCAGGAGGCCGCCCTTTCTCTAGTGACAGGGCTGATGACAGTCCCCCGGCTTCCCCGGCCGGTGACACTGAGGAGGGGGCGGGGCCGGGCAGACAAGTGTCACATAGTTGGTGGATGTGTAGCCAGCCTGTCAGGCTATTTATAGCCGCTCTGTATTGACTTAGTGGATGCTGTGTGATGTGTGTAACCGCTCGCCTGTGGGAGGTCCGGGGGCGGGGCCTGGGAGGACATAGCATGCTGCACGGGCAGCGATGGGCTGTAATCGCCGGGACGGGAAGCGGCTCGGTATGATAATAGAAGGGGGCGGTGATATGGTATAGTGTGAAGGGGGTGATGGGAGGAGTCTCTGGGTGGAAAGGGGCGGTGTTCGGTGGTCGGCAATGGGGGGATAATGGGCGGAGTCTCTGCATGCATGGGCGGTGTTGGGTGGCTGGGAGTGGAGAAGGTGGGCGGAGTCTGCATGTAGGGGCGGTGTTGAGTGGTAGGGAGTTGGAATGGTGGGCGGAGTCTGTTTATGGAGGGTCGGTATTGGGTGGTCGGGAGTGGGAAACATGGGCGGAGTCTGTTGATGTGGGGGCGGTGTTGGGTGGTCGGGTGTGATAGTTCTGGGGGGGAGGGGGCGGGTGTCGGTGGAAGATGGCGGCCAGGCGCGCTACTGTGCCCGGCACCTCCACTGTGCCCCCGGCCAGTCGGAGAGGACTGGTTGTCAGCCCTGTTGACTCGGATTGGTTTGTGTTTCCCCGGCAGGACTGTGACAAGATGTCCGGAAGCGGCATGATGAGGGACCCCCCGGCCGGGGCAAGTTCGGGGACGGTTACAGGAGAAGAATCCTCTGACAGCGAGGGGGAGCATGAGGGGCCCCAGAAACTCATCCGGAAAGTGTCCACCTCCGGACAGATCCGCACCAAGGTAAGGCACCGAGCACACCTACTGACAGCGAGCGGACACCTCCACCCCCCTCCCCCCATACATACAACTGGCACTCCGATCTGTCCGCTATGTGTCTGCACGTGTCAGCCCCGAATACAACACACACTATACATCACACCATCCTCTACTACTACTACTGCATATGACACACATACACACACACACACACACACACAACCCCATCCTCTACTACTGTACATGACACCATCCTCAACTACTACATATAACGCACACAAGACGCCATCCTCTACTACTACTACTACTACTACTACTACTACTTCTGTACATGACACACACACACACACACACACACACACTATACATGACATGACACCGTCATCTACTACTACTGTACACGAGACGCCATCCTCTACTACTATACATGGCTCTATCCTCTACTACTGTACATGACACTACTGCTACTATACATGACACTATCTACTACTACTATACGTGGCCCTATGCTCTACTACAGGGATATGCAATTAGCAGACCTCCAGCTGTTCCAAAACTACAAATCCCATCATGCCTCTGCCTATGGGTTTCATGCTTGTGGCTGTCAGTCTTGCTATGCCTCATGGGATATGTAGTTCTGCAACAGCTGGAGGTCCGCTAATTGCAGATCCCTGCTCTACTACTATACATGGCACTATCCTCTACTACTACTACTACTACTATTATACATGACACTACTCTCTACTACTACCACTACTATACATGACACTTCTCTCTACTACTACCACTACTACACACGACACCTTTCTTTACTACTACTTTTACTATACATGACATCACCCACTACTACTACTACTACTACTACTACTACTACTACTACTACTACTACTGTACATGACACTTACTACTACTATTTTTGATAGCAGCAAACAAATACTCTTGCGCACAAGTGTGTTGATCAGGTGATCTAGAGTTCGATATGGATAATGTCTCAGGCCTTGCTGCCCTCCAGGATAGGGATATCCTAGCAGTCAAACAAGAAAACAGAAATAGAAGGGCGCACCAGCCTTGTGCATTATCCTTTTTGATAAGTTTAATAAAATAGTGAATTAAAAACTACACAAATGTGTGATGGAAAACCACAATGTAAAAGTATTAATCCGTCTGGTATCAACAGTCTCCAGGTGATAAAGGAGAGTACACGAAAACCACTGCTGACTGACGCGTTTCAAAGGAATGCCTTCTTCCTCAGAGCCTCTACTACTACTATACATGACACTATCCTCTACTACTACTACTACTACTACTACTACTACTACTACATGGCACTACCCTCTACTATTACTACTGTACATGATACCATCCTCTACTACTATACATGACACTACTACTACTGTACATGTCACCATCTACTACTGTACATGAGCATACATGGCTCCTCAGTGCTGTGTGTTCATGTGTCAGGGAATGTCACAACCCTCTACATTGTCATAACAAGTGTGTGTGTGTGTGTTTGTTCCTGTCCTGTATGACCATCATGCGTGTGCACTGGCTGTAAGTACTCTACAAGTTGCAGAGTACACATGGGCCAAATATGTCCAGTATTGGCCGATTCAATGTGGTCAGTGTGTACAGTTGTCCTTCCAACAGAAGGTGGTCTAAGGACTGTCTTTTGTCAAAGGGACATGTTGGTAAACCAACATCCAATCAGCGCTGGCAGCCAATAGATGTGAGTGCTGATTGGTGTGTTCTGGTTGGGGGCAGGTGGCAGTCCTCCTATTGTAATTCTAATAGCACAGCGGGGGAGATGGCTGCCCTAGATAGTATGGCAACATCTCAGTTTATTTTTTTCATTCAGTCCGCTGGGTTGAATGAAAAAATAAACTTTACGTGTATACCCAGCTTAACCCCTGTTCACATTGACTGCACTTTGAAATCATGCAACTTTATCTGAAATCGCACAATTTCAAAGCCGCATGTCGGTGTGACTTTGAAGACAACTGTGCAGCTTCATGCACCAATGTCTATTCAAGTCGCACCTGAAATAGGGCTAAAGTAGTGCATATACTACTTTCTCAAATCGAGGCAGCACACAGTCTGTGTCGCACCGATTTGATCAGTGTGATTGCCGGCAAAAGGTTGCAACTTGTCATGCGATTTGACAGGCAAAATTGCATGACAAGTTTTTCCAATGTGAAAGGGCCAATGTGAACAGGGGCTAAAGGGTACATGCACAGCTCACTGATGTACAAACATTAGATATTCCTGCCATAAAAACAAAAGGACAGGCTGTATAGGATTATACAGGTACTTGCTGTATATAGCGCTGTCAATATACACAGCGCTTTATACATTTATATTGTACATTAACATCAGTCCCTGCCCTCAAGGAGCTTACAGCCTAAGGTCTCTAACTCAGTTATACATACACATAATAGGACTACTATAGACTGGAGCCAGTTAACGTACCATTATATTTTTGGAGTGTGGGAGGAAACCTGAGTACCCGGAGGAAACCCACGCAGGTACAGAGAGAACATGCAAATTGCAGGCAGGTAGTGTCGTGGTTGGGATTCAAGCCAATGACCCTAGTCCTACTAGGCAGAAGCACATGTGTGAAGACGGATACAAATTCTTCTAGCTTCATTAATTAAGGGAGCAGGGTGTACGCTATATTTGCACATACATGCATGTTTTGTATGTTTGGTGTTTTATTTTTTGGTTTGTTTACTGATCTATACACTGCACAATGTTAACCACCTGTGTGTGCAGGCCTATTAAGAACAATGAGCTGCATTTAGATCATTAAAAAAAAAAAAAAAAGCCTACGTGGTGGTTTTAGGCTTCCACGTTCAAGAGACCTTAAAGGGGTTGTAGCCTGTTCCAGTCACAGTCCCAGCATGCCCCCCTTCCCCAAAGCACCCACCCCCCCATGTTGAGGGCATGCGGTCTGGTACGGTTCAGGAGGGGGGGGCACTTGCTCGTCCCCACCCCCTTTCCTGACAGGCCGGGCTGCATGCTCGGATGAGGGTCTGGTATGGATTTTGGGGGGCCCCCGGCAGTTTTTTTGGCGTAGGGGGTTCCTCTTAAAATCCATACCTGACCTAAGGGCCTGGTATGCTCCTGGAGGGGGAAACCATGCAGTTTTTTTAATTTAAAATTTGGTGTGAAGTTCCCCCTCCAGAGCTGATTATTCTCTGATTGGCCAGGCCAAAGTCGCCTGGCCTGGGGCGACTTAAAGTCGTGTTGTAAGTAACCCCAAGTCGCGCTGTTATTCATACTCAAGTCGTGTCCAAGTTGCCTCCAAAAGTCGCACTGGAAATCGTGTTGCCCCTGTGTGAATCAGCTCTAAGGGGACAGCAAGTTTACACTGTTATACAAGCTGTACACTCACTACTTTACATTGTAGCAAAGTACAATTTCTTCAGTGTTACATGAAATGATAGAATAAAATGTGAGGGGTGTACTCGCATTTGTGAGATACTGTATGTGTATGGGTGTGTGCAGTAAAGGACTTCTCATTGTTTGCTGTATACATAATTAGCAATATATGTGTATATATAATATAATCTCTATATCGTGTTATCCTGTGTGTACATTGCCTGTTGGCGGAGGTTGTTATCCCAGGCAGCACATGGTGTGTACACACAGCTTGTCTGCCAGGTTTGTTTTCGCTGTCACTTGTAGTAGTATCACTACCTGATGCACATGTCCGAGGTAATCAGTGAAAAGTTGTGTACAGCTCCATGGTGAATGTGCAAAACTATTCACACTTTGTCTGCCATGTCCACTCTGACACATAAACCTCCATTCATCATCTATATACGGTGTTTGCCCCTTACAGCCACATGTCTTCACAATATGGAACAGGATTTTTCCATGTATTGAAGTTTGCTGATAATTCAGCATAAAGATATAATAGAGAGACCCTTCTGTGTGTTTCAGCAATGTGTAGAAATGGATAAAGTACAATTTTATTGGCAAATAACTTGTCTGTAAGCAACAGTGCTATTCCTGAATTTGTAGCTTTTTGTTTGTGTTTTTTCTTCTTGTTATGTGGTATTAGTCATCCCCAATCACCTCCTAGTGCTCTCCTTTTATATCACTTCCAGTTTTTCATGAGAGAGTAAGGGGCTGGAATGCAGTGGCGGCTTTTTTGGGGGGAGCTGCAAATAAGCTTTCCCCCATCATTCGCACAATCGACCCCCCCCCCCCCCCACGGGAGATGGATCGAAAGGCGGTGACCAGTCCAGCCTTGCCTAAGGAGGCTGCTCCTCGCCCCCGGCTGAACAGGTGGTGCTATTCCTTCCAGCCCAACAGGAAGTAGGTCCTGAGACCCGATTGGCCAGGGAGTCCAAAGATTGCCAGGCTAATCGGGTCTAATCGGGTCTCAGGACCTGCCTCTTGAGCCCACACTTTTTTTGAAGCCAATTAGAGCCTCAGGATCAAATCATGTGCTTAAAAAATAAAAAACCCATTGAAATCAATGCGTCCGGCACCCTGCATGTAAATTAGGGTCCGGGAGCCCCTGATGGAGCGGCCGCTACTGTCTGTCAGTTATTTTTGCGCCATCTCCATTTTGAGATTTCCCTCATTTCCTGTTGTAGTAAGAACTCATCGGGAGTCATTGGGACAGAAAGTGGGAGGAAATGTCTCAATCACAACTTGATGGCATTAAACCCACTTTACTTTTCTACAGAGAAAAGTACAGAAGTGTACAAATGTTGGTCAGCTTTTTATGGCCAGCTTATCTATGCAGCAGGTTTTCCCTTTTTCCTGTCCCATGGACAGAATGCGAGGCTGCACAGAAAAGTGAGACCTCCTCAATGGGACCGCAGATGGCAAAAAAAAGACTCGGAATCTAATTTTAATACAAAAAGTTATAGCTAGGGTTACACTACGTATAGTAAAGAAGCTCCCTGTCATCAAAGTGTTTGCAGGTTCATTGCTTCAGTGTGTTCTATAATTGAAACCTTGTTTACAAAGCACAGTGTACTGTCACTAAAGCAACTAAGTATTGTTTAAGGTAAAAAGGCAATTGGAACCATTACGTCTAATAAAAATGATGTCCTCCTTTTTAAAGGGCAAACTTAATTGTGAAAAAAGTGCAGCGCTAACTAAATATTAAACATCAAACGTTAAGTTAACATGTGGAAAAATTTAAAATGGGAATGAACATACATGATAACATATATTCAGTAAGAAATCTGATGCCTGTCGAGGCGAAACGCGTCGGGAGGTGTGAAGCTGATCCCTTTGTTACCGTTATGTTTGAAGCTCTTATCTTTTTTGGAATATGTAAATGTAACTCATATCTTTTTAATAAATATTCCTCACGGAATTACGCTATGTGCCCCTCTCTCCTTCTTCCTTATTCTCCTGGTTGGGCTCATTCACCCGTGTATCGTTAACCGCTTAAGGACCGCCTCCTGCACATTTACATCAGCAGAATGGCACGGCTGGGCAGATCAACGTACAGGTACGTTGCCCTTTATGAGCCCAGCCGTGGGTCGCGCGCAGCCGCGCGCTCTCGACCTGGTCCTGAGCTCCGTGACCGCAGGACCAGTGGACCCGATCGCCGCTGGTGTCCCGCGAACGGGTCACAGAGCTGAAGAACGGCGAGAGGTCTGTGTAAACAAACCTCTCCCCGTGCTTCCTACACTGCCTGTCACTGATCGGCTGTTCCCTGTCATCGGGAAAGCCGATCAGTGACGTCAGACGTAAAGCCACGCCCCCCTAGTGTAAAAAAAAAAACACACACTGACGTAACCCCTCCCTGCCCCCTAGTGGTTAACTCCTTCACTGCCATTGTCATTTACATAGGAATCCGTGCATTTAAATAGCACTGATTTCTGTATAAATGACAATGGTCCCAAAAATGTCCGATGTGTCCGCCATAATGTCACAGTCACAATAAAAATCGCTGATCGCCGCCATTACTAGTAAAAAAAAAAAATATTAATAAAAATGCTATAAAACTATCCCCTATTTTGTAAACGCTATAACTTTAACGCAAACCAATCAATAATCGCTAATTGTGATTTTCTTTACCAAAAATATGTAGAAGAATACGTATCGGCCTGCATTTTTTTCAATATTGTCGCTCTATTTTTGTTTATAGTGCAAAAAATAAAAACGCAGGGGCGATCAAATACCACCAAAAGAAAACTCTATTTGTGGGAAAAAAAGGACGCCAATTTTGTTTGGGAGCCACGTCGCACGACCGCACAATTGTCAGTTAAAGCGACGCAGTGCCGAATCGCAAAAAGGGGCCTGATCCTTTTGGCTGCAAATTGGTCCGGGGGTTTAGTGGTTAATCTGCTGCATCCAACATTTATGAGAACGATCGTCTGGAGGCCTTGTCCATTCAGTGAGCCTGAGTCCATTTGGTCATCCTTTAAAACCTGTTTGACTCACCAGGTGTACACCTGTGTGAGTCCACGCTTTCCGGTAATGGGCTGGTGCTTCTGGTGGTGGATTTTCTTTTCTCACTCCTCATTTGGATATCCACTCAAGATTTTTTGTGACTGTTATTCACCTTTAATTGGATTTCACTATTTGGATTGTCATTCATTTATCACTGGATTTCACCATTGTGAATTAACTTAGACCCATTTAGGGGTCCCTCTTGGTTATTTTGGACATTTCATTATTTCTTACTGAATATAAGTTATCGTGTATGTTCATTCCTGTTATAAATTTTTCCACTTGTTAACTTTACGTTTGATGTTGAATAGTTAGTTAGCGCTGCGCTTCTTTCACAATTACGTTTGCCTATCTACACTTTTTTGAGCTGGCAGCTAACGCTTAGACAGCGCGGTATATTGGTTTACTCCTTTAAAGGGCACCTGTCATAATAGGAATGTGGGTGCTACACACTCACTCAGTCTGTCCATCCATGTCTTCATTGTTTTGCTACTTATTGTGTTGCAGATTTGGAGCAAGTGCATGAATAAATCTGAAATTCTGCATGCTTGGTCCATGACCTATTAGCTAGAGAAGTAAGGATGAGGATGACAACCCCATAGCTTTCAACATTAAATTCTGCTGATCATTGGCTGGCCAAATAGTTTTAGTCCACCATTTTTTTTTTTTGTTCATTATAAATAGAGGCTATTTAGCAGAATTTTCTTCAAGATTTTTATGTCTCGGGGACTTTAGGTTACACTAAAAAAGAGAAAACGATGACACAAGAATGTTTTTTGTTTTTTTATTTTAGAGTACTGCGTACTGCTGTACTGTGTATTTGAATCGTTAGCTGTGTTACCATGGAGATGCTCTAGCTCCATAGACCCTGTCACCGGACTCAAGTTTATAAATTAACACCTCCTAATATGTACTTGCTAATATCCCCTTTAAATTTTTAATGTACTACCCTCTGCAACATTCCTTGGAATTCCACATTTATGGGGTGTCTCCCGCATCCTCTCCATCCCCCCGGCTGCAAGGTCACTGTTTTTGTGTGGCTCAGTTTTGCGTTGCCTTGCTGATCTTGTCATCTGGAGCGCACACATGATTGTCAGCACCAGGAGGAGGCAAGTGCAGTAATGCCGGTATTTCTTCACCAGAAATTATCCTTCCAAAGATCATTCAACACTCCCTATTCTTGCAGCAAAAGCCAATTTGCGTTTGCTTTGCTACAGTCACGTGACTGTCGGAGATCACATGACCATTCTCAGCAGTGAGGCTAATTTTTGCTCAAGCAAATACCGTACATGCACAGAATGTATACAGAGCATTACTAGAGTAACAGCTCAGTTTCTTGTGGGTTAGCTGCCATCACATTAAAGATGGCGGTGTACAACTGCAGTTTCAAACCTTCTGAACCACTAGGAGTAGGGAGGCCTTTAATGCAGAGTAAATATGCTATGTAGGGTAAGTGAACATAAGTTGCAATAATTTTTTTTATTTTTTGATGAAATTATGTGGGGGCAGGGTCTCCTTAAGGTACGGGGGGGGGGGGGGAAGCTTGAACTAATGTAACCTAGAGACTTCCAATTCAATTGCCCACTGTCACAAAGACATAGTTCTAGTTAAGCATCTCCTGTAGTTTTTACAACCTGCACCCTAAAAGCATTTTTTGGAACTGTCTGTGCCTGGAAACCTACATAAGTTGCAGTTCATGTAAAGTGTGGTTTTGCTTTAAAGGCACAGGAACACAACAGAAGCCTAGAATCACTGAGGGCTTCTTTTCGGGGAAACACGGTATACACCCCAGTTTGAGTGCTCATGTGGTTAAGAATAAGGGGGCACTCTTTTCAGAGATGGCAATGTGGCTTCATATATATTTGTAGTTCTTTGTAACAAAAAACGTGGGTTCAATGCCATGCTCGTGAACACTATCTGTAAAGCTGTCTCCCTGTACCTCCCATATGGGCAGACAGTTACCGGAGAGCACGAAGAATCCATGAACACTCAACACCCTCACAGCTCATTGAGAACTATCTGCCACAATGGCAGACAGTACTTGTGCTTCATTCTTTCACAGAACTCTGAATGATGTGGATGTATGGGGGCGGAGCCGCACTGTTTTCATATTGTGACAGTGGGTGTGAGGAGAGGATCCCCCTGCCCACCCACTGTCACAATGGGAAGGGGGATCAGCAGTGGGGAGGATGCTGGAGCATGTTGCATACTCTACCCTAAATATGGGTGTAACATGTTCAGAAAGGTGAACTTGGCCTTTAAATGTACTGTATGTACCCATTTGTTGTAGTACCTTGAGCAGGGTCAGTATTAGATTATTTCCTTCTGGGAAAATGTATTGCATGTAGAAGACCTCAGACATTAATTATAAAAATACAGTAAGTGTGGGTTTAGAAATAAATTAATCGCAGTGAATACATATTTAAGTACATTGGTCAGCTCCTCGGATACAGTCAGCCCTGATTTTAAAGGACAACTCCAGGATATCAGATCTTTGGATCAGGGCAAGATGATTTGCATTGCTTTGCTTTTCACTTAACTCTATGCCCTCAACCCAGATAACTTCAGTTGTAAAGGTCTTGGCACACTTGTACTCAGCATGCTTCTTTACAGCTGGCTCAGTGTCAAGGAAATCCCAGGAGACCTCTGTTACTGGCAAGTATTTCTGATTGGTAGCAGAGCAAAGTTCAGAAATGTTCCTGGAAAGGATCTTTGCAGGGGAAGAGCTGTAGAATAAAAGCACAGAGGTAGGTCCATCATTCCACTCTTCTCACCCAATCCAGAGAGCTTACCATCGCTGGAGTTTTCTTAAAGCTTGACTCTACATCAACAGTTAAACATTCAGTCCAAATACAAAGATGGGATGTTTTTACATGTTAATTCCAATTGATCGTTTTGTCAAGACAGGGCTGAGATTTGCACATTCCTGTTAGAATTTGTTTTACCCTTCCTTTCTATGCTGCATTTAAAGGTAAAGTTGATTAACTAGTTTTTATTTTTCCAAACAACTAAACATCTAATCAGGCCTTTCAGGACCCCCTCCTCTCTTGGACCAACAATGATTGGTTTGTGAAGCTTTGTTGTTCCCAGTTCTCCCAGCCAGTCAGCTTGGCTCAGTCCCGCCTCCCATTTGCTCTTCTAGTGATGTATGCATGTTGCATGCTGGTGTACAGTCGTCGGTCCCAGTTCTCACAGCCAGCCAGCTCCACCCCACTTGGTTCTGCCTCTCATCTCCCCTTCCTTTCACGTGCCTTCTAATGACTAACAGGGCTAGAAGATAGTGTACATGCCCACCAGCCACTTTGTGTATACCAGTGCAGAGGGATTGTGGTCCCTTGACGGGGAGCAATACTGCTTAAAAAAACCTGGGTCTTAATTTTTTTTTGGGCATATCGGGTAGGTTATTGATTGGTTACGGTTGACCTTCAAGGCATTAAGGTTTTACAACCACTTTAAAGCTGAAGCTCAGTTACATTTTTTGGGGGGTTATATAGCACCAAGGAAATAACTTGCCTTTAATGAAGTGTATCCTATATCCTGCTGGCACCACTTGCCATATGTATTAACTTAGGGCTGATACAGTGAATAAATTGTGCCGCTCATCCTCCCCATCAGCCCTTCTCCTCCATTCACAAAACCCTTTGTACTATTTCTCCAGAATGCAAAAAGTTCTATGATAGGAGGTGGGGCATCCTGCTATACATCCACACCTCCCCCATTCACAGAACCGTAAATGGTTTTGCACAGAGCAGCCTGATCCTTCACTTCTGGGGACCCCCATCAGCACTCCTGGTGGTTCCTCTTCTCGTAGTGCCCCCATAGTAAGCTGCTTGCTATGGGGGCACTCGTGTGGGCTTGATCCTGAACTGAACTGTGTGCGTCTATTGACACACACAGTGCAGCTGTCAGAAACCATGAAATCAGGCCGAGACAGAACTACAGTTAAATCACACTTGTTTAATAATAAAAGTAAAAAGAACAAACGGAGTCAAAACATAGCCAAAGTTCAGTAACCGGAATGGATAGTCAGCCAAGCCAGAAGCTGGGGATCAATGTAGTGGAACAGCAAGCAGGATCCAGAGCCAGAAGGGATGTCAGCAAAACAAGTCTTGAACAGGATCGCAGGAGATATTTCTGTGATGTTGACCAAGGCGAAGGCAGAGCTCCTCTGGACTGGACGGCTTAAGTAGGTAGGACTGATGAGCAGGATATCATCAACAGCTGAGTAACTGTGGAGAGATAGGAGCTGGCAATTAGCAGACAGCTGAGTGGCCAGCTCAGAGAAGGAAGGGCAGAGCCCAGCCCTGATAGCAGCTCAGCCCTGTCCCCCCCCCCCATTTACTGCACATTGAATTTGACTGACGGCAGCTAATGGAAAGAAGAGCAGCACCGCTGCAGATGGGCATAGTGCTGGATCTAGATTTGGCTTGGGTAAGTGGGGCAGCTGACATGGAAAGGTTTTACCTTAAAATGGGTGTAAAGGCAGAAGGTTTTTTATCTTACTGCATTCTATGCATTTAAGATGAAGCATTCTGTGTGCAGCAGCCCCCCTCTGCCCCCCCCAATACTTACCTGAGCCCCATCTCTATCTAGGAATGTGCACAAATGCCTTGGCCGTATAGGACTCTCCCTCCTGATTGGCCATCAGCTCCCACTGCTGTTAATCAAATTCAGTTAGCCGTTCAGGAGAGAGAGGGGGCAGTGGCTAGACTGTGGCTCTGTCTGAAAAGAATGGTGCTGCCCCTTTAAATCAAATTGAAATGTGTGTATACAATGACTACTTAAATAAAATTCCTACCACAATTATGTAAAAAATTGTGATGTATAAAAACAAATCATCCGCAACATTGAAGTCCATTTGTTTTTATAGTATAGTATGGCCAAACACTCTGCTCCTATTAATGATGATAATCCAATCCTCCAAATGATTTTTCCTGATGACGTGCGCATGTGTGAGTGCATCTGCCTTACTTTTTGCCTTAATTTTTTACCTCCCTAAAACATACACTATATGCTACTCTCTTGTGGTCCCCCCTGGAGATTTTATTATTGTAGTGGCATAAAGTGGGAGAAAGGAGAGAGAAGTTTGCCGGAGAAGTGAACATTGCTCTATTGAGAAGTGGATCTGGTTTATTTTCTGCTTGATGGCCACCTGTTGGCCAAAAGATTTTGGTGAGCGAAGATCTATCTCTTTTCACCTGGTGGTGCACAATATTTGGAGGATCTGAATATTATCACCTTTACTAGGAGCACAGTGTTTGGCTATACTATAACACATATAACACAAATGGACTTTAATGTTGCGGATGATTTTGTTTTACTATATTACTGTATCTCGCAATGTTTTGATCACTATTTTTTACATATTTGTGGTAGGAATTATTTTGACTATACACACATTTCAAGTTGATTTAAAGGGGCAACGCAAAACTTTCCCCTATCGTCTTTCAGGACAGCCACCTGAGAGACCTTGGCTCCTCCCCTCTGTAGGAAACACCTGCGCCAGCTTGCTATAAATTTCCTCCTCCCCTGCTGCTCCTCAGTTATTTGTGTTTCCTCCAGGAGGGGAGACACCTTTTTGGAACCAGCCAGAAAGAGTCAGGATTACCAGGGGGTATGGGCTCAGGCAAAAGATACATGTCCACAAACGAAGCAGCAGCGGCTCCTTCTGGACAAACAGACCAGGTAACTAACCTGGGGAGACTGCCGCCCCTGCATCCCTGAGTGCAAGCGGAGGTCAGGGGGGTTTCCTTCTCAGCTCCGAGTGCGGAGCACAGGTACAGGTCCTGCCGTTCCATACCTCCAGCGGCGTGTGGCGCTCTCAGCGCGGAACACGCTGGGTATAGGAGACCGGCGTTGTCAGTGACGGGCGACGTCACATCCGACAAAAGGGGCGTGTACTTCCGGGTTCGCGGTTTCCGGTTCCGGCCGCGAATCATGAAAAGGAGGCCAGGCATGGGCTAGGAGAGGAGCTACACATGCTGTAGTGTCAGCTAAAGCTCCGGTGGTGACACAAGCATGTCGGACGCAGAAGGTAGAGACCAGACTGCTACGACAGAGACCAGCTCCAGCCATGTAAAGGTAAGGGGAACCTGGGGAGGACCTCCCCTGGCCTATATCAACCACCCATCCCCCTCCCCCTCAAGGGTTCAGCAAGGGGGGGGTGGGTAGGTCCCTCCTGTGTCAGAGGGTTATTTTTCATTGGGCCCCTAGTGTGGTAAGCCCATATGAAAGACGCTGTGCACCTGCATGCTGCAGGAAGCTTATGTCAGTATTAATATGTGTGGGGTTTCTCTTTATGTCTTTTCAGAAACCTGACAAGTCCAAGCCCTCTCATAACTCAAAAAGGAGGTGCCCTTCTTGTAAAAACACACTAAAAGATTCCTGGGGGAAAGCATTATGTAAGGAATGTATTCACAAGTTGGTGCAAGAACATTCCACAGAGCAGGGCAGTGATTTAGCGGCATCTGTCAAAGAGCTATCAAGTACCTTTGTAGCCTTTAAAACCCTTTTTGAAGGGTTCCAGATCCCTCAACTGCAAACTGCCCCCCCACCAGTACTACCGGTACTAGGAAAAGCACAGGCACTACCCTCCACTAGTGCCGGTCCTTCAGTTACTCCTAGAGAGGAGGCAGAGGACGAGCCTGACAGCACAGCGTCCGGCTCCCAAGAATCTGAGGGTGAAGCACTGGAAGGGGATTCCAGAAAACCCTCTAGATACAAACTCTCATTAGAAGAGGTAGACCAGCTGTTGGGAGCCATTCATACCACGCTGGGTATACAGACGGAAAAGAAACCTTTATCCCTGCATGATCAGATGTATGAGGGTTTAGGAGAACAAGAAAAGAAAAATTTTCCTGTTCATGACGTCTTAGTAGAGGCAATTAAGAAAGAATGGCAGGAACCTGAAAGGAAACCATTCTTCTCTAAAGCCTTAAAGAGACGGTTCCCATTTTCAGATGATGAGTCATCAGTATGGAACAAAATCCCAAAACTAGACGCTGCCTTCTCACAAGTCTCCAGGCACACCGATCTAGCTTTTGAGGATATGGGGGTCCTTTCTGAAGCAATGGACAAAAGAATGGATACCCTATTAAAGAGGTCATGGGACTCCACAGTGGGAAGCCTAAAGCCAGCCATGGCGGTCACGGTGGTAGCCAGAAATGTAGAGTTTTGGCTGAACCGTATACAGGCACATATTGAGGAAGGTACTGCGAAGGAGCAGATTCTGTCCTCCTTTCCCACTCTTCTCAAAGGCGTTGCATACATAGCAGATGCATCAGCAGAGCTGGTACGCATGGCAGCCAGATCCTCGGCTTTAGCCAATTCTACCAGAAGGGCCCTATGGCTAAAGACTTGGCAAGGGGATGCTGCATCCAAAGCCAAGTTATGCGGGATCCCGTTTACGGGAGACCTGTTATTTGGGCCAGGCTTAGAGAAAGTGTTAGACCGTACAGCGGACAAAAAGAAGGCTTTTCCGCTAAAACGGAAAGCACCCTGGGCCCAGCCTCCACAAAATAGAAAGAGGCAAAAGAGGGACACCAAGTCCCGGTTTTCAGTACCCAAGGCAACTAATCAAAAGAAACCTTGGGGTCAGCGAGGGAATAGCAAAGGAGGAGCAATATTTCGCCCTCCTGAGCAGACCCGCAATAAGGACTGAAGTCCTCTCAGTGGGAGGAAGACTGGGGGCCTTCATCTCACAATGGGAAAAAATATCCTCCAGTCAATACATCTTAAGGACGATAAGAGACGGGTATTCCCTAGAATTCTCAAAATTCCCCCCAAACAGACTGTACATCACCAAGCTGCCAAACAACAAGGAAAAAGCCAGAGGGTTAATGAGATCCATAGAGGACCTCAAGAAACAGGGTGTAATCATCAGGGTACCAGGGGCAGAAAGAGGTCAGGGCTTCTACTCCCATATATTTGGAGTACAGAAACCCTCAGGAAAGGTCAGGCCGATCCTCAACCTCAAACCACTAAATCTATCCATAACCTACAAAAGGTTCAGGATGGACTCCATATATTCAGTGAAGGCCCTGTTGCCTCCAAACTGTTATATGGCGTCGCTGGATTTAAAGGATGCATACCTGCACATACCCATACACCCAAATCACCAGAAGTTTCTAAGGCTAGCAATAGAAACAGGAAAAGAAACTGTACATCTTCAGTTTCAGGCTCTGCCCTTTGGCCTATCATCTTCGCCAAGAATCTTTACCAAGGTTCTGGCAGAAGCTTTGGCACCACTACGACTAAAAGGCATATCCATTATTGCCTATTTAGACGACCTTCTTCTGTTTGCAAGGACACCCGAAAGGTTATTAGAAAACCTCGAGTACACTCGGGTATTCCTAGAGAGTCTAGGTTGGTTGGTGAATGTGGAAAAATCAAGTCTACAACCCACGCAACAGTTAAAATACCTGGGTTATGTAATAGACTCGGTTCAGCAAAGAGTTTTTCTACCCGAGGAAAAGATAACAAAGATTCAAAGAGAAATAAAGGCAATACAGGCCAGTATACCCTGTTCTATAAGAAAAATAATGTCAACACTAGGGTTGCTAACATCTGCAATCCCAGCAGTTCAGTGGGCAAACCTGCATTTCCGACCACTGCAAATGTTCCTATTAAAGATATGGGATCACAGGCAGGAGTCTCTGGATTTGCAGGTATCAATACCAGCAAAGGTAAAAAAGTCCTTATGGTGGTGGAGAAAGACAGAAAATTTAGACATAGGACGGCTATGGATCCTACCTATCTCCCGAATCCTAACCACAGACGCAAGCGGTGTAGGGTGGGGAGCACACCTGGACTCCCAGTTAGCACAAGGTGCTTGGGGGAGGGAAGAACGGACAAGATCGTCCAACTGGAAGGAACTGAAAGCGGTATGGTTCGCACTCCAGTCCTTCCAGAAGGAATTAAAAGGACATCATGTACAGATCAGATCAGACAACTCGTCAGTAATAGCTTACATAAGCAAGCAAGGGGGAACCAGAAGCGGAGCTCTGTGGGCCCTAGCAGAAGAGATCCTGAGATGGGGAGAGAAAAACATACTCTCCTTTTCAGCAGTACACCTAAAAGGAGACTTAAACAGAGTGGCAGACTTTCTCAGCAGGAAGAAAGTAAGAGAAGGAGAATGGGTGCTAAAACAAGAGGTATTCAACCAGATTGCCAAAAAATGGGGAATACCTCAGGTGGACTTATTTGCTTCCAGAGAAAGCAGGAAAGTCCAAGCCTTCTTCTCCCTAAAAAGGGAGGAGGAAGCACTCGGGGTAGACGCATTGGCGCAGAAGTGGGCGTTCAGCAGATGTTATGCTTTTCCCCCACCAGTACTACTACCCGCAGTAATAAGGAAATTTCGTACAGAAGACACGTCATTAATCCTTATAGCACCTCACTGGCCCAGGAGACCGTGGTTCTCTATGCTCAAAGAACTAGCCATAGAGCCTCCTTGGTTTCTACCAATCCAAGAGGATCTGCTAGCCCAGGGCCCAGTGCACTGTCCACAGGTGGGAAAGTGGAAACTAGCCGCCTGGTATCTGAGGAACAGCTATTAAGAGCCAAAGGGTTCTCAAACCGTCTGATAGACACACTGCTGAAAAGCAGGAAGGTTGAGACACGTAACATCTACCAGAAGGTATGGAAATGTTTTAATCGTTGGTGTACAGAGAACAACTTTAAAACACAAAGCTCAGTAGCAGTCCTAGAGTTTCTACAGAGTGGTGTAGACAAAGGACTAAGCCTCAGCACGTTAAAGAGTCAAGTGTCAGCACTGTCAGTTTACCAGGAGAGGAGTTTAGCCTCAAACCCCTGGATAATCAGACTCTTTAGATCCGTGAGCAGACAAAGGCCGCCACAAAACACAGCCTTTCCCAAGTGGGACCTGTCATTGGTGTTACAAACTCTGACAGCAGATCCCTTTGAACCATTAAAGGATTGCAGCCTGAAGATGCTGACACTTAAAGCAATCTTCTTGGTAGCAATTACTACAGCAAAAAGGGTCTGTGAGATGGAAGCCCTATCTATCAGACCCCCATTTTGCCAGATCTTTCCGGATCGTATAGTCTTCAAAATGGATCCGGGGTTTCTACCTAAAGTGGCCTCAAAATTTCACAGGGGTCAAGAAATTGTATTACCATCATTCTGTCCGAATCCTTCTCAGGAGAAGGAGGTGAAATTTCATAGTTTAGATGTCAGGAGATGCATCCTGCATTATTTAGAGGCAACAAAGTCAATCAGAAAGACGGAGTCTTTATTTATTTTATACACTGGAGCCAGGCAAGGGCACAAGGCTTCAAGGAGTACAATAGCCAGATGGTTAAGGGAAGCCATAGAGCAGGCTTACAAAATAGGGGGTATGCAGATCCCAGAAGGAATCAGGGCACACTCCACAAGGGCAATGGCAGCGTCACAGGCAGAGAGAGCTGGAGCGACGCCGGAACAGATTTGTAAAGCGGCAACATGGTCCAGCTTTGCCACTTTTGTAAGACACTATAGAGTGGACTTATGGTCAGCTAAAGATCAGACCTTTGGACGTAAGGTCTTACAAGCTGTGGTCCCGCCCTAGGGGTAAGTGCTCGGTTATCCTCTCAGGTGGCTGTCCTGAAAGACGATAGGGGAAAAACGAAGTTACTTACGGTAACGTTCTTTCCGGGAGTCTTTCAGGACAGCCGGGTACCCACCCAAATGTATATCAAGTATGAGGTTTCCTTACAGGAAATGTGATATAAATTATTATATGTGTATCATATGTTTCTTGTGTCTCCCCAGCAAACTGGAGGTGCTCTTCAAAGAACTGAGGAGCAGCAGGGGAGGAGGAAATTTATAGCAAGCTGGCGCAGGTGTTTCCTACAGAGGGGAGGAGCCAAGGTCTCTCAGGTGGCTGTCCTGAAAGACTCCGGAAAGAACGTTACCGTAAGTAACTTCGTTTTTTTTTTTTTTTTTTTAAAGATTAGGCTAGAAGATAGAGGGGTTAGGACCATGGTAGGGTTATTGCTGTTTGTATCCTTGTTCCAGAGATTTACTGTCTCTAATTGTCCTGTTCATCCATTGATTCACGGGAATCAAAAAATGGGTTCAGACGCCGACGTTTCTGATGCCAAACGCGGTAACCCGTGTTTTGTTTATAGGCGTTTTTGGCCATTAAAAAAAAATAAAAAAATGAAATATTTTTTTGGAAACGCTTCTAAAAGAAAACGCAGCTAAATGCGTCAAAACGGACAGTTTAAACATGGGTTACTATCTGTCAAGTTAAAGCGTTCAGGAGCGGTTGTAAAATTGTGTTCTATGGAAGCAGAGTTTTTTTTATTTTTTATTTATTTCAATTTTTTTGAGGATTTAGGCCGGGTTCACACTGGGACGATAAACGCTTTGACATTGGGAGTTCATGTCGCATGATGATTGAAAAATCAATGTCTCCCTATGGGAGCTGTCTTAACTGGTCCGTTACAAGTCGGTCCGACATTGAAAACGCTCCCTGTACTACTTTGGTCCGACTTTGATCCTACTTCAGCCCATTGAATATTACTGAAGTCGGATCGCCGTCTTGACTGATCTGACTTTGGCATGCGACTTATGCCCTGATGATCTTGATCTTGAAGGGGAACTCCAAAAAAAAAAATGTTGTGGGGTAGGGCTGAAACAACTAATCGATTATGAAATTAATCGATTACTATTTTCATAATCGATTAATCGGCCAGTAATATAATGGGGGTAAACAAAAAAATGAGCCCTTTTTATAGTACAAAAAGAGCAAATAATCACTACTGTAAATATTACTTTTACAGTTCTACGGTAAAAAAAAAAAATTAAACCCTTACAGTAGTGATTATATGCTTTTTTTTTTTTTTTTTTTTTTTTACTATAAAGGGCTCATTTTAGTTATTTTTTTTAACCCCATTATGTTACTAAACGTCTTGGACCTGGTTCGCATCTATGTGTTTTTTGGTGCTTTTTGCAGAAACTACAGTTCATTACATGGTTTCCTATGGGACACGTTCACATCTATGCTTTTTTTAGCTGCTACGTATTTGGAAAGGGTCAGGGACTTTTTTAAACGCAAATCTTTTTTTTTTTTGGTTCAATATACTTCAATGGAGAAGCTGCAGAACAGCATGTAATGCGTTTTTGCAGCAATTTTTTTTTATTCTGCCCAACAACAAATTGGCCAAAAAACAGTGTGTCACTTCTAATAGTGTATACAGTATATCTCCTCTAATAGTATATACAGTATATCTCCTCTAATAGTGTATACGGTATATCTCTTCTGTCTGTTATTCTCAGAGTGGATTTGATATTTTGCTCCCTAACCATATAGTTGGTTGTTTATATTTACCACTGCATAGAGATATATTTAAGAATAAATTGCCTTTTTTTTTAAACTTTACATATTGACTAAATTATACACCACACATTTTTTTTAAGGTTATTAGCTGATTAATCAAAACAATAATCGGCCAAATAATCGATTATGAAAATAATCGTTAGTTGCAGCCCTAGCATGTGGGTCCCCCCCAAATCCATACCAGACCCAAATCCGAGCACACAGCCTGGCAGGTCAGAGAAAGGGGGTGGGGACGAGCGAGCGTCCCCTCCTGAACCGTACCAGGCTGCATGCCCTCAACATGGTGGGGGGGTGGGTGCTTTGGGGCAGGGGACCCTGCGCCCCCCCACCCCAAAGCACCTTGTCCCCATGTTGATGAGGATAATGGCCTTTTCCTAACAACCCTGGCCATTGGTTGTCGGGGTCTGCGGGCGGGGTGCTCATCGGAATCTGGAAGCCCCTTTTACCAAGGGGGCCCTCAGATCCCGGTCCCCCATCCTATGTGAATGTACCCCTACCCATTCACCTGGAAAAAAAAGTGTCAGAAATAAAACGCAGTACACAGGTTTTTAAAGAAATTTTATTAAGGCATCTCCGTCGTCTCTTCCGATCTCTTCTCCCCTCTCCGGTTCTTCTCCACTGTCTTCTCGCTCTTTTTCTGGGTCTTCTCTGCTGTGTTCTCCCTCTGTTCTTCTTACGATGTTGACTCAACGATCTCTCCTGCTCTAATGCTGGGTGCGCAGTGTGCCACTACATATATTGGCATGGGGCAGGGTCACCAGAGGCCCGCCCTTTATGGTGTCACAGCCCCATCATGCCTGGGGCGGTGACGTCATAAGGGGAAGGCTTATGGATGACATCACCTGGTGACCCCGCCCCATGCCAGTATAAGTAGTGGCACCCAGCATTAGAGCGGGAGAGTGTTGAGTCAACATCGTAAGAACAATAGTGGGAGAACACAGCGGAGAAGAAAGCGGACAGAGGGAGAAGAACCAGAGAGGGCTTGAAGACCTCAGCAGAAAAGACCCGGAGAGGTGATAAGAACCCGCAGAAGACGTCAGCGGAGGAGGCAGAAGAGTCGGAGAGGAGAAGTCGTAAGAGAAGATGGCGCTGCCTTAAAATTACACAGGTTTTTAAAGTAATTTATTATTTTTGACTTTTTATTTTTTATTTTATTTAGGTGACCCATACTTATTTACATAGGATGGGGGGCGGGATCTGGGCGGATTTCAATAAGCACCTGCCCGCAGAGCCGGCCAAAACGGCCAGGGTTGTTAGGAAGAGGCCCTTGTCCTCATCAACCTGGGGACAAGGTGCTTTGGGGTGGGAGGGGCACAGGGACCCTCCCATGTTGAGGGCATGTGGCCTGGTACGGTTGGGGGGGTTGCTTGTCCCCACCCCCTTTTCTGACCTTCCAGGCTGTGCTCGTATAAGGGTCTGGTATGGATTTGGGTGGGGACCATTAAAATCCATACCAGACCGAAGGGCCTGGTATGCTCTTAGGGGGGAACCCATGCTGTGTTTTTTGTTTTATGATGTGCGTGGAGTTCCCCCTAAAGATTCATACCAGACACAGCGCCTGGTATTGTTGGTGATCAAAGTCGGATCCCTGTTCATTCAAGTCGCAGGGCAAAGTCAGATCCAAAGTGGTACGACTGTCGTGTTGTACCAGTGTGAACCCGGCCTTAGTGCCAGAGTTCGTTTTTAGGATTGTTTTATGTTTTCATTACTTCTACTTCATTTTTTTTTATTTTTTTAACTTGATCATATTAAATGAGCCAGCCAACAATACCAGTGGCTATTCTTTGGCACTCTGTACTTGCAAAATATAAAGCTTTTTAATTTTAAAGCCCAACTCTGGGAAAATGTTAAACATATCCCTTGCAATGGGGCTATGATCACACTGCAGGCGTTAATTACTGGTTTTGTCTAGGGTAGAAGAGAAATGTTGTAAACTTACCTGAACCTTCGCTCCCCTGGCAGATCCACCACATTTTTGTAGTGGACTGTCCCTTGGCATCAACACCTCAAATGCAGGGCTGCGCCCTACTTTGGGATTGATGGCGTCAGGATCTTAGACCACTAGAACACGGGAGAGAAGAGCTGCGGTGGACTAGCTGGGGGGGGGGGGGGGAGTAAAGGCTTGGTTGGCTCAGATAAAACAATTTTTTTTTTTTTTTTTTTGTTCTCCTAGATCTAAATGATCAATTAAACTTTGATGCGTGGGTGCAGCCCCACTGAAAGGGATAGTTTTTTTTCCAATGTAAATAGTGGCATATAATGGGCAAGTGAGCATTTAGAACTGAACCACAGAGCAATGCAAGAAGGTGGTCTAGTCTGATTTTAATTACTTTTCATTTTACATCATGTGGATCCGCGTTGCTTACCTGAGGAAGAGATGATAGCAGGATACAATATAGGAAGAAGGCAAGCTGACAGAGCCAGTGTGATGCTTCGTCTAGTGAAGTCTGTCTCAATGGGCTAGCATTTTGGATGAGATTTGATTATAAAGTCCCAGGCCAAAATAAATCTTGACGATTATACTAAATCAAAAAAAAAAAGTGTCTCCATACATTCTTTTACTTATAATAATTGTTTATTACAGTAGCTGATACATATAGTATTGATTATGCATACATGCGTTGCAAGGATGCACATCCTCTGGACTGAGGAACAAAGGAAGTAAATATAATAAAAACAGCAAACAAACTTCCTGAAAGGTTTTGTTCACTTATGTTACCGCACCCCTCCTCCTGGTTTATGCTTAAGAATACTGTTTATTTTCAGACTGACTAAATCCATCATACCTAGTTTAATTTGATTAAGCTAGATATTTATTTATTTTTTGGAGGATTTTGTGCCATATTTGTTTTTAGGATTGTTTTATGTTTTCATTACTTCTACTTCACAATTTTTTTTTTTTTTTTTTTTTTTTTAAATCTTGATCATATTAATTAAATGAGCCAGCCAACAATACCAGTGGCTATTATTTGGCACTCTGTTTTTGCAAAATATAAAGCCTTTTAATTTAAAGCCCACCTCTGGGAAAATGTAAACGTATCCCTTGTAGTGGGGCTATGATCACACTGCAGGCATTAATTACTAGTTTTGTTTATAGGGTAGAGGAGAAATGTTGTAAACCTACCTGAACCTTCGCCCCCCTGGCAGATGGAGATCTACCGCATTTTTGTAGTGGCTTGTCCCTCGTGTCAAATGAAGGGCTGCACCCTACTTTGGGATTGATGACGTCAGGATCTTAGACCACTAGAACACAGAGAGAGAAGAGCTGGGGGTGGACTAGCTTAGGGTAGAGCAAAGGCTCAGTTGGCTCAGATAAAAAAAAATATTTTTCATTTTTTTTTTGTTCTCCTAGATCTAAATGATCAATTAAACACTGATGCACAGGCTCAGACACACTGAAAGGGATATTTTTTTATATGCCTGTAATTGTGCTTTTAATAAAAGCTTAGATTTGGAAAATGTATTGTGGTCAGAGTCTATCCTTTCTAATTTATTTTATTTGTACCAAGCCTCTTAATGCCCTTCAGTTGCAGTCACTATAAAGTGGAACTTTTGATAGGTAACCCGTTCTTACTCGCTTAGGCGATCGAAGTAGGACTTCGATCACCTAGATTTATAGCTGCTGACTTATTTTTTTCTTTCTAGGGTAAAGATTCTCACAGAAAATGCTTTCTTTTCTTATGCACGCTACTAAGTGCATGGTCAGACAGGTATGAATAATGAAAAATGACACTGGCTCTTCAGGAGTATGCTGTGTAACCAGAACACAACAAAGGAATGAAGTGAAACTAGTGCTAACCACAGTCATCTTAAGTCGGTTTTTTATTGTCTGTTTCAAGGTTTCATATTTCCCTATTTTGGTGAACAGACTATTGTTCTAAAAATAAGTTTTACGAGCTATAACTTCAGCCTTAGTTTTCATAATACAAAGATTTTGTTTCTATAGACAAAATAAAAAAAATTAAACGTGATATTTTAAAGTGTATCTAAAGGTTACCTAGAGGTTGTGTTTTTTTTTTTTTTTTTGTTTTTTGTAAGGAGTGTGAAAGGGTGGAAACCCAGGGCTTCTTTTTATTTTTTTTGCAGTCTGTGATCCCAGTGGGGAGATTTGCCTTCTGTATTTCTCCTGGTGACTAGGGTTGCACTGATATTGAGTATTTGCAAGAGTACTTGTACTCGTGCAAATGCTCCATTACCGGAAACCTTTGCAGTGCGATTGGAGCCCATATAAAAGAAATGGGCTCGGATCGCATGCAATTTGAACAGGCATGCAGTGCGATTCATGTCCGAATTGCATGCGTATTTCCGCACTGCTGCTGTGTGAACCCAGGCTTGTCATAGTGACATCGCACTGAATTCCTGTTCAAATTGCATGCGATTCTTTGCACTGCGATTTGAGCCCATTCATTTTGTATGGGCTCAAATCGGACCACAAAGGTATTGGTACTCTGTATCGGGGCGTACCTAACAGAATATATATCAGTACTCGCCAGTAAAAAACAAACGGTATCGGTGCAATCCAACTGATGACCATTGTCATTGGAGCATAAAGAGATGTAAAATTAAAAATGTTATAATACTCAATGGAACAGGATGGCAAAATGTGTTCCAATAACTGCTGTTAAGATAAGAGCCTTTCACAAGTGTGAAAATACCCTGTGTTTAAACAGTATTTTTAAAGCTTCTTAGCTACCCTTCAATGTTTGCCATGAGTTTAAAAATGGGTATCACACAGTGCAGTACACAGAGGTGCGGTAGTGTTGTGGTGTTTTAAAAATTAGCCACTCACGGACCGCCCGCCCACCCACAATGTACTGTGGATGGGCGACCTGTACAGGCAAATCGACGTACTGGTACGTCACTACCTGTTTCCGTTTTTTTTTTTATCAAAGATATGTAGCAGAATACATATTCTGCCCAGATTCTATGAAGAAATTCGATTTTTTTTTTTACATTTTTATTGGATATTTTTATAGCAGAAAGTAAAAAAAATCCTTTTTCTGTTTTTTATTCGGTTTTAACAAGTGGTTAAAGTGCAGTTTCAGTCATTTGTTTATTAAAAGTCAGCAGCTACAAAAACTGTAGCTGCTGACTTTTTTAATAAACGCACACTCACCTGTCCCACGATCCAGCAGTGCACTCACCCCAGCTGTGTTCTCCCGTGTCCTCCCTTGGCGACGCTGGCATCTCTACTATGGGCACCCGGCTGTGACAGCTTGTGGCTTCACAGCCATGTGCCCACTGCTCATGTGCGAACAGCGCTGCGCTCTGTGACTGGTCCCGAAGTCTTCTAGGACCTGTCATGTGTCCCAAAATACTTTGGGAAGGAAAGCTTCCGATCGCCTTAGGCGACTGGAATGGAAGTGGGAGCGGGTACCTGGCAAAATCGGGTACCTGATTCCACCCTCCACCTGAAAAGTTCAGTTTCACAAACAGAAGCCGGGGAGGAGGCCTTAAAGAGGAAGTTCCACTTTAACATGCAAATGTTTCGCCCACGCAGGGGCTAATTGTTGTTACTTTTTTATTCTTTGGGCTTATTTTGTTTTTAAATTAATAATAAAAAAAATAAAAAAAATCCAGTGGGGATCAAATACCACCAAAAGAAAGCTCTATTTGTGCAAAAAGAAAAAATCTCAATTTTGTTTGGTTACAGTGTTGAAAAACAGCGCAATTGCCAGTTAAAATAGTGCTAAATGGTAAAATATGGCCTGGTCATGAAGGTGATATAATCTTCCAGAGCTGAGCAGCAGGTCGCTTTCATGAGGCATTGCCACTTGCCAGCTACCTCATTAAGTTCAAGGATTGCATGTTGTGACTGCCCTGTTCACTGGGTGCTGGGGGAGAGTCAGTGGAGGTTCCTGTATCTCAGATCGCACTGGAAATAATCGAGAACTAAGACAGAGCAACTCCAGCCACTTCCTGGTTGTACTGGGCAGCTGTGTGGTAACCCCATTTGCATCATACTGACAGGCAGAGGCATTGAGCAATTATTGCCAGTGGCAAGGCTTTTTGTGTCCGCAAAGTGGTGGTGCCAGATAGTGACCATAAGAATATTTGCACGCTCATCTTAAGCTGGACCAAGTCAAGTGTCAAAGAGATTAAAGTATTTGAATCCATCTTGTAGAGAATTCACAAAAATGCCTGCCATCACACCACAACTTAACCACACCTCAAAGCAGATAATTTCCTCTACACTGCTTCCCATTTAAGCATTTCCCACTAGAAAAACACTTTCATGGTGTTTGACAAGCTTTCTTCAAGCTTTTTCAACAGTTCAAAAGCACAACAAAAACATGTCGGAAACACTATGGGGGTTATTTACTAAAGGCAAATCCACTTTGCACTACAAGTGAACTTTCAAGTGCAGTCGCTGTAGATCTGAGGGGGACATGCAAGGAAAATAAAAAACAGTATTTTAGCTTGCACATGATTGGATAAAAAAATCGGCAGAGCTTCAGATCTTCCCCTCGGATCTACAGTGACTGCTCTTCCAAGTGCACTTGTAGTGCAAAGTGGATTTGCCTTTAGTAAATAACCCCCTATGTGTGCGAACGAGCGTTGTTTTGCTTCATATTCAGCACACATGCGAACAAACCCCAAGAGGGGATTTGCCCTCACTTTGGAGTTTTGTCTTTTTACTTCCTCTTGCAGGCAGCAAAAAAAAAAAAAATATTCTGTCTTCATATGGAAAAAAAAAAATCTCTATATAAAATAAATATACATATATAATGTTTGTTGAAGGAAAATGTTTCTTTACCCTGAATGGGCAAGGCAAAGGCTTGCTTTAATCTTATGTGTGTGCAGGTTAAGATTATCCATAACTAAAATGATACCTGCATTCTTTTACCCATTGATTCCTTTGCTGGCTTTTCACTTAAGTAGGTCGGGGTACATGTATAAAGTAAAATTTTATACTATTGAAACTTTGTTCTTTTCTTCTCTAGCCAGTTCACCTGGTGATCCAGCTAGTAAGTCTGTTTTTACAACATAAGCTGTTCTGCAGATTTATTAGTTGGTGTTGAGACAAACCATTTACCACTAACTGGTTCAGTTTTTTTTCTTTTTGTGAAACTGTTATCCCAAAAAGAAAAAAAAAAAAACTGTTTGCTGTAACTACTTAAAAAATGTTAGCTGAGTTGAGCTTCATTTTTTTTAAGCTGGACATTTTAAAAAAAAAATGACCCTATCCCCCCATCCACACATTTGAGGTGGCTAGGGGAATCCTCTCTGCTCCCCTGCAAGACTTCTCCCACTATCAGAACACACTGATCAGCGATGCAGGCTATAGCCTGCAGTGCTGTTCGAGCGGCTAAAATCCAACAGGGTGGTTGAACAGAAGTTGATCGGTAGATAGACTGTTCAACCACAGTAACCAGTCTTGGATCAAAATTCAGCTTATCCTTCTGAATTGGCCACATTTTAACCCATGTATGGGCACTGTTGGTCAAGTTCATCTAAAGCTATGCTTGTTGAATGCCTTGGGACGAAGTGCAATCGCTACTGCCCGTAGTCATCTATATCTTTACAGTGTGTGTATGACCTGTGCTGTCAAGTTGCAACCTCTGATTGGTGTTTAAGCTGGTCTAGCTCCTCTATTCACCCCCCACCTACTTGCATAACCTTTTATGTAGCTGCCTGAGGAAGAAGGAAGGATACTATAGAGTATAATTTGACAGCACCAAGTCTCCTGGGGCTGTTGATATCACATCCAAGGTGGTGATGCCATATCAGGACTTTAGATGTCTACACAAGGGAAGCATGTACAGGTAAATAACATGAATAAATTGCATTCAATTAATAACATGAATAAATTGCATTCAATTAAGTCTGGTGACAGGGTCTCTTTTAAGCCATTGCAGGCGATGGCTTTACAAAGCTCTTTGTTTAGATTGCTTGTGTCAGTAAACTGGAGACAGCGGTAAGGAAACTGATATTTAGGTAAAGATTACAGATCGTAGCTCTATTTCAAAGATCTTTCTCCACTGTAGTTACAAGTTGTGTCTTCTGTGTAAAAGTAATCAGCTTGATAAATAATGTACTTACTTTTCATTTTATAGCTGCCATTGCATTATTTAAAGGTGTTCTATTTTTAGACAGTTCCTGGTCAGGGTGGTGTATGTTTGCTGTTGTAGTACAAGTGGATACATGAAACCACCAGTACAGCAAAGTGCAGACAGAAGCCAAACAATAACTTCATTTAATACTTGTCCTGGGGATCTTGTAAACCTTAAATAGGGCTCCATTCTGTACAAAATACACCTAGATCTGTGCAATGCCTTCATATGAAAGGTAAACTGTGTTCAGATCTTGTTTATCATTGTGCATGTCATCATGCATGGCTTTTCCTCCATAGGTCATTGAGATGTTCAACTTTGCAGTTATATCCAAAAGTTCTTAGACATGGCACCAATGTATGTCGTTGGCCCATTAGAATGTCTCTGAAGAGTTAGAAAACCTTGCAATAAAATATTCTGTTTTTAGTTTCAAGAATGAAAGATATCCTTGTGAGATGTGTCATGATGTGCTAGAGCAATAAATGTCTATTCATAAGGGAATGGTCATGCTAAAGGATAACTCCAGCTACAACAAAGATAAATATAAAATTTCTAACTGTGAAAATATGGACCAGAATGGTCGAAAAAGGATTTGCACATGTATGTAGAATTCATAAAATGTTTGGTCTATACCAGTGGTCTCTAAACTGCGGCCTATGGGCCAAATGCAGGCCTTTGCTTGCCTTTATCTGGCCCCTGAGACACTATTCCTCCCACTGATATGAAGCACAATTCTTTCCACTTAAACCAAAAGTGATTCTTCCCAATGACATCAACGATGGGGCACGGTTTCTTCCACTGACAACAACGAGGCACTATTCCTCCCACTGACACCAACAATGGGGCATAATTCCTTCCAATGACCTTAACGCAGGTACCACTAGTACCAGTGACTACTTACGTGCTATGTACAGTAATTTTTTACTCTCACTAATGCCAGGGCATTTTCTAACCCACATTGGACAGCTTACTGATCCTTTCTTTAGAAAGTTTGGAGATCCCTGGTTTTATACTGATTTGCTGACCCCATAATACACAGATGTAGGCGGATATCGGTAACAGGATTGTGTTGAAAAGAGGGAGAGATGTTGTAATGCAGTTGCACAGCATATTCAGTCTTGTGTGTACACCATAATTTAAATGGAGGCTGTCTTTATAAAGAGTATGAAGTGAATGAATAAATTAATAATTTGTATAGCACTACAATGCGAACCGAATTGCCTCAAAGCGCTGTATTAGTGCTTTGTTGTCAAGCTTCTTAGAAGAGGTAGGTCTTGAGTTTTTTCCTGAAGGCCTGATGGTTTTCTTCCATGCGGATGTAGGTTGGTAGTGCATTCCAAAGCTGTGGTCCTTGGACAGCGAATCTTCGTTCCCCTTTTGATTTGTAGCGGGACTTGGGGATGAGGAGGAGGTTTTGGTCAGACGATCGAAGACTGCGATTGGGTGTGTAGTGTTTTATTTTCTCGAAGGTATTGAGGAGCGTCTCCGTGGGTGCATTTGTGGGTGAGGCAGATGGTCTTGAATATGACCCGATTCTTTACGGTTAGCCAGTGTAGGCTCCTCAGGGAAGGGGAGATGGATTCCGACGTTTTTTTCCCTGTTATCAGCCTTGCTGCCGTGTTTTGAATAAGTTGTAAGCGCGCAAGTTGATATTGGGGTAGTCCTATGTAAAGGGAGTTGTTAACAAAGTGTGATACTCTCACCAGAGAACAGCCCAGGGCAACTCATTATACCTCAGAACTACTCCTCGCTAACACATTGGCAGCGCTTTCCACTCTAATATCATCAACCTACACCGTGTGTGTACAGGCTACTAAATTGCCCCAGTTTTCTGCCACATGAGTGTTTGAGCAGATCAGAGTGCAGACCATCTTGTCTTTACCAGACAACTTATTTCTAGCTGTGCCACTTCCTGCTGTAGCCTTTGTGAATAGACTCTTCTCCTTTCACCTGTCGTGAACCATTACAAGCCTTTCTGAGCTCTTACATTGGTGCAGCGCTAAAATGTTTTGTGTGACAACCCTGACTGGAACAGGAACACAGTCTCTGTGTGAAGCCACCTGACCTTTCTTGCTGAATGAAGTGCAATTGCAGGCATTTTGGTAGTAACACATAGAGAAAGTTGGCCATAGGCTAGAGCTGATTGTGTTCCCTGCCACTTGGAGGGAGTTGGCTAGAACTTTGTATCAGATTGAGATATACAGCCCGCTGTAATCTGCTACAATTTTTAGAGTTCTATCTTTTAGGTCCCATTCACACTTATGTACACATGTTGCAGTGCATGTGGAAATGAACATGCATATGTGTGAATGGCTTTAAAGGTTTCTCTTTGAAAAACACTAAACTGTACAACATAGATGTGAAGCAGTCCCCTAGAAAATAACAGATTATTTCATTGGCATGCATGTTCATGCTGTAAATTCATGTGTTATACGGCAGGAAAACCAAAAATGGACCTAAAGCTAGCTTCACACACGTCTCTATTTTTGAGCATTTTTTTCTGTTTATTGCTTTGTACAAGTGTGTTGTCATGCATTTTAACAAATGCACTGCCATTCCAATCAAAGCCTTAAAAACACGTGTTGACTGACAAAAATGTGTTTTGCATGTCAGTGCATTGAATGTGCATGTGAACTAGCCCCATTAAAAGCAATGGCAAACCTTTACATATGTATTTAAATTGGTGGTTAAACACACCCATTAAAGGAGAACCTTTTCCCCTATCATAAACATTGCAACAATGGCACCTTTAGAAATGTTAAGCTGGTTACACACTGTCCGCAAATCAACGGTTCCTGTTGGTCAGTGTGTACCGCAGTCTGTTCGACAGACCTGCTTTTGCTGAACGGACCTGATGCTCGCAGCCAATGGCTGAGATCTCTGATCGGTGTATTCTGGCGGCAGGGGGTGGGTAAGGGGGAGTCTGCCTGTGTCCCCTGTCAGAAAACAATAGCACAGCGGGAGATTGGGAGGATCTGTCAGGGCTCTAAAATCAATCATACACAGGGGGGAGAGATATTGTAACGCTATTATTACAGGTATGTATGTAGCTCCGTCAATTTACGCACAACTTTTCACATATATTGTACATTTACATACATGGAATCCTGAAGTGTGTGCATGTTTACTATTGAATAAATATAAGAAAAAACGTGCTACTTAAACAATGAGAAAAAAAAGCAGCAAACTCAAAGTGAAATACATACCACAATAGCAAAGATCATAAAGGAGCTGTGATAATAAATTAATACATATAAGTTAATGTTATAAAAATATTGAAGTGCATATGAACTTCAATGCCCCTGGACGACGTCAGCTTGTGACGAAGTGTATGTCGGGAGGAGTAGCGTGCTGACGTCATCGCGTTGCGGTCCTGAGAAGAGGGGGTGTTCGTTAGCCGGCTGGCTTTTTTACATAATGCTTTCCCTTATGCTGCTTATGTAAGTGTTACTTTTATACTGAATAAATTGAATGTTTATCTGATTTACACTATGGTGAGCTTCTCTCATTTCTGAGTATACTCGTCTGGTTTTTGCCTATAAACATTGGAACATCGAGTTGCTTTGGTGTATATCCTGTCCCATCACCCAAAGAACTCCCCTGTGAGCTGGTATTCCAATATCCTCAGAATAAAGGCCCTGGCTGGGTTTAGCACGAATGGCTTGGCTTCTGGTAAGCGCGCACTCTGTGTGGTGGAGGTGCACAGGTCTATTGTGGTGTTTTGGGGATTTTTCATCAATTCAACCAAGTTATATGCATCTGTTAATGGACTGGTTATGCACAATTTATTTTTAGTTCATATGCACTTCAATATTTTTTATAACATTCACTTATATGTATGTATTTGCCATACACGTCAAGTTAACAAGTTTCCTTTCCCATTATTTATGCTTTTTTATTACAGTACTGTGCAAACTTTCATGTTCTTGAACACGATTTGAGTTTTTTTTTTTTTTTTTTGTTCTAAATATTAGGAAATGAATGCTTTTGATACTCTTGTTATTCACATCAGCCAGCCTACCTGATTTACAGCTGACCTAATCTTGACCATGCAGGGGTTGTCCTCTCGTCCTCTCTGAAAACCACAGCCTGTCAGTTGTTGCTATCGTGCAATCTCCGGAGCCTGAAGTCAGTTGATGCTGTAACCCTCATATACTAACCTTTGTACAGACTGAATGTCCAAATTCCCTGTGAGGATGGCAGTAGATCTGGGGACTGTTGGCACTTTACTGATACTACAGTTGTTAAGCTGGTCAAACACTGAATTTTTTTGTTTGTTTAGCCAGTGGACTGACGCATGAAAGAGGTGGCGGAATCCCCCTACATTGTATGCTGGCAGTTGCACCCATCACTGTCAGAATAGACTGATCAGCGGCTGCTATTGATCAAAAGGATGTTTCCAGCATGTCTCTTCGACAGAGGTCAATCAAACAATCTGTTGAGCAAGGACTACCACATAGTGATTGAGATTTCAGCCAGCTTTACCTTCTTATTAGAGGATGATGATGATAATAATGGGCCTTCTGTAGTTACTAAACTTGTGTATAGGCCAGTTTTCATAGGCAATAATAACCAGTATTTGATAAGGATGTGGAAAGTGTTTAAAATCATTCCTAAATGCAGATGTATATGAATGTGTATACATTTAACATAAGTTTGCATTGCTTTGCACCATAATTTGGGTACTGCAAGAAGTGTTTTTGGCGGGTTTTTAAAGTCTGTAGACGCTTACGGATGCCTGGTATAAAAGTCAGTGGAAACACTTCCCAAGTAAGCATTTCAGAGTGTTTTCAGAGGTATTTGAGGATGATTTTTTTGCCATTCATGCAGGATGGGTTTCTTTTGGTGATGCTGAATAACCAACCACTTGTGTGTGCAGCACTTTTATAATTTTTTTTTTTTTTTTAAAGAGAACCTGTTGAAATCCGCTACAAAGGTCAGTGAGGGCTTACTGCTTGCTAATATATGAATCTTGAATGTTCATTGCCTGCTTAGGAGTTCAATTTAATGCCTAACCTGCAGACTTAACTTATTTATTTACTTATTTTTTGATAGTTTGAAAGGGTTAGTTAGGGTTAGTACAGAATCAGGAAATCACAGGAGATATGGTGATACAGACCCCAATAAAAATGCCTTTTCAGCAGAGCAGTGAAGAAATGAGACAGCGAGAAAACATTAAAGTGTAACTAAAAAAACTTTTTTTGTTTTTGTTTTTAATAGGGATTAGAACACCTGTGATTCATTTTTTTTTTTTTTTCGCCTGTGTTCTCGTTTTTGTTGTCTGTGTCCCTATTTTTCATGTTTACCATTATTGTCAACAGTGAAATTAAAAGAAAATCCCAAATGGGGACACTAGTTTGGAGGACCCTTAAGATAAACTAGAAGTCCCTCACTTTGGAAGGGATTTCCTTTGACTTCCTGTTTTGGCTATGGGACATGAAGGGAAGGGAAATCTCCCCAATGGGATGCAAATGGCAAAAAAAAATAAAATAAACAACCAATGGGGGGTTATAACCTTCCCTTACAATACCCCACATTTTTTTAAAAAAGTTTCTTGCCTCCCGTTACTTTTACCTTTTTTAAATTCTAAACCTTTCCTGTTGTATCCGTAAAGAAAAAAAAATCTGCAGTTGCGCTTGACCCATATAATGGGAATAGACAGGAATTGACTTCATTGATTTTTAATGGTAGGGCCAGTGGGTAAATATGGTAATTGGATCCAGGTCTTTGCTGCCCTTTTAATGGAACTTTACCGAGAGCCGCTGGCAAAATTATCTGGATTTAGAGTCCAGGATAAAGTCATGGGGGCAACACTAATACGTTTTAATAAGCGATTCTCATGGCTGAAGCATTCTTTATTGCCCACAAAGTTGGTTCTAAACTCCCTTTTTTTTCAGCATTGAATTAGAACAGGATTGGCCAACTGAGCTTGCCCATTGCCTGAGATAAAGATTCTGGTCTCAGGTCAAGTGTTGATTTGCCCCATATGGTGACAGTGTAGACTTATCTTTTGTAACTTGCTGAATGATGAAAACTTCTTGAAATTAATGATATGGGTATATTTTTATGATTTTGTGCCAGTAATTGTCGTGTTCGTGTATTCTAGTCATTTTCTTGTTTGCTATATATGAGCTCACAGTTAAGCGCTTTCTTGTTTGCTTGATGGAAGACAAGCTGGTGCTCACTGTGCTTAACCATGGATGTGCAGATTGCCTGTTCTGTTGCTGCCTTATTTACTTATGGAGCCTTTATGTTTCCGTGATGAATTGGAAAGGGAAAGATTTGGGCCTGTAGATGGTGGTGTAGATAAGGACTAAAAACAAGCTATTATCTGTTTTAGTTTTCTGGCAGTTACAATTATGGAGGAAATGACTGGCTGTCTTTACCTTACTAACAGAGCAATTTACCATATTTTATCATTGATCACATCTAATTACAAACCGTGTCTGTTTGAACTCTAAATGGTGTAAAAGCTGCCTTAAAAAGGACTACGTTTAATGGACATTAGGAAACTAGGCAAATTCAATTTTCTAATTACATTTGCTGTGCAGATCAAATATACACAAACCAGATTTAATGCCAGATGTCCAATTCAATTTAACTGCATATACATTACTTGTTTTTTTTGCATAAAGCGTCAAATTTGGAGACTAGCTCACAAACTTGGTGTTCCTCATAAATCTCGCTGCAGATGAGGTTTCTTAGCTGGACTTTTTCTCCTCGCTCTGAGCCTAGTTCCTCCCCATTTTGGTCATTTGCCAGTAATCTTCGGCATGCAGAAGCTGACTCTATCCTTTGCCTTTTCCATAAAGCACTTGGGTACTGACAAGCGTTCCACACACAGCTCCGAACTTGGGGCATATGTAAATGTGGGATCAAGCTATCCTTTTCTGGAATTCTTCCTCCCAGACAGTAAATGTTTGCCTTGAGGTACGTATTTTTTCACCCTGATCATTGACAAAGTGCCATGCGGAAAGTCTGAACTTTCCAGCACCACTTATTCTTTAAATATGTTTATTGAAATGTTGTGCGTGTTTTTAGAAAGTGGAAATCGCCCTATCTTAGGTCTGCTGGTTGTTTGCCTTATACTGCTTGAACAGCATCATTATAACTAGTTGGAAAATGTCTCTAGAAGTCTGCAGGGAACAGTTGTTTCTTGTTTACTTAAAGCCATGTAAAATTATTTAGGACTATTATTTGACATGTATTTTCTATATTGCTGAACTTTTTAAGAAACCTTCCAGTCAAATTTTTATATTTTAGTAAAGGATGGTGAGAAAAGATTTTTGATTGGTAGAATCTATTTGTTGTGTTTTTACTAAAATCAATGTAGTTTATATGTATAGCAACACGCACTGCACATAATACATTGGATACAAATATACTAGCATGCCTGCCGTGAGTATGGCAATTTTAGTTTTATTAAAACTGCTAAGAATATACAGTAAAGAATACTTATTTTTTTTTTTAATGTAAAAATGATATCAGAGGTTGAAATAACTAGTGATTTTAAGTTTAATTAGTAGCGTTGCATATAATTGTCTTATGAGAGGTTATTATTTTTTTAAAGGTTTTAGTTTTTTTTTTTCCCCTTTTGAATTCACTCCGAACACTTCCAAAAGGTGTGTGTGTGTGTGTATATGTATATGTATATATATATATATATATATATATATATATATATATATATATATATATATTTATATATATATATATATATATATATATATATATATAATTTTGTTATAATGTATGGAATGAAGCTGAATTTCAGTCCTACTTTCAGTCTTGCACAGTTGTACAGGCCCCCCTCCTGAAATTCCTTATTCTGATTTCACTGCATACTGGAAGCTTCTCACAGGGTGCATTAAAAGCTGCAGCAAATCTGAGAGAGCTGGCCCTATTTCTTGGTTGGCGGATGTAGCGTTTCTTCTAGCCCTTTACTCCCCAGACTTATTGTCCCTTACCTGTCTTGTTCATGGATTAAATTTTAGTCATGGAGGCACAGCATCACTTGTGGGCATTACCTTGAAGGTCTTCGCGCCAAATGCAGCCTGCCTTGGAATGATGGGTTCTAAAGACTGATGTCCAGCGAGCAAGGTATTTTGATCTTTACATAACTCCCCCCAAGAGCCAACATAATGCTTGCATTAGGGTTGAGGTCTCTTGAGCGTACTACTGGGACAGTGGTTTCAGAAAGCTATGTGCAGTATCCTGCAAGCCCCTTCATTGCTTAGAGAAGGACAGGGACCCAATGATGTCAGTTTAATTAGCTTGTAATGTAATTATTAATAGTTATACACGATTGATCTTTTGACCATTCCATTAGACTTTTGTATTAAAATGTGGTGTAAGCACAGGAAACAAGGTTGCTTGAGACTAGCTTGAAATGTAGATTTAGGAGATGCTGAAAATTAAAGATTTTTGTCATTACTATGAATCTTGTCATATGTCTAAAATAAATATTTTATTTCAAAGTACAGTTGATTAGCTTCTTTGTGACAGATCGGATATGGCAATGTGTTGATTTTATACTTCCCTTAGGTACTTTAGTGTTGGTTGTCCAATTTGGGCATTATGGCTCAGTTTTCATTGTAGTTTAATCCAAACCCTGCTACTTTTTTTACTAGTTGGTTAGTTACTTGGAAAGATGGTAGCCATTTGTTCTGCGCATCTTAATTTCGAATGACTGGACCCAGTTTTACTAAATGGTATATACAGTCTACAGTAAGGAAATGGGACTATGCAGTGATCTTTGGTGACCTGATGTGGCAGGTCTTGCATTTTGTTCTTCAGATACTTACATTTTTTTGATCTGTACTAAAAATCAAACTTTCTCTTTTTGGGGGGGGTTGAAGAATAACATATTGTCTAAAGCTGGCTGTCTGAACAATTCTTCTTGGCTGTTCGTTCATATCTCAGTCACACACACAGCAATGGAAAATACATGTCAGACAAGCTGCCCATACAGTGGTACGCTCAAAGTTCTCTGGTTAAACAGTTCTCCGGGCAAATATAAAAACACTTCATTTAAGTTATTATTTCATGAAACATTTAAATACTGCTACTAGAACTACCCAAAATCTAGTGTTATGCTACCTTCCTACAATACCCTGTAAAGCAAAGTATTTAGGCAAAGAGTTGGAAGTCATGGACTGTGAACCAGCAAGAATTCATTAGATTGCCAAGGCTGTCAGTCTATTTTTTTTTTTTTCTCTTCCAAGCAATGGAAACTGAAGGGGTAGAGTTGAGACTGCTTTTCAAAGGAGAGTGCAAAGGACCACATTCGTAGGCCATTGGCAATCTGCTTTCCCTGGAAGTTACAGGGCAGAGATGGGCAGTAGTGGTTGACTGACCGCTCCAATCTGCTCTGCATGGTCTGATGTAACATAACCCAGACCCAGGCTGAGCTTGCACAGGCAGCTAGGAATTTTTTGCCCCAAAGAAAGCCAGAGGTAGAAATGGCTTACCGAGATGAAGAAGAGGAGGAGCATATGCTCTGCAATGGGAATGCTGTAGAGGCTCTGAGGCCACAGATTGTTGCCACTGATAGAATGGATGGGTGACTTGCAGAATCAACAGTTTAATCTAAAGAATTAGAGTCAACAGAGAGACAGCTGGCAACTCCATAAACCTCAGATATTTTTATTTTGCCATACCAGTGAGTACAAAGACAGTGGCAGACGCGTTTCAGTGATGAGCCTTGTTCACAGGTGTGCTGTAAACAAGGCTTATCACCGAAATGCGTCTGCCACTCTTTGTACTCACCGGTATTTCAAAATAAAAATATCTGAGGTTTATGGAGTTGCCAGCTGTCTTTCTCTGACTCTAATGTCTTTTTGTGGATGGGAGGACACCACAGCTTCGGCACCCGGACTGCAACTTCGAGCTTTATACTAAGGCCCCTTTCAAACTGAGGCGTTTTTTAGGTGCTACAGCGCAAAAAATAGCGCCTGTACAGCGCCTGAAAAAATCCGGCCCCATTCACTCCAGTGTGAAAGCCGGAGGGCTTTCACACTGGAGCGGTGCGATAGGAGGACGGTCAAAAAAGTCCTGCTAGCAGCATCTTTGGAGCGGTGTATTTACCGCTCCTACCCATTGAAATCAATGGGACACCGCTGTAATACCGCCGCAAAGAGCCGATGTGGCGGCGCTTTGCGGGGGGTTCTAACCCTTTTTTGGCTGCTAACGGGGGTTAAAACCACACCGCTAGCGGCCAAATACCGCGGCTAAAACGACGGTAAAGCAGCACTAAATATAGCGCTGCTTTACCATCGCTGTGTGAAAGGGGCCTTAGGCTCTACTGCTCTGAGCGATGCATTTCTTTTGTTTGAATTAATATAAAGAATGTTGGAAAGTTTTAATACATGAAAGGCACAGAGACATTATAAAAATGAGAAGAAAAGCTTTTTTTTTTTTTTTTCTCCGTTTTGTTTTTTTAAGTGAAACCATCCCCCTCACCTTTTTGATCCCACCACTGGGAACAAAATAAAAGTCAGAGCTTACACAGGCTGCGGGCTCTACCTACCCCCATGCGGCTGTTCATTGTCATTCCCTAATTACAGTAACCTGAAAGGGCGAGCCTATGGCTCAATACCCTTCCTATCTAGAAATACTGGGTATTGTCTTTTACTATTGGCAACCGAAAAGCAGGGTTGCTAAGGAAAGTTAACAGTGCTGCTGGGGAGGAGAGGAATTAAAAACAAACCTGTTGCTTTGCCCTGTGTGGTTAAAGCACACTATTGTATTTAAACCTTGTAATTCCATAGTAATAGTATCCTATCACAGTTAGAACAACAAAGCTCTACAGTTTCACAGTAATACAACTCATGACTTTGTGATATGTAATCAGATTGTGGTTTGATGTCCTCCCCCTCCCCCCCTTTAATTTCTGTGAACCCCTTGGATTTCAGCTAGATGCAGATTAATATCCAGACTTCTATTTAAGGAAGTAAGTGGTAAAGTCATGGAAAACGACTAAAAATAGTAGCAGCTAAAGCATTTTCGTCCAACTAGAAACACTGAACGTTTTACTTGGGTTTATTGTCAGACTGTGTGTGTAAAATATATATTTTGTGTTCAGTTTTATAACCTTTACGTAGTTCATAAAATAGTTTTATTTATTTTTTATATATCCTGTCTTTCTTGCTGATATTTGCTCTAATTGACAGTATGTACAGTAGCTAAAAACAAAATTGTTACGATTTTGAAAAGAAAGTTAGCAAGCACATACTTGCTTCTGATTTCGGATACTTCATACTTCTGTCTTTATTGCATGATGCTGATTATTCCAGTTGCTCTGGATGTTTTGGATGTGTGATGCGTTCAAAAGCAGGACAATTGGACTAATAGTTGGTGACACAGGCTGGGGATTTTGTTGTTAATCATAAAGGCACAGAATATGGTTGCATTATGGATAACTATTGGCCTCAAAGTCAGAAATTTCAAGGAATATCGACCCTTCAAGGATGACCTCCATAGATAGAGATGCGTGTGTGTGTGTGTGTGTGTGTGTGTGTGTGTGTGTGTGTGTATATATACACACACACACACACACGCACGCATCTCTATCTATCCATCTATGGAGGTCATCCTTGAAGGGTCTATATTCCTTGAAATTGTATATGTGTATATACATATAATATATTATATAAGTGCTGTCCAAACTTTGCTGCAGAAATGCAATATGCAGTGGCTGGTCAAGAACCTTAGTGCAGCAGATGGCACAAAATATCCAGTGGTATCCTCAGCTCAGACCTTTTTGGCTGTAACAGAAGGCAGTTTGTTTGCCAAAGCCCGGAGGCCGGTGCAAGAATGAGTATCTTCGGGCAAAAGAGAAATATGTTGAGGGTTCCTTGCAGGTTTGGGCTGTTTTGCAAATGGTGTTGGGGATTTGGTCATAATTAAAGTAGTTGTAAAGGCAGAAAGTTTTACCCAAATGCATTCTCTGTATTAAGGCAAAAAGTTCTGTGATCCACTTTACCTCGGCCCCCCCAGAGAGAGAGAGAGTGCTCTTGAAGGTCCATATTCACAATTGTTGGTAAAACCAAAATAGAAATTGCATATTAATGGGTGCACACATGATCTGAATAGAGGTACTTTGTATGTATGCTCTGTCCCGTACCACACCCAGGTAAACCTTTTTTACTTGCAAAAGCAAACATAGTAAATATGAAATGTGGCATTTTATTGTGTTTGCAGGATACAGGAACACAACCTTTTAGTGCCCTCTTCAAGGCTTTTCAATTGCATACAAAATTTGTAAGCTTACCTCCTGGGACAAAGATCCTGATGTCTGCTGAATCGTAACACTAACCTTTTACATTGCACATATGTTCATTCCTCCAGTAATTAAGTAATCTCTGATCTATTTAGATTTTGGCTTATTTGCTTTTGGTGTATTTACAGGAATATACCTATCACAATTAAAGTGGCATTAAACCCAATATATATTATTTTATAGCTTACCTATTTCTTGATGTAATAATGGCTGTATCACTTTTTCTTTTCTAATTTCTTTTTTTTTTTCTTTTACAAAGGTTTTTAATAATATTCAGTTAGACAAACGGAGCCGACATTTAGCTGGTTACAATGCATAACCGTGTACAGGGCATAAGATGTACATATTCATGACTTAACGCTACACAATTTATTCTGGGTTCATGCCATAAGTTGGAAATTAGGCTTTTTCTTTGATTTTCACCTGGTGATCCAGCCAGTAAGTCTTTGGTAACAGCAGGCTGTCCTGCAGGTGTAGCAATTGGAAAGTTGAGGTAAACCATTTACCTCTGACAGGGGTGCTCAAAATGATAAACTTTTATTTGTTAAACCTTTATCCCAAAAGGAAAAAAAAAATAATGGTTTGCTGTACCTGCTTAAAAAGTGTTTTGCTGGAGTTTGGCTTCAATTTGGTAATGTTTCTAAGTCTGCTAGTGCATCGAACACTTTTGTCCCCCTACCTAGACTGACAATGCTGCTGTCCCTGAGCTCCTTCATCCAGAGTGTACCCACCCTTATGCAGGAGTGTGTTACTGCCCTCTGTGAACCGCTGTGGGTTTCAATACAATCTTAATGACACCCCTAGATCGGTTCACAGATTTCAGTGCAAACTGTGGATTCAGACAGGAATCTGATCCTATTCCAGTGCAGGGAAAAAAAGTTCCATGGTACATTTTTTTTTTCTTCTGCAAATCGAATTCAAGTTCAGCCATCTAACTGTGTGGCTAAACTTGCACTGCACAGACATCATATGCGTACGGCATCTGTGGTGCGAATCACATGCGATGTCTGAGATCACACAAGTGTGAACCTGGGCTTAATAGGGCAGAACCCTTTCTATGTTTTATGCCCAACTCATTATGCAGAGTGGGTGAGAAACATTCAAGAAAGATTTTTCAAAAGAGCATTTACCTTAGTTTCATTGGGATTACACTACATGCATGCAAACCTGTACCATTCCCTCTATTTTTCAAATCTTAAACTTCATTACATAGATATGAAATACCCAAATATGAATGAATCGGAATGCTACTTGAAATGCAAAAGCTTAGGGATCAGTCTACCTCAGGGGTAGGCAACCTTAGAAGGGTGGTGGGGGGAGATCGACCTGAACAGCATGGAAGAAGTCAAAGATTACTGGCCACAGCATCACCTCCTCACCCGCTGGCTTAAACCCACAGTATAATTGCGGCACGGAAGCAGGGCAATCTCGTGCATTGTGCAGCAATTATAGGTTTAAATCGGGCAGTGAGAAGTCGATATATCGCCTTCTCACCACCTGTCAAACACGCTCAGACTGCTTTTCAGTAGAGAAGCAGCGCATGTCGCACTTGTGAATGAGCCCGCAGTGGCACCCTTAGACCCCTTTCACACGGAGGCAGTTCTCAAGCATTTTAGCACTAGAAATGGCGTCTGAAAACTGCCTCGCATGCCGCCCGAGTGTTTTCACACTGGGGCGGTGAGCTTTCGGGACGTTGGAGAAAGTCCTGCAAGCAGCATCTTTGGGGTGTTTTGTGAGCGCTGTACACAGCGCTCCCAAAACGCCCCCGCCCATTGCAATGAATAGGCAGCGCTTCCGAAGCGCCTAAAAAGCGATTCGGAAGCACCGCAACGCAATCGGTTTTTACCCCTTCTTGGGTTTAAAAGCGCCCCACTAGCGACTGAAAAGCACAGCTTAACCGCTTCCCGACCGCCTCCTGTAGATATACGTCAACAGAATGGCACGGGCAGGCAAAAGGACGTACCTGTACGTCCCCTTTAATTTGCCTGCCCGGGGGGCGCGCGCGCGACCCGGTTGGGAGCTCCGTGACCACGGCCGTGGGACCAGCGGACCCGATCGCCGCTGGTATCCCGCGATCGGGTTACGGAGTGGAAGAACGGGGAGAGGTCTATGTAAACAAACCTCTCCCCGCGCTTCCTACACTGACTGTCAGTGATCGGCGGTTCCCTGTCATCGGGAACGCCGATCAATGACGTCAGACGTACAGCCACGCCCCCCTACAGTAACCACAACACAACACGTCACACTGACTCCTCCCCGCCCCCTTGTGGTTAACCCCCTAACTACAACTGTCATTTACATAGGAATCAGTGCTATTTAAATAGCACTGATTTCTGTATAAATGACAAATGTCCCAAAAATGTGTCAAAAATGTCCGATGTGTCCGCCAAAATGTCGCAGTCACAATAAAAATCGCTGATCGCCGCCATTACTAATAAAAAAAAAAATATTAATAAAAATGCTATAAAACTATCCCCTATTTTGTAAACGCTATAACTTTTGCGCAAACTAATCAATAATCGCTAATTGCGATTTTTTTTACCAAAAATATGTAGAAGAATACGTATCGGCCTAAACTGAGGAAAAAAAATGTTTTTTTATATATTTTTTGGGGATATTTATTATAGCAAAAAGTAAAAAATATTGCATTTTTTTCAAAATTGTCGCTCTATTTTTGTTTATAGCGCAAAAAATAAAAACCGCAGGGGCGATCAAATACCACCAAAAGAAAGCTCTATTTGTGGGAAAAAAAGGACGCCAATTTTGTTTTGGAGCCACGTCGCATGACCGCGCAATTGTTAGTTAAAGCGACGCAGTGCCGAATTGCAAAAAGGGGCCTGGTCCTTTGGCTGCCAATTGGTCCGGGGCTGAAGTGGTTAAACAGCAGTAAAGTGCCACTAAAACAGTGCTTTAACGCTAATGCAGGGCAGCCCCAGTGTGAAAGGGGTCTTGGGGCTTGTTGAAATGTGAGATTGAGGGGCGGTAAAACCCGGCAGTTGAGCCATGGATTTTACGGCACTCAATTTGTACCCCCTTAAGCTGCAGAGTCAGCAGGTGAGGGTGCACACATGCTGTGTTAAAATGTTTTACCCCCTGCTGCTTTTGGGGGGGTGCTACCACTTGCTGATCACAACCGATTCAAGTGAATGGGGCCACTCTGCAAGTGCCTTGCAACTGCATGCAATGCAATGAACAAAACCGCTTGAAGATAATACAGGAGAGGAGTCCGCTGCCAGTACATCGGAGCTCTTCTACTTTCTTTTGCAGTTGTTGCTGGGTGCTGTCCATTAAAGCAGGGAGGCAGAGGGATGGAGTGCAGGTGATATTATTCCAATTGTCCCATTGCTTTATATGAGGCCCATTGTGTGTGAGGTTCTGCAGATAGTGAGTCGGCAAGCCGAGGGCACGATTTACCAGTCACTTGGCCACGATCAATTAGTGCAATCTGCATGACCTGCCTAAACCAAGTGAATGTACGAAGGGTATATATTTTCTGTTACACATGCACATAATTACGGTAGTGGAATACAGTAGATTTCCATGATGTCTGCAGATGTCTTAAATAACGTTGAAGTGCCTTTCTGTGTTTTTTCTTCCAGCAGTTTTATTCTCATAGCTTATTTTTAGAAAGAAGTTTTTCAGAACTCACAAAATGGTTCAAATTAGATTTTTTTTTAGCACAAAGTGCATTACAAGCAAAGTCATGAAGCCTTTCAGTTCTGTTATTGGTAAATATGACTTATGCATTAGTACCTATGATGTAGTGGTTGACACGATAGTCTAGGGACCGGGGTGCCGCTTTGAAGGAGCCCGGGAATATTTTCTTCAATAGATGAAAAGACCTACCAAGGAGAACTACAAGCTGTCATGCCCGATTGAAATGTTTTGCCCAGCTTTGCGGTTGTTTGTGCATATGTTAAAAGAAATTACTGACTATTTAAAGTAGAACAGGCAAAATGTTGTTTTTTATAGAGTGGTGAGGAATTGGAGCAACTGTCAGGCTTTTATTGCTGTCTCCATTTGTCATGTTTACTGTTCTCATCGAAAGTTAAAGTGAAAGAAAATCACAAATTTTGGCTTGTCCCCCTAGCAAGAATTAAGGGGAAATCTTCCAATGGGACACAAATTCTGGTGTCTATGGGGACAAGGAATTTCCTACCACTTTCTATTTTGGCTATAGGATGGCAAGTGAAGGGAAATCTCCCCAATGGGACACAGATGCCAAAAAAATACCTGACCGAGGTTATAATGCTCCCTTACTCTATTTAAAAAAAAATCCTTTAGTTCTACTATAATAATAATAATAATAATAAAAAATGTATTGCTACAGATGTTTCATGGATAATTTTAGATGCCCCAGTATGAGCTGGCAGATGAAAAAAAATAAATACATTTTAATACAGTTGTATATTCCTTAAAGTGGACATAAAGCCATTTCTTAAGGCCTAGTCGCACATAAATGTGAAAATGCTTGAAAAATGGATGTGTATTGCCTTCCATTGGCGTTCATTTTATGTGCATTGACACGTGTTCTAATGCATGTTCAATTGCTATGAATCCTTGTAAAGGACAAAATGATAACGGTTTGCATTGATGGGCCTTTTACATGCATTGTGGTGTTTTAAAATGCATACATGTAGCGTTTTAATGCACCACACGTGACACCAGTGATGTGAACAGGACAATTTTTTTTTTTTTTTTGTATGTGTACATGAAGCAGCTTGCTTTTTTTATTCAGTGCAGCAAAATGCACGTCACTATGTGTGAACAGGGCCTTAAACTAGTTTGTTTCCCCATTGTCCTCTCTTAGCTAACCTAATAAGTCACCCCCCCCCCCCCCCCCCCCCAATATATATGTTAGCAGCTTGCCTCCAGTATTGTTGTCACTTTTGACACTTAAAAAAAAAAAATAAAAAAAAAATGGGAGAACAGACAGCATTTTTAAGGCAGAAGAGACATGCTTTGTCTCTTCTGAATTAGTTACTTACCTGCCTGTCTGCCCCCTTACAGTGATCCGTGCAGGTCATTGTAAAAGTTTGGCAATGCTGAAATGATTGACCCTATACACATGTGCAAGACTGATGTCATCTTGGCTCGAAATCCAACCGCCTGAAGGTGTCAGCAGCCTGCAGGGAGCTCCAGGACACCTCATCGCTGGAGTGAAGGTGAGCATAGCTCCACTTTAACCACAGCATTGATGCTGATTGGCTATCAGGCAATCAGTAGCACGTTATTCACACACACATTCTCCAACAGTTAAGTGCAAATGGCATGATTTATGGGATATTGGGCTAGTTAACCACTTCCTTCAGCCACGGAAGATTTTACCCTCTTCCTCACCAGAGAACTTTTTACAATGTTGGCACTGCTTCGCTTTAACTGACAATTGTGCGATCGTGCAACACTATACACAAACAGTATTTGCGTCCTTTTTTCCCCCACAAATAGAGCTTTCTTTTGGTGGTATTTTATCACCTCCTGCGGCTTTTATTTTTTGCGCTATTAACAAAAAAAAAAGAGCGACAATTTTGATAAACATTTTTTTTTCCCATAATATCCCCAAAAATGTTTTTAAAAAACACATTTCTTCATCAGTTTAAGCCAATATATATTCTTCTACATATTTTTGGTTTGCGCAAAAGTTTTTGCGTTGACAAACTATGGGCAAGATTTATGGCATTTTTATATATATTATATATATATATATATATATATATATATATATATATATATATATATATATATATATATATATATATATATATATATATATATATATATTTTTTTTTTTTTAACTAGTAATGGTGGTGATCTGCTTTTTTTAGCGGTATTGCGATAGGCTGATCGGACACTTTTGACCCATTTTTGGGACCATTGAAACTTTTATACAGCAATCAGTGCTGTAAATGTCACTGGCAGGGAAGGGGTTAACACTAGGGGGGCGATCAAGGGTTTAACTGTGTATTCCCTCGTGTGTTCTAACTGTGAGGGGGTTGGACTGACTAGGAGAGAAGGATCGTTGTTCCTACTTCGTAGGAACACACCATCTGTCTCCTCTCCTCTGACAGGACAGGGATTTGTGTGTTTACACAGACAAATCCCTGTGCTGGCTCTCGTGCATGTGATCGGGTCCCCCGCCGTGCAGCGGGTGCATGCGTGTGCCCTCTGGCGGCTCTTAAAGGGAAACCCGTATGTATATATACGGGATTTTTCCCCAGGTGAGACATTAAACCGCAGCAAATTTGCGTTAGCCGGTCAGAAACCGGTTAAAGTGATACTAAACCCAACACAGTAAAATCAGTCTGTATATGCGGTAAAGCTTGTTATGCTCACTGTGGAAAGCGAGGGGTTTACACTGATCCGGTCTTCTCTAAACCTCCTCTTCCACAGTTCCCAATCCATCTCCTGAGGCACTCTGCACATGCACAGTTTAGCGCATTAGAGAGTTGTGTTTTTTTTTTTTTTTATTTTGGGAGGGTGCATGTGATCAGCTCAGGGTCAATCAGCACTGTCCAGACAGAGGGTCAGGGGTCATGCAGCCTCATAGGACAGTCAGAGGAGAATGAAAACTCCTCCTACGAGCTTAAACTAGTGCTCGGCCAGACAGTGATTGAAGTAATAAGACTACTATATGCTGCTGATGAGAAAAGGTATTTAGCAATTAATTTACTAAAATAATTGCATTTCCATGTTCTGTGTACTGTGGGGGATCAGATATAGCGAATGTTAGGGTCCTGGGTTTAGTAACCTATTAAGAGATGGAGCCTGGGCATTGGTGTATAAAATAAGATTAGGTCCCTTTTATAAATATATTTTAAAAAGAGCTGGCCTCCTGTAATTCCTTGCAGAGCAACCTTTAAGGGTGAGAGCCGACCTCTGCCACATTGCGCAGTGCTGTCATTCTAGCTTGGGGTACATACATAATGGTGGGAAGGAGCTGTCTGTCTGCTGCTGCTCCTTCACTGTCTGATCGTTGGACTAGTGAATATTTTCTTTGGGGAGATATAGGGCCTGTTTTTATTGCTTGCAAGGGTGCTTTGATTACAAAACCAGTTCAACAGGATTACAAATCCTTTTGCAGGTAATAGTTTGCATTCATATATTTGTGTTTTTTTTAGCTGTTTGGCTAGAATTTTTACCTTCAAAATCATAAGCTGATCTTGGTTTATCTTGTTGGTTTTTACTTTTTAGCATACTAAAAGTAAAATATTGTTTTTATTATAAGCAAAATGGCACAGTTGTAAGCATTCCTTTTGTGCATAAAGGTCACTGAAATCGACATGCTTATGCCAATTTTAGCAGCGTTGGTAATTATTGGTTAGCTTGACTATAACGCTATAAGTAATTTGACTACCTAAATATTTTTACATTGTTTTATTTATTACTCTGCAATTGCGTTTTGAGCGGCATTTAAGGTCATCGACAAGATCACTTGTGTCAGTCGCTCTTCATTCACCTCTATGACTTGGCTACAGGTCGCTGAAGAATAGTAGTTTGTGGCAGAGCACACCAACCCAATGCTGTAGCAGTGACTCTAGCGATTATCTCCCTAGCTACAAATCGATGTTAGACGCCGGCCTTAGCGATTTGTAGCAGCAGTTAATTGCTGCTACAAAATCTACCCTCTGACATGGCCCTTAGAGATGCATTGAATTATCTGATCAATTAAAAGGTAATTAAAGGCAAAACTTTTAATTATTTTTTTCAATTGGCCATCTGTGTCACATTGGGGATTTTTCCCTTCAAGTGATTTCAAAGACATTTTAAAAAAACAAAACAAACATGTTATTCTTACCTGCTCTGTGCAGTTTTGCATGGAGCAGACTCGATCCTCCTCTTCCCGGATCCCCTACTGGTGCTCCTCGCTCCCATATCTTGCTATGGGGACACTTGTGTGTGCTTGCTCTTGAGCCCTGCTCTGTGTGTCCATAAGACACACAGAACAGGGCTTGGCTCTATACCTCGCTCCCTCCTCACTGATCCTCTTAGCCAATGAGGAGGGAGAGAACCAAGAGAGCCGCTGCTCTGATGCACACTGCTGGATCGGGCTCAGGTAAGTATGAAGGGGGAGCCATAGAGAAGAGGTTTTTACCTTTTTAATATAGAGAATTCATTAAGGTATAAAACCTTCAGCCTTCGCAACCACTTTCACTTCCTGTCCCATAGCCAAAACAAGAAATGAGAGGAAATTCCTCCAAAGTGAAGGATCCATGATGGGTATGACCATTTTCATTTGGTCAAAGGTTAAGCTCCTTTTTAAAGTGTTTTGTAAAGCTTTTTTAACTAAAACAATAAACATGGTATACTTACCTGCTCTGTGCAATGGTTTTGCAGCCCCAAGCCTCCTCTTCTTGGGTCAACTGCCAGTGCTCCTGGCTTCTTCTCTTCATCCAGTGCCCCCATAAAAAGCTGCTTTCTATGGGGGCACTCATGCGAGCTCGCTCCCAAGCCTCGTTGCCTGTATCAAAGTTTGATTGACAGCAGGAGGAGTCAATGGCTGCTATTAATCTGCCCTGTGAGGAGGGACAGAGACTCATCTTGCCACTGCTCTCATGAACAGCGCTGGATCGCGATAGGGCTCAGGTAAGTATAAGGGGGGTTACCAGGCACAGAAGGTTTTTTTACCTTTAATGCATAGAATGTTAAGGTAAAAAAAAGGCTTTGCTAAGTGGAAGGAGCTCCTAGATTTTCATGAACTTTGTGACCAGTAGTGTAGAGCTCTGAATATACTAAACACGTAGGTGTCACATTTTTTAGTAATTTACTTCCTGCATTGGCTTAGTATTTTTATTTACTCCTCAAACCTTTGCAGTACAACACGCAGATCCAATGCAGGGAATTTCCTCTGCTGACTATTTGCAGAACACATTGCTGCTACCTGCTGGAGGATATCCCTGGTCTCAAGCAGCCACATAAACCATTTTGCTTTACTTTTTGTTTTAGTCTTTATTTTATGTATAAGCCTGGGGAAAAAATCACCGGTGAAATATTTAATATCTCTTAAACATGTTAAGAACCTGTTGGCATAGGAATCACAATGGTGCATTGGTGTATACCAAATGCCTAAACACTTCAAAAGCTCAGTGACATTGCTGTGCAAAACGTGCATTGAAATTACTAATATTCCTGATTAGTAGATATTACTCAGAGATCTCCAATATAAAACCACTCAGACATTTATTAGAATGTTTACACAGTTTATGTAGAAGGTTGCAATTTACACTTTCCTTAAGTAAATGCAGATTTAAACAGTGGCAAAATTGGATTTTATTTCTATACCTTTACTACCAGCTGATTTGTTTTTATTTATTGCCTATTATTCTAGACCATTTTTAGCACTGATTATTAAGTCAGTACATTCCTGAATCTTTTGTAGCAGTTATGAAATGAGGCAATAAAACCCTGACATTTCTGCTTATTCCTTGTCTTTCAAGCGGAAGAGTGAAGACTTTTATCTTGGGCTGTGACAGGGTTTTCTGCCAGTTTCCTTCTTGGTAAATATGACCAAGCACTGTGACAATCTCTAAAAAACATTCACGGCTGGCTGAGTGCTTGGACATCTTAAAAGGAGCCGATTGAAGTCTATCTCTAAAGCTGCACAATGTGTCAGAGCCGAACACTCCAACCGGCTTCACTTCTGTCTGCATTGAGATTTCCTTGTGTCAGTCGGCTAAGCGGCATCTTAACAATTTTAGTGGCATGCGTTTTATCACTAAGCCCTAACATACCACATTTTCTGATTAATTTACTTTGATCAGAAGGAAATTAATTGTACTAGTTTTCTTTTCCAGTTTCTCTTATTGTCAATTTGGCAGGCTACCAGAGACTTAGAAGGGTGGTTGCCTAGAAACCGGTTACAAGCTGTAATGTTAATTCTGCATTTTTAACCCCTTCACTCTGAGTATAGTAGTATTTAAAATTCCTATGCATTTAATTTTAGTTATTCATTTGTTTAATTTCTCCAAATGTTTGCACTGTATTGTATCATTAAATCAGGTAGTTAGTCATACTACTGGCATTTTTTCAAATAAATTAGCATTAGTGTACACCATAATTTCAAACTTAAAATCATAAAGTGGTTCTAAAGCCTTAAATTCTATGCATCAAGGTAAAAAATCTTCTGTGCTGCATGAACCCCCAGCCCCCCCTTATTCTTACCTGAGCCCAATCCGATCCAGCGATTTGCATGAGAGCGGCGGCTTTTCTTCCTCATTGGGCAGATTGATGGCAGTGGGAGCTGTTGGCTCCCACAGCTGTCAATCGAATGCTGTGAGGAGGGAGCCAGGGGGTTAGCGTTGAGCTTCCCACTCTGTGTCCGCAGACGGGGCTGATCGGGAGGGAGCACGCAGGGGTCTCCCCGTGGAAAGTGGGTTTTCGTGGGAGCACTAGCTGAAGAGGAGCCTGGAGCACCGGCGGGGGACCCCAGAAGATGATCAGGACTGCTCTGTGCAAAAGCGTTGCACAGCGCAGGTAAGTATAACATAACATGTTATTGTAATAATAGAAAAAAAAGGTTTAATATCACTTTAACCGCTTCCCTCCCAAGAACGTCATATGACGTCCTGGACTTTGAGTGGAGATATTTGAATGATGCCTGCAGCTACCGGCATAATCCAGAAATCATTTTTTTTTTTCAGCCAGCTATTCTCTGCAAAGTAAAAGCTGTCTCCTGTGTTTCTCCTGGCTCACCCATGCAATCAGGGAGTCGGAGAATGAATGCAGCAGCAGTTTATCATAGAGCTAACCAAGGAACAGATAGTCCCCAGAAATCTCTTTGACCCTCAGAGGCTGGAAGCAACATCATGATGTCACTTCGAGTGCTGGCAGATGTAAACACTGCAGGTTTTTTTTTTTTTTTTTTAAATCTCAGGCTTTCCAGCATAGAGGAGAGATGTGGGTACTTGGAGACCCCAGAGCTCTTCGTAAAGAGGACCTGTCATGCCCTATTCCTATTACAAGGATGTTTACATTCCTTGTAATGGGAATTAAAGTGGTCGAAGAAAAGTAAAGGGAAAGCGCCCCCATCCCCTCCTGCTCCCATACAGAAGCAAATGTATGCGTAGGTTGCGCTTGCATATGTAAACGGTGTTCAAATCACACGTGTGACATATCGCCACAAACGTTTAGAGCGAGAGCAATAATTCTAGTGCTAGACCTCCTCTGTAACTCTAAGGCCCCTTTCACACGAGGCGGACTCCGCTTCCACGGGGCCTGCCTCTGTCCGCTGGCTCAGCGGGAGATCTCTCCGTTGATCTCTGCTGAGCCGGCGGATGACAAGTCCCTCTCTGCTGGAGGGGCTTGCGAGCGCCGCTGGTCTCTATGGAGAGATCGGATGAAAATGGACAGTGTGTCCGTTTTCATCAGATCTCATCCGATCCGCCAGCGACGGATCTGGACGTAGAGCCATACGTCTGCTTTTGGCGGATCGGACCGGGTCGGATGTCAGCGGACATGTCTCCGCTGACATCCGACGCTCCATAGACTAACATGTAGCGGCCGTTCAGATCCGCCGTCAAAACTGACAGGTGGATCTGAACGGTCCGTCCATGTGAAAGGGGCCTAAATTGGTAACCTGTAAAAATGAAAGCATAGCCTATGGAGATTTTTTAGTATCGAAGTTTAGTGACATAACATCATCTTTCACATTCTACAAAAAAATTGGGGTCAATTATTGCGTTTTTTTATTTAATTCTTTAAAGTGTTTGTTTTTTCCCCCCAAAATATTGCATTAGAAAAATTGCTGCGCAAATATCGTGTGACAAAAAATTGCAACAATCGCCATTTTTTTTCATAGTTGCATAGTAGGCGAGGTTGCAAAAAGACACAAGTCCATCAAGTCCAACCTATGTGTGTGATTTTATGTCAGTATTGCATTGTATATCCCTGTATGTTGTGGTCGTTCAGGTGCTTATTTAATCGTTTTTGGACATCATCGATGCTCCCCACTGAAACCACCGCCTGTGGAAGAGAATTCAACATCCTAACCTCTTACAGTAAAGAACCCTCCACGCAGTTCGAGGTTAAACTGCTTTTCTTCTAATTAAATTCTCTTTTGTGGAAAATGTTATCCCTATTGTTGGGGTCACCAGTGCGGTATTTGTCCACTGAAATCCTATCCCCTCTCAAGCGTCTCTTCTACAGAGAGAACAAGTTCAGTGCTTGTAACCTTTCCTCCTAACAACTAATGTCTACCAGTCCCTTTTATTAGTTTTGTTGCCCTTCTCTGTACTCTCTCCAGTTCTGGCACATAGGGTCTCTGCTAAAAAAAAAAAAAAAGATAGATGTAGAGAGAGATTGTGTTGTGTTGTGTTTGTGTTGTGTTTAGGAAAAAATTATGATTTTTACATGTAGGAGAGGAATGCCAGAATTGGGCCGGTAGGGAAGTGGTTAATCGGTAAGTTTTAGGACACGTGAAATCTTGAGAATATTAGAATATGAAGACACTTCAGTTACAGTATCAGTCTATCTGAGTATCTCGCCTAGAGCCCGGTCACACCTTTTACATGCGTAATTCTGCATGTTTTTGTAAGTTGAGGAATGTATTTGGGTGCATCTCAAAGCATGAAAAAGCACACCTTCAGTATTTTTGATATGGCAACACACAGCGCATTCACTTCAGCTCTGTGGTGCACTATAGCACAGGTACATTTTAAGCCTACTGTATATGTGCAGAATGAATATCCGCGCAATGCAAACATTGTGTGCTTTGGCAACTTACCTCAATGCACAGATGTAAATGGGTTGTCAAAGTAATTTCATTACGGATATATTCTAGTCAAGATTCTTTAATCAACAGCATGAGCTTTGCTGATTGCAATGTTGTAGCCTAATCTCGAGGTTGAGGCTTTCTTGTTTCCAGGGGTTATCGGCTTGGGGGCCAAATCCCAGACCTAGTCCTCTGCAGCGCTATGTCGCTTTATAAGGTACACCAGCTCATCCACACTCTGGGGGGGGGGGGGATGTATGCCTAATGCTTTTCTGCATCTTAACTGGCAAGGCTCTGATATAATTGTTTAAGTCTGCTTACGCTACAAGCTGAGTACCTCAGGTTGCAACTGCTTGTTTGTAAAGAGGAACAAATCCTACATCTGGCATCTCGCAGGCTTCCCAGGCTCACTTCATACACATAACAATTTTTTTTTAGAATTTTAGTATGAACATTCAAATGCTAATATAACTGCATACGTGCAGCTTTATAATAAGCTCTGCCTACCTGGTAAGACATGGACAAAAGAATGGAGGCTTTATCTCACACACAGCTCTACAAAGCCTCCAGGACCTAGAACAGAACTTAAAGCGGGGCTCCACCCAAAAGTGGAACTTCCGCTTTAGGTACTGGTGAACCCCTGACATGCCACATGCCACATTTGGTATGTCATTTTTTGTGGGAGGAAAGCGGGTACCCAGTCTTGACAGGCACCCAGCTCCCAATTCGAAGTTTACCTCTCCCTCCAATCTTCTGGGACATGTCACAGATCCCATAAGATTGCCCGGCCATTCAAAACGCGCAGTGTGGCTCGCACATGCGCAGTGCAAGCCACAGCTGGGCGCCCACAGTTACAATGTTAGCGCCGCAGAGAGAAGGGGTAGAGGAGCGAGGCTTCGTGCGCCTGCATCACCGGACCGGTGGGACAGGTGACTGTCTGTCTGTTTTAGTAAAAGTTTTTTAAATGGGTGTAACTCCGCTTTTTAAAAACATCTCTAAACCCCAAACACAAAAATGTAATGTTTTGCAGGTTACCAATCCTTAACCACTTCAATACAGGGCACTTTAGCACCTTCCTGCCCAGGCCAATTTTCAGCTTTCAGTGCTGTCACTATTTAAATGACTATTGCACAATCATGCTACGCTGTACCCAAACTACATTTTTATCATTTTGTTCCCACAAATATAGCTTTCTTTTGGTGGTATTTGATCACCTCTGTGTTTTTTAATTTTTTTGCTAAACGAATAAAAAATGACCAATTTTTTTATAAAATGTTGTTGTAAATAAGTTTTCCTCCTTCACTGATGGGCACTGATAAGGTGGCACTGAAGTGGCACTGACGATAGGCACTGAAAGGCGGTGTTGATGGGCACTGATGGCTGGCACTAGATTTCACTGGTAGGCACTTTGCACTGGCACTGATTGGCAGCTGCCTAGGCACTGATTGGCATACCTGGTGGTCCAGTGTGGTGGCCATCCCTGGTGGTCCTGGGCGGGCATCCGAGGGGGGGCTGCGCTGATAAACAATCAGCACAGAACCCCCCCCCCCCCCTGTCGGGAGAGAAACCGATCGGCTCTCCTCTACTCGCGTCTGACGCAAGTGAGGAAAAGCCAATCAACGTCTCTTCCTGTTTACATCGTGATCAGCCATGATTGGACACTGCGGATCATGTGGTAAAGAGCCTCTATACCTAGATCGGAGTTGCGGTGTGTCGGACTGACACACACCACAATGACGATCGCCGCCATGCACGCCCAGTGGCTTGATATCCTGAGAACGTTGTATGACGTTCGGTCAGGATATCGCAACTACTTTGCCAAGTCGTTTTGCTATATGGCGGGCGGCAAGTGGTTAAAAAGGAAATGAGCGGCCCACACATTTAAAGATTGGTAAGCTGCAAAATAAAACCTTTTTCCTTTTGGGTTAGATATGCTATAAGATCTGTGTGTGTGTGTGTGTGTGCGAGCGCACACACACACACACACACACACACACACACACACACACACACACACACACACACACACACACACACACACACACACACACACACACACACACACATATATATATATATATACACACACACACTATAGTGTGTGTAATATAAAAATGGCGCACCCCCTAGAGAGCCGCAAGTAGACTGGGATCTCTGACCCTGCACAGCCAGGCACACCAAATTTTCACAGGCACTCCAGTTATGACTTTGTTTTTTTTTATTTATGGAGGGATAATATCTTGGATAAAGATGGGAGGTTATGAGATTCCCACTTGACTTCAACTCCAGGGACAACTCTTGCTATATAAGGCTTTACTTCTTCCTCCTGCACGCACTTGCTTGCAGGAACACACAGAATATCTGGAATATCTGACAGTCGCTCAGTCAGATTAAAGAACCCATTACAGGCAGGAACCCAAGGCCCCTTAGATGTGTAGCAGAACTTCAGTGTCCAGCTTGCATCACTCCTGTGGCTACTGATCCCAACACCACCTCTTCAGACACTGCCAACCCGCCTGGCTGCAGCTGCCCCTTTCACTAGCCCTCCAGGCGGACTTCTCCCCACAGTTCTCCAGACTGATACTTACCAGCCCACCTGGCTGTGTCTCAGAAGATCTCCCAGATGTGCTGACCTGCTGTCCTCTCTCTCCTTGCTCTAATGCTTCCTCCGTGTGTTTTGAAAGGATCTTTCCATAAACCGAGCCCTGGCCTGAGGTCAACCCACCCTCCCTCCAGACTAGAGGGCACCCTCAAGGTCCACCGACAGCCTCCACAGCACTCCATCTCTATCTTCCACCCGACTCTGTACCCCGGCCTGACTCATGCTTATTTATAAGATTTATTTTGCAAGCAGATCTTCCTAACCTCCACCCACTATGTCTGGAACATGCTCCAATGTTCCAGAAAACAGCTAAACCCGGATTCATAGCTCAGGCTTAGCACTGTTCTAAACCTAAATTTTCCTACACGAACAACCTAGCACTACTAGAGGTATGTGTGTGTGATACGCACACACACATACATACACATACATACATACATACATACATACATACATACATATAGTGGATATAAAAAGTCTACACACCCCTGTTAAAATATATGGTTTCTGTAATGTAAAACATTGAGACAAAGTTAAATAATTTCCAAACTTTTTCCGCCTTCTGTGACCTAGAAACTGTACAACTCAATTGAAAAACAAACTGAAATCTTTTAGTGGGGGAAAGTAAAAATAAAATAATGTGGTTGCATAAGTGTGCACACCCTCTTTTTTTAACTGGGGATGTTCAGAATTAAGCATTCACATTCAAACTAATGTTAAATAGGAGTCAGTACACCCCTGCCATCATTTAACCACTTCAGCCCCTGAAGATTTGGCTGCTGAATGACCGGGCTATTTTTTGCAGTTCGCACCTCGTTGCCTTAACTGACAATTGCGCAGTCGTGCGGCGTTGCACCCAAACAAAATTGACGTCCTTCCCTTTCCCCCATAAATAGAGCTTTATTTTTATGGTATTTGATCGCCTTCGCATTTTTTTTTTCGCTATTAACAAAAAAAAAGCGTAAATTTTGGGAAAAAAACACTATTTTGTACTTTTTGCTATAATAAATATCCCCAATTTTTCTATAAACAATTTTTTTCTCAGTTTAGGCTGATTATGTATTCTTCTACATATTTTTGGTAAAAAAAATTGCAATGGTTTCGCAAAAGTTTATAGCTTCTACAAAACAGGGGCTAGATTTATAGCATTTTATAGCATATCTTGCCCCCCCCCCCCCGCTTCTCTATAACAGGGGGGGGGGGGGGTGTTCGTGTTCAGTAGTTCCTAGAGGGCCCTGGAAACAATGTATCTGATAACTTCTTGTGCTCTTTGCTGCACTCTCATCAACAAAACGTGTAGCAGGATCAACAATTACTATACTGTCGCATATTTAAAAGATCTCAGGAGATCAAATAAATTAAGTTCTTGTGTGAGTCTTGCATACAGTTTAAATAATAGAAGCCCATGAACACTGTTTGCCTCTTAGATAACCAATTGATGTACTTTAAAAAGTTAGCTCTACCTTTAAAGCTGAACCGTAGGAACAAAAACATTAAATATATTCCTCAATAGCTACAAATAATATAAATCCACTTTGTGCACACCAGTGCCTTTACAAACCTAGATATTGCCTTGTAAATGTAGCAGTGACATCACTGTTATACTTTGGTCTGTGCAAAGAGCTGAGGGAGGGACCCAGCTGGCCCCACCCACTACAGGCTCCCAGTAGAAAACTACATTAAAGGGGTAGATAAAAGACCAGTCACCCTGCACAAAAGGAGAGCATCAGTGAGTGGTCTTCATTACTGGAAAGTCCTGCACAGAGGAAAAGTTTGTTTTACTCACAGATATGGAAGAAATGCACGAAGCATATGAATATTCAAGTAAGAATGCCTCTTGCCTTTACAAAGCTTTGCATATCCTGGAGTTCAGCTTTAAAGCTTTACAAGTAATATATGTGTTTTTTATTTTATTTGTCTGCTTTATATTTGTTTTTCAATCTATATTCTGTTCTCTTACAGTCTGGGGATGCAGAGTTTTACATAAGGTCTGGCACCAAACATGTGAGGTTACAATAAACAAAGCCTTTTGTGAAGCTCAGTCTGTGTGGACCCTTTAGGTAGGATAGCTATTTATAGCAGTGAATTCCAGCTGCATTGGTATAGAAAGGGGTTCAGAAAAGGATATGATCCAGCTGAGACATATCTACGCAGATCATCTGTTAAACTGAACGCCTGCCGACTCTTTCCTGCCATTACAACAGAACAGTCTTTTTTTTTTTTTTTTTTCTTTTTTTCTTAACCCCTGACTTTCCAGCCATACCCTCATTCTGCCCTTTTTATAAATTTGTTTCTGATGAGCTTATATTTTAAACTTTGACAGAACAGATACCAGATTTAAATAAACTTGTTTTTGGAGAATTTTGAGTTGCCATACTCGGTTACTTTCTGAGTCACTGGCCTGGAATGAGTGCACAAGTTGGGAAAGTCAGAGATAAGTTTTATTTTCTGACCCGAATACTTATTTCAGGTTTGTGTCTCCAAACTATTGAAACCTAGTGGGACAGTCAAATAGTTTGCTCACAGCTTTATGGTGCTTAGCTTGGGGATGCATAGGCTTGCATAAAAACCCACATTAGTATGGTAAAGAGGTTCAAAGTAGGTTCTTTGCTTGCCTATGATGTTAATTGTGTACTTTTTTTTTTTCTTTTTCTGGCTTTGTATACATACTGACCAATTGTATCCTATGAAATAAAGCTTCATTAAAAAAGAAAAATATATAAATTATATATAGATAGAGCATTTTCAGAAGAAGTCAACAGTGGCAAACTCCATGTTTATCATGACAGGGTTCCTTATGGGCTGGTTTACACCAAAACAGTGCAGGAAAGTTGCGTTCAGTACACGTTTCCCGCACAGCGTTCAATATCCCCTGCCTTTGCTGCACAACAGTACTTTGTGTACAACACTCCAAATTCAGATCACAAATGCAGTGTGTTTGTTGGCACCAGATCGCAAGGTACTGCAGCACCAAGAGATTTGGCGTGGCATGCTTTTCAAAAGTAATGCATGCACTACTTTTTGTACGGTCTGGTGTCATTTGCAGACCATTCAAACGACTAGGCTGCCAAGTTGCACTGCAGGGGATCTACGTTCCTGTGCAGTTCTGGCCCTCCAACTGTATTAGTATTGTCTGTTGATCATCACTAGGAACTACAAAAATTGTCATGTAAAATATTCCTTGATAAGTGTTCATTTTGTTCTGTCTGGTATGAACCTCTCAAAAGAAAAAAAATACAACAAGACTGTACGCAACTAAAGCACAGAGAACTGAACTGTTGACTGTTTTGAGGAAAAAAGTAATCCCAGAACAGATTTAAAGTTGCTGTAAACCCTTTCATATGCCCAGTGAAGGGATTATCCTCAGGTGCGAACACATAGATTAAATACATTTCCCCACATAAGTTTTACATGATTATCTGCAGTCTTCTCTTCTCTACATCTGTTCAAAGTCCAGAATTTACAAGCTTGTCTGGGAGTTCAGAAAAAAGGGGGTGGAGAGCTGAAGTTACACTCTGCAGAGCTCAGTGAGAAGAGCTCTGAGAGCTGATTGGAGGAAAGACACCCCCCCCCCCCTTCACACAGCACACAAGGACAGAGCCGAGTCTGTCAATCAGCTGTCACTATTTTTTTTTTCTTGGTGTCCGAAAACTTGTCAAATTATTCATTGTGATGGCAGAGGAATGAAGCAGCAGACAGAAATAACACTGAGGGATATGCTTTGTTCATGTTTCATGTCTGAGGTTTACAACCACTTTAAATGAATGCAGGGTGGCTGAACTGCAGAGGAACTTCCTTTGACTCTACTGGCACTGCCTTCGTTTTCACTCCTGACACATTCAATACAAGGTACACGGGTCACATTTTTGTGAAAGAATATATTTGTTTTTTACATTCTTGTTAACATGGTAGATGAGGAAAGACTCATTGAAAAGGCTGCAGAACTGGAAATATGAATTTTTTCTCTACTTTTGCAAGGAGAGTGTTTGAGCTAATTTTAGCTTCATGACAGAATTGTGGGTGATTTATTTTGATGGCATCTACTAGTTGCTATGTAAGGTGTATAAATGCTTTTAAATTTCAGGTTTACCTTTTTATACAAAATTCCTTCTTTTGATCTGCATTTTAGTAGGGTCCTTCATGCAGTACCACATTGCTTCTTGGTTATGCGGGCACTACCTTTTGACTGAAGGTGGTGTCTAGCTGAGCCATCACTGGGTCTTGTAGGACTGGCACTGTGGCAATACAAAGGCGCCAGTAGCAAGATTGGTCAGTAGAACAGTGGAGACCTGCAAGCAGTCAATGATAAGGGGACTGTAGAAGGCCACATAACAAATTCTGGTGGTCCTAAGCCAGCCATAGATGGTTTAAATTTCTGCTGGTTCAGCAGGATTTGAACCATCTATGGGCAGGCTGAATGTACCCAATTCGACTATGACTTTGGTGCAACCAGCATGTCGAATTTTTCATGCATTTATTATTGGCGCCATAGCCACTAGCAATAATCAGTGTGTTCTCTTGGCAGGAGCTATTAACGGCTCCCTGTATCCCCCCCTCTTTCCTGACGGGAGAATGCAATAGCTCAGTGGGAGAGATTCCCCCATCAATACTGACTGATCGTGCAATTTTACAGGAAAGAAAATCGCATGGGCTATGGCCGGCTTTAGAAACATTTTTTTTAAACCCAGATTTGGTAAATGGGAAAGGGAAGTGTGTGTGTGTGTGTGTGTGTTTGTTTTTTTAACTGGAATTTGGCTTTAAAATAATTTTGAAATATTTGCATTTTGAACTTCAAGACTGGGATGTGTGATTTATATTCCCCCCGTTTGTTTAGCACAGATATTGCATTATATTGTATGAGAGCCTGTGAAATCCTGTTGTCATCTTGTCATTTTTAGTGCCCGTTTGTTTCTTGACACCCCAGATAAAGAACATGTCTGCAAATTAATTTTCTCTGTGATGGTTAAAAATAGACTTGCAAATACTAATCTGCTATTTTGATGTTCCAGATGTACATAAACAGAGAATTGTTGTGGCAGCATAGGATTGTTTTCTGTCTTCAGTTCAAATCGTGTACTTATCAGTTTGTTTCTCAGTGAAGAAAACCCCAACCCTGATTATGTCTTCTGCCTAATTTTGAAGTGAGAAAATAATGGTTTGTCAGGTGTGATCTCATAGAATGGCTAATCTGGGATTTGTTTCTTTTGTAGTGCATATTTTTCTGAAATGCTTCTATTTTTTTTTTTTCTGGTGTTTTCTGTGGCTGCACTGAGGGCTTGAAGAGCAGCATCCTTTCTAGATGTAATGTTGAGTAATGGTCTCCTGCAAAGTGTCACTGATGATGTGTAGGCTTTGTAGTTCAAGAAACCTGTGCTGAGAAAAGTACAGAAGCTGCCCTTGCTGACCTTTTCTTTCAGAATTTTAGTTCTTTGCCGTGTCGTTCTGTTCTGTTAGCTTTAGTACTTGGAGTGACTGAGCCCACAATACATAAGCTGATCAGAATTGCTGACTTCACTTGCTACATGCTTATTTTAGTCAAGAATTAGCCAGGTAGTAAGATATTGTTTGGAGGAGGTCGGCGTGTTCTCTCATGAGGTTTCCTTTAAAGACGAGCGAAGTTCACCTTTTGGAGCATGTCACACGTTACACCCATATTTACAGTTTAGCGTGTAACATGCTCCAGAGCACCCACTGAATCGCACCTCTCTGTGACAGCGGGCAGGTTTCTTCTACCCGCACCCACTGCCACGTTTCAAAAGTCCACACAGTCATGTGATTTATTCACAGAAATATAAATGAGACAACTACAGGTCCCGTCTGCCACCTCAACAGATGCCTTGTAGTTCTCAATGGCCTGTAAGGGCACAACAGCGTGTACAGAGGTACGGGTAAGAAAGCTGAAGGATATGTCTGCAGGAGCCATACATTGCACCCATCATTTAATAATTGTGGGCGCAATGCTCTGCAGGCTCCTGTGCAATAAATAATTGCACATTTTTTGTTTTGCCCTAAGAAATGTGTGTTTGTTTCTTGCAGAAAAGTGAACCAGGCCTTTAACTTTGTGTGTAATATGGCATTTACCTAGAACCTAGACGTGTTTTTGGAGATCTGTTCATATTGCTTGAAATCATTTAACATAAAGTTTATACCAAGGTTGTCCAACTTTTTGACCTTTCTAGGGACACATTGGAAGAAGAGGAATTGTTTTGGGTCACACATAAAATACAATAATAATGAGAGCTGGTGAGCAGGAAACTCGGGCAGATCACAAGTTAATGATCACTCATATAGATAAGGTACCTTTCTGAGCAATAAAACTTTTTTTTTTTTTGTAAAACTTTTATCATAGAAGTAAGAGGGCAATATAAAACTAGTGCGATTTTTGACCATTTTTGATGTGAAGAGTGGAATATCTTTTTTTTTTTTTTTTTTTTTTCGGGTTTTACGATTTTTGTTTTGGGCCACATTCATAGCTGTCTTGGGTCGCAGCTTGGACAACCCTGGCATAGACAGACTGTTGCCATTTAGTGCTGTGATGAGGCTTGTTTTTCAATCAGTGGAATATGGAAAATTAACTTTGACTGTTGGTGGTATGCTTATATTGAATTCAGTCCTATTCATAAATAATGCAAAATATATTTGCCAGTTACGAAAGAATAATTTCATTTTTATTTTTTTATACCTTTGCAGGTGAGTTCACACATGGTCTGTTTTTCTGACACTGCATGCATTTATGAGTTTTAACTCCAGTACCATCTGGAAGTAACCAGAATAAAAAAACAGTGCGGTTGATATACTACAGGCATTTAAAATAAAAATAAAAAATAGAATTTGATATTATTTTCTGAGAGATGAAGTGGTTCTAAAGTCTTAATTAATTAATTTATTTTCCCCTAAAGCATTCTCTACCTGTCCTACCCCCCAGTCCCTAATTTCTTTACCTGGCTCCCAGTTACTGTTCCCCTCACTTCCTCTCCTTTCACATGGAAAAACTTAGGGCAGTTGAGCCAAAGGGTTCCTTCCTCCTGCTGCTGTCAGTCAGAATACTGTGAGTTGGGGGGAGGGGGTAGGACAGGGGTAATATCATTGCACAGAGCAGGTCAGTATTACCTCTTTTTATTAACCAATTTCCGCCCAGCTTATAGCTCATTGATGACCAGGTGGGTTTGCTGCTCCCTCCTCCTGGGAGGACGTCATATGACGTTATGCCGCTCGTGCCTGTCCCCAGGGGTGTGCAGGGTGGTGATCGGCAGTGAGCCATGTCCCTCGGACACAGCACATCACCGATCAGGATAAAGAGCCAATGATAATCACGCTTTACCATGTGATCAACTGTGTCCAATCACAGCTGATCACATGCAAACAAATGCTGGTTATCCACATTTTCTTTCCTCCGCACTGTCCAGTGTGTGAGGAAAGGAAAGCCGATAACCAGCTTTCCTGTGACAGGACATTTACACTGATAATCGGGGGCACTGATCATCAGTGTCCTGCTTATCAGTGCAGCCCCATAAGTGCAACAAATCAGTGAGTCATATCCAGTACTATCAGTGCCTCTTCACCAGTGCAGCCTCATCAGCGCACATCAGTGAAGGAGAAAATTACATATTTGTAACCTTTTATAACGAAAACAAATCAATTTTTTTTCTGAATTTTCTGTCTTTTTTTTTTTTATTTGTTGAGCAAAAAATAAAAACCTAGAGGTGATTAACCACTTCAGCAGTGGAAGGATTTACCCCCTTCCTAACCAGAGCACTTTTTGCGATTCAGCACTGCGTCGCTTTAACTGACAATTGTGCGGTGATGTGACGTTGTACCCAAACAAAATTGACGTCCTTTTTTTTCCCACAAATAGAGCTTATTTACTGACAGAAATGAAGAAAAAATGTATTTATTTTTTTTCAAAATTTGTGGTCTTTTCTTTTTTGTAAAAAATAAAATAAAAAACAGTGATTAAATACCACAAAAAGAAAGCTCTATTTGTGTGAAAAATTAATATGGGTACAGTGTTGCATGAATGTGAAATATTCATTCAAAATACGACAGCGTTGAAAGCTGAAAATTGGCCTTTACAGGAAGGGGGTGAAAGCGCCCTGTACGCAAGTGGTTAAAGTGGTTGTAAAAGCAATTTTTTACAATTAAAATAAACCTGTTATACTTACAATGGGGACCACAACAAGCGCTGAAACATTTTTTACCTTCTTGCAGGAACGCATTTAAGGGAAAACCCATTTTAACTTTAAGGTGGGCTTTCAGTCCATTAAAAATGCATGCATTGCCTTAATGCACTACTCCTTAACAGTAAGACGTTGTGTTTTGTTATACAATATCTGCTTGTTAAGTGCAGGAAAAAAAAAATACTGATCATGTCAGAAATCTCGCTCAATCATGTGCAGACTTCCTGTGTTATCTCAAGGAATTCTTCCATTTTTTTTTTATCTTGCACTACAAATAGTCTCTATGTTGCGATAATTGAAAATGTAGTGGCGTTCATTGGTTTAACAGACAACTGGACATGGCTGACACCAAGTCTAGCAATAACTAGTGGTGTCAGGCAACCGGTATTTCTATACTTGTAGGGTCCTTAAAGGGATAAAACATGAGGAAATGTCCATGCTTTGCAGATATGCACTGTATGTTTTTCATTTTTTGCTCGGACATGCTGCAAGTTTAAAAATGACTTGCTAAGTTATTGCTAGACTTGCCAAGCTTCACAAGTTTAATGCACAATTGCAGCAAGTCCACATTGCATGACTCCATATCAACTTTCTTTGCAAACATTCTGCAAGTTGGCTGCAGGATCTGGTTCAGTTCTGTTGTGCAATAGTCATCCCACCACAGGGGTCACTGTGGCTGAATTTTATTACTGTAGATTTGAAGAGCTCTTGCTGTAGACTAACCACTGCAACTTTGCTCTGGCTAGAGACTTGGAATAAAAATTTGCTACAAATTGGAAAAGTGTCAACTTGAACTTGTGCTTCAAGTGCTCTGCAAGTGTACAACTTGCCAGCGAAAATGTGCAGTGAGTTAACAGACTTACAATTCAACACTGCCACAAATTAGTGGCAAGTTATGCTTGCTATCTGGGGACTCGAAGACCCTTTTCACACCGAGGCGTTTTTCAAGACGCTTTTGGGCTAAAAATAGCGCCTGGTAAAGCGCCTGAAAAACGGCTCCCCTGCAGTCTGTGTGAAAGCCAGAGTGCTTTCACACTGAGGCGATGCGCTGGCAGGATGTTTAAAAAAAAACTCCTGCAAGCAGCATCTTTGGAGCGGTGTACACACCACTCCTAAAGTGCCCCTGCTCATTGAAATGAATTGGCAGCACCTCCAAACCGCCGGCAGAGTGCCAATGCAGTGGCGTTTTGCTGGCCGTTTTAACCCTTTTTTGGCATCTAGCGGGGGTTTAAAATGCCCCGCTAGGGGGCGAAAATCTCCGCAAATATTACAGTAAAGTGCCGCTAAAAATAGCAGCGCTTTAACCCCAACGCCCCAGTGTGAAAGCAGCCTAAGACATTAATTTCTCTAAATTTTTTTGATTCTTAGATTTATACCATCTTAAGAACATATTTTAAACCTGTGTTTGATAAGTTTTTAGTCATTTTTAGAGCTGTTCTGGCATTCAGGCTGGATTCACAAAATTGAATTTGTGTTACTAACAATTTTTTTACCATTGTTATCACAAAGCCCTATAAGATGTGTCGGAAAAGACAACCTATGTCATTACACAGATATCCACTAACGCCATTTAGTATGGTGGATAACAAGCACTGATGTAAGTCAATACAAATAGATGTGAGTGGTGCCTAAATTTGTGTGAAAACTTTTTATTTAAAGTTTTTTGGTTAGACCCTCAAGTTTTTATTGAGGTCTGTGTCCCGACAGGGGAAATTCACTCTGTCTAGTTGACCTTTGTCACCAAGATAGAAAGTGAGTGTTATTCTGAAAACCTTAGGTTAGATTGAAGCAAGAGATGTGGGAAATTCATCCAATGGGGGACAATTTCCCTAAAACTGGCCCTAGGCGATTCAACAGAGACCAGTCGAGATTTGAACCATGTATGGGCAGGCTGATTGTACCAAATTTGATCAATCGGACAACCAGCCTGTTGAGTTTTACATGTGATTATTGGCAGTGGCTATTATAGCCGCTATCAGTAATCACTTTGTTCTCCCGGCGGGGATGGCTCCCCCCACCCCCTGCTAGGAGAACACAATGGCTCAGTGGAGGGATTCATACATCAACATTGACTGGGCAAAATTTTACTTTTTTTTTTTCTTTCCTGCAATCCTTTTCTGCAGGAAAGAAAATCACTCAGTCTATGGCTGATTTTAAGACAACTGGGAAGCAAATTGAAATTCATTTTGGATATATTTCCTCCATTTCCAACAAATAAACATAGGAGGGCACCAGATCTAGGTGCGGAGGGGTAATGAAAAGAAGCGCACAAAATGCACTCACAGGATGGAAGGAACCTATGAGTACACTTTTCAATTATTTCCATTCACCCTCTGTACTTGGATCTGGTGTCCCCTTGTGTTAATTCCTTTCATACATGCTATAGCTACTCAAGACCTTTTTAGAGGGGCTGCTCATGTCTTAATTGTGCTTTTTAGTGAGATCTACAAAAGCTTTTTATAAACACCTGTATCCACTTGTCACCACATTCTAGAGCTGCACAATTAATTGTTAAAAGATCGTGATCTCACTTCAACCCCCCGACGTTTCACGAATCGTGAAAATTCAGGAATTAAGAATGAGTGCAGAGCAGTTCCCCTGCTCACAGCTGTCAAAAATTGGGGTTGATTTACTAAAGGTAACGAGACAGGTGCACTTTGCAAAGTGCAGTTGCTCCAGAGCTTGGTAAAGGAGTAGAAGCTCTGCTGACTTCCATCATCCAATCATATGTAAGCAAAAATGCAGTTCTTTTTTTTTCCTTGCATGTGATTGGGTGTTCTTTGCAAAGTTAAGCTTTACCTCATTTATTAAATCGGAGCTCCACCCTATTTTATAAAATTATCAGATTGCATTAATGTAATAAAATAAAAACGGACCTTTTTTTTTTTTTCTCTAAGGTACCTCTGTTTTCCAGCTGCTTCCTGTTCGTCTAGTCTTCGGATATGGGCGGGGATTTTCGGCTATTTCGTCATTTCCCTTAAGCCGCACTGACTTCTGGGAGCTTGTGTCATTGCTCCCAGGAGTCATTGCGGAGGCCTGCCGCGAGTTATCGTGGGATTTGAAGGACGGAAGTGACACTATTACGACCGTCTGTGTTTACATGCTCCACAAAGCTACTATTGAGCATGCGCGGGAACGAGCAAAGCATGCTGGTAGCTCAGCATCGAGGGAACAAGGAAGTAAATGCTTGTGGGTTTCACATGCCCACAAGCAAGATGGAAACGGCAGGCCAGATTTTATATAAGTTGATCTTTACAATGAAAGCAGACATCGGGCAAGCTCAATCTCCAAAACAGTGAGTTTGCAAGTGTCAATGTTTGATTGTGTTAATGTTTGCCTAAAAAAAAAAAAACCCAGTGGAGCTCCGCTTTAAGCTCTGAACCAACAGTCTTTTTGCCTTTAGTAAATCAACCTCATCGTATCTTTCTGTTCATTTACTGATCAAAGGGATGAACATTGGTCTGCAAATGAAGTCAGTTTAAGGCAACCTTGTCAAGTTTTTTTTTTTTGGGTTGTTCTTCTGTTTTAACCCCTTATTAACCTGCAATTTACTCCAATCAGCCTTAATAACTCATTATTCTCCTTCTTCATTTAATTATTTTCCTGCTAATTTTTTTTTTTTTTTTATTTACTTCTATTTATAAACTATTAATAATTAAAATGTTTGTTTTGCTTTGTTCATTAATATTTTTACACATTTCGCATTGAAAAAAGCACTAAACTAAAAAAAAATGTATTTCATTTTTAAAATAACTTTTCAATGCTTTGTACCACTGCTGACAGCTGAAGTATAAAAAAAGTTGCGCTAGGTATCGGTAATTTGTATCGGCAAGTACTAAAAAATAAAAAAATAAATAAAAAATTTGACATTTCTCTCCTACATGTAAAAATCATAATTTTTTTGCTAGATTACATAGAACCCCCAAACATTTATTTTTATATATATAATTATTTTTTTTTTTAAGCAGAGACCCTAGAGAATAAAATGGCAGTCATTGCAACTTTTTATCTTGCACTGTATTTGCACAGCAATTTTTCAAACGCGTTTTTTTTGGAAAAAAACTGTTTCATGCAAAAAAAAAAAAAACAGTAAAGTTAGCCCAATTTTTTTGCATAGTATGAAAGATGTTGCGCCGAGTAAATGGATACCTAACATGTCACGCTTCAAAATTGTTAATGCTTGGGGAATGGCGGGAAACTTCGGTACTTAAAAATACCCATAGGTGACACTTTAAGATTTTGGCTGGTTACATGCTTTGAGTTACAGAGAAGGTCCAGCGCTAGAATTATTGCTCTCGCCCTAACGTTCGCGGCGATACCGCAAGTGTGTGATTTGAACACCGCTTACATATGTGGGCGCGACTTGTGTATACATTTACTTCTGCGTGCGAGCACACTGGGACAGGGGCAATTTAATATTTTTTTTTTTGTTTGACACCTTGTAATAGAAATAAGCATGACAGGTCCTCTTTTTAGTGAGATATGGGGTCAATAAGTCCCCTCATCTCACCCCTAGGCTGGGAAGCCTGAAATAAAAAAACAAAACAAAAAAAACAAAAAAAAAAAGAAAATGTTTTCATCTTCCCAGCCCAGGCAGCATCGGGTGTGACATCATAACATCTTGCCCGGCCTCCGAAAGATCATAGAGACTCTGGGGACCATCTGGTCTGCCGGAAATCTATGATCAGCATCCAGGGCTGGCGGATTCCTAATCCGGTTCGCTGATGGCAGCGGCGAGCCTGGAGAAGCACCGCAGGGCAGCGGCATTGTTCTTAATGTGTAGGGAATCGCTGGCAAAAAAGATATCCGAATGATGTCTAACTGCAGGCATCATTCAGCTATCCCCGCTCAAAGTCCATTTTATCCAGTATCGTGCAGCGCTACCACATTCCCAGTTGATCAGTTTTCAACATCGCGCCATAGCTATCCCCATCTTCAACTTCTTCAGTTCCTCGCATTTCCTGTTGTGTCCCCAAGACCGGACGTGAGGGGAAATCTCCCTTCCCCAATTTCATCTCTGCTGGAATAGTAACAAATTGTTTACTATAGAGATCAGATGTACAGATGAAGGCTGCACAATCAAGTGTGAACAGGCGCCATAGAGAACAAATTATTATTCTTTTTTAAGCCTTTTGCAGCTTCAAGTTACAAAACCCCTCAGGTGTGAATACAGCCGAAATCTTCTGCGGTATTTCCTGGAGTCCAGACTCCTTTTTAATACATACTCACTGTCTCATGTTACAACAGGTCACATTGCAACCTTGGTTCCTTGCTTCCTGTGACCGCTGTGACTTCAGCTGTAAAGTGGGGATGTTTTATCATCCTGTCATATCCCCGCATTGCTGGCAGACCTCCAGCAATGAAGGATCTGCATCTAAAAATAGCTGTTGCTGGAGTTTGTTTCCCCCACCGGGATATGACAGCACTGACTAGGTTATGCCAAGCTGTCACTCTTCAGAAATGTTTTTATTCACATTGTCCTAATTAGAGTGAAACTATAGAGTCCTACTGACAAATAGCAGGATGCCACACTGTGCGAGTCGTCTTATGTAGTTTATGATTCCCTCGGTGGATGTTTCGGTAATTTTCACATCAGCAAGCCTCATTTTGGTATCATCATTTCTGTTTTCATTAGTGTTAACAATGTGTACAACCCTACATAAGTAGAAGGAATAGAACATTTTTGCTATGGCCATTACCAATGCATGACAAAAAGAACTATAAAGAATCTGATTCATTTCTTGAAATATTGTCTGTTTTTAGTTTTATGTAAAGTGGAATATAAGACATTTGAGCAGTTTAAATAATTCTATTTTGTATACATGTTCCATTAACACACATGCAGGTTTTTTCATGATAAAAATGAAATCTATTAAGGGATGTAGCCATAATGTGCTCTGTGATTGAAGAATGGCCCTTGAGTGTTGTGTGCAGTGGTTTTTATCTTTACAAAGTATTGCTATATATGATCCTCATTCATACAATGCTGTTTCCTGTTGTCCCACTCCTCCTGTACTTTTTTTCTGTCATCCACATGGCAGACAGAGGGAGTGTCACACCAACTCTTAGTGAGCACTAATTACTGAGAACACCAAGTTTAACTGGCCTTCATGGTCACATTTGGACACCCTTTATAACTGCTGTTAACAGCAAAGTGGTTGTTTTTTACCGTGTCCATCTCACTGCATATCTGTTTGAGTAGGGCTTTTAAGTAGAACTTTTTTCATTCTGGATAGAGTATGGTAGGATTATAACCCTTGTCAGTTTTTTTTATTTTTTTTTTTTGCCATCTGTGTCCCATTGGGGAGATTTCCCCCCACATCCGGTCCATTAGCCAAACCAGGAAGTGAGAGGAAAGTTCTCCAAACTGAGGGAATTCCGGGGTGTCACCAGAACTAATGTCTCCATTGGAAGATTTCCCCTCTATTATTCTGATAACCACCCCTAATTTTTGGATTTTCTTTCATGTTCGCTGTCGGCGATAACCGTGAATAGGACAAATAAAGGATGGAGGAAAGATAATTGCCTGACACGGACTGTGTTGATAGGAGAATCCCTTCAACAGAATGTTATGTTCTGTTGGCAGGGAGCTGACATTTTTCTGGCTATAGCCCAGGGTTTTACCCATACATGGATCGAAATGAAGGGAGGACTCTGACTGGGACGTGACAGGGCCGCCCCATTTTTGGTACAGTTTGTTCAACATGGCATATAGTCTTAACCACTTGCCTACCGGGCCTATTTTGGCCTATTTTCCTTCATGTAAACATCATCATTTTTTTGCTAGAAAATTACTCAGAACCCCCAAACATTGAGTACGTTTTTTTTAGCAGACACCCTAGGGAATAAAATGGCGGTCATTGCAACTTTTTATCTCACACGGTATTTGCGCAATAATTTTTCAAACGCCTTTTTTTGGGAAAAAAAACAGTTTCATGAATTAAAAAATAAGAAAACAGTAAAGTTAGCCCAATTTTTTTATATAATATGAAAGATGATGTTACGCCGAGTAAATAGATACCAAACATGTCACGCTTTAAAATTGCGCACAACCGTGGAATGGCGCCAAACTTCGGTACTTAATAATCTCCATAGGCGACGCTTTAATATTTTTTACTGGTTACCAGTTTAGAGTTACGGAGGAGGTCTAGTGCTAGAATTGTTGCACGCGCTCTAACGCACGCGGCGATACCTCACATGTGTGGTTTGAGCGGCGTTTACATATGCGGGCGGGACTTGCGTGTGCGTTAGCTTCTGATCGCGAGCTACAGGGGACAGGGGCGTTTTAATTTTTTTTTTTTATTTATTTATTTTTATTTTATTTTTACACTTTTTAAAAAAAATATATATTTTGGATCACTTTTATTCCTATTACAAGGAATGTAAACATCCCTTGTAATAGGAATGTATGTGACAGGTCCTCTTTATGGAGAGATGTGGGGTCAATAAGACCCCACATCTCTCCTCCAGGCTGGAAAGCATGAGATCGGTAAAAAATTTTTTACCGATCTCATGCTGACAGCCGCGATCGCGGCTTTGTTTACATCCGGGTACCGGGCGTGACGTCATAACGTCGCGCCCGGACCTCCGACGGTCATAGAGATGACTGGTGACCATCTGGTCACCGGAAATCTCTATGCTCGTCATCCGGCGGCGAGCGATTCTTTCTCCGGGCCCCCGATGGCACGGGAGAGCCCGGAGAATCACCGGATGGCGGCGGGAGGGGAGGGACGTCCCCTCCCGCTGCCTATAAGAACGATCAGGCGGCAGAACTGCCGCTATGATCGTTCTTATGGTGCACAGAATCGCCGGCCCGGTAAAAATGATATCTGAATGATGCCAATAGCTGCACGCATCATTCAGATATCACCACTTAAAGTCAAGGACGTCATATGACGTCCTTGGTCGGCAAGTGGTTAAAGAATACTTAAATCCAAAAACAAAAATGTAGTCTTAACCGCTTCCCGACCGCCCACTGTATATATACGTCCTCAGAAGGGCACGGGCAGGCAAAAGGACGTGTATATACGTCCCCTTTAATTGCCTACCTGTGGGTCGCGCGCATGCCCCCGGGGGGCGCGCTCGCGACCCGGTCGGGAGCTCCGTGACCACGGCCAATCGGGTCACGGAGCTGAAGAACGGGGAGAGGTGTGTGTAAACACACCTCTCCCCGCGCTTCCTACTCTGCCTGTCATTGATCGGCTGTTCCCTGTCATAGGGAAAGCCGATCAATGACGTCAGACGTCAGCCGCGCCCCCTAATAGTAAAAAAAATACACACGTCACAGCCCATAACCCCTCCCCTCCCCCTAGTGGTTAACTCTTTCACTGCAAGTGTCATTTATACAGGAATCAATGCATTTAAATAGCATTGATTGCTGTATAAATGACAATGGTCCCAAAAATGTGTCAAAAATGTCCGATGTGTCCGCCATAATGTCGCAGTCACAATAAAAATCGCTGATCGCCGCCATTACTAGTAAAAAAAAAAATATTAATAAAAATGCTATAAAACTATCCCCTATTTTGTAAATGCTATAACTTTTGCGCAAACCAATCAATAATCGCTAATTGTGATTTTTTTTTTTTACCAAAAATATGTAGAAGAATACGTATCGGCCTAAACTGAGGAAAAATAAATGTTTTTTTATATATTGTTTGGGGATATTTATTATAGCAAAAAGTAAAAAATATTGCATTTTTTTCAAAATTGTCGCTCTATTTTTGTTTATAGCGCAAAAAATAAAAACCGCAGGGGCGATCAAATACCACCAAAAGAAAGCTCTATTTGTGGGAAAAAAGGACGCCAATTTTGTTTGGGAGCCACGTCGCACGACCGCGCAATTGTCAGTTAAAGCGACGCAGTGCCGAATCGCAAAAAGGGGCCTGGTCCTTTGGCTGCCAATTGGTCCGGGGCTGAAGTGGTTAAGCAGCTTACCTTTGCTTAGATGTTATGGCTGTGTTCGTTTATCCTTTTATTAATTTTTTTCTTTATTTTCACCTAGGGATTCTGCCAGGAACACACTTCCTATACTGTGGTGGCATCTGTGCTGTATCTACAATGAGCAGGGCTGTCACCCTAGGAAGGAACTGTGCCAGGACTGAACAAGGGAAGGGCTGCATTAAAATACAGATGTGCATACAGCACACCTTGTGCTGAATCACATGGCACTGTACAGCAGCGCATCACAATGCTTTAGGCCTCATGCACACGAGACGCTGTTAAACGCGCGTTCAGAGGCAGTTGGACACTTTTTTCAACTGCACCTGAACGCATGCAATGTTATCCTATGTGTCCATGTACACAGTTTAGTTTTTTCCCGTTTTTATGCAGTTGCGTTTAACCTCGTTTTTCCAGAAGCAAAAAAATGCGTTCAGACACTTTGCTTTTCCGCGTTTCAGATGCAAAACGCAGCTAAACGCAGGCACCTGCGTTTAGCCGCGTTTGCGTTTATAAGCCTTTTTAAAGGAACCCAATTTTTTGGACCAGAAAACTCAGAAATATGATGGTAAACCATAAAAAATACTAGAAAAATTGGTTTAAAATGTCGTAATTTAGTTTAGAGTTCATAGAGCATATATACTCACTAATGCATACATGTTTGTGAAATATCCAACGGACATTCGCTGTGCCATCAACGGATGGGTCCAATATCGACAAGCTCTGATTCTGGACCTCTCATGCAAATTTGCGACGACATTGCTGCCGCATCAAGAGCAACATCAGGAGCATTTCCTGACATATATTCAATATGGGATCCATTTAAAAAAAAAAAAAACACAGAAAGAGAGGCAAATGCAAGTGTACAACTGCTCTCTCTGCTGCTGCTGCTCACTCTGATCAAAATGGCAGAAATAGTTAATAATACATGCTTTCTGAGCTTGGGGAGGGTCTATATGATGTTATCTTTACAAATGCAAATTTACTAAACGCGTCTAAGCGCGGCATGAAAACACAGCAAAAAGCGCGTTTTTAAACGCAGGTTTCTGCTTTTTAAAGCACGCGTTCAGCAGAGTTTGCATCTGCGTCTCGTGTGCATGGGGCCTAACATTGCCTTGAATGAAGTGTACGTTTTGTACACTTAGTTTGTACATAAAAAATAAATAAACAAAGGGAACTGTGTGATGCACTGAATTGCGCACCACACTGCCTTCTACCACAGCTGGCAGATGACCGGGACCTGCTGTAGTATTAAAGGCAGGGTTGTTTTGATTTAAATAAAGTCAATTTTAATCACAATTTAAATCACAAGTAAAAAGGCTTGATTTATTTTAACTCGATTGAAATCATAATTTTTAAAGATCAACTGTCATCTCTGTCCCGCATCGGCTCCTCCTCTGACCTGCTGTTGACTCACGACAGTCCCATTCACTTTATTGGGATGGCTGGTAATGTGGCAGTGACACAACAAGGTTAGGGACATGGTGGCAGCAGGTGAGTGGATGCCCGCTAACAGGTGCTACCATGATGAATCTGAAATGACAGGTGCTCTTTAAATGTAAGGACTTAATCTTGCTGATAGTTAGAATCTTTAATATTTGCAAACGAAATGAAGGTTTCCTATTTAGAATAATGAGCTGTCAGGTTAGTAAAACATCGATATCGGAACCGAGTCAATCATACAGTTTGTAGTAGTGTGTACATAGATTTGCAAAACAATGGAATATTCCTGAACTTTGTTTTATGTCATTGTTACTGTGAAATTGTGACTGCATCAAAGCAGTGCTTGCTATCTCAGCTTGCAGAGCTTGGATTCATTGAATGAGTTTACCAAAAATGTTAATATTGCAGAATATACAGCTTCATGCTACGTAACTAAGCTCCATTTCATGCTGAATAAACTAAATGATTAATGCAGCCTTTTTCAACCTTTTCAACACAGAGGAACCCTTGAAATAGTTCTCTGGTCTCAGGGAACCCCTGCTAAAAATTAGAAATCTACAACTCATGATACATTAGTGTGATGGTCAGTGGGAAGAATGGTCCTTACACTTGTGGTTATTGGGAAGAATTACCTCCTTACAGATAGCTAAAAAGATCAATGGTATCAGTGGGAACTTATCTGAGAGGCAGAAATTTCCCATTGCTGAAGGAACCCCTAGCAAACTCTGGAGGAACCCTGGTTGAGAATCACTGGATTAATGTATCTTAATTTGAAAACTATCTTTAGATAGATTTGTACTCCAAAAGCATTTTATTAAAATTTGATTTAAATAAATACAAAAATCAGATTTTTATGTATTTAATTTTTTTAAAAAATCATTGATTTTTATCCACCCTGATTAAAGGACTTTTGCTACTTGTCAGGTTAAAAGGATTTCTACAGGTCGGCATGGCATGTTTTTGACCGGCAGGCTTTTAGCAGACTTATTTGATTTTGTTACTGTTTTTAGCACAGAATAAATTCAGTATATACCCTATCTATGTAATACTTTCAATTCTTGTTAAAATGATTAAAACTTGGCGTTTCAAATGCTGTTTATGTGCATGATCTAACTCTGTAATATGAATTTATATGTTGCGTCTTAATTTTTTTTTTTTTTTTAACAGATTATAAGCCTTTTTTTGTTATAAAAGAGATTTGCGGTTCATGCTTATGCAGTAAATGAATTTGACTTTCTAAATGCTGGGGGAGGGTTCTGTGGTGAAAGGCATGTCGCTTTATTTAGTATTCTATCCCTGAATCTAAAAATAGACTTAATTCAGAACATCTGTTTTTTCTTTTGTGGTTTTGTTATCCAGTTTTACGCAGCTACTTTGTACATCAAGGGTTGTGAATATACCAACACTGAGAGGATTTCAAGGAGAGGTTTATCAACTTTGCCATACTGAAAAGTAGTGAAACATGGGAAATGCAATCAGGAGAGATTTGCTATACAATCGCTTCTTAGACCCCTTTCACACTAGAGGCGTTTTTCAGGCCCTTTTAGCGCAAAAAATGGCACCTATAAAGCGCTTGAAAAATGCCTCATCTGCAACCCCAGTGTTAAAGCCGGAGTGCTTTCACACTGGGGTGCTGCGCTGGCAGGACGTCAAAAAAAAAAAAATCCTGTAAGCACCTTCTTTTGAGGAGCGGTGTATACACCGTTCCTAAAGCGCCCCTGCCCATTGAAATCAGTGGGCAGCGCTGCCAAAGTGCCTGCAAAGCGCCTCGGCATATCGTTTATGCGGGTGCTTTTAACCCTTTACTCGGCTGCTAGAGGGGTTTAAAAGCGCTAGCAGCCAAAAAGTGCCTCTAAAACAACGGTAAATCGTCACTAAAACTAGCAGCGCTTTACCGACGACGCCCCCGTGCTGGCAGTGTGAAAGGGCTCTTACTCTCTCTTGTTGCTTAGTTACCACTGTCCAATATAAAACATAGACCACTTCTAATTAGCGTATTGGAAGTGAAAAATTGTTACACATAACAAACCATCAGCTGTATAGGAGTGCAAGTTATGCAGAAACAGAACAAGTGTGTAAACTAAAAACCCCCTAAAAATGGAAAACCATTCACCTGCAAACACACACACATATATAGCACACTTGGATACGCAAACGATGACTGCACAACACACATTTTGATGTTTACACTGCAGTGAAAGGAACAACTCTGGGGCAATTATTAAGCATTAACTCTAAAAAATGTATGAGCTGTAAAGGGTTTTGAAATGTCATATATGGAATATTTGGGGTAATGTAGTTTGTTACTGTTTGCAGCAAAATTGTAAGTATTTACATATTTAGTATTTACTTGATTAAGCCTCATTTTTTTTATAATTTATAGAAAATGTGTAGTTACGCTAATATCGTACAACTTGATTAACCATTGTTTTTATTCCATGGGTCCTCTGCTGTCAGAAAATACATAATTCTTCAGTGTTTTTTTTGTGTTTTACATTTTTTTTTAAGCATGCGTGCAAAAAAAACCTGTAGAGAGCTTCGGTGCTGAAAGGGTTAGGACCTTTTTTTTGCGTTTGGACTTCTAATATTAGCTTAGGTTTTCAGTAAGCAATCAGTGGAGGTATGAGAGTTGGCATAGCAAATCACAAAGCCGCCAACATATATTAAGAACTTGGGCTGGGGGATTCTAATGATTCTCATACTTTTTTTTTTTTTTTTTTTTTTTTACTTCTCCAGGGGGGCAAATGCATGCAGAACTTGGTACCATTCAAATCTGTATCTTGGTTGCTAAGCAGCATGGTTGGACGATTTCCACCTGCTCTGGAAACCAGATCTGCTATTCACAAAAAAATACTACAAATCCAGCATCCAAAGGATATGGGCTCAACCCCTCCCTTATCAATAAAGTTTATCTAAGAGGGAACATTATCCAGGAGGAAAAAAACAAACATAATCTAACTTTTTCCTCCTGGATAATGTTACCTCTGAGATAAACTTTATTGATAAGTAAGGGAGAGTTTGAGCTCATATCCTTTGGTTGCTGGGTTTTGTAGTATTCTATATTGTGGAGGGCTCCCCCACCACATTCACAAAAAACCCACACACAGCCTGTGGTGCTGTGTTTCTATCATCAACTGCCTATACACCCCCCCCCCCCCGACCGATGGATTACACAGATCTGCAGTGTTGAGTGATCTTTCAGTTCTATGAATGAACAATCCACACTGCCTGACTGTTATACACAGTATTGACCTGATGTCGCTGATCGTCATTCATAAAAGTGGAATGGCACACAGTGTGGCGCCGTGTAATCTGCTAGGTCCGTGGGTTTGTAAAAGCTGCTGCTGGTTGACAGCCACAGCACTGAGCGATCTGTCACTTTTATGAAAAAACAGGGCCATTAAGCAGTGGATGTGTATGTGTTGTTTTTTTGCAGATTAAGGATCTTGTTTAGTATCACTTTAAAGTGTTACTAAATCCCTATGTTATACTCACTGTGAAACTTAAGGGGTTAATCCTCTGCATTATGTAAAAAGGCTCTTTGATCCTGTATGGGCGGACCCCCCCCCCTCCTGCAGGGTCTCTTGGCAAGACAAAAAACAGTCCGAGTAGTCCCCTGCACATGCTCAGTTTGGTCTCTTGCTGGAGAGAATATTTCCTTGTTGAGCTGAGCTTTTCAGGTCGCATATTATATCACACATGTGGGCGTGTATACAGATCCTAAATGACAGCCCAGTCCCTCCCTCCTCCTCCATGCCCAGTAACTAAAAAAATAACACAGTGGGTGGAATGTCACATCTTGATTGGTTGGTTGATGGATGATCCGCCTCCCATAACAGCATGAGGACACAGGCTGTAGTGGAAATCTCCTCCTACCTGAACACTCAGCACTCGGGCAGACCCTGCAGTTTATCATGTGACGGTGGTATACAGATCAGCCAAGAAGGTATATAGTGGCAGTATTTTAACATAAAACATAGATTTATAAGCTGTGGGCACTGCGGGGGGCGGATGAACTGTTAGGCTACTTTCACACTAAAGGCGGTTTTCAGGCATTTTTAGCAAAAAATAGCACCTGAAAAACACCTCCCATGCCACCCCAGTGTGAAAGGCCAATTGCTTTTACACTGGGGCGGTGCGCTTGCAGGATGTTACAAAAAGTCCTGCAAGCTGCATCTTTGGGGCGGTTTGGGAGCGCTGTATCCCGCCCCTGCCCATTAGAATTCATGGGCAGTGGTTCCGAAGCGCCACAACACAGGCGGTTTTAACCCTTTTGTTGCCTGCTAATGGGGGTTAAAAGCGTCTCGCTATCGGCTGAAAAGCGCCGCTAAAACGCAGCGTAGCCCAAGTGTGAAAGTAGCCTTAATATTCCATTGCAGAAAATGGATCTTCTCACTGGTTCGGCTGCAGTTTGTATAAACACTTTAACTTCAAAAGGCTGCGAAATTTCTGTCTTATAAATTTAGATTTTTGCAACTGACACCTTTTTTGTAATCGTATGTTAAAACGCATACAAATATCGGAGGTATAAAGTGAGACGTTGCCTATCTCATTGTCCTCTTATGTTTGACTGGTCTTCGCCTTTTCAGGTGAACCATCTTTGAGTGTATGGCTAGGTTTATAGTAACTAGATCTGCTCCATCCATTATGTAGTGCTCCCATTAACAACATTATACTTTTTTCAGTGACATTAGCTGTAGACCAATTCTTTTATCATACATTTTTAAACATTCTTTTTTTTTCTCCCAGGATATCTAGAATAACGACCAGTGAGTGGAATTTGGGATTGGTGGTTAATGTACTGCAAAATCTATGAAGTGTTTCTTTAAACATTCCATTACAGTAATTGGACAGTTGTAGACTCCTAGACTCTTAGAACTCTTTGCCAAAACACTTCTTTAACTGTTGACATCTTAAGCTAATATTATTTGAATTAAAATTAAACATTTATATGATGCGGGAGCAACCACAGCAAACAGCCCTTTAATCTTAAAATGTTAACTGATTTAGCTTCCATTACTCCTGTTTATAGAGAAGACCATCAGCACAAGTTGCAGCTCTAAAATATCCCATGACCTGCTCGAGACTTGTTTGGCCAGTCGCCTCTGCTTATCATGTGCTAAATATTGCTGTAAATAGGATGTACACTTAAAAGGGGTAAATATCCCTTCATTTTGTTTTCCCATGCTGACAGAACATAGAACTCCGAAAATGTACAAATCGCTCTAAACAGTTGTTTTCCCAGGTCTTCTACTAACAAATGTGGTTCAAAGCTGGTCATCTAGCTTCTGCTTCTCTGGGATTTTCATTGTGGATTCCAGTTCTTGTCTGTAGCTTCCACAAACACCTGCAACTCTTACTACAGGAAAGGAGCTGTTGTGCCTTTTATCATATCTTGTCTTGTTGCTAAGGATACAGGGAATATTCTTCTTCTTTTTCTGCCTGGTGTTGCTTCTGCCTGGCAACAAAGATTATGTATAGCACTTCATTAGTTACTAAAGTTTATTCAGTTCAAAATTTTATTAGCTGAATTAAAAATCTTGCCATTCTTATTATATGTTACATGCTGACTATAGCACCAGGGAAGAAAGAGTGTGGCAAAGATACACGGGTGACTTTAATCTCTTGCTACTAAGCTATTTAGTAACTTGCTGGAAATCCCTTCATTAGCCAGACATTGATTTCATTGCTCTACAAATGAGATGACTTCTACTAACAGATTAAATCTCTCTGTGGTAAGATACTTTTCTTGTGTGGCCCAGCTGTGTATGTATAGATAGAAAAATCTAAGAATGCATCTGATAAAGCGTTTTATTTTTATTTTTGGGGGGGGGGTTTTGTATTAAAATAACAAACGTTATACTTACCTGCTTTGTGCAGTGGTTTTTCACATTCCCTCCCCAATCTTCCTCTTCTCAGGTCCCTCAACGGTGCTCCTGGCTCCTCCCCTCCGCTGAGTGCCCCCACAGCAAGCAGCTTGCTATGGGGGGTGCTCCTGCATGCTCACTCCTGAGACACACACAGCAGGGCCTGACCCTGCCTCCCACTCCCTCCTCACTGGTTGTAAATGTCAGCACCATGAGCCAATGGCTCCTGCTGTTGTATTTGAGCCAATGAAGAGCAAGAGAGCTTCAGCTCTTGTGCACATTGCTGGATTGAGTGGACTTGGGTATGCATTTAGGGGGGGGGGCTTTGGGTAGGGCGGGGCTGTATGCAGAAGGTTTTTTATTTATTTATTATCTTGCTGCGTAGAATGCAGTAAAAAAAATAAACACTCAAGCAAAGTTTTTTTTTTTTCAAATTTTAACTATCCTAGGTTCACTGTATCCTGGTTTTACTGATCTTGGCTAACCAGTATCTGGCTTGTTCATCTGCTATTGTAGTTCATACATGTCCCACTTCTCGTACATAAAAAAAAAATAGCAGCTTGACTAAAGTTTTTTTCCAGCCAGCCAAGGGACATCAAAAGTGATGGAAAGCGCTGTATGAATGGAGGATGGGCTGAGGCATTAAAGGTTTGTTTCCTCCATTCATACATGGAGTGATTTTTATTGATTGAAGCTATAGTACAGCTTCTGTGAATGGAGGGGGGCAGAAAGGACGGGCATAGTCTGCACTCTTTACAAGTGCCTATCCGAAGTCCACCAGCTGTATTAACCCCTGCAGCACTGGAAGATTACTGCTGTGTGTGTGTGTGTGTGTGCATGGCGGTGAAGGGCCCAGAGAAATTAAGATTTAATTTAAGACAGAAGCAGAGATTTAAAAAATAACTGTGGAGGAATTATTAGAAATGCTTGGGTTGGGATTTAACAAGTTACTGCAGTTAACAAAGGTATTACAATGGAGGCAAACATGTTGGGTACTGTACAGATATAGTTCTTTAAGTTGTCCCTGTGTCAGGGGCCTCTGAAATAGTGATAACACTTGACATTATATTGATAAAATCAGCAGTAGTGAATACAAGCGTATACATGAGTTTATGCTTATTGCTGTGGCTTAGATGTTGGTTCTTCTGTCATTTTTTTTTCTTGCATAACATGCAAAATTAGAAGAAAAGTGTGTTTGGGCGAAATAGATTGTTTTGTTTGTTGTGTACATATACTAATAAATATGGTGTAAAGATGTGTTTGTGGTATTTTTAATTTTTATGCTGCCAAGACTGTAAAATAACATCCTATCAGTTTTTTTTTTGTTATAATCATGCTTGCAAGAGGTTTTGTTAAGCTGTTCCTTGTTTATACTCTTATGGAAAACGTGCACAAAACACATTTTTCCTGTTATGGTCTAGCCACTTCCTAATGCCGAAGCTAATTTGCAATGCCTGTTGTAAAATGATATACTTGGTGAAGGGAGGATACAGGCAACTGATTTCGGTGAAATGATAGGAGGATTAAGATGTATGCTACCAGTTAATAACAGAAGCCGCTACAGAAAATTTAAATAGGAGACTAGAATACACCAGAAGACTTTCCTTATTTCTATAGTTTATTTAATTTTTTTTGTTTTTTTTCAGTCATTATTATGTAAATAATTTTATATATGATATTGAATACATAAAATATGTAAAGTGTATCCAATCCCAATAACAAAATATAATATATTGCAGATTAACAGACTTTAGATGCACACGGAAGTTTAAAAAACGCTGCAATTTCTTTTTTTTTTCTTTTTTTTTTTCTTGTTTCATGAATTTAAATTTAGTTTAGTGTTATACACATTGGGCATTTATATCTGTAGTTTAAAGGAGAAGTTCACCTTTTTGTAATAAAAATAAAATAAAAATAAATACACATTTTTGTACCTGCAAAATAAATAAAGTGCATATCTTTTTTTATTTTTTTAAATTTTCTTTTACACACTGCCTCCTGTAAAGCATTGCATTTGCATTCTGCAATGGATCCTGCAGATTCTGTCAGCCGGTACTTCCTGTTGAGGCAGACAGTGGCTGAAGTCCAGGAAGAATCGATGAACTACAAGAGCCTCACCATCGCTCCCTCGCAGTTCATTGAGAACTGCAGGCCATCTGTCACAGTGGAAGACAGTACTTGTATTTTCATTCATTCACAGATCTCCGTGAATATATGATGTGGCTGTGGGCGGAGCGATGCTATCAGAGTAATGCTGTATTTTTAAATTGTGAAAGCGGGTGTCGGGAGAGGATCCCCCACCCGCTGTCAAAGATGTGTAATTTTCACGTGATCGCACCTAAACATGTATAAATGCATGCTTATGTGCTTCAGTTTGTTCTAGTGGCTAGAACACATGAATTTTCTAGTCAATAAAATGAGTTTTAAATGTCATATGCCTATAAACCAAAGGGAAAAAGAACGTGAGATTAGAGACATTTTTTTTTTCTGGCAGCATATTCAGTGCATAAATGTATATGCCCGTGTGCAAGAGTCCTTAGTTTTCACTGTTCAAGTCGTCCCCCGCGCACAAAAATGTCCTGATGCGAGCATAGCTGGCAGTCCTAGGAAAACACTCACTCACCCTTCTGTATCAGGACCACAGAAACAAAGTAGGAATAAAAAACCCTACCCCTCTCATGTTATCCAAACCATAAAGGTGTGGTTCTGTAGTCTTCAGATATAGGTGAGAGCGATGTAATTGATAAGTCGGCGCATGCAGAGAGCACAGGAAGCTCACAAGATTTGTGGCAGAATCAACAGGTGTTCATTTTATTAAACTGACCAAAACCTTTTTAATGGTATTTTTAACAGTGCAGCTAGCTGCCATAACCCTGGTATCCTCTTCTTCGGCCGGCAGTCCGGTTTCTGATAATAGTGGTCTTTGCGGTGAATCGCTAGTTTTAGAGGTGTTTTTTAGATGCTAGCGGCTGAATAAAGGGTTAATAGCGCCTGCCTTGGCGGCGCTGCCCATTGATTTCAAAGATGCCTCAAAGATGCTGCTTGCAGGATTTTTTTTTTTTTTTATAACATCCTGCAAGTGCACTGCTCCAGTGTGAAAGCCCTCAGCCCTTCTCACTGGAGTGACAGGAGAGGCGCTTTACAGGCGCCTCAGTGTGAAAGTAGTCTAAGGGCTCATGCACACTGAAGCTCTTTAAAGAGCAGGTTTTTAAGCTGATTTGAGCTCTTATTGTTTTCTGCCTAGAAACTCCCCTCCATGTTAGCCAATGTGTCCATGCACACTAGGGCTTTTTCAGGCCTATGCTCCTACAGGCAGAACCCCCCCCCCCCCCCCCGACCCCCACCAAACTCATGTTTTTGAGAGGAGCCAGTGCCCCAAAGAGCTCAAACGTGCTCAAACATTTTGTTCTAGCTTTGTTTTCTTTATACAGTGGTTAAGAAGATACCATCCAGGAAGGTTTGTGAAAAAAACGCTTATGCTCAAAAAGGAGCTCAATAAAAACACGAGAGGGCACAAAAAATCGCAAACTTTTTCAAGCTTTTATAGGCAGAAATAAAAGCTCAAACACCTGTAAAAAGAAGCAGTGTGTGTGTGTGAGCCCTTACGGCAGGGATATGCAATTAGCGGACCTCCATCTGTTGCAGAACTACAAGTCCCATGAGGCATTGCAAGACTCTGACAGCCAAAAGGCATGAGACCCAGAGGCAGAGGCATGATGGGACTTGTAGTTTTGCAACAGCTGGAGGTCCGCTAATTGCATATCCCTGCCTTTACGGTATAAGGTAAAAAAAGCCTTTTGCCTTTAGAACCACTTTAAGGTTCCATGCACACTAGCATTTTGTAAAAAAAAAAAAAAAAAAACACTGGATAAAAAAAACACTGGAAAAAGCTTTTTGTAGCATTGTTTTAGGAGCGTTGGCATTTTATTGACATTTTGTAGTAAAAGGGGGAAAAAAGCTCAAAAATTGCTATAAGTAGCGTTTAGGAGCGATTAGCAGCGTTTCTTCTGTAAAAACGCTCCAGGAAACACTACAAGAACATTTTTTTTTCTGCTCCTAGATGCTGAAGCTCAAAAACTCTCTAATAGCCTAAAGTAATGTGAATGGACACATAAAATAACACTATTTAGCTTCTAGGAGCTTAAAAAAATGCTAGTGTGCATGGAGCCTGAGATGGCTAATAACTGTTGTAGCCTGCTGACTGGAGTTTGGCAGAGTTCACACCTTTGCAGTTTAGGCACAGTGGGGTTGATTTACTAAAATGTGGTGCAGCTGTAGCCAATCGTCTTCTAACTTTAGCTTGTTCAAATAAGCTTTGACAAAGAACATGGAAACTGATTTGGTTTCTATGCAGGGCTGCATCAGATTTTACTCTGTACCATTTTAGTAACCAACCCCAATATGTTTGTATGTGAAATTTGAAGTAACTGTATTAAAGATACGCAAGCATCATTTTTAATGCACTTTGCTGTGAACAGGGCTTGACAAATTTGCTTTGAATGAAGGAACCAGCTAAAACAGGAGCTATTTTTTTTTGACGTTGCTGTTATATTTAATGATGCGGACAATATCATAATAATGGAGGATAGCGGATATCCGTATGTACAGTCAGCCTGCGGCGTGGAACCCAGAACAGTAAATGAGCTGACAAAAGCCCAGGCGCCAGGACACAATTTCTAGTCGCCATGGTGTCCTGGCACCTGGGAGTTGTCAAGCCCCGGTTGTGAACTGGCCCTAAAAAATGTAATGGATTGGTTAAGTAGGCTCTTGCTTACAAGGTCTTTGCTGTGTTTTTACACTGCTAAAAATACAACACAAATGCAATCCCTTTAAATCCTATGGGACTCCTCACACCACTACGCTGCAGGTACAGTTTGTTTTGAAAAGACCAGCATGCTGTATCTTTGGTACAGTTTTTAAAACTGTCCCCATTGTAATGAATACAATACCAAAAACTCACCTGTGTTGTGTTTTTGGTGCATCTTTTTAAGTCGCATATCCAATTTTTACATGCGCATGCTGGTAATAGGCACTCCTATGCATTTTTGCAACTGAGCAGTGTGAAAGCAGCCTTAATAGGATGGTGTTTTCTGTTAGTTTGGCAAAAGAAAAGTTTTTTTTTTTTTTTCTGTAGAAGCCATTGGTTTAACTTTAGCTGCAAGTGTGACTTACACTATCCATTTTAGGACATCTTTCTACTTGACATTTAGTGAATAAATGAGCTGTTGTCAAACGGAGGACAAATAAAGATCCTTAAAAAGCAACCTAACCTTATTCAGAGTTGCTGGATGCTTAAGCACATCCAGTGCATGCATGACTTCAAATGGTAGTTTGCCTAACTTTCACCAATCGGAGGAAGCATTAAAAATTTGTGGTCCTGCAGCAGACATCTAAAGTGGACAGCACACCACAACCTCCTATCAAAGAGAATATGTTGAAGACTGCAGAAGTGTCTGAGCTGTTTGATTCCATACATGTCAAGAATATGCCCTGCAACCCACACCCCTTCCTCCCCAAGGCTTTAGGCCTCATGCACACTGGACATTAAAAAACATAAAAACGTCAGTAGCTTTGCAGTGAGTTTTTCAACTTTTTTTTTTTTTCCAATGTTTTTGCAATAGCGTTTTTTTTATATTTTTTTCCAATGGATTAAAAAACGTTAAACGTTGGTGAGCAACCTTTTTGAGCGTTTATCAACGTTGGAGCGTTTTTACAGCTGAAAGTCTCTCAGAACCCACAATTTTTTTTTTTCTTACGGCTCAAAAACGTTACTGCCCAAAACTGCTGATAACAGCCAATGTGTGCATGGACACATAGGATAACATGATGGAGAGTTTAATGACTGTAGAAAAAACATCTACTGCCAAAAACAGCTGCTGTAAAAACGTCCAAAAACATCCAGTGTGCATGAGGCCTTAAAGTGGAATTAAAGCAACAGGGTGCCGGGAGCTTGTAATAATGTGAAAGCATGAGCAGCATGTACAGTATCTGTACACACGTAGTTTCATCGACCAGTGCCATTCAATCCAGGCTCTCAGTCACAGTTCTGTCCCTCACCGCCAGCTCCTCCCATACTTCTTTTGGGTCCTCAAATCAGGTTAGCACAGTGGACTTTTTATTTTAAACTTGGAGGAATGAAGATTTTTTTTTTTTCACTTGTACTTTGTGATTAAGATATAGCTATCTATAATATATAATTTGTATATATTTTTTTATTTTGCATCGGTACTTTCCAACGCAGAGCGGTGCTTATGATCACGTGACTGCTGTGATTGGCTGTCATGGTGGTCACATGATGGCAAGCTCATATATATATATATATATATATATATATATATATATATATATATATATATATATATATATATTACATTATACACACACTCACTGGGCAGTTTATTAGGTACACCTTGCTAGTACTGGGTTGGACCCCCTTTTGCCTTTAGAACTGCCTTACTACTTCGTGGCATAGATTCAACAAGGGTGTTGCAAAGATTCCTCAGATTTTGGTCCATATTGACATGATGGCATCACGCAGTTGCTGCAGATTTGTCGGCTGCACATCCATGATGTGAGTCTCCCATTCCGCGATATCCCAAAGGTGCTCTATTAGATTAAGATCTGGTGACTGTGGAGGCCATTGGAGTACAGTGAAGCTCGTTGTCATGTTCAAGAAACCAGTTTGAGATGATTTGAACTTTGTGACATGGTGCATTATCCTGCTGGAAGTAGCCATCAGAAGATGGACACACTGTAGTCCTAAAGGGATGGTCATGGTCATCAACAATACTAACAAACTAACTAAAGTTCACCTTTTTATATTTTAGTCTAAAATCCAGCTCTTCTATGTACCATTTAAAGAGGAACTGCAGTCTGCTCACATGATTTGTAATAAAAACATCTTTGCCATTCTGAACCACTTTGCATATTTTATATATGCTGTGATTCTGTACTTGCCAAATATGCTGCAGAAATCTCCCGCCACTGAGTCTGGATGCAGCCATTTTAATTGTGGGAAGCAGAAGCTGCTGCCTGTTCACTTCCTGGATTTTACACAGAGGCACATCTCCAGCTCTGCAGCTCTCACTGGCCCGCTTATGACTCCTCCCCGCTCCCTTCCTGGCAAACTCTCACAAGAGTGAGAAAGAGCTGTGCATGATGTCATAAGCCTAAGCGAATGACCAGACAAGAAATGGGAAGTGGGCTGTATAAGGTATTTATTGGCAGAAAAAAAAATGTTTTACCGCGTACACACAAGTAGAAAATGTTCTGTAGTCCACAGAAGAGAACTGGGCAGGGCAGATAGTGCTGTCTTAAAGAATACCTTCCCCTCTGCTCTTCCCCATAACATAGGGGTGTTCTGTAGTCCATACAAGAGAACTGGGCAGGGCAGATAGTGCTGTCTAGGATTTTAGTGCAGCAGATACAAAACTTTGCAACATGTACTGAGTGCTTTTCTTTAATTTTGTTCTCATGCCCCCTAATCCTTGAGATTGAAATTAAGCATGCCCCAGCAAGCACCGATGCCAACAAGTATAATCTTCCCTTGTGAAGTGACAGGAAGGTGTGAAGCTTTGACCAGTTGTGCTCATCCTCTAGTTTACAACAGGTGCATAAGAAGGTTGTAGCCAGGCTTCCTGGACTTTCACCAGGCTCTAGACTCCTGCTTCGTTTGTATTAACCACCCTGGCAGTGTGATTATGTCAGATTTTTGCATCTCAAATCGGCACATTGTTTTGCATAGAAATTTGGCGTTTTACATTGTAGGTCTGTAATTCTTAGCAATAACACACTTAAATCTGTCCGAACAAGAGTCTAGTAGATATCCCAGCTATGATAAATTTTGAAACAGGAAATCATAAATTATAATAAAACTCTAATTATAAAAAAATAATACAATACATTTTTCCACAAATCACTATCACTCAATTCTGCAAGTGTTCTAATTTACTATCAATGTTTTCTAGCTGGTCTAAAACCACTTTTGACGTAAAGGGACACTTTTGCTATGGACAATCTCAAGTTTCCAGGCAGAAAGGACAGTATTTATAATCTAAAACTGCATGCAGGGCACTGAACAAAGCATTAGGGACACAAGGGATGTGAAATTATCTGATACAGTACACTGTAATCTTACAGATTACATTACTGTATGTGGGCTTTTTTGTCTACTTTTTGAATTTGTGGCTGGGCTCCACCCCCATGCGTCGGGACGCTCGCAAGGAACGGAGCCTGGCACACAGAGCATCGGAAGCAGGACACAGCCCGCAAACACAGCGGGGGGGGGGGGGGAACAACGCAGGATCCTGGTGACAAGGTAAGTAACCTGGACCAGGATTCTGCCATGCAATCCCAAGTGTGGCTCGGGGGTACCGCTAATGGTACTGACATTTAACCTCGAGCCACACTCGGGATTACCGCCAGGGAGGTTAATATTGTTTCATAATGAAAGCCTAACAGTTTGCTCTGACTGAAAAAACAATTGTAAAACTCATCAATTCATTTTTAAAGCTAATCTCAGCTACTGTTTAGCAAAGTTGCAGATGTGCAGGTAATAGCGGGGGGAATCCACAGATCTGTTTGTAACATGCAGCAAGAAGTAAGCCAATAAGGAGAGTGGGGGGACAGGGCTGAGCCATGCTCGGAGCTTGGCTCTGGAGCAAGCCTGCTTGAGTGCAAGAGGCTTGCTATTGGGGACGATCGGCAGGAGGGAGGAGCCAGGACCACTGGTGGGGTATAAAGCTGATCGGGGCTGCTTTCCCTTTGACCAATTTAAAGACTTTAGAAACCTTCCTACCTGCACTTTGTTTTTCACCTGCATGGGGTGTACATTGATCATGTCGTTTCAAGGCATCATTTGTTGGCCTTCAGACACACCCTATAGTAGAATAAATCTGCACCTTCCTTTGTCAGAAATTGTGTTTGTGTTTAAACATGAGACATGTGTCATTGCACTGCACAAGTTATTGCATTGCCTTTTGGCTGTAGTCTGAAAACTTCCATTTCTGTGAAGAAACTACATACCCCACAATCTCCGGTACTGAGTCTAGTGCTGGTGCAGGGGAGAAATAATTAGATCTGACAGCCACAAACAGGCAGAGCATTCACAGACATACAGCGACTTTACCAGCAGATTTATTTTAAATTTTTTACATTAGCACTCCCACATTTGTAATTCAACACAGTGGATGGCAATGCATGCATTTAGTGACTGGGGGCAGGCTAGCTGTAACAAACCAGGGAACTGATCAGCCATGACTCTACAAAATGCAGCCACAACGTGTGAGTTCATAACAAGGTAAGGCAAACGGCACAGGGAATAGAACTACACTAACTCCTAGTTAAAGAAACGAAAACATTTGAATGTTTGTGATGTATTACATTTTTTTTAATTACTAGCAATAGTTAATTATAATAATTAAATTTAAAGTACTTTTTCAGAAATAGACGTTTATATGAGCTTTTGAAGCCTCTTCTGCAATTTAGTGATTAAAATGTGAGGCTGCAGATCAGACTGCTTGAATGCGAGTGCTTGCCTCCTGGCAGGCCATTAAACAGTATGGCTGGGAGTCATTGCATGCACAAAAACGAAGATGGCAAAGCATTCTCTCCATAAAGAAGTAACCTATAAATATGTTCCTTCCAGTAAGTTATATACAGTATTCCAGGAAAATGAAGGTCTTGTACTATTGTGCTTTCTGTAGCTAAGTGGTGCTTTTTCTATTTGAGATTTACTGCATTACGTTTGATCAGATTTAAGCATGTTACCATTGTAAAATGAGGCCAGCCATACCTTGGGTAATGTAGTTTGCAATGTGGATTAGTTGAAATCCTCTTAAATAAGTGTTTCAGTTATTGTAGGTCTGCATACTGTAACTTATTGATCTCCATCCTGTTGATGACCTCTTTTTCTAGTATTGTTGAGCTTGATACATGGGGCTTGTTCTGGCCTCAATATAAAATGGAAATTAAAAGCACAAGAACTTTTTTCTGTTTATTCAGCTGTTTTATCACGAGACAGCAATGATGATCATCAATGTATTTTGTCTTCAGGATTAGTAGTACTCTATAAGATGGGTACCCTTAACTTCAGTGCAAATTAAAATAAGTAACTTTCACGCTTTACATAAAGCTTTTTTATGTTTATGTACATCAATATGTATTCTTCAGGTTTAGGTTGGGTTCGCACTATTCCGAATTGGATGAGGGTTATTTCCAGCATTCAATTCACATAGCAGGAGATTGTGACCGACTCTCTATGGAGGCAGTTCACAAATCACAGCGGGTCCGGTGCAAATTGTCCAGGAGCCCTGTGCGTCTTTTGGTCCATTCAGGTCCAAACTCGGGCTGCAATCGGACCTGAAATGGTGAATGGAGATGCACTGGACTCCTGTTGTGAGCCGCTGCTTTCTCCAGTGTGAACCCAGTCTCACTTTATTGAAAATAAAATGTCATCAGCATAGGCAGGGTATTTTTAAACGTGATAAAGGACTAGTTTAGACAGCCATTTTAAGATGAGTAAAATAGAAATAACCCCAAGGTAACAAAGACTCAACCCCCCCCCATGGTTATTATTTTGCCATAGCTGGGTACAAGAAAAACGTTAGATGCCTCAATTCGAACAGTGAACTCCTCTTACAATGTGGAGTGACAAACAGGGTGCAGATATTTGATATTGACCTCCAACAGTATTGCAGCTGGGGTTGTCAGGCAGTGTGAGTTAAGCAACGTTTTTTGTGTGCTTTGCAAACCTTGTACCTGTAATCCTGGGCAACTGACCGCAATAAGATTACAAAATTATGTGACGGGTTTAGTTTTTAGGATGAGACAGAATTTAATTCCAGACTCAAAACTAAAAAGTGTTCAAGGTCAGGTTTAATTTTAGTAAATTTCATAATCTGTCTCACTGCTCATTAATTAGTAATGTGTTTTGGATTGAGAGGTGCTAATGTGATAATGCTCGTTTGTTTTTCTGGTCTGTATTGTACAGCAATACTTATTAATTTTATTTATTTTCTCTAACTCTAGACCCCTTATGTTTATAAGCACAAGAGATCCAGATTTGTTGGTGATGTTTTTGAACATTGGGAGGTATCTAACCTAGTACTTAGAGTTGGCAACATTTCTTTTATGCATGCTATAAAATGTGTACTTTAACCGCTTCCCGACCGCCCACTGCATATATACGTCAGCAGAATGGCACGGGCCGGCAAAATCACGTACCTGTACGTGATCCTTAAAATGCCTGCCCGTGGGTCGCGTGCACGCCGCCAGCGGCGCGTTCGCGACCTGGTCGGGAGCTCCGTGACCACGGCCGCGGGACCAGCGGACCCGATCGACACTGGTGTCCCGCGATCGGGTCACGGAGCTGAAGAACGGGGAGAGATATGTGTAAACAAACCTCTCCCCGCGCTTCCTACTCTGCTGTCATTGATTGGCTGTTCCCGGTCATCGGGAAAGCCGATCAATGACGTCAGATGTCAGCCCCGCCCCCTAATGTAAAAACACAACACACGTCACAGCCCATAACCCCTCCCCCTAGTGGTTAACTCTTTCACTACAACTGTCATTTATACAGGAATCAATGCATTTAAATAGCATTGATTGCTGTATAAATGACAATGGTCCCAAAAATGTGTCAAAAATGTCCGATGTGTCCGCCATAATGTCGCAGTCACAATAAAAATCGCTGATCGCCACCATTACTAGTAAAAAAAAAAAAAATATTAATAAAAATGCTATAAAACTATCCCCTATTTTGTAAACGCTATAACTTTTGCGCAAACCAATCAATAATCGCTAATTGCGATTTTTTTTTTTTTTTTACCAAAATATGTAGAAGAATACGTATCGGCCTAAACTGAGGAAAAAAAATGTTTTTTTATATATTTTTTGGGGATATTTATTATAGCAAAAAGCAAAAAATATTGCATTGTTTTCAAAATTGTCGCTCTATTTTTGTTTTATAGCGCAAAAAATAAAAACCGCAGGGGCGATCAAATACCACCAAAAAAAGCTCTATTTGTGGGAAAAAAAGGACGCCAATTTTGTTTTGGAGCCACGTCGCACGACCGCGCAATTGTCAGTTAAAGCGGCACAGTGCCGAATCGCAAAAAGGGGCCTGGTCATTTGGCTGCCAATTGGTCCGGGGCTGAAGTGGTTAAAGAGGAAGTAAACCCTGATGGGTTCTACTTCTACTAGTATGCATCACCCCTCTTCCTTCCGGGGGCCGCAGACTCCGGCTCTCTGGCAGTAGCCGCGCGGTGAACTACAAGTGAAATATCTCCTAAACGGTGCTCGTTTAGGAGATATTTCCACTACCTATAGGTAAGCCTTATTCTAGGCTTTCCTATGTGTAAAAGTCACTAGGGAGGGTTTACAACCACTTTAAAGCCCATCTTCGTGGAGCTCAAAAATGCCTCCTTGCTGTGGGTGTCCCCTCGTACTGCAATGATTAAATGTTTGTTTAGTAGATATAGGTGGCTGCGAAAAGCAGTTTTACGTATCCGATCCATTACCCCAAAACCTGTGCTCCCCTCTATTCCTCTACACTGTGGCAGTTGGTGGTTTCTCTCTGTCTTCCTGTAACTGCAAGAGAGCTTTTCTGTTAAACAGCTGACTTACTGGCCAGATCTCCTGCTATTCTGGGTTTTAGTTTTGGCTTTGTACCATGTGAGTCTGTATTGCCTAATGTAGACAGAATGCCTTCCATAGCTACTTCCTGCTCCATCTCTAGCCTAGAACACACCCCTCTGTAGTCTGAGACTCTGCAAATGATGTAACTTCCTTCACATCTCTGATGGAGGGTGAGATGGAATACATCCTAATTAGCATTCAGACCCACAAGTCACACCTACAGGAAGAGTCCAAACCTCCCAAGTCCCGTCTCACAGATCCCAGCATTATTAAAAATCATACTACACACCTTCATACACAGCCTGTTCTGAAAGATAGCTGTGCTGCTGCTGGGAGGGATGAATAGAAAGCCCTGGTACACACAGCACCACATGAAAGTCACGTGACTAATAGTGCCACTATCAATAATGCACAGAAAATGCGTGCTATTTCTTGCAGATTGCCCTGCGTTGAGAAATGCGCAGATGTGGACGAATGGTAATCCATGGGTTTTCGAAAAATGCACAGCAAAGCACACGTTTTATGTGCAGGTTGCCACTCGTTTGGAAATGCGCAGCTGCGTATGCAGCCTAAATGGTAACGCATTGCTACGCATTTGCCAACACATGGCAAAGCATGTGTTTTCTTGTGGCATGCTGTGCATTTGAAAATACCCAGATGTGAAGGAATGGTACTGCAAGTGCACAGCGCATTGCCACACATTTTCGAAGTGCACCAAAAAGCATACATTTTCTTGTGGGTTGCTGTGCATTAGGAAATGTACAGATGCAAACAAATGGTAATGCAAGCACAGTGCAATGCCGTGTGTTTTTTTAAAATCATGGCATGGTGTACATTTTCTTGTGGGTTGCTGTACATTCAGAAACGCACAGATGCTAATAAATGGTAATGCAAGCACGCCGTGCGTTTTTTTTTTTTGTGAATTGCCATGCATTTGGAAATGCGCAGATGTGAACGAATGGCAACATGCAACGTCCTTTTTTGTTTTTTTAAATACATGACAAAGCACAGCCTTTCTTTGGTTACTGTGTCTTTGGAAACGTGTAAATGAGAACACAGCCTAAATCAGTGATTGCGAACTTTGGCACCCCATATGTTTTGGAACTACATTTCCCATGATGCTCATGCACTCTGCAGTGTAGTTGAGCATAATGGGAATTGTAGTTCCAAAACATCTGGGGTGACCAGGTTCACCATCACTGGCCTAAATGGTGACACACCTTGCTGCACATTTTTCAAACTCATTGCAAAGGGGTTGTTTTTTTTTTTGTGTAGGTTGCAATGCACTCAAACACGCAGATGCAAACAAATGGTAATGCAGGTGAGCTGCACGTTGTCACATATATTTTAAATGCTTACCAAAGCGTGCGGTTTCTTGTGAGTTGCTGTGCATTCGGAAACACGCGGATGCAGACGAATGGTAACAAGTGTGATGTGCCTTGCCATGCATTTTCAAAATGCGCTGCAAAATGTGCGTTTTTTTTGTTGTCACACATGTTGCAACCCATGGTTGCAGGAAAGAAATTTGTTCTGAATATGGCTTAAGTCTTGGATGGTGGATAATGGAATCTGATACCACTCTTCATGCAAAAATTGTGTCTAGTTCTCGCAGAGATTGAGCCTGAACCTTATTCTCCAAAATTTACCATAGTGGCTCTATAATATTAAGGTCCAGCGACTGCGGGACCCAGGAAAGGTGCGAGACTTCGTCTGCATGGTTGTCAAACCATGATATAAGAATACCAGCTGTGTGAATTGGAGCATTATCTTCTTGATAAATGATGCTGTCTTCGCGAAACAATGTCTACACCATTGGTCGGCCAAAATTTGTACATAGTTTCTGGCAGTAACTCTACCTTTCAAGGTGATGATGGGGTCTGCAGAATACCAAGATTTGGCTGCCCAAACTATGATTGTGCTGCCACCATGCTTTGTGACCAGGACAGTCTTTTTCCAATGGTAAGCTTGGGACTGTGTTCACCACATGTAAACATGTCCGGTGTTTGTGAGCAATGTGAAGCTTGATTCATCGGACAATTTTACAGTCCTCCTTTGATCAATAGTCCATGATTTATGGGTGTTGCACCACCCTCTGGCCTCTTCTGAACATTATCAGTTACTAGTGGTTTGGCAATTGCAGCTCACCCGTAAGCTTCCCCGTGGCGTCAGAGGGGGGCAAGGTCACCCGTTTACATCACCGGGTGGCCCCACACTCAGCTATATAAGAGCACTCACACAGAAGAAGCATCAGTCGCCGGGAGCCTCCCATGGAGGCGGAACGGTTGCAGCTTTTTTTTCCCCTGGTCCTTTAGGTGATGTGGATTTACATCGTGGGACATTTTTTTTTTTTTTTTTTCAATAATGGACTTGTCCCAAGCTGTCTCTTGTCGGTTTTTTTATTTATTTTTTTTACCATTTTTGACACTTTTTTGGGGGGGAAATGGTAGGTGCATAGTGTACCCCGTTAGCGATTCACATAGGGGGGGCTTGGATCTGGGGGTCTCCTTGTTAGAGGGGGCTTCCAGTTTCCGATAAGCCCCCCGTCTGCATACCCCCACAACCACTGGGCAAGGGTTGTGGGGATGAGGCCCTTATCCCCATCAACATGGGGACAAGGTGCTTTGGGGGGGCTACCCCAAAGCACCCTTGCCATGTTAAGGGCATGTGGCCTGGCGCGGTTCAGGAGGGGGGGGGCGCTCTCTTTTGCTGCGGCTTGCCAGGTTGCGTGCTCGGGTAAGGGTCTGGTATGGACTAGGGGGGGACCCATGCTCTTTTTTTTCTGTGAGTTTTATTTATATTGCCGAGACCCGGCAATTCATTACAGCCGCGATCAGTTTTAAATGACAATTTTTCCTTTTAGAAATGTAATTTTACTGTGGTACTGTTATAAACACGGGAAACAATTTCCACTTTACAGGCATACTATAGACACCCCCAGGCACGATATTTAAAGGAATATTTTATTTTTATTTAACTTTAAGCATTAAAAAAAACTCATTACTCCCGAAAAAACAGGCTTTTTAAAAAAAAAAAAAAAATGTTTGCATTGATACATGTCCCCTGGGGCAGGACCCAGGTCCCCAACACTTTTTATGACAATAACTTGCATATAAGCCTTTAAAATGAGCACTTTCTTGTTCGTGTCCCATAGACTTTAACGGTGTTCCTGTGTTCTTCCAATTTTTTTGCCTGTTCGTTATGTTCCGGTGCGAACCGAATCGGGGGTGTTTGGCTCATCCCTAGTGTGGAGGTTTGCCTTGATTCTGGGTCAGCCATTCAATGCTTGGATCCTGGTTCAGCCATTCATTGGCTGGATCTTGGGTCAACTATTCACAATGTAAAATAGATGTGCTGTTCGACATAAAGGGGAGGCACAATTGTAGTCTTCTCCTGTGAATGCCATAATTAAATTATCACTTTCAGCAGCAGATGTTATCTATTCTTCATATTTTTAGATCTGCTGGGTTAAGTAGAAAAGAATGTTAAACAATACAGTAACTGTCCTTTGTAGAGTAGCAGCTTTCTTCTCTTCCAAAGATGCATTTTGTTTTAAAGGTATGTCTACAAATAATTTCACAATTAAATTTTCTTGCATGCCCAAACAAAAATATTTCTATTTGCCAAGGGTTTGAGGTGTTGAAGAAAGTGGTCCTGCACATTCTTTTTTGGGTGCATGTAAGAGTTATTCTAGAAAAAGAACTAGGATTTCTGGAATAGCTACACATGCCTGGGGTGTAAATTTTCACATGCGGGCGCTACTCACGTATGCATTCGCTTTACAAAAAAATAAAACATTTATTTATTTTTACTTTAAATTTTTTATTTTGACACTGTCTTTTTAAAAAAAAAAAAATTTGGGTCACTTTTATTCCTTTTACACGGAATGTAAACATCCCTTGTAATAGAAAAAAAAACATGACAGGACCTCTTAAATATGAGATCTGGGGTCAAAAAAACTCAGATCTCATATTTACACTAAAATGCAATAAAAAGAAAAAGGTCACTTGAAAAAATAAAAACTTCTCCTTTTAAGAGCTATGGGCAGAAGTGACGTTTGACATTGATTCTTCCCTCCCATGCTGTGGAGCCAAGCGGGGGCCATTTTCCCCTCAGTCGGCAGGCAGGCATCCACAGGAGAGGACATAACATGAACGTCTCCGCCGCTACCGGCGGGCCTGGTAAGCAGTGGAGACAAAAGGAGCGCGGCGGGAGGGGGGGGGGCACCTCTCCCACTGCCAAGTAAAAGTGATCTTGCAGCGAATCCCCCGCGGCGACCACTTTTATCCTAAAGAGAAACTTGTGGCATTCCCGAAAATACCAGGGTTATGGGAGCTAGTTGCTCCCATAACCCCGGTATTTAGCATCAAAGTATTTGATCTTTACCCAGCTGCAGTGCAGCTCTGACACATGCAGTGGGACAAGTAGAAAGGACTGCTTATGAAGCTGCCTTGGTTTGCAAGGTTTTTTTTTTTTTTTTCAGATTCAGTGATGCTATCCAGTTTCTGGTTTATGTATTTTTTTGAGTTACTGACCTAACATTGGCATTTAGCCAGTGAAGTGTGCAAAGTATATTTTATTGTCCTACATGCATTTTGCTAATTAATGGCAGAATCATAATGGTTGTTTAAGTATCTAATGTAAATAAAGGGCAAAGCAACATGGTCCTTTCCTAGATGTGCTGAAGGTGACAGCTCTATGCAATCAAGTGCTAGTGCTGCTTCATGCCCCTTCCTACTTGAAAGCAGTGGTCTCCAAACTGCTGGTTGGAGCCAAATGTGACCCTTTGCATACATTTATCCAGCTCTTGAGACACTATTCCTCCTACTGATACATGGCACAACGATGATGCACTATTCTTCCCACTGACCCCAAGGATGGGGCTCTATTCTTCTCCCTTCTGTCCCCAATGATTGGGCACTATTCGTCTCCCTACTGACCCCAAGGATTGGAGCACTATTCTTCTCCCTGCTGACCCCAAGGATTGGGGCACTATTCTTCTCCCTACTGACCCCAAGGATTGGGCACTATTCTTCTCCCTACTGACCCCAAGGATGGGGCGCTGTTCTTCTCCCTACTGACCCCAAGGATGGGGCGCTGTTCTTCTCCCTACTGACCCCAAGGATGGGGCGCTGTTCTTCTCCCTACTGACCCCAAGGATGGGGCGCTGTTCTTCTCCCTACTGACCCCAAGGATGGGGCGCTGTTCTTCTCCCTACTGACCCCAAGGATGGGGCGCTGTTCTTCTCCCTACTGACCCCAAGGATGGGGCGCTGTTCTTCTCCCTAATGACCCCAAGGATGGGGCGCTGTTCTTCTCCCTACTGACCCCAAGGATGGGGCGCTGTTCTTCTCCCTACTGACCCCAAGGATGGGGCGCTGTTCTTCTCCCTAATTCCAAAAATGGGACATTGTTTACTCCCAGTGGCCACAGTCTGGCCCCCTAAAGTAAACTAGCCCTTTGTTTGGAGACCCCTGCTGTAAAGTTTTGGCTATTTTCTTTGCTCCCTGCCTTTCCATTATGCTGCCAGAAGCAAAAGAAAGGTGACTTAAAGGGGTTGTAAACCCTCATGTGTTTTTTTTCATCTTAATGCATCCTATGCATTAACTACTTCAGATCTGCGCTATAGCCGAATGACGGCTACAGCGTGGACCTGCTTTGCCAGTAGTACGTCTATTGATGTCCTCCCGTGCCCGAGCGGCCTGCGCGCCCCCCCCTGCAAGGCGTGCTCTGTGATCAGTCAGTCCATAAGATATGGTTTACAGATTGGAGTAAGGGGTCGATCCCGACCCCCCCCCCCCTTACCACGTGATCAGCCAATGACAGCTGATCATGTGATGTCAACAGAGCCAGTAATTGGCTATTTTTTCTCCTCGCACTGACAGCGTGAGGAGAAAAAAAAAAGCCGCTCACCGGCGGCAGTGAGAGGGACATCATTCCCGATCACAGTGAGCTGCCACCAGATCTTCAGTGCCCACCTGTGCCACCCAGCAATAGGCAACAGTGCTGCCCATCAGTGCCACCTATTAGTGCCTATCATAGTTGCCTGTAGTCACTCTAAAACCATCTTCAGAGATAAGTAGATGGATACTCTTACCAGCTGAGATGGACACTCATGTCTTGCGAACACGACGGATGTCAAAGAATCCAGATGAATGTATCCAAAGGCAGCTCCTCATAGACTCCAACAGAAAGAGCATATAAAAAGAAAAACTCCAAATGGTTGATCTGCACTATATGGAGTTTTTTTCTTTTTATATGCTCTTTCTGTTGGAGTCTATGAGGAGCTGCCTTTGGATACATTCATCTGGATTCTTTGACATCCATGGTGTTAGTCAGTGGAGGACTGGGAACTTCATACCTTGACCCATCTGATTACCTTCTGTACACAGCACCAGATCCAGATCCTTTGGGATCTCAAGCCCTATTGACTCACTGTTGTAAGACATGTGTGTCCATCTCAGCTGGTAAGAGTATTATTTATATTGTGTTATGCACATTTATTATCATATGATTGATTTTTATCTGTTTGTTTATCCACCAAGCACTCACATTGTGTCTTTGAGTATACTTGTGAGTATCCTCGTATATAAATACTGTTAGCGCTACACAATTTTTTACTATTCACGTTAGCCTTTGAGTGTCAACGGCTTCTTACATTTATTTATTTGTTATTGGAGTTTAGCGCAGTTTTTTCCCCCATTTTAACATATTATAGACATTTACATTGATTGACTTGTTGAAATTAAACAGATGAGCATCAGATTTTACTGTGAATTATCTGTGCTTATCTACCCCATATCCAAGCGTGGTCTGTTCTAGCTGTCTCAAGAACCATCTTTGTTGTTAATGAGCCAAATTACATGAAGGGCAATTTAAGAACACAGCTCGGCTTATGTCTTTGGGTAAAAGTATGTCTGGGAGTTTTCCATTATGTTCCATGGTTGTGCTATGCAAGTGGTGTGAACCCAGCTTTCCACTATTCCATCAATTATGTGCACACTGTAAATATTATGACACACTTCTATTTAGGCTAATTACGAACACTGCTGTCAGTTCTGTTTTTAATCACAATGAGTAATAAAATTGTTCTATTTGTGATGGAATCTATGTTTATATACATGCTGTGTTCTGTAGAAGTTATTAAAATATTATAGCCAGACATTACCTATCTGAAAAAGATTTTTTTTTTTTTAAATGTATAACTGTTACTCTGAATGCTTATTGATTCATTTTGGGGATTTTGTGTTTTTTTCTTTAAGTGTAATGTAGCTACACATACACCTACAGTGTGTGTATAATGTAGATAACTGTTGCAGTAAGTTCTCCACCAATATTTAATTGTACTTCTAGTTCGCTTTAGAAGCCTGCATGAATGAATTCCTGTCCTTTCTCATTATAGAGCCACGATCTAATGCATTTCCCTGTAATGTGTAGGAAAGACAGCTCCATTGACCTCGGCGATGGGCAAAAGATAATCCCTTCTGCTTTAAGGTCATCTCTAGCAGGAGGTCAGAGCAGTGACTTCAGATCACCTAAAGCAGAACTAAACCCTCCTATACTTTTCAGCCATGGAAGCTGCCATCTTAGCCTCTGTTTGATCTGCAACTACCATGGTCTGCAAAACCCTGTATGAAACAATTAAAAAAAGCAAAAAAAAAGTGGTGGATGTGTATGAATTATTTTTGGAGACACAGGATATTCTCACCTACAATGACATTCCAGCTATTTATGGTACCGCTAGCTTGCAGCAGCATCATTTTCCTACCTTTAAAGCGGAGTTCCCGCGACCATTCAACTTTTTTTTTTTTGTAGTCATTCATACACTTTCAAAATAATACATTAATACTCACTGTTTCGTTTTTTTTTAATCTGCTGCTGTCCATTTTAGTTTCTAATAAGTATTTATAAAAAGTGATCCTGGCTGTTCCCATCTTACTTGTGGGCATGTGAAGCCCACAAGCATTGATTTCCGGGATCCGGTGAATGCTGAGCTCCCAGCATTCACCGCTATTTCCCACACATACTCAGTGTTTACGACGAGTAGCGCCATAAACTTCAGGGTTGCCATCACCACGAGCGGCGGCGTCTAAAGTTCCCGCCCCGTTGTAATGGCAACCAAACCAATACAATTTTGAAATCCCGTGAGAACTCGTGGCAGGCCTCCGCAATGACTCCTGGGAACAATGACACGAGCTCCCAGGAGACAGTGCGGCACACAGGAAATGCCGTAATACCCGCAGAATTCCCGCCCATATCCGCAGTGGACACATACAGGAAGCAGAGGAGGACATGACAAAAACACAGGTACACAGGAAAAACAAAAACAAAAAAGCTTCAGTTTATAACTGAATACATTGCTGTCATGTGATTGAGCAAAAGATGTGAAATAGGGTGGAACTCTGCTTTAACATCTGAAGTCTCCAATTCTGTTTCTAACTGCCCTGTTTTACATACTCCCCAATTTCAATTTGTCAACAATATTGGGATCTGACCAGATGCCTGATTGGCACAGTCTATTGGGAACCTGAGCCAGCTGCCCCTACCCTCTCCCAAGCCTTGCAGAGAAATGCATGTGTGTTTTGAGCTTTGGGGTGCACACCCTAACGCAATAGACTGCACACACCTATGCATCCACGATTGCGGGCACAATATCAGGGTCATGCAGATTCAGTGTAGCTGTCTTCCCTCACCTCTTGTTTTGGCAGAAGGTTACTGAAGCCTGCAAAGAGAGTCAATAAACTTGGAATGCGCTCACAAGCACCCTTCATTGAGAACTACAAGCGATCTGCTGCAGTGGAAGATGAGACTTGTAGTTCATTCATTCACAGAACTCGGTGCAGAGCAGACACGCTGTTTTTAAATTGTGACAGTGGGTGCGAGGAGAAGGTTCCCTGCCCGCTGTCATAGGTGGGGGAGGATGCTTAACAAATGCGGGTGTGACTTGTTCAGAAAGGTGAACCTAATAATTGCTTCTGTGACTTTAATTAGTAGTATGTATTTCTGTCCAGTAGATTGCCCTAAACTCTATTGGAAACACATATATACAGTCCTATGTGTTACCTGGTAAAATTAGTAATAAATTGGCAAACGAAAAATAACGGTTAAAGTATGATTTTTTTTTTTTTTTCCATATTAATTTGTTTTCTATACCAAATAAGTAATTTGTTGGTGCTCTTGTAGGTTAATGATCTTTCATGTAGCATGTGTAGGAGACTGTAGTTGGCTCTAATTACCTTATATTCAACCATGCACTGGAAGAATGTATTCGTTCCTTTTTGACAATCGTGTTTTTTTTTTTTCCCCCCCCTCTGTTTACTTTCCAGACAAGTATCAAAGAAGGATTATTACTGAAGCAAACCAGTTCATTTCAAAGATGGAAAAAACGCTATTTTAAGCTTCGGGGCAGAACCCTGTACTATGCCAAGGATTCAAAGGTAAGACATCCTTTCATTCCATTTATTTTAATAAGCAGCACATACTTACCCATTAACTTTTCTGCATACTACTTTTTTAATTATATGTAGTTTTAAGCTTTTTTAGAAGCATTAATGCTACGGAACCCACTTTCCCAGGTGCTTTTTTCAGGGCGTTTTCGTGTGTTTTGTGCATGTTTTCGCACAGCGTGCAAAGGGCAAACCAATTCACGTTTCTTTGTTGCGTTCCAGAAATGGGAAGATGTAAATGCAGCCTTACTGAATTGCATGCCATGGTATCAACACAAGATATTTTGCATCAGTATAAATATACCATTCCTAACACTTTTTAAAAAGAACTGCTATCACATTTTTCATATTTACAGTTAACAAAAGTTTTTATTTATTTTTTATCTATTTATAAGTATAAGCCTGTTTTCCTATACAGTATACATTTAGGCTTCATGTACACTGGACATTTTGAAAACCTCTTCTGAACGTTGAAACTTGACAGCTACTAACCGACACAAAAAAAAAGAAACGTTTTGCCTCTTTTACATGCCGCGTTTAGGAGCGTTAATGAACGTTTTTGTTTACTAGCGTTTTCATTGGGAGAACTTTTGTGGCCAGTTGCAATGGGAAAATATAGTCTTTTGCAACGTAAATGCTTATAAACTCGGGTCACTGCGTTTACACTCTGTTACAAGCATTTGGAGTAACAAATGCCTCTGAACATTCCTTCTGAACGCAATTTTTTGCTTAAAAAAAATTGCTTCTAAACTCGACTGCCTAGAAGCGACTTTAGAATTTGCAATTTTTTTTTTTTTTTTTTTAACCAAAAATATGTAGAATATGTATCGGCCTAAACTGAGGAAAACATTTTTTATATATTTTTTTGGGGGATATTTATTATAGTAAAAAATAATGCGTTTTTTTTTGTTTATAGCGCAAAAAATTAAAACCGCAGAGGTGATCAAATACCACCAAAAGAAAGCTCTATTTGTGGTAAAAAAAAGGATGTACATTTTGTTTGGGCCATGTTGCACGACCGCGCAAAAATCTGTTAAAGCGATGCAGTGCCGAATCGCAAAAAGTGCTCTGGTCTTTGGCCAGCCAAATGGTCGGGGGCTTAAGTGGTTAAATAATGCATTACAATTTAACTAAACCCATTGGATTTTAGTCAACTAAAATGTACTGGAGATATAGTTGACTAAAATGCAGTTACAACTAAAACAATTCCGATGACTAAAACTAAAAAGGTATTTTAGTCACAAGACTGACTAAAACCAAATTGAAATTTAACAGAAAAATTAACACTGCCCTGGAGGGGCAGCAGGTAAAGTGATAGTACAGTACAGTTGAGGAAAACAAAAATTTAACGGTGAGAATGGCATTCTCATTACCCCTCATGGATCGCACTTCACACAGGTGTAAATGAGCCGTAAGGGAAGTAAAATCTGATTTTAGAACACTGACAAAATTCCGACCCTGGTTTCAGACATCTCCTACTTTTTATTGCTGTGTGTGTATCCCTGCTTTTGTTTCACCTTCTGTCTGATTAAACTGTTGTCCCTGTGACAGAAAGTAAGGGGAGCCTTTCCAATGGAGCCACACATAGCAGTTCCCACTATATATCAAATTTAGAAAAAAAACGATATGTTCACTTTCACTAAATTTCTCCAGAGTTTTTATTTTTTTATTTTTTTTATTGGTATAATAAATATATACATTTACCCCCAGTTATTTAAAAAAAAAAAAAAGGTTGGCAACTAATTGAAAAATGCAATATTTTGTAAATGTCTTTTACAACTAATGTACACTGGTTTACCCAAGGTAATATTATCCAATCTTTATTTAGAAATTTATTTTGAAAAAGAACTGAAATCTTAGGCATACAACGTTTACCTCTCCAAAATGCACCTGCACTGGTAAAGTTTATTAAAAAAAAAAAAAAGGCTATATTATGGTTTTAGTTGTGCAGGAACATAAATGAGTCCTAACTTAGTGATAAAACAAAACACCCTGATATACCCCTTTGAGCTTTGTGAAGGCCAGTGGAGCTGGACAAAGGTTCATAGCACCACTCTCAACTCCCGAATTCTGAGTCTTCAAAAGTTGCTTAATCTAAGCTTAGCAGTGTGAATTTTTCCAAAGCCTTAAAAAAAAAAAGAGGGTCCTGAGCCCCAAAGTATTTTGGCTATTTCTTCCCATCAATACCAATAAAGATACTAACAAACTATTGAGATATATGAATATCTGTACTAGGTGATTCTTACCCCGCCCAGATGTTCCTATTTGTGAACCATTCTTGGTATAAGAAGGGGTTATTTTGCTTTTGGTAACTTTTTTTTTTTTTTTTTTTGTTAGCACAAAGACACTTGCAAGAAAAAAATAGCTGTCCATTCTCTTATTTGAAAATAAGCAAAGAAGGTCACTGCTGAATAATGAGGGTCATGTCATAATAACAAAGGATTCCATTTATGATTTTGAATGCACTGTAATAAGCAAGTACTGTGGCATACCAGCTGTCAGTGCTTTCTCATGACTTTACAGGACTCCTTAGAACAACGCTTTAGGCTGTCAGCATATTAATGATCAGTGACCCCTCTACTGGTAGACCCAACAGAGTCCACAGAAAAAGCCAGACTTAAGTTTGTGGGGAGGAGAGTCCAACAATTGCTATCTCATGTGACAGCACTTAATGGCTGAGCCACCATTCACAAGGCCCAATCGTTCTCTGTCATACAGTAAATGTGTTGGAATAATAGGAGTTTCCCTAGCTTGTCCGCCTTTTGAATATTCATGTTGATTGACTGTTATGTGCACGCGTTTCTGGTCATTGACTCAAAGTATTGAAATCCCAGAGGATCAACAAGAAATGTGGGCAACTAGAGAGAAAGAAGTATGAAATGGCAGCCTCCATATTTCTCTTCTGATAGGTTTCATTTAAGCCCTCTAACATATTTTCTGCTATTCATATTACCATGGCAGTACTCGTATGTAAGCTTTGCTAAAGGGACTAGTGATTTAAATAATGTGCCTGTCTGTTACAAGACCCTGTCACCTTTGCCTTTTCAGGAAAAAGTGACAATCCAAGCTACACTTTCTTCTAGGCACTAGTACTGCTCAGTAGCAGCAGCAAAATAACAAATGCTGGCTAGGTCTGGAGCTTGACTTCACCCCCTCAATCATTTGGCAGTGTTTGGGCTAAGCCATTGGCCACTAGGGCTAAGGGCTGCATCAGAGGTGGTTACATTCTTTCCTATACCTTGCAACACTGAATATGTTTGTGGCATCTGTGGCTGAGGAAATAGTGGTTGGGTGGGCTTTATAGGGTTAGTTCACTGTTACTTTTTGTCAAAAACCTCCATACTCATCAGTGTTTTTAATATATTAACATGTTGTGCTTCATTTCGTGAACGGTTACTTTTTCAGATGCTTATTACATTTTCATATCTCCATCCTGCAGATGACAGGACACACCAAGCTTTGGATACATGGACCCGGAAACTCACAAACGAGCTCTCTGATGCATTTGCATTTCTGGGGCTGTGCATCTAACTCTTGGTATATCCTGCGAATTTGCAGATCATGGGTGAGAACAATGCAATGATCATCTGAAAAGTAAGCATTCTTCACAAAATGGAGCACAGCATGTTAATAAATTGAGTGGTGAATTAACCTTTTAAAGAGACCCTGTCACTTTGCCATAAATATGCTCCAGGTCCATCCACACAAGTGCCCCTCACATTCACTGGGTGCTGCTCAGCTTGTAACTAACAGTATAAAGAAGCAAAATTCTGGACAGCTGCACTCCAGTAGCCACCTTTGTTTAACAAAAAAGCCCCTAAGGCTGGGTTCACACTGATACGACACAGTCATACGACTGTGGATCCAACTTTGCCCTGCGACTTGAAGCCCATCTTCCATCTGACTTCATTGAACGGGATCCGACTTTGATTCCGACATAACCAGGCCCTTTGAGTCTGGTAAGGATCTTTAGGGAAAACCCCACACGAAATAAAAAAAAACTGCATAGGGTCCCCCCTCCAAGACCATACCAGACCCTTTGGTCTGGTATGGATTTTAAGGGGAACCCCCACGACCAAAAAAAGGGTGTTGGGTCCACCCCCCAAATCCATACCAGACCCTTATCTGAGCACACAGCCCGGCAGGTCAGGAAAGAGGTTGGCGGTACCCTGGCTGGTGTTTGTCAGGGTCTGCGGGCGGGGGGGCTAATCATAATCTGGAAGCTATCCCTATCTATATGTCAAAAAAGAGGGGAGAGGGGATTGGGACTTTGAATGAAGCACGTCGGTATAAAGAATTCAGTTTATTATATAAATGAACATGCAAACGCATAATCATGAGTAAGTGTATATCCAATACAATTATACTAACTGGTACAATTCATAAAAATGGATATCTATACATACAATATAGATGGGTTGCCACGTGATTATAAACAATTAATATCAAAAATTATACATACTGACGATATCAATTGAATCATAGGGACACTGCATATAATGGCTCTATGCATTTTGTGGATTGATCCACTCTTCAGGAGCATGCACGTGAGTTCAATAAAAAAAGGTCTGATAACATCTACACATCTAGATATTATACTGATATTACTGGTTTGTTTAATTCCCTCTCTAGGGCCATTGCTCTTAGGATGGGGATTAGATATACAGCCTCCCTTGCTCTATTTAGTGTGTCATGTCATCTGGTTTAGGAGCCCTCTGGCTCCCATCCCTCCCGGGAGCTGTGATGCATGCTGCGGACCCTCCTCCTCCCCTTCTACTTAGTATCGGTGGAAGTTCATGTGCCATGCATCAACGCCACCTTCTGTGTGTGGCAGGTGCTGTGGCACTGCCCCTCCTTTTCATGGTAAAGCCATCTAGCGGCTAGATGGAGAAGTGTAATGGCACCGACGCCGGGCGATTTTCCGCCCAGCCAAGGGCGCCTCCCTCCTGCAGTGCATGCCTACGTGACGTTGGTGGACGTGTGATGGGCATGCCCTTATAGGCTTCATCCAGGGATATCGGGTTCACTCTGGTGTGTCGTTGCTCACTTCGGTACACTACACAAATCACCTTGGATCCTGGGACCCTATGAACTGATCACTGTCTAATTAGTAATTAGAATTCACCTCTAGTTACACTGCACTGTTTTTTCAACTTTTCTTGGTCATGCGTTTTATATCCTCATCACTTTTCACTTCTTACACCTTGGCTACCACCAATCCTTTCTAGTACTTCAATCCCCCTGTTCTTGACCGAGCACACGACACCTTGCACGTGTCATACTATAAATATATAAAATATATACACGTATATATTTTTTCTGAAGTCCTTCATTGATGGTCTCAGCACTTAAGGTCACTCTGACTACCAATTTCTTAAAACCTGTCTCCCCTGGATGATTTTCTTGTTGGACTGATGGCCACTCACACCACCTCAGCTCCCGTTGGAGATTCCCCCCCCTTTGGGGGTCACCGATCTACAGTGCCACACTTTTATTATATATTCAACCTTGTAAGTATGGTAGAGTGGGTTTTTATAATTGGTTTTATTAATTTTTTTTATGTTTTTTATTTTTTCCTTGGGTAAGATTAGTCCATTCAGCGACTCCTTCTATTATATTTTTTGTTGAACTTGCGTGCATGCTCCTGAAGAGTGGATCAATCCACGAAATGCATAGAGCTATTATATGCTGTGTCCCTATGATTCAATTGGTATCTGTCAGTATGTATAATTTTTGATATTGTCTAAAATCATGTGGCAACCCGTCTATATTGTATGTATAGCTATACATTTTTATGAATTGTACCAGTTATTATAATTGTATTGGATATACACTTACTCATTATTATGCGTCTGTATGTTAATTATATAATAAACTGAATTCTTTATGCCTACATGCTTAATTCAAAGTCCCAATCCCCTATCCCCTCTTTTTCTCCCCTTTTTTCCCCCCTTGTTAAAGGGGGCTTCCAGATTCCGATATGCCCACTCGTCCCCACACCTATGCGACGCATACTAGCACATTATGCCGTTCATTGGCTTGCAGGAGATTTTTATTTTTTTTTCAAATGCTGTGATTTACTACCGCTTTAAAAGCTCAGTTGAAAACCTTGGCAATCGATTCAGGGTTCATCAATCAACAAATATTGTGATGTGTTCTTTTTTATATGCTTTATTGCAGCTGTCCCACCAGCAAAATTTCCCATATATCCGACTACCCCTCTCTAAATGGCACTGAGGTCCAGCCTGTGGGATCATTGATCCGACACGCCCCAGCCTACAACATTGACCACAGGTCTGCATCCACATGCTTCTTCACCATATGAAGCTGCCCTACAATGAGTGAGTGGCAGAGAGGCATCACTGTGTCTACTTTTACAGGTTCCTCTATGTTGGAGCAGGGAGGGGTATTCTGTGAACAAAGCATGGCCCAGCAGACACTATCAGAAGTAATTTCATTATGAAGAACATCACCTATAGTACAAGACTCCAGGCCACAAAGAACATTTAAATGTTTTGTTTTTATGTGATGTCTGTGCAGTTACTATAGCTATCATTAAGTAGCGAGCTGTTGACTTCAGCAGAATCGGACATGTTATTTTTTTTTAATTTTTCTTTTAACCTGTTGCCGACCGCCCACTGTCAATTGATGGCAGAGCGTTGCGGCTCTTGTGGCAGGCTGCCGTCATATGACGGCGCTAACATTTTGGCCACTAGGCGTCGCTGGGGACCCAATGCGCGTGCCCGGAGGCCGCGATGTCCGCCGGGCACCCGCGATTGCCCAGTAACTGAGCAGGACGAGGATCTGTGTATGTAAACACACAGATCCACGTCCTGTCAGAGGAGAGGAGACCGATGGTGTTTCCCTTGTGCATAGGGACACCGATCGGTCCCCTCCCCTAGTTAGTCCCCTCCCCCACAGTTAGAATCACTCGTATAGGGAACATATTAACCCCTGCAGCGCTCCCTAGTGTTAACCCCTTCCCTGCCAGTCACATTTATACAGTAATCAATGCATTTTATAGCACGGATCGCTGTATAAATGTGAATGGTCCCAAAAATGTGTCAAAAGTGTCCGATATGTCCGCCGCAATGTCGCAGTCACGATAAAAATCGCAGATCGCCGCCATTACTAGTAAAAAAAAAAATAATAATAAAAAAGCTATAAATCTATCCCCTATTTTGTAGATGCTGTAACTTTTGCGCAAACCAATCAATATACGTTTATATCGATTTTTATTTTATTTTTTTTACCAAAAATATGTAGAAGAATACGTATCGGCCTAAACTGAGGAATAAAAAATGTTTAAAAAAAAAAAAAATTGGATATTTATTATAATAAAAAGTAAAAAATATTGTGTTTTTTCAAACTTGTCCCTCTTCTTTTGTTTATAGCTCAAGAAATAGAAACCGCGGAGGTGATCAAATACCACCAAAATAAAGCTCTATCTGTGGGAAAAAAATGATAAAAATTTTTATTTGGGTACAGCGTTGCATGACCGCACAATTGTCATTCAAAATGCAACAGCGCTGAAAGCTGAAAAATGGCTTGGTCAGGAAGGGGGTGTTCGTGCCTGGTAGGCAAGTGGTTAAAGGACCTTGTGACCACTCTGCCTATAATGAGCAAAAGAAATACTTTTTTATTTTTTTATTATAAGTAATCTTTATTTGACAATTAGTGGGTTCCTTCTGAACTGTGTAACAGTTTGCCATTTATGCTTTTAGGGATTAGACCTTTTTTCACAGACTCGCAATAAAAGTCTGCTTAAACGACCTTATTTGGTTTAATGTTGGAAAACTGTAAAACTGAAATTCAGTTCTACAGTGTTCTTTGACGTCAAACAGTGAGAATAAAAATAGGAGTGGGTTTCTGCCTCCAATAAAGCAACACTGTGTCCCTGTACTGTGTGTGGCAATCTGTAATTGTGCTGCCAAAATAAGATTTCCCATAGGAGTTGCATAAAAAGTTGCTAAAATAAGAAATTTTAAAAAGGGAAAAAAAGTAGCTTCATAAAGTCTGTCAGCACTGGGGCCATATTATAGTGGAATTCTAAGATTATATATGTAGTCATACCATTCTTCAAGATAAATCACAAATGGTATAGATTAGTGAAAATCTGCATGTTCAGTTTTTTTTTTAAATAGGGGAACTGCTTGCTTTCTTTCATCAGAAATATAGGTTTGTGTGCTGCTACAATATATCCTAAATTAAAATCACATTTTTCTTTTTTTCCATAGTGGAATAAGGTAGCACCACAAAACAATGCAGTCAGGGGCATAACTACAGATCATGGAGCCCCAGAGCACAATGTTGATGGGGCCACCTGGTGCCGCCTTTACTGTAATTGATCTTACCCTAAACTGGAAGTTCAGGCAAAACCTAACTGACGCTAAAGCCCGGGTACACGCTATGGCCCCTTTCACACTGGGGCGGTTTGCAAGCGCTATTGCGCTAAGAATAGCGCCTGCAAACCGACCCGAAACAGCTGTTGCTGTTCCTTCAGTGTGAAAGCCCGAGGGCTTTCACACTGAAGCGGTGCGCTTGCAGGACGCTCAAAAATGTCCTGCAAGCCGCATCTTTGGCTCGCTATAGGAGCGGTATATTTACCGCTCCTATAGCGCCCGGTCCCATTGAAAACAATGGGGGAGCGCGCCGAACCCGCCCGCAAAACGCCGCAATAGCGGCGGTTTGCGGGCGGTATTGACCCTTTTTCGGCCGCTCGCGGGGGGTAAAAACACCCCGCGAGCGGCCGCAATGCGCCGCTAAAACGCCGGTAAAGCGGCGCTAAATATAGCGCCGCTTTACCGCCAGCGCCCCCACCGCTCCAGTGTGAAAGTAGCCTATTAGATTTTCTTTGTTCAACCGATTGGGTTGAACAACAAAAAAAAAAAAAAATCTGTCGGCTACGGTCAGAGCCGTTGTACTTCGAATGCATGGTTAGTTCAACAATCTCGCCCGCTGAGCTGTTCTGACAGGGGCAAGGCCCAACCCGCCAGAACACTCCGATCATTGCTCTCTGCAATTGGAGTCGTCGGATGCTGGTTTTCCAGCATGCATGTCAAACGGACCTACATACGCACAGGCCAAATGTCGGCCGTTGTTTTTTTTTCTCGAACTGGACATTGTCTCCCAACATTGGGCATGTGTGTACGTGGCTTAAGACTCTTTGTGCCACATTCTAAACCTAATTTATTTAAACCTGTAAAGCAAAAATTGCTAAACTTGCCTATTCTGCAGCTGATTCGGTCCGATCCAGGCATCTGCTTTCAACGGCGGCTTCAATGTGAAGGGGGATGCAGGAGAGGCAGCTGACAACGGAAGCCCCATAGTAAGTCTTAGTCTGTGGGTGATGTCACTTCGCAGCCATTTCACAGCCCTTGTGGGTCCTCTCCTGCACACAGCTTCTGCCGCCCGAAACTGCACCGAATCGGCTGCAGAATAGATAAGTACAGCGATTTTTGCTCAACAGGGTTAGATAGGATTATGTTTAGATTGTGGCAGAGAGCAGGTTGAGTTTGTTTTTGCCTGGACTTGCCTTTTAAAGTGTGTCTATATTGATGAGGTAGCAGGACAGCTGTCGGCATAATCAGGAGACTATTGGGACCTGAGCTGTTGAAAGATGTGCTCAGAGATGAGGGGGCATCCATTCAAGCAATTACCTTCTTCATTTCCTAGATTATTATTTTGCCCTTAGAAGTTCACCAGTCTTTTTAGCATTTCAGATCTCGTGAGCTCAGTGTAAATTCTGGGACCTTCCCACCTGTACCATTGCCACAGCAAGTAAGAGGTGGTCTAGTAGTAAGTTAAATAAACATAAAAAACAATATTTTATTTTCTAGCATAATTGCTAGTACTACCTTTTATAGTCTTTAAGCCATCTTGTCTGTTTTTAGCGCTGGAAACAAGCTGGGATTTTTACAGCCTTATAGGCTACATTAGGCGTTCAGGGTTTATTTTAGCACTGGCTAGGATGATCAGAAGCTCTGAAGGCAATACGTCTACACTGCTAAGACAGCTCCTTTCTGTACGTAGTCTACATAGGGGATCTGTGACTGGCCAGAATGATCTTGAAGCCTTTTTCTGTATGTCCGACGTCAGTTATTCCTAGTTTTAAAATGTCACAGGAAGTACAGCTACGTTCACATGTGCATTGCGAGAACTCGCAAAATTGTGCGCTTTCCCGCGGTTTTCCGAGTCGCACCCCCATTTATTTGCCAATGTGAGTGCATAGTGTGAATGAAGCTTACAGAACCCATGCCAATACCAACTGCAATACTTAAAGCAGAGTTCCACCCAAAAATGGAACTTCCGCTTTTAAGTGTTGGTGACCCCCTTGCATGCCACATTTGGCATGTCATTTTTTTGTGGGTGGGTACCCTGGTTTTACAGACACCCAGCTCCCACTTCCTCCCCTGGTGCCGGAAGGAAGATCACCTCTCCCCCCTCCCTCCCTGCAATCTTCTGTGACACGTCACAGGTCCCGGAAGATTCCCTGGCCATTCACAGCTTGCGCATGCGCAGTGCGCACCTGGCTGTGAAGCCACAGCCGTGCACCCACAGTTAGAATGCTGGTGCCACAGAGAGGGAGAGGAACGGGTCTTCGTGTTTCTGCATCGCTGGGAAGTGGGACAGTTAAGTGTCTGATTATTAAAAGTCAGCAGCTACACTTTTTTTGTAGCTGCTGTTTTTTTAAATGGGTGGAACTGCGCTTTAATACAGTACTGGATTTGTGTCATCTCTACATGAACATAGTTTTTGTATGCTTAATTGTGCCTCAAAAGCCCCCCTAAGTGGGGCAACCCCACTTTCCAGACCCCCATTTTTATTCATTGTACCTTTTTGTCCGTGTCTCCACACGGACTGGGAAATTCTAAACCTAGAGCGTTCTGTTATTGTAATTGCAATCTTAAACAAGCCAAGGCTTGGCCTGCCATCTATGGATTGATTTCCACAAATCACTTGAACAACCATTAAGGATTTGCTGGAGGGGAGGAAGTATCTGCCTAAACATTATCGGCAAATGTAGAGATTAGAGTGCTGAAAACAATAGACTAAAAAGGTTATATGCATTATAGATAGTATTTTACATAGATGCAGTGTACTTAAAGTAATACTGAAGCCCTGAGAAACATCTCCTAGTGTGGACAGTATCTGTTCATTTATCTGTCAGTAATACCAAGATAATTACATACCTCTGCTTAACAAAATCAAACAAGATCTGAAGGGATATCCTGTCGGTAGGTTTTCTTGGTTAGGCAGGATAAATGTGATTAAAATGGTGACCCTCCCGAAAGCGCTGTACATCTTCCAAGCTCTAACGATACATTTTTTCGGGGGCATATTTTAAAACCCTTTAGATCAGTGATGGCAAACCTTGACACCCCATATGTTTTGGAACTACATTTCCCGTGATGCTTATCTACACTGCAGAGTGCTTGAGAATCATGGGAAATATAGTTCCAAAACATCTGGGATGCCAAGGTTCGCCATCACTGCCTTAGATCATTAATGAAGAGATTCATATGGAAACATAGAGGCCCTTGCCTAGTTACATAGTAGGTGAGGTTGAAAAAAGACACAAGTCCATCAAGTCCAACCTATGGGTGTGATTATATGTCAGTATTACATTGTATATCCCTGTATGTTGTGTTCATTCAGGTGCTTATCTAATATTTTTTTTGAAACTATCGATGCTCCCCGCTGATACCACCGCCTGTGGAAGGGAATTCCACATCCTCGCCGCTCTTACAGTAAAGAACCCTCTACATAGTTTAAGGTTAAACCTCTTTTCTTCTTAATTTAATGGGTGGCCACGTGTCTTGTTAAACTCCCTTCCGCAAAAAAGTTTTATCCCTGTTGTGGGGTCACCAGTGTACGGTGTTTGTAAATTGAAATCCTATCCCCTCCCAAGTGTCTCTTCTCCAGAGAGAATAAGTTCAATGCTTGCAACCTTTCCTCATAACGAACATCCTCCTCCAGACCTTTTATTAGCTTTTTTGCCCTTCTTTGTACTTCGCTTCATTTCCAAGTACATCCTTCCTGAGGACTGGTGCGGCCGGACCAGAGTCTTGTAGAGTGGGAGAATTATTGCATGCCAATATTCTGTTTGCTTTGTTAGCAGCAGCTTGGCATTGCATGCCATTGCTGAGACCATCATCTACTAAGACCCCCAGGTCCTTTTCCATTCTAGATTCCCCCAGAGGATCTCCCCTCAGTGTATAGATTGCATTCATATTTTTGCCACCCAAATTGATTATTTTACATTTTTCTACATTATACCTCATTTGCCATGTAGTTACCCACCCCATTAATTTGTTCAGATCTTTTTGCAAGGTTTCCACTTCCTGCGGAAAAGTTATTGCCTTGCTTAGGTTAGTATTGTCTGTAAATACAGAGATTGAACTGTTTACCTCATCCTCCAGGTAGTTTATGAACAAATTTAAATAGGATTGGTCCCAGCACAGAACCTCCAAGGGACCCTACTACCCACCCCTGACCATTCCGTGTACTCCCCATTTATCTCCACCCTCTGAACTCACCCTTGTAGCCAGTTATCAATCCATGTACTCAGCCTATGGTCCATGCCAACGGACCTTATTTTGTACAGTAAACGTTTATGGGGAACTGTATCAAATGCCTTTGCAAAATCCAGATACACCACATCTACAGGCCTTCCTTTATCTAGATGGCAACTCACCTCCTCATAGAAGGTTAATAGATTGGTTTGGCAAGAACGATTCTTCATGAATCCATGAAGATTAATGCTAATGATACCGTTCTTTTTACTAAAATCTTGTATATAGTCCCTTGTCATCCCCTCCAAGAGCTTGCATACTATTAATGCTAGGCTAACTGGTCTGTAATTCCCTGGGATGTATTTTGAGCCCTTTTTAAATATTGGTGCTACATTGGCTTTTCTCCAATCAGCTGGTACCATTCCAGTCAGACTGTCGGTAAAAATTAGGAACAATTGCTTATAAGGAAATGGTTAGATCCAAATGAACAGGTGGTTTATCTCTCCCAAATTAAGAAGTACCATAAAGCATCAGTGCTGGTGAGAATTATAGATTGGGTACAATGTATACCCTATAAAAAATGGGCACAATTGAAGGTAGGGAGGTAAATTTATAAGTGGATTATCTTTGAGCAGGGAAGGAAAATAAGATGTATTTAAAGTGGACCTCCTCAGATTGCTTGAGATCAAAGGACGTTCTGTATGTGAATGCCCTTTGCTCATTATTAGAACTACGAGGTAGGTACGGCTCCCCACCGTGTGATGTCTGGAGATAGAGGCAACAGATTCCCTGCCAAAACTTTTTCATTCCATTTGTGAGCTCAGCCCATGGGAAAGACTTGTGGCCCAAGGGGGGATAACTAGACATGGTATATCTAATGTATACAGGATGTTGATATCGAGGGACCTCATGTCCCTTGGTGAGCTGGGAACACCATTTAACCACTTCAATACTGGGCACTTAAACACCTTCCTGCCCAGACCAATTTTGAGCTTTCAGCGCTCTCACACTTTGAATGACAATTGTGCGGTCATGCTACACTGTACCCAAATGACATTTTTATCATTTTTTCCCCACAAATAGAGCTTTCTTTTGGTGGTATTTGATCACCTCTGCGGTTTTTATTTTTTGCTAAACAAATAAAAAAAGACCGAAAATTTTGAAAGAAATTTTTTTTTTTTTTGGTTTCAGTTTCAAAACTTTGTAAATAAGTAAGTTTTCTCCTTCACTGATGGGCACTGATGGGGCTGCACTGATGGGCACTGATATGTGGCACTGATGGGCGGCACGGATGGGCATGGATAGGCGGCACGGATGGTCATGGATAGGCGGAACAGATAGGTGGCATGGATGGGCACTGATAGGTGGCACCTATGGGCACTGCTAGGCAGCATTGTTTTGTATTGATGGATGCCAAACAATGCATGCCAATCAGTGATGTCTATTGTGGGCACTGATTGGCATCCATTGTGGGCACTGATTGGCATCCATTGTGGGCACTGTGTGTCATCCCTGGTGGTCTAGGGTGGCATACCTTGTGCTGCGCATCCCTGGTGGTCTGGTGGCGTCCCTGGTGGTCCAGTGTGGACCACGTAAACTAAGGCAGCCTTGGTTAGAACATTTCTTGCCATTATCATTCAATGACAATGTTTTATGGCCATGGTAGAGGATTTAAACTCATGCTGACAATACTGGTTGGACTGTGACTTTTGGATCGACCCGGTGGACCCCTCTTTTCTTTTTTTTTTTTATCTTTTTCACTCTTCACTCGCTACCTTATTCTTTCGCTCTCTACTCTGTCTATCTTTACACCTTATGATTTAGCTGTACCTTTGGTTACAAAGATATCATTAGTATTGGAACATGTTTCATTAACTCAAGATTATTCAGGAAATCTTTATTTTGTTTTTTCATAATCTTAAGTATTACATGATATTTGAATGTCTCCTTCATTATTGGTTTAGTTCATAATTAACTAATTACTTCAATTTTTCACAATGCCTTATCTCATAATCAATTCTATAATTGTAACCACATATGATTATTATATAAGTATTCTGACTTGTACAATACTCAATATTAATTTTATTGTACTTAATTTTATTGAACTTAATAAAATATTTTTGACAAGAAAAAGTATATTAGTATATTATAAGTATATTGGAAATTTAGCGTTTCTTGCCTGATGCTGACACTTTTTTTTTTTTTTTTTTGCCATTCCCTAGTCTCTCATATTTGATGAGGTTGACTTGTCAGATGCAAGCGTCGCTGAGTCGAGTACAAAAAATGTGAACAACAGCTTCACGGTAAGATATATTCCTCTGGAAGCTTGACCACAAGTAGCTAAATACAGTAAAAGAAAATGCTTGGCAATTGTCTTAGTTATTTTGTGTAACATTTTCATATAAGGCTCAGATATTGATTCTGTCATCTGAAAATGGCAGAGTAACATTTTTGTGGCGTCTCTGTGTCCTGGTTAATATGACAGTTATATTGAAATCACACTGTATGCTGCTTTTTGAGTAGTTCTCTGCAGATTAGAGTGTTTGTGTCCATGTTGTTTTTTCACAACTGATTGATTACTTTCTGCAAAAGTGCAGGCAATTTAAATAAAAGGCACCAAAATAAGTATTTCTCCCAGTTGATTTCTGCACTGTCTTCTCTGTGACACCATGATCTTGTGTCAGATACGTAAGAATTGCTCACAAGTGAGTGAGCAAAGATGGAGTGTTATCTTGCTGGTTCAGCCAGTGAGAGAACAATGACATTGGAGAAGGTAAATTGGCTTTAAGCAATTCTATTACTGGCTACAGCTAATTAGTATGACATGGCCTTAAGATGTTTTCTGTTCCGTTTATAAACCAATATAACCAGTATAGCCTGCAAGGGCATACCTTTTGCCTGTCTCCACTTACAAAATACCTAATGATTTGATTTTAAATTGTGTGTCTATTTTTACAACATTTTATGCAGTACAATTTCCGTCTATTTTATTTTTTTTCTTTAGTCTTTTCTATCAGCACAGATGAATTGCACACGCTACATTTTGCTATCATTTGCAAAATCAATACATCGAAAAAAAATTTGCAATACTTCTAATCATTAGTAGTTTTATATTACATTTTTGTTCCTCCTTTTTATAATTATGCAATAACTGAGCATTAGGACTTGCTTAAAACGAATACATCACAGTAGACAAATACAATTTGCTTAAAGTGGGACCTTGACCCATGACAACTTGATAAAAATAATGTTCTTAAGCAAGGAGCATACATTTCACATTAATAATTATACTACCAAAATTAGTGTGATGATAATCAATAACACAATAAATCTTTAGGCTGTCAGCAGATCGGCCTCCACATTTTCGGCACAGTACCAAAAATTTATAGAGCAACTGAGCATGTGCAGAGCACGGATGAAACAGTGTATTAGTGGATTTTAACCTTGCCAGTGCCGTTTTTTGCGGTTTTAAAAAAATATATATATTTTAGGCCTGAAGATTTTACATTTTTTTTATGTCACACGATATTACCGCAAAGGTCTAGGAAATGCAAAATCTCAGTAAGAAACACACTAAAATGAATTTAGGGGCAACAAAAGCAAACTACCCAAATTTTTGGTAAAAAAAAGATGAGGTTGCACCGAGTAAATAGATACCCAACATGTCAAACCTTTAAATTTGTTTGCAACTGTGAAAGGGGAACAAAATTCAGTACCCTATCATTTCTATAGGCAACGCTCCAGAAGTCCCCTATAGGTCATCAGTTTAGTGTTACGGAGGAGGTCTTGTGAATTTATTGCGCTCACTGCGGCATGCGTAACAATATGTAACTTGTATCACAATCTAAGTTTTTATCTGCCCCTGACAGGTGTTCACATTTGTACGTGTGTATATGTAGAGGTGGAGGGGGGGCCTCAAAATTTTTTTTTTAGTTTAACCATATGCCGACCGGGCTATAGCCGAAAGACGGCTACAGCGCGGTCGGCTTATTCTGGGAGGGCGTCCCAGAAATGGACAACTTTGTGTTAAAAAAAAAAAAATGCAGTTTAATTTTCTTTCCACAAACTTGCGGGACAAAATTACATGTTCAAAAGATTCATTATGCCTCATAGAATATATGTTGGGGTGTTTATTTTCCAAAATGGGGTCATTTTGTGGACATTTCCATTGTCCTGGTGCTCCAGGGCCTTCAAAAGTGTAAGAGGTAGTCAAAAAATTTAATGTGTAATTTATGTCCCTAGAATGCATTTGTTGGGCCTCTGTATTATGTGGCTAGGCTGTGTAAAAGTCTCATACATGTGGTATCGCCATACTCAGGAGTAGTAGAATGTGTTTTGGGGTGCAACTTGTGGTATGAATACGCTGTGTGAGAGAAATAACCTGTTTAATATGACAATTCTGTGGGGAAAAAAAAAAAATCCTAATTTTGCAAATAATTGTGGGAAAAAACTTAAAAAAAAAACTCACAATGCTGCTTGCTAAATGCATTGAATACTTTCCGAAAATGGGGTCATTTGGGGGGTATTTTTACTGTCCTGGCTTGTTAGGGTCCCAATAAATGAGATAGCCCTTCAGTACATCAGGTGTGATCATTTTTCAGTGATTGGCACCATAGCTTTTAGACTATCTAACTTTCACAAAGACCAAATAATATACACTGATTTGGGTTATTTTTACCAAAGAAATGTAGCAGTATAAATTTTGGGCAAAATTTATGAAGAAAAATTACTAATTTGCAAAATTTTATAACAGACGAAAAAAAAAGCATTTTTTATAATTTTTTTTGGTCTTTTTTTCATTTATAGCACAAAAAATTGTCATTCAAAATGTGAGAGCACTGAAAGCTGAAAATTGGTCTGGTTAGAAAGGGGATTTAAGTGCCCAGTGGGCAAGTGGTTAAAAAACAAAACAAAAAAAAAATTACCCTTTTTCCCCTAAACGTCTTTCAGGACAGCACCTGAGAGAGTGGCTGCACCCACTTCGCCATAGGAAACACCCAATCCACCAGATTAAAAAGGAGGCTTCTCCCCACAGCGTGTCTGTTTTTGTATTTCCTCTGGCAAGGGAAAACCTAGTGTGAGTCAGGTCTCTGAGGTGCTGTCCTGAGAGGCCAAGCTACCTGCTCCGCCATACTTTTTTTTGCCTCCAGAGATTCTGTCTCTCCCACACATCATCAGAAGATTGCTGGTAAGTGGGCTTCTTCTCCCTCTTCAGCTCAGGGAGAGCTTGTAGGCGGCAGTAGCCGTCTGCGGGTTTGTTTTTCCCGCCCGCCTGGTTGGCGCTACAGGCATCTGCCATCTTTTGAGTGGCAGGGTGGAGACTCGGCCGGGCGAAGTGAGGTATCCGGCAAGGGGTGATGCCGTGGAGCAGGATCGCGGCGTCACTACACCGGAAATAGCGCAGGGGGAGGAGCGGATCTGGTGCCTATATTCCGGTTCCGGTTTGGCGCAGCGGCGCTCATGAAGCCAGGAACCGGTGTTCCAAGCCACATACAGCGTGCGGCACCATGATGGAGTCAGTGGCGGCAGTACTGGCTAAACCAGCTAAAAGCCCACATTATAGCAGATTCACCCAAGGAGATACTTGACTCTTTCTCGACCCTGTCAGCAGCTGTAGTTTACATTGCTGATGCATCTGCAGAATCAATTGGGGTGTCTGCAAGATCCGCAGCCTTAACTAACAGTCAGGAGAGCCCTATGGCTGAAGACCTGGCTGGGGGATGCAGTATCCAAAAGTAAACTGTGTGATCCCAGATGGGGTGTTTGGGGGAGAGGAGCAGCACCCTTTACCCTGCGCTTAGCACTTAGGATTGTTTGTTGTTCTCCTATGTCTATTTGATAATGTCATACCTCTCTACTCAATTAAGTCTCCTTACTGTGTCTCACTGTATGACATTCTGCCTAACTGTTCCTTTTATGTTTGTTTTTTGTTTTTTGTTTTTGTTGTTTTTTTAGTTTTGTGAAAATTTCAAATAAAAACTTTGCGGGGGGGGGGGAGGAGTTAACTGTGTGGAATTCTGTTTATGGGAGATCTTTTATTCGGTTCTGATCTAGATTCTGTGCTAGATAGGACAGCTGACAAAAAGATCTTTTTCCCCATTAAGAAGAAAAAGCAGCCAGTTGAGCAGCTTTTTCGACCTCAAAAAACTTAGGAACAAGGCAGTAAGCCCCAAGAGAAGATAAGGAATTGGTCGTCACAGAGGGCCAAAGGCAGGGGCAATGTCCTTTTCCATCCTCCTGCACCAGCCAATAAAACACAATGGCTTTTCATTGCCGCTGCAACAAACTGCAGTACTACTGGGAAAATGTTTTGTGGACTGATGAAACTAAAGTTTAATGTTTTTTGTAGAAATACTCAGTGTTTTGTATGGCAAAGAGCACATCTTACCAACAACAAAACATCATCCCAATAGTGAAGTATGGCGGAGGGAACATCATGATTAGAGCTTACTTCACTGCATCAGGGTAGGAACACTTGCTATAAACGAGGGGAAAATGAATTCCCAAGTTTACCAAAACATCCTACAGGATAATGTCAGGGTGGTTGCCCGCCATCTGAAGTTTAGTAGAAGTTAGGTGATGCAGCAAGACAATGACTCAAAGTAATTCCTCCACAGACTGGCATCAGAAAAAGATAATGCGCCTTTTGGAGTGGCCCAGTCAGAGCCCAGACCTTAACACCATAGAGATGCTGTAGAATGACCTCAAAAGAGCCGTTCAACCAGACAATCAACAAATAGGTCTGAGCTGAAGCAGTTTTGTAAAGCGGAATGCTCAACATATCCTCTAGACCGGTGTGCAGGTCTGATCCAGAGCTACCAAGAGTGCTTGCTTGAAGTCATTGATGCCAAAGCAGGCTCCGCCAGCTATTAATACCAAGAGGTCACTTATTTTTTCCTCAGCACCCTGAATGCTTAATGGGTGTGTTCAATAAAAACATGAGATATTAGAATTGTATGTTATCTGCTAAAAAGAGAAGTGCGGGATTAAACAAAAAAACAATGATGCTGCATCTGCCCTCCCGCCTCTTTGGTGAGAAATGAATGCGACCAGATATAGTGAATGCCGGCTCCTGGGTTTAGTAACACTTTAAGTAAAAGAAAAACATTTTTTCCCCTATCGTCTTTCAGGACAGCCACCTGAGAGACCTTGGCTCCTCCCCTCTGTAGGAAACACCTGCGCCAGCTTGCTATAAATTTCCTCCTCCCCTGCTGCTCCTCAGTTATTTGTGTTTCCTCCAGGAGGGGAGACACCTTTTTTGGAACCAGCCAGAAAGAGTCAGGATTACCAGGGGGTATGGGCTCAGGCAAAAGATACATGTCCACAAACGAAGCAGCAGCGGCTCCTTCTGGACAAACAGACCAGGTAACTAACCTGGGGAGACTGCCGCCCCTGCATCCCTGAGTGCAAGCGGAGGTCAGGGGGGTTTCCTTCTCAGCTCCGAGTGCGGAGCACAGGTACAGGTCCTGCCGTTCCATACCTCCAGCGGCGTGTGGCGCTCTCAGCGCGGAACACGCTGTGTATAGGAGACCGGCGTTGTCAGTGACGGGCGACGTCACATCCGGCAAAAGGGGCGTGTACTTCCGGGTTCGCGGTTTCCGGTTCCGGCCGCGAATCATGAAAAGGAGGCCAGGCATGGGCTAGGAGAGGAGCTACACATGCTGTAGTGTCAGCTAAAGCTCCGGTGGTGACACAAGCATGTCGGACGCAGAAGGTAGAGACCAGACTGCTACGACAGAGACCAGCTCCAGCCATGTAAAGGTAAGGGGAACCTGGGGAGGACCTCCCCTGGCCTATATCAACCACCCATCCCCCTCCCCCTCAAGGGTTCAGCAAGGGGGGGGTGGGTAGGTCCCTCCTGTGTCAGAGGGTTATTTTTCATTGGGCCCCTAGTGTGGTAAGCCCATATGAAAGACGCTGTGCACCTGCATGCTGCAGGAAGCTTATGTCAGTATTAATATGTGTGGGGTTTCTCTTTATGTCTTTTCAGAAACCTGACAAGTCCAAGCCCTCTTATAACTCAAAAAGGAGGTGCCCTTCTTGTAAAAACACACTAAAAGATTCCTGGGGGAAAGCATTATGTAAGGAATGTATTCACAAGTTGGTGCAAGAACATTCCACAGAGCAGGGCAGTGATTTAGCGGCATCTGTCAAGGAGCTATCAAGTACCTTTGTAGCCTTTAAAACCCTTTTTGAAGGGTTCCAGATCCCTCAACTGCAAACTGCCCCCCCACCAGTACTACCGGTACTAGGAAAAGCACAGGCACTACCCTCCACTAGTGCCGGTCCTTCAGTTACTCCTAGAGAGGAGGCAGAGGACGAGCCTGACAGCACAGCGTCCGGCTCCCAAGAATCTGAGGGTGAAACACTGGAAGGGGATTCCAGAAAACCCTCCAGATACAAACTCTCATTAGAAGAGGTAGACCAGCTGTTGGGAGCCATTCATACCACGCTGGGTATACAGACGGAAAAGAAGCCTTTATCCCTGCATGATCAGATGTATGAGGGTTTAGGAGAACAAGAAAAGAGAAATTTTCCTGTTCATGACGTCTTAGTAGAGGCAATTAAGAAAGAATGGCAGGAACCTGAAAGGAAACCATTCTTCTCTAAAGCCTTAAAGAGACGGTTCCCATTTTCAGATGATGAGTCATCAGTATGGAACAAAATCCCAAAACTAGACGCTGCCTTCTCACAAGTCTCCAGGCACACCGATCTAGCTTTTGAGGATATGGGGGTCCTTTCTGAAGCAATGGACAAAAGAATGGATACCCTATTAAAGAGGTCATGGGACTCCACAGTGGGAAGCCTAAAGCCAGCCATGGCGGTCACGGTGGTAGCCAGAAATGTAGAGTTTTGGCTGAACCGTATACAGGCACATATTGAGGAAGGTACTGCGAAGGAGCAGATTTTGTCCTCTTTTCCCACTCTTCTCAAAGGCATTGCATACATAGCAGATGCATCAGCAGAGCTGGTACGCATGGCAGCCAGATCCTCGGCTCTAGCCAATTCTACCAGAAGGGCCCTATGGCTAAAGACTTGGCAAGGGGATGCTGCATCCAAAGCCAAGTTATGCGGGATCCCGTTTACGGGAGACCTGTTATTTGGGCCAGGCTTAGAGAAAGTGTTAGACCGTACAGCGGACAAAAAGAAGGCTTTTCCGCTGAAACGGAAAGCACCCTAGGCCCAGCCTCCACAAAATAGAAAGAGGCAAAAGAGGGACACCAAGTCCCGGTTTTCAGTACCCAAGGCAACTAATCAAAAGAAACCTTGGGGTCAGCGAGGGAATAGCAAAGGAGGAGCAATATTTCGCCCTCCTGAGCAGACCCGCAATAAGGACTGAAGTCCTCTCAGTGGGAGGAAGACTGGGGGCCTTCATCTCACAATGGGAAAAAATATCCTCCAGTCAATACATCTTAAGGACGATAAGAGACGGGTATTCCCTAGAATTCTCAAAATTCCCCCCAAACAGACTGTACATCACCAAGCTGCCAAACAACAAGGAAAAAGCCAGAGGGTTAATGAGATCCATAGAGGACCTCAAGAAACAGGGTGTAATCATCAGGGTACCAGGGGCAGAAAGAGGTCAGGGCTTCTACTCCCATATATTTGGAGTACAGAAACCCTCAGGAAAGGTCAGGCCGATCCTCAACCTCAAACCACTAAATCTATCCATAACCTACAAAAGGTTCAGGATGGACTCCATATATTCAGTGAAGGCCCTGTTGCCTCCAGACTGTTATATGGCGTCGCTGGATTTAAAGGATGCATACCTGCACATACCCATACACCCAAATCACCAGAAGTTTCTAAGGCTAGCAATAGAAACAGGAAAAGAAACTGTACATCTTCAGTTTCAGGCTCTGCCCTTTGGCCTATCATCTTCGCCAAGAATCTTTACCAAGGTTCTGGCAGAAGCTTTGGCACCACTACGACTAAAAGGCATATCCATTATTGCCTATTTAGACGACCTTCTTCTGTTTGCAAGGACACCCGAAAGGTTATTAGAAAACCTCGAGTACACTCGGGTATTCCTAGAGAGTCTAGGTTGGTTGGTGAATGTGGAAAAATCAAGTCTACAACCCACGCAACAGTTAAAATACCTGGGTTATGTAATAGACTCGGTTCAGCAAAGAGTTTTTCTACCCGAGGAAAAGATAACAAAGATTCAAAGAGAAATAAAGGCAATACAGACCAGTATACCCTGTTCTATAAGAAAAATAATGTCAACACTAGGGTTGCTAACATCTGCAATCCCAGCAGTTCAGTGGGCAAACCTGCATTTCCGACCACTGCAAATGTTCCTATTAAAGATATGGGATCACAGGCAGGAGTCTCTGGATTTGCAGGTATCAATACCAGCAAAGGTAAAAAAGTCCTTATGGTGGTGGAGAAAGACAGAAAATTTAGACATAGGACGGCTATGGATCCTACCTATCTCCCGAATCCTAACCACAGACGCAAGCGGTGTAGGGTGGGGAGCACACCTGGACTCCCAGTTAGCACAAGGTGCTTGGGGGAAGGAAGAACGGACAAGATCGTCCAACTGGAAGGAACTGAAAGCGGTGTGGTTCGCACTCCAGTCCTTCCAGAAGGAATTAAAAGGACATCATGTACAGATCAGATCAGACAACTCGTCAGTAATAGCTTACATAAGCAAGCAAGGGGGAACCAGAAGCGGAGTTCTGTGGGCCCTAGCAGAAGAGATCCTGAGTTGGGGAGAGAAAAACATACTCTCCTTTTCAGCAGTACACCTAAAAGGAGACTTAAACAGAGTGGCAGACTTTCTCAGCAGGAAGAAAGTAAGAGAAGGAGAATGGGTGCTAAAACAAGAGGTATTCAACCAGATTGCCAAAAAATGGGGAATACCTCAGGTGGACTTATTTGCTTCCAGAGAAAGCAGGAAAGTCCTAGCCTTCTTCTCCCTAAAAAGGGAGGAGGGAGCACTCGGGGTAGACGCATTGGCGCAGAAGTGGGCGTTCAGCAGATGTTATGCTTTTCCCCCACCAGTACTACTACCCGCAGTAATAAGGAAATTTCGTACAGAAGACACGTCATTAATCCTTATAGCACCTCACTGGCCCAGGAGACCGTGGTTCTCTATGCTCAAAGAACTAGCCATAGAGCCGCCTTGGTTTCTACCAATCCAAGAGGATCTGCTAACCCAGGGCCCAGTGCACTGTCCACAGGTGGGAAAGTGGAAACTAGCCGCCTGGTATCTGAGGAACAGCTATTAAGAGCCAAAGGGTTCTCAAACCGTCTGATAGACACACTGCTGAAAAGCAGGAAGGTTGAGACACGTAACATCTACCAGAAGGTATGGAAATGTTTTAATCGTTGGTGTACAGAGAACAACTTTAAAACACAAAGCTCAGTAGCAGTCCTAGAGTTTCTACAGAGTGGTGTAGACAAAGGACTAAGCCTCAGCACGTTAAAGAGTCAAGTGTCAGCACTGTCAGTTTACCAGGAGAGGAGTTTAGCCTCAAACCCCTGGATAATCAGACTCTTTAGATCCGTGAGCAGACAAAGGCCGCCACAAAACACAGCCTTTCCCAAGTGGGACCTGTCATTGGTGTTACAAACTCTGACAGCAGATCCCTTTGAACCATTAAAGGATTGCAGCCTGAAGATGCTGACACTTAAAGCAATCTTCTTGGTAGCAATTACTACAGCAAAAAGGGTCTGTGAGATGGAAGCCCTATCTATCAGACCCCCATTTTGCCAGATCTTTCCGGATCGTATAGTCTTCAAAATGGATCCGGGGTTTCTACCTAAAGTGGCCTCAAAATTTCACAGGGGTCAAGAAATTGTATTACCATCATTCTGTCCGAATCCTTCTCAGGAGAAGGAAGTGAAATTTCATAGTTTAGATGTCAGGAGATGCATCCTGCATTATTTAGAGGCAACAAAGTCAATCAGAAAGACGGAGTCTTTATTTATTTTATACACTGGAGCCAGGCAAGGGCACAAGGCTTCAAGGAGTACAATAGCCAGATGGTTAAGGGAAGCCATAGAGCAGGCTTACAAAATAGGGGGTATGCAGATCCCAGAAGGAATCAGGGCACACTCCACAAGGGCAATGGCAGCGTCACAGGCAGAGAGAGCTGGAGCGACGCCGGAACAGATTTGTAAAGCGGCAACATGGTCCAGCTTTGCCACTTTTGTAAGACACTATAGAGTGGACTTATGGTCAGCTAAAGATCAGACCTTTGGACGTAAGGTCTTACAAGCTGTGGTCCCGCCCTAGGGGTAAGTGCTCGGTTATCCTCTCAGGTGGCTGTCCTGAAAGACGATAGGGGAAAAACGAAGTTACTTACGGTAACGTTCTTTCCGGGAGTCTTTCAGGACAGCCGGGTACCCACCCAAATGTATATCAAGTATGAGGTTTCCTTACAGGAAATGTGATATAAATTATTATATGTGTATCATATGTTTCTTGTGTCTCCCCAGCAAACTGGAGGTGCTCTTCAAAGAACTGAGGAGCAGCAGGGGAGGAGGAAATTTATAGCAAGCTGGCGCAGGTGTTTCCTACAGAGGGGAGGCGCCAAGGTCTCTCAGGTGGCTGTCCTGAAAGACTCCCGGAAAGAACGTTACCGTAAGTAACTTCGTTTTTTTTTCTGATTTGTACAAAATGAAAGTTACACCTAAGCACATACCCCCCCCCCCCCCCAAAAAAAATAAAAAGAAATTGAGGCCCACCCCCCCATACGCACATACAAATGTAAACTCATACTCCGGGATGCCTACACATGAAAATGTTGATTGCTATACATATCGCTCTGCACACCGGAATAAGAGCAATAATACTACCAGACCTCCTTCGTAACGATAATTAGCTTTGTTAAAAAAACTGGCTTCTAACTATTTTAGTTGGCTCCTAGATTCGAAGCAAATTTGTCAAGCCCTGATTTAGCTGCAAGGTGAAATAGGGACTTCTTGTCAGTCCAATAAAATAAAATCTATATTTAATCGGGAAAAGTGGTTATTGATTGTCTACACCTTTTCCAGGCATGTGATTGCAGTGTCTGCTCATCATTCTTCAGTCTATTGTATTTTAATTAAACCGATGACTGCAATATTCTTACTTTTAAAGTATTTTTTTCTAAGTTAATTTACTGTCATGTTATTTAGAATGCCTGTCTGTTGGCTTGCATTTCATGGCATTCATACATTTTTTTTTTCCTCTAATGGCTCTGAAGGAGCAGGTAATAACTTAAATAGGCATGCTAAGCTTAAAGAGGAAGTAAACCCTGATGGATTTAACTTCCTCTTTTGCTCCCTGTATAGCCTGCAAAAGAAAAGCACAATGGGCTAGTATTCATCGCATACTAGCCCATTATGTACCACTTACCTGCAAAAGAATCCAGCGACGTCCCCTGTGTGGGCAGCGTCCATCTTCTTGCCCTCTTCCTTCGTGGCTGCGGACTCCGGCTCTGTGATTTGCGGGAGCCCCGTGACGTCACTCCCGCGCATGCGCACGGGAGCCGTGACCTGCGGCATATGCTAGGGAAGAAATGGCCTTTAGTTTTTTTCTTCCCTGCGCATGCACCGTAGCCATTTCCGGCGGACTACAAGTGAAATATCTCCTATACGGCGCACGTTTAGGAGATATTTCCACTACCTTTAGGTAAGCCTTATTCTAGGCTTACCTATAGGTTAAAGTACCAAAAAGTGGGTTTACAACTACTTTAATATACAAGTTTTAATCTGTTTATATTTTACATTCCCTGGTCCCTCTTCCATCCTCCACTCCAACATGTTAGTAAATAAAATGTTCTGTTTTCACAACATACCCAATTTTGATATTGCTGGGTCTCTGTGCTTCTCTATGCAATGCAGGCTGGTTGGAGGGGCCAGCAAGGTGCTGTACGTAGCTTCCTGAAAACGTTACAATACCCTGCCTCTTATTGGGAGGAGTTGCGCCAAAATCAAAATGTCTTGATCAGTGGATGTCAGTCTAGAGTTCCAGGTGGTGTATGAAGACCTACACTAATGCTGGCCATACACGGGTCGAATTTCGAAAGAACTTTCTTTTGAAAATCAGAAAATTTGTGCATTTTGTGATCTGATGGTGCCACCATTGAGTTCGAAATTCGACCAACCAAACCTTCAATTTCACCTCATGTTCCTACAGAAAAGAATTTTCGTGTCTGGGAATCTTCTTTTCTTTCCGGGAATTTTTTTTTTTCTTGCACATGCGCATTTCTTTTTCGATTAATTTTCTCGCACGATTCTCCCATCATTGATTAGAAAATCGTTTGTTTTTTCATAAAAACATGTCCGATTATTAAAATTTGATGGCCGCATGAAAATTGGCCATTGCTGCAGCCCACTAATGGTGCAAAATTCGTACGAAAATTCTTAGGTAAGATTTTCGAAATTCGACCCTTGTATGGCCTGCATAAGTAGGCCTTCTACATTTTGACACTGAAACCTCCATGATTGAAAGATCTGAAACACTTAGTGTAAAGGGCAGGCCACGGACAGTCAGGCTGGGGAGGAAGCAGCTAAATGATGCTGGATATTTTCCAGACAGGAAATAAGGTGGCCTATACTGATTTGCTGCAACTTCTAATGCACACGGTTAGAAGCTCAGAGTGTGCAGAAGAATCGGAGTAAACTATTTCAGTACAGACGAGGAGACTGTACAACTCTGCAAGACTGAATGGAAGGCTGGTGTTCACCTTGTAAGAGCGATGCTTGGAGTATAATTTTCCAATGATAATTTTCAATTACTCATATGACACATCAGCCCAGATCTTTTTAAATAACCTCTGCATCATCTCAGCTGTTGTCAACAAATGACATTACTATTGTACAGCAGGTTTTATACACCTCAATAAAACATGTAAGTATTGTCTTGAAATTTGACAGCGTGATCCTGTACAGTTCTGTGCATGGTTTACATTTCAATGCCAGCTTCAAATAAAACATGTTCGTACTATCACAGCTAGAACCCTATTTGGGCTGATAATTCTCACAGAGCTATAAAAATGATTGTAACTGCACTTCATTATGTTATTATCATCGCTACTACAGGCTATCGTGTCTCCAAAAAAAGTAGAGATACTGGTACTGACAAATAGCTGACTGTGTGTTATTGCAATTTATAGTAAAGCCATGGTAACTATTTTTAAAGTGTATGGATAGCCCAAACTTCTTTTTTGTAAATAAGATGTAGATATAGCAGGGAAGGATCAACAGTTTGTGTCCTGTCCCCCTCTCCTTATATATATATATATATATATATATATATATATATATTTGGCTTTTATAACATAATTGAGACCGAGATGGGAAAACTCAACAAAAATATATATATATTATAATGCATTTTTTTCCCCCCAAAATTAGACAGATGTTATGTTCCAAATTAGCTCCAAAGTGCAGAACGCCGTTCCTCAGGCTTGAACATCTAAATTTTTAAGTGCAGCAATCCTTGAATTTTCAATCGTTGTACTTTATCTGGAACCGTTGTGCCGCTCACCGCACCCATGTTGAGAAAATATATATATATAATTTTTTTTTTTTATATATAATATTGTTATGCATCTATACATGTTCTTTTAAATTGTTATTAGACCCAGGACCCTGCATTCACTATATCTGGTCTTCCACGGAACATGGAAATGCAATTATTTTAGTAAATCTAAACTGCTAAATACCTTTTCTCATCAGCAGTATAAAGCAGCCTTGTGACTTCTATCAGTTTCTAGTAAAGCTTGTAGGAGTTTATTCTCCCCTGATCCTCTGTCTGGACAGTGTTAATTGGCCCTGTGCTGATCACATGCACCCTCCCAAGCAAAAAAAAAAAAAAAACTGTAGCAATACACACCAAACTGAGCATGTGCAGCCCGTCCCCCTGGCTCTGTAAATATCAGGTTTTTTTGGAGATTGTGGAAGAAGAGGAGAATCAGACTGGATCAAACAGCCTTCATACACATTGCAGTATTAACAGTATTAACCCCTTAGGTTCCACAGTGAGTAAAACAAGCACGCTTTGCAGACTGATTTTAGTGTTCTGGGTTCAGTAACACTTTAAACTTTTTGATTTCACTTTTAAACTCGGCTGCACTGTAATCTCACAATATTTTACGAGATTACAGTCAGTCCACCCACTTTTAAACTGATCTTGGTGGTTTTCAGAGGAAAAACTTTTCCTATGTTCTCCCTCCCTCTGAAAACAGAAGTTCACGAATTCATAAACGGGTTGTAGAGGAGATAATTTTCCTCTGAGAGCTGCCGACAACTGAACAGAGAAAACTTCTCAGTTTAATAAACGTACACCTTAGAGTTTTATGGAGAGATAAGTGAACACTGGAGATATATGTGCTTAGTTCATATTTCATGACTGAGGTTTACATTAGTCATTAGTAAGACCTCATCTGGAATATGCAGTTCAGTTTTGGGCACCAGTTCTCAAAAGAATATCGGGGAATTGGAGAAATTGCAGAGAAGGGCAACCAAACGTATAAGAGGCATGGAGAAGCTCAGCTATGAGGAAAGATTAGAGGAACTGAATTTATTCACTCTTGAGAAGAGGAGATTAAGGGGGGATATGATCACTATGTATAAATATATAAGGGATATAGTGAAGGGGCTACAATACACATGACAGCGATCACTGCTCTCGATGACAGAGGGCAGTGATCTCTATCCTGTCACTAGGCAGAACAGGGAAATGCTTTGTTTACAAAAGCATCTCCCCGTTCTACCTCTCCGTGACATGATTGCGGGCACCCGGCGGACATCGAGTCTGCGGGACCCACGGTCATGGAGAACGCATCGATGCTTCTTAAAGGGGACGTACCTGTACACCCTTTTGCCCACCAGCACCATTCTGCCGACGTATATCGGCGTACGCTGGTCGGGAAGCGTGTAATAAATAAATGAACCCAGTGGTGATCAAATGCCACAAAAAGAAAGCTCTATTTGTGTAAACAAATTATATAAATTTCATTTGGTTACAGTGCTGCATGACTGCAATTCCGAGTTAAAGTAGCGCAGTGCTAAACTGCAAAAAAATGGCCTAGTCTGGAAGGGAGTAGAACCTTCCGGCGCTCAGGTGGTTAAACTAGTACTCAGGTCTACCCAATCAGTGCTTGTAATACCAAAATAGTTCAAACACTTATTTTAAGGTTACTGTACATTAGAAACTATAGCCCCCCCCCCCCCCCCCCCCCCCAGTTATATTTGAATTGGAATGGGAAGGGTATATTTTAACTACCTTGCACAACATTATAATATTAGCATGAACATATTTGTGGTTGTGTCAAGCTTACAAAATGCTGGTGGGTATTTTTAATCCTGCCTTCTGGAATTAAACCCCTTTTATGAATTGGCATTCTTTAAGCACATATTGGATCATAAAGCATATGTTGTTCATGGGCTCAGCCCATATTTAAAAACAATAACGATAATGGTCTGTGTAATGACTGGATTCTCTACAGCCACAAATAGAATACTTAGCATTGATTGTTTTGTATGCTGATTAATGAAAGTGGATGAACATGTCATTAGTGACTCTGAAGTGAACCTCCATGCAGTATTCAGGCTGTACCATTATCCCTTTGTATACTGCAAACGTCCGGGGTTCAGGAAGTGTTACATGTTTCAGTGTACAAAGCAGATTTAAATGAAAAAGAGAAGAGAGTAGTCCTACAGAAATCGTTATGATGCACATTCCTCCTTTTTTTTAAAACCGAAAGTAGGTGAAATGTCTTATTTGACCTTAACCGGCCATAGACAAGCAGATGTCTCCTTGGTGAGACATACAGTGCCTTGAAAATGTAATTATATCCCTTGAAATTTTTCTACATTTTGTCATGTTACAACCAAAAACGTAAATGCTTCTTATTGAGATTTGTGATAGACCAACACAAAGTGGCACATAATTGAGAAGTGGAAGGAAAATAGTTTTCCGTTTTTTTTTTTTTTTTTTTTTACAAATAGCTGAAAAATGTGGCGTGCATCTGTATTCAGTCCCCTTTTTACTCTGATACCCCTAACTAAAATCTAGTGGAACCAATTTCCTTTAGAAGTCCCCTAATTAGTATACAGAGTCCAGCTGTGTGTAATTTAATCTCAATATAAATACAGCTGTAATGTGAAGCCCTCAGAGGTTTGTTAGAGAAGCTTAGTGAACAAACTGCATCATGAAGGCCAAGTAACACACCAGACAGGTCCGGGATAAAGTTGTGGAGAAGTTTTTAAAGCAGGGTTAGGTTATTAAAAAAAATATCCAAAGTTTTCAACATCTCACGGAGCACTGTTGAATCCATCATCCGAAAATGGAGAGTATGGCACAACTGTAAACCTACCAAGACATGGGCGTCCACCTAATCTGACAGGCCGGCCAAGGAAATCATTAATCAGAGAAACAGCCAAGAGGCCCATGGTCTGGAGGAGCTGCAGAGATCCACAGTTTAGGTGGAAGAATCTGTCCGCTAACCCAGGGATATCTAGCCACGAGGACCACAATTTGTCAAATTTTCCCCTGCTACCCCTGTGTTGGTAAACTAACTTCTCAAGTTCGATGGTATCCCCCTATTTGTGTAATCCATTTTTTCATGGTAGGCAGTTCTGTGGACTTCCAATGCCTCAAAATTAGTTTGTGGGCCTGAAAAAGGGCTAAGGCAATAGCCTGCCTTGGAATGTCCTCAACTGGAAGGTCATCTAATATACCCAACAAACAATATTTAGGGTCTTCTGGAACCTGGACTTGAAAAACCGTATTAAGAATATCAATGACCTTGTTCCAATGTAAGTGCAACTATGGGCACCTCCATAGGAGATGTGTCAAATCCCTGTGATCTCTACACCCTCATGCGAGCCAGTCTGACCGGTGTATAATGCACCCTCAGAACTGTATATAATTGGGAAAGACGTTGCGCTGGGTAACAGACTGTAGGGCCTCTTCCCATTGTTCCTCCTCAAAGGCCCCAACATCCTGCTCCCACTGGTGAATCTGCAAGAAACGTATTTATTAACATAGCATTACTGCTGGAGATAAACCCTTTTAATTGGAAACCCCAAACATATAATTAAAGATAGGGGTAGGCTCAGGCACCCATTGATATACCCCCCTTTGGGCCCTGAGTGCACGTTGAAGCTGCAGGTAATAAAAATGCATAGAGGAAGGGAACGAAAATGCAGATTGGAGCTCAGAAAAGGCTTGTAATGCCTATTATGAAAAAGAGGCATGAGAGTGATACCATAATGTTTTCCACTTACTTCCACTTATCATACTGTAATTTAGCCACCTCCTGGTAGTAATTTATTATCCCAAATAGGGGTGTATCTAGTAAAGCCAGTGACATCTTGTGACATTGACCTTGTTCTAAATCTTTTGCAAGAGGGCATAAGTGGGATAGTTTGTTGGATTTGCTGAAAGGTAATGCTTCCAAGCCATCTGGCACCCTACACCTACTGTAAGGCTAAGAAGCTGAGTGGATGAATAAAACAGGTTCATGGCCAGTTCCATCAGTGGACATAGCCTCCCACAAAGATGTAAAGGTTATCACCCAGGAACTGCATGGTATAATCGGCATACATCATCAGTTTTTCATGCAGGTCACCATAATGAAGGCCCAGTGTTAATGTGTTAGAGCCGCCAAGGGTTCAATGGCCAATGCAAATGGAGGCGGGGACAGAGGGCAGCCCTGCCTCGTGCCTCTGCAAGTTAAAGCTTGGAGAAACCTTTCCCTCCTCCCTAATGGCCGCTACAGGGGGCATTGTATAGCAAAAAATATATATATTTTTTTGTTTTTGGGTGTTTTGCCCACCAATGATCTAGCTAACCCACTTCATCCATTAACTTTTTCAAGGCAGTGCGAGGAGTCCCCATTCCTGTAGTAACAGGGGGGCGTTTGTCTAGATCAGGATCACTATAACAGTTGACGTCTCCCATCACAAACAAGGGTACTTCAGGGTATCTCAGTTGACCACCTTAGTGGTTGACTATTGTATGGTGGTGGAATATACATAAATGCAAGAATACACTTCAAAGAATATAATTTTTGTAAATATTTTATTATATCTTCATGTGACAACACTGAGGAAATTACATTTTGCTACAATGTAAAGTAGTGAGTGTACAGCTTGTATAACAGTGTAAATTTGCTGTCCCCGCAAAATAACTCGACACACAGCCATTAATGTCTAAACCGCTGTAAACAAAAGTGAGTACACCCTTAAGTAAAAATGTCCAAATTAGCCATTTTCACCCCAGTGTCATGTGACTTGTTAGTGTTACAAGGTCTCAGGTGTGAATGGGGAGCAGGTGTGTTAAATTTAGTGTTCTAGCTCTCTCATACTGGTCACTGGAAGTTCAAAATGGCACCTCATGGCAAAGAACTCTCTGAGGTTCTGAAAAAGAATTGTTGCTCTTCATAAAGATGGCCTAGGCTATAAGAAGATTGCCAAGACCCTAAAACTGAGCTGCAGCACGGCGGCCAAGACCATACAGTGGTTTAACAGGACAGGTTCCACTCAGAACAGGCTTCGCCATGGTCGACCAAAGAAGTTGCGTGCACGTGTTCAGCATCATATCCAGAGGTTGTCTTCGGGAAATAGACCTATGAGAGCTGCCAGCATTGCTGCAAAGGTTGAAGAGGTGGGGGGGGGTCAGCCTGTCAGTGCTCAGACCATATGCTGCACACTGCATGAAATTGGTCTGCATGGCTGTCGTCCCAGAAGGAAGACTCTTCTAAAGATGATGCACAAGAAAGCCTGCAAACAGTTTGCTTAAGACAAGCAGACTAAGGACATTGATTACTGGAACCATGTCATGTGGTCTGATGAGACCAAGATAAACTTATTTGGTTCAGATGGGGTCAAGCGTGTGTGTCGGCAACCAGATGAGGAGTATAAAGACAAGTGTATTTTGCCTACACCTTGCATGGTGGTGGGAGTGTCATGGTCTGGGGCTGCATGGATGCTGCCGGCGCTGGGGAGCTACAGTTCATTGAGGGAACCATGAATGCCAACATGTACTGTGACATACTGAAGCAGAGCATGATCCCCCTCCCTTCAGAGACTGGGCCGCAGGGCAGTTTTCCAACATAACGACCCCAAACACGCCTCCAAGACGACCACTGCCTTGCTAAAGAAGCTGAGTGAAAAGGTTGTGGACTTGCCAAGTATGTTTCCAGTCCTAGTTGAGCATCTGTGAGGCATCCTCAAACTGAAGGTGGATGAGCCCAAGGTCTCTAACATCCACCAGCTCTGCAATGTCGTCATGGAGGAGTGGAAGAGGACTCCGGTGGCAACCTGTGAAGTTCTGGTGAACTCCACGCCTTAGAGGGTTAAGTCTGTGCTGGAAAATAATGGTGCCCACACAAAATATTGACACTTTGGGCCCTATTTGGACATTTTTACTTTTGTTGCTAGTGGTTTAAACGTTAATGGCTGTGTTGAGTTATTTTGAGGGGACAGGGAATTTACACTGTTAGGCCCCTTTCACATGGACGGACCGTTCAGATCCGCCTGTCAGTTTTGACGGCGGATCTGAACGGGCGCTCCATGTTAGTCTATGGAGCATCGGATGTCAGCGGAGACATCTCCGCTGACATCCGACCCGGTCCGATCTGCCAAAAGCAGACGTATGGCTCTACGTCCAGATCCGTCGCTGGCGGATCGGGGGTGAGATCTGATGAAAACGGACACACTGTCCGTTTTCATCCGATCTCTCCATAGAGATCAGCGGCGCTCGCAAGCCCCTCCCCGCTCAGTAAGCGGAGAGGGACTTGTCATCCGCCGGCTCAGCGGAGATCAACGGAGAGATCTCCCGCTGAGCCGGCGGACAGAGGCGGGTTCCGTGCAAGCGGAGTCCGCCTCGTGTGAAAGGGGCCTTATACAAGCTGTACACTCACGACTTTACATTGTAGCAAAGTTTCATTTCTTCAGTGTTGTCACATGAAAAGATATAATAATAAAATAGTCCAAGGTGTTTTGTACCAATACATGAACACCATGGTCCACTTTAGAGGGTCGTGCAACCCCCTAATGTTCCATGACACAACTGGTGGTACTGCCATCATCCTGGGAGAACCTGTATATGAAATCCTGGGTAAAGCAAAGTACAAGGTGAAAATAAAAAGCTCCAGCCAGAGCAATAATGACCACAGTGACTGCCCCATATCCAATGGCAGATCTTCGAATGGCGTCCATCACCTCTGTATTCTGTAAGTGGCATATCCCCCCTCTTGGGAGGCTTTTCTGAAAACAATGAAATGCTCTAATAAATATGTTCCTGAAATGTTGAAAACAAGGGCACAACGGTGCACCAAACCAAAGAAAGTGCTCTGATGAAGTAGCTTTGAGTCAGAGCGGGCCTGGAGGGCCACATATCCTCATTAGCTGGAGTAGGTGGCATTGTAAAACACAGAATTGTCTGTAGAAACAAACTCTAATTGGGACAACAGGTCCTTCACTTTGATTGTATAACCGCTAACTGCGGCCTCCAGGTCTCTGGTAGAGTAAAACGGTGAAATTGCAAAGTAGCCAACTCTGTTCTTCTTCTTTTTTTTTTTTTTAGCCACATCAGCAAAACTTTTATCGGGACCTATGTCAGCTTAGCCGTTCATCTCTGTCCCATCTCATCTTGGCATCATTGTGGCTTTCTTTATTTCAAACTTTCGCAGTTTACATTTTATGTAATTATTTCATAGAAAAACATTAAATGTTACTTCTAATTTCCCATATTCTTACATACTCGTCTCTTTCTATCCCCTTATCTATCTTAATCACCAGTGCCCAGCAGCCTACCAGTGCCCATCATGCAGCCTGCCTGTGCCTCACCAGTGCCCAGCAGCCTACCAGTGCCCATCATGCAGCCTGCCTTAGTATGTCAGACAGAATCAGGACAGGGAAGTGCTCTATGGAGGAAAGCTGTCAGCACACAGAATTAAGAAGCAGCTTGTCGGTATAATCAGTGGGAGGAGCATTAATAGTTTGCAGCACCATGTGGGTTAAGTGTGCAGGACTTGTTTGACATGCTGTTAGAAACAGTGAGCCTGCTCGGTGAAGCAAGCGGGCTCTCTATTTTGCTCTATCTATGCTGTGTGCTGACAGCATAGATAGAGCACTGTTCTTGGCTTTCAGCCGTCTCGGGAGGGAGGGGAGGAGATGAGAGGACTGGACTGGGGCTGGACGAGGATGCTCCAGAATGACACCCTCTTACTGGGTGGTACCAGGGGTGGGCCCGACCCATTTTTGGCGCCGTTATCTGCATGATTTCCTTTTCGGCATTTTGCCAAAAAGGCAATTTTCAGCCGATATGTTTCGGCGGCCGAAATTTCGGTGCATCCCTAGTTACCATCCAATAATAGACCCTACATGGCTCACGGTGTTAGGCACTGCATGATCATTAGCAGAGCTGGGATTAGATTGTGGTTTAATGGCTCTCCCGCTTCTGGCTCATGAGCTGTCCACTGGGAGAAAAAAAGAAGACTAGTAATAAAGCATACATTTAGCTCTCATCTAATGAGGAAAGAATTGTACCTTGCATTAAGTATTTATTTGGAGGAGAAATTATATGCTTTTTTCAGTCTGCCATAGAAGGAAAAAAAGATCAAAAGAAGAGGAATCGTAGATTAAGAAATGTTTTTGTTTTTTTTCCTTCAGAGTTTAAAAGATCGCTCTCTGAGTTTGTTTGATACAGAATTGGAAACCTTTGCTAAAAGAGCACACCCTTCCTACATTCTTTTAGAATATGAAAGCAGACAGTCCAGCTTGCTATCATTTTTGGAAAATGATTCCTATCTGCTCAGCAAAAAATGTTTCAAACCTTTCAGGTTTTCATTGCTGTACATGGAGAGATTTCATATACGGTAACATAGGACGTCCGACTACAACAACATATAATCTCTGGTCTAATTGCAAAGCGGCATATTATTTATATTTTGTGGAATGGAAAAAAATGCCCTCCCATCACTTTAAAGCAGATCATGCAGCTAAAATAAAATTCTACCTATCTGTTGAATAACATGTGAAAGTTCTTTATACTCCTGCACTGTGCAGAAGTGCATTCACCTAAAATTTCTCTAAGGTTTCCCAGGAGTTTGCTAGAAGCCTGCATATCAGATTGGTACTAGTTAGTCATAGCTCAAAGGTTTGCTTTTTTACTCTCCTATACTGGTAGATCAACTAACCTGCATCTTGGAAGATGGTAAGAGTGGCTGCTGGCAGGAAGACAAAAAATATCCTCCCGATGGCTTCTGACAGTCAAAGGCAAGGGGATGCCATTAAACATCTCTTCTACAAGTGTAGTTGTACAGTGCCTTGATAAAGTATTCATACCCCTTGAAATATTCCACATGTTGGCACGTTACAACCAAAAACGTAAATGTGTTTTTTTGGGATTTTATGTGATGGACCAAAACAAAGTGGTACATAATTGTGAAGTGGAAGCAACACGATAAATGGTTTTCAATTTTTTCTTTTACAAATATCTGAAAAATGTGGCATGCATTTGTATTCAGCCCTTTGTAGAACCACCTTTCGTTTAGAATAAAGATCACGATTCTTGCGGCGTAAAATTTTTCACATTCATATCAAAAAAATTGGGCTAACTTTACTTGTTGTTTTTTTTTTTAAGTCATTAAAGTGTAATTTTAACTATTTTATTCTCTATTGTCTATACTAAAAAAATATATATGTTTGGGGTTCAGTAATTTTCTAGCAAAAAAAAATATTTGAACTTGAAACCAAAAAATGTCAGAAAAAGGTTTAGTGGTTAAACTTTCCTCATTTACACACCAAAGTGTATTCCTTTTGCTCTAAAGGACAGATCGTTACAATGTTTATACTTGGTTCCACTGCTAAAGAATGTTGTGATACTTGGCAGACTGCCAGTTTCTTTTTTCTCCCTATCTTTTCACAGCTGTGGGCTTCAGCAGAGAGAATTCTCTGCATAGAAAGAATCGAGAAATACTTTGTCAAGATCGCAAGGGGGAAAAAAAGAGCGATAACGATTAATCGTGCAGCTCTAACCTCTAGAGAGTAAAATTTTTGCCTCTTATACTTTTCAAAATTGCTCAAGCTCTGTCAGATTGGATGGAGAGCGTCTGTTAACAGCAATTTTCAAGTCTTGCCACAGATTCTCAATTGCATTTAGGTCTGGACTTTGACTGGGCCATTCTAACACATGGATATGCTTAGATCTAAACCATTCCATTGTAACTCTGGCTGTATGTTTACCATCTTTGTCCTACTGGAAGGTGAACCTCCGCCCCAGTCTCAAGTCTTTTGAAGACTCTAACAGGTTTTTTTTCTAAGATTGCCCTGTAATTGGCTCCATCCATATTCCCATCAACTCTGACCAGCTTCCCTGTTGAAGAAAAGAATCCCCACAACATAATGTTGCCACCACCATGTTTCACGGTGGGGATGGTGTGTTCAGGGTGATGTGCAGTTTTAGTTTTCTGGCACACATAGCGTTTTGCATTTAGGCCAAAATGTTCAATTTTGGTCTCGTCTGACCAGAGCAGCTTCTTCTACATGTTTGTGTCCACCACATGACTTTTTGCAAACTGCAAATGGGACTTATGGTTTTCTTTTAACAATAACAGCCAGATCTGTGGAGTGCGTTACTAATAATTGTCCTGTGGACAGATTCTCCCACCTGAGCTGTGGATCTCTAACTCCTCCAGAGTTACCATGGGCCTCTTGGCTGCTTTTCTGATTAATGCTCTCATTGCCCAGCCTGTCAGTTTAGGTGGACGGCCATGTCTTGGTAGGTTTGCAGTTGTGCCATACTCTTTCTATTTTTGGATGATGGATTGAACAGTGCTCTGTGAGATGTTCAATACTTGGGATATTTTTTTTTATAACCTAACCCTGCTTTAAACTTCTCCACAACTTTATCCCTGACCTGTCTGGTGTGTTCCTTCCCCGTCATGATGCTGTTTGTTTATTAAGGTTCTCTAACAAACCTCTGAGGGCTTCACAGAACAGCTGTATTTATACTGCTACCACTGACTGCAGATATCAGGGTGTTTTGAGCTCCTCCTCCTGCCATCCAGACACATGTGATCTCACCTACACTGAAGATTGTGGCAGATATTTTTAACGGATCCAAGTGGGACGGGGGGAACCCCAAAAACATACCTATGCTCCTCGTTAAGCAAGTACCACAACCACCCAGTGCATATCCCAAAAACAAAACCACAGAAACAGAAAAGTGACAGCAGAGAAAAATGACCAAGCGGTCCATCGAGTCTGCCCATTTTTGGTTTTTATTAACCACTTAAGCCCCAGGCCATTTGCTTGGCCAAAGACCAGAGCACTTTTTGCGATTCGGCACTGCGTATCTTTAACTGACAATTGCTTGGTTGTGCGACGTGGCTCCCAAACAAAATTGACATCCTTTTTTCCCACAAATAGTTTTCTTTTGGTGGTAATTTTTGCGATATAAACAAAAAAATGCGACAATTTTGAAAAAAAAAAAATATTTTTTACTTTTTGCTATAATAAATATCTCCAAAAAAATATAAAAAAACATTTTTTTTCCTAAGTTTAGGCCGATACGTATTCTTCATATTTTTGGTAACAAAATCGCAATAAGCACTTATTGATTGGTTTTGCGCAAAAGTTATAGCGTCTACAAAATAGGGGATAGTTTTATGACATTTTTATTGATGATTTTTTTTATTAGTAATGGCGTGATCATCGATTTTTATCTTGACTGCGACATGGCGGACACATCGGACAATTTTGACAAATTTTTGGGACCATTGGCATTAATACAGCGACCAATGCTAAAAAATTGCATTGATTACTGTAAAAATATCACTTTAACCACTAATGGCGCTGTAGGGGTTAAGTGTGTCCTAGGGAGTGATTCTAACTGTGGAGGGGAGGGGCTGTATGTGACACACTGATCACCGCTCCCGATTACAGGGAACTGTGATCAGTGTCAATAGGCAGAACAAGGAGATGCTTTTTACATTAGCATCTCCCCGTTCTTCCTCACCGTCAGACGATTGCGGGTATCCCCACGGACATTGGGTCCGTGGGACCCGCGATCATGGTCACGAAGACCCAGTGGCGCACGCGCCCGCAAGCCGCCTCTTAAAGGGCAATGTACAAGTACGTTAATCTGCCTGCACATGCCCTTCGAAAGCAGTATATCTGCGAGAGTCAGTCGGAAAGCGGTTAAATTTACCAATGTTTTAGTGTTTATGTATGTATGTATGTATGTATGTATTATATAAACTTTTGCTTAAGTGTAGATCTATGTTTGTGCTAGGCATATTTTAATCCATTTACTGTGGACTGACTCACTACCTCTGCTGGAAGTCTATTCCAAGCATTCCAAGCAACCGCCCACCCCAGGCCAAATGCGGTACTGCACACACTTTGACCTGAATCATGCTCGTTTTGCGAGACAAGACTCGCAAACCGAGTTACGATTTTTAAAAATACATTCTCGTATTGGGAAACGCTGGTTAACCGCGTTACTTGCAATCCGAGGTTCCACTGTACCCCTAAATCTTTTTCCTCTATTTCTGGTCAACACCAAAGTAGTGTTTTTTGGCAACTGGACTAGATTTCAGATGGGGACTGCATTTGCAGTTCTTTCTCAGTTCTTTCTTTGGAATGCTTCCTGATTTCACTGGCTGGGTCTGGTGGATTCAATGCAGAGTTTGCTGGATTTTACAAATAATTCAGGGTCTGCTGCTCAAACTGGGAAGTGAATTTATCAGCTAATGGACTCTTCTTCCTTCTACAAAGTGCTCTGTAATACATGTAATCGCAATGCTTTCACATTATGGTTACATTGCAAATCATGATGTTAAAAAGATTTCCTGTGGTCTCTCTGGATCATCCAGCTCTGTGCTGTTTACTACCGCAGCATTGGAAAGCTTCCACAATGACCTACTTCTTTCCTGATAACAGCAGTTATATAGGTGAGAATATTCAACACTATTATAACTGATCTTTTGGGGGTGGTGGGGGTTTCAATGAATCATCCTACCGTAAAAAATTGAAGAAAGTGTGCAATTAAAACCAACATTTGTCCATTGGCTCTAATATCTCAACATAAATTCTGTGTGACCTATACATTAAGACTTGTGCAGATGTGTACAACATTAATCAAAATATTTTTGATTTGTAAACCTCTGAAAATTTTACTTATTTACCAATTTCTGTCTTCACAAACCCAACATGATCTTAGTGTTGCACTAAAGGCCCATTTACACCAGATGTGCTGGGCTCCCCTGGACAGCCTTCCCCAACGCATCTGGGGGTGAACCTTGACACCCCAGATGTTTTGGAACTACATTTCCCGTGATGCTTATCTACAGTGCAGAGTGCATGTGCATCATGGGAAACGTAGTTCCAAAACATCTGGGGTGCCAAGGTTTCCCATCACTGCCATAGACAAAGCAAAAAGTCTTGTTCCCTGCATCAATCGGTACTTTTTCTCATCATAGTATGGAGTGACAGATTGCAGCTGCAGCCTATAGAGCAGAATAAAATATCACTCTAATTTTTTAATAGTTATAAAAAAAAAAAAAGTTGTGACGGCTGCCTTCACATCGCACAATAGTGCCAACGCGATGGTGCACACTGCTGGTATAAACAAGCCCTTTAGTGTAAATATAGCCCCTCTTCCTGCATGCTGATGTAATGTTTAAAGGTAGGGGGCTGTTCTAATTTTAACTCCTTCAGATCCGCGCTATAGCCAAATGACGGCTGCAGTGCAGTTCTGCTTTACCGGGACTACGTCAATAGACGTCCTCCCCTTTGCACTCTCCCCGCGCGGTGTGCGCTGTGAGCTGTGATCACCGAGTCAATGAGCTGATCCCGGTCTTCAGTGCAAGGGACATCAGTCCTGAAGATCCTCATCTGTGCCCACCAATACTGCCTTCCAGTGCCACCTGCCAGTGCCCACACAGTGCCACAAATGAGTGCATAAGTGCCAGCAATCAGTGCAACCTATCAATGCCCACCAGTGGTGCCAATCAGTGCCACCTAGCAGTGCTGCCCTTCAGTGTCACCCATCAGTGCCCATCACCACCACCCATCAATGCCCTTCACTGCCACCTCTCAATGCCACCTATCAGTGTCCACCAGTGCCACTTCATCAGTGCCGACTATTAGTGCCCATCAATGCAGCCTATTGGTGCAGTCTCATCAGCGTGCCTCAATGAAAGCGAAAAATTCCTATTTGCAAAATGTATTAACAAAATATAAAACTATTTTGTGTTTTTTTTTTTTTTCATTCTTACATTTTTTTAACAAAAAATAAAAGCCCAGAGGTGGTCAAATACCACCAAAAGACAGCTCTATTGTCGCGCCCATCAGTGCCCTCCACCAATGGCGCTCACAAGTGGCACCCACCAGTGCCCACCAGTGGCGCCCACCAGTGCAGCCTCATCAATGAAGGAGAAAAATGACCTATTTGCAAAATGTATTAACAAAATATAAAAACGGTTTTGTATTTTTTTTTTTTTAATCTGTCTTTAATTATTTTAACAAAAAATGAAAAACCCAGAGGTGATCAAATACCACCAACAGAAAGCTCTATTTTGTGGGGGAAAACATGATAAAAATGTCATTTGGGTACAGTGTTGTATGACCGCGCAATTGTCATTCAAAGAGTGACAGTGCTAAATGATGAAAATTGGTCGGGGCAGGAGGGGTGTTTATGTGCCCAGTAAGCAAGTTGTTAAAGCAAATGCCGACTGTAGTCTTACTAATCTGATAATGTGATTTAAAAATTGCACTTATGTGGTATTGCTATACCAATGTATAATACATATTTATCCTAACAAGACTTTGGGTTCAATTCGCAAGGATTGGCAACAGATTTTCACTTCCTATAATACAGCTAGATTCCTATGAAGATGTCAGGGTGTTTGAGATGTCAATTGAGAGGGGCAGAAAATGGAGCAATTTGAGGTGGAGATAACCACCATTCCTCAAAAATTGGTATTTTTTCTTTAAATATTTTTTTTTATGCAAAGATATTAACTGTATATTGCTACATAGGTTTGTGAAATGCTTGTTTTGATCATAAAGTTGTCTTGAGGTAAAATAATTTCCAGGGTTCTGTCTTGTGCCCAATGTTGCTCAATTTGTTTATTGATGATACAGAGGTTGGAATCAGGAGCTTGATTTTAGTTTAGTTTTGTGGACGATACCAAATTATGCAGGAAAATAACTTCAATACAGGATGTAGCATTATCACGGGAAGACCTTGATAAAATAGGGGTTTGGTCAGCTACCTGGTAGATGAGGTTCAATATTGAGAAATGTAAAGTTATGCACTTGGCTGCCAAAAAAAAATATACATGCAAATTACAAGAAAAAGAACTTGCGCTTGAGTCAACCTGTCAAAACTAGGTACCCACTCTCCCTCCAAAAAAAAATGATGACATGCCAAATGTGGCATGTAAGGGGGTGAGGGAGTCCTTAAAGCGGAACTTCCACTTATGGATGGAACTCTGCTTTAAGTTGTGTTTGAGCAGAATTTTAACAAAAAAGATATATTGCAGCTTACCAATCTTTTCATGTGGTGGCTGCATTACATTTCTTTTAGGATTTTCTCAGTTTTTCACCTGGTGGTCCTGCCAATAACACACTTCCTGTCTTAGGGTGTCTGCATTCTGGATGAAGTAGTAAAGGAGACCTCTTTTGGACAGCATCATTGTTAGTCTGGGGAGAAGTTGGTGTTGGACTAATAGATTGAGATGTGCTTAACTAACAAATTGAAGCGGAGTTCCAGCTACCACTTTAAACCAACAATTCCTTTTGGGATAAAGATTTTACATAAATGAATAAAAGCTGATCATTGTAAGCACCCCTGTGAGTGTTAAATGGTTTGTCTCAACGCACAAACTGCCACATTGTTTGGACAGTTTGGCCTGTTTAACCACTTCAGCCTTGGAAGATTTTACCCCCTTCCTGACCAGAGCACTTTTTACAATTTGGCACTGCGTCGAGTTAACTGGTAATTTGCGCTGTCATGCAATGCTGTACCCAAACAAAATTTGCATCCTTTTTTTTTCCCCCACAAATAGAGCTTTCTTTTGGTGGTATTGGATCACCTCTGTGGTTTTTATTTTTTGCGCTATAAATATCCCCAAAAATTGTTTAAAAAAAAAAAAAAAAAAAAAATGTCTTCATCAATTTAGGCCAATATATATTTTTCAACATATTTTTAGTAAACAAAAAAGAAAAAAATGCAATAATCGTATATTGATTGGTTTGTGCAAAAGTTATAGCGTCTGCAAACTATGGGGAAAGATTTATGGCATTTTTATTATTATTATTATTATTAGTATTTTTTTTTTTTTTTTACTAGTAATGGTGGCGATCTGCCATTTTTATCTAAATTGCGGCAGACAGATCGGACACTTTTGACATTTTTGAAACCATTGACATTTATACAGCAATCAGTGCTAAAAAAAAATGCACTGATTGTTGTGTAAATGCCACTGGTAGGGAAGAGGTTAACACTAGGGGGCAATCAAGGGGTTAAATGTGTGTTCCCTCGGTGTGTTCTAACTGTGAGGGGATAGGATTGAAGTAAGAGAGAAGACATATCGTTGTTCCTAGTTACCTATTCTATTTTTACCTATTTTACCCCTCCCTTGACAGCACAGGGATTTGTGTGTTTACACGGAAATCCCTGTGCTGGCGCTCGTGCACACCATTGCTCGTGGTGGGTGGTGAACACGCCCGACAGCCATGCGCAGCGCGTGCAGGCATGTGCCTCTGGTGGCTCTTAAAAGGCCTACGTACCCATATGGCATTTTGTGCACCCGTGCCACTTTGCCGACGTATATTGGTATAGGCGTGAGCCGGTCGGCAAGTGGTTAAAGGAAGTTGAAAAATAACACTTACTGGTTGGATCAACAGGTGAAAAAGGAAAAAAGCCAAATGCAGCCAGCATATCCAAGAATTGATGAGCTGCAATTGAATACGTTCTGTTTTTGAGATCAATGCGACTCTAAAGCCTATGTAAACCAACCCATTCATTTTAAAATAGAAATGAAAGTCAAAACATTTGTGTATAGATGTCACTGGCGCCTGTGCACTGTGCTCTGGGCTCTGAATGGACGGTGCCGTCCATTCAGAGCTCTGTGTCATGGCTGTGACTCCCGATCGGGAGTGATGTCATCGCGGCTAGACCATTCAGACAGACGATGCCCGCGAACCCGGAAGAGACCAGGTGAAGATGGAAGTCTGTTATGTCCTAGTATGCAGTGCAGTATACTAACTCTTTAACCCCTTCCCGACCAGCCGCCACAGTTGTACTGCGGCAGGTTGGCTCCCCTGGGCGAAACAACGTAACTGTACGTCGGTTCGCCTTTTGACCACTAGGGGCATGTGCACACGCCCATGACGCTTGAGCCAATGCGTGTGCCCGGCCATCGCGATGATCTCTCCACACAGAGACAGAATGGAGATCTGTCAATGTAAACAGACAGAGCTCTGTGGTGTCAGGGGCGAGGAGAGCGATCTGTTGTAAATACTATGTATGAACAACAGATCGCTCTCCTCGCTCATGGTCAGTCCCCTCCCCCCACAGTTAGAATTACTCCCTAGGGAACATAGTTTACCCCTTGATTGCCCCCTAGTGTTAAACCCTTCCCTGCCAGTGACATTTACACAGCAATCAGTGCATTTTTAGAGCACTGATCGCTGTAAAAATTCCAATGGTCCCAAACATGTCAAAAGTGTCCGATCTGTCCGCCATAATGTTGCAGTCCTGATAAAAATCTCTGATCACCATGATCATACTACAGCCAAATCTATAGCTATGTTGGGATGGGAGGTGGATCAGGAGATCTCGTAGAGGACTGGTATGACATGGTCTCAAATATGCATAAATGCACATGCTCTATCGCTATTAAAGAGACCATAGTTAAATTACATACCCGTTGGTATTATACCCCTTCCAGGCTGCACAGAATCTACCCACTGCTTCCTGACACATGTTTTGGGGATGTCGGGACTGGGGCACGCTCCTACATATACGTTTTTGGAGCTGTACGGTTCTGAAATCACTCCTCACTTAAACGCCAAATAACAGGGGTACCTGTGACCTTGACCTATCAGATGTGCATCTTATTTGCTGAGCTCCCGGAGGTCTTTCCCCCCCATCAAAAGTTGGTACACTCTTTAGTGCCATTCAATGGGCTATTGCCCTAAATTGGCGATGTCCTTCTGTTCCTTGGTCGCAGGTGCTCTTTAGTCTAATGGAAAGAGTGCATCACACTCTCATGGACTCCATGCACACCTTTGAGAGCAAGTGGGCGAACTGGTCAGCCTGCCAGGCATAATCGATTAATGGGGGTTGCCCCCCTCCCCCCAATCTATAATGTTTGGATTGATGGTTTTGTCAAATAACCTAACTAGCACTGTTGTTTCTACTACATAGTTTTTCTTGAAAATAACATACCTCATATGCCGTCATCTATTTGTCATCTCGCAGAAGCAAGAATGTTTCCTTTATTATATTTTCTTTATTTTGTATTCCGTTCTTTTACAATGTTCCTATGCTATAGCCTCAACGAGAGATGTATACCGTTACAATCGCACATTGATTCATGAATGTACTTTTTGTTCTCTTTATGCATTTCGATTGTATACAAAACTACATGAATAAAATCCTTTGTAAGCAACAACACAAATCGCTGATCACCACCATTACTAGTAAAAAAATAAAAATGCCATAAATCTTTCCCTATTTTGTAGATGCTATAACTTTTGCACAAACTAATCAATATACGCTTATTGCGATTTTTATTTCCAAAAATATGTAGAATACATATCTGCCTAAACTGAGGGAAAAAAATGGGGATATTTATTATAACAAAAATTAGTACAAAATATTGTATTTTTTTTTTTTTTTTAAATTATCGCTCTTTTTTTGTTTATAGCGCAAAAAAAAAAAAAAAAAAAAACAGAGATGATCAAATACCACCAAAAGAAAGTGCTATTTGCAGTAAAAAAAAAGCATGTCAATTTTGTTTGGGCACAGTGTCGCACGACCGTGCAATTGTAAGTTAAAGTGACGCAGTGCCGTATCGCAAAAAAAATGACCTGGTCATTGAGCAGCCAAATCGTCCAGTGCTGAAGTGGTTAAATTAAAGCTGAGTCTCTTATGAGACAATAAGGTTGTGTTCAAACACAAAAAAGAGACAGAGCTTTGAAACAAAGTTCTGGTCGTATGGGCTAAGGGGGAAAAGACTCTGGGACTGAAGTAGTTAGCCAGCGTCTGTGTAATGTCACTTTTTCCCTATATGTGTGGTTTGAGTTTTTTGTTGAAAGGAAAGCTTTCGTTTCTCTTTGCTCTTATTCTGTTATTTCTTCATGTTTGGTGTAATAGAATTGCCAGTGCATGATATTTCAGAGGTGAAATCTTCCACTGTTCTGCCACCCACGTATTTCTTCTTCTCTACTTTTACATGATCTGCTTCCTGTTATGGCTGTAATGAGCTTCTCTCTATTCACATTGCTCTGCACACTTATTCTATTACTTCTGCTTCTCGTTAAAAAAGTGACTTTCTCCTTTCATTCTGAAGCCAAACACTGTAATTTAGCAGCTAATGACTGCACTTAGTGTTATTTTTACCAGCATAGATCAGTTAAACTTTTTACATTTTCTTTTATGTTCATTTTTTCTCTTGTTCTTTTAGATGTCACAAATTGTATGTCCCATTCCCCTGTTCAGGTTTTACGTTATAGCGTTGTTGAGATTATATATATATAATTATAGCAATAGGGGCAGTGCGCCTCTTTTTGGACACATCACCTCACCATGGGCTGCTTTATGCGAATATAAATTTGTATTTATGTGAATAAACCGGATAGTATTCATTCGCTCCTGTTTAGGCAGGCTAGTTTTTCCACTTATCCAAGTTGGTTTGGCTGAGTCCTTCCTTTAAAGTATTTTACTGAATTGTTTTAATTTTTCATCCCTGCACTGTGTAGAAATTGAACCGCATGTCTATGAAGCAGTAATATATTTGTATGGTTTTCTTTTTTCTGGTAGCTGTGCATAATAAAGCTTCCATGTGGGCAAGTGAAGTATCACTGTAGAGACTAATAAAATTACCTGTTTACTCTATCATCTGAAAAATGTCCATGGTGCCTTCTCCTCCACCACCTCTACCATAATGTGTTCCCTTTTTGTTTTTACTGTTTCTAATATGAAACAATGAAATCTAGTTACAATCTAAACCAGTTCCAGATACCAAACTATGGTGTCCTTTTATGAAGCAGTGATCAGCGGAGATCCTGAGGATCACCACTGATCACAGCCTATAAACAGTTTATGAACCAGAGATAATCGGGGGGAGAAGTGTTTGAACTTGTTCTCCTGCCAATTATCTCTGCACATGGAGAATCCTCATAGAATGACACAGTAACGGCCAGTGAATGAAGCTGCGATCTCAGCGCTTCACTGGCGATCTGTGTCAAAATTCACACTCCCGATTCACCATCTCAGAGGTGGTGAAGCGGGGAGTGAAGAGGGAAACCCTGGGGATCTGAGGAGGAAAGAGGAAGATTATTAACTTCCTTATGCCTCGTTCAGACCCCCCAACACTGTAACCATGTCCCCCTGTCATATGTACATATATATATATATATATATATATATATATATATATATATATATATATAATGTGTGTGTATACATGTATATATAATGTAGGGGGGACTCTTTATTTTATTAACATTAATCACACTGGTGTCTGTGTATTGAGCTGTGATAATTTATCACTGCTTAATAAATGGACATCTCAGTGTTTCAGTGAATTTCTGGTACTGTAATCTCGTTAAGTCTCACGAGATTCCAGTATCAGGGGCCGTTCTCCACTGTTTGAAGCGTTTGTAGCTCACTCCACTCCTCCAAGGGTGAAGCGATCTACTCCGCTTCATAAACAGGCACACAGAGGAGAAACATCTCCTCTGTGAATGCCGGAGAATGAAGCAGTGAATAGATTTCACTGCTTCATAAAAGGACACCTATCCATCTTCTGCTCAGGGAGATATTCTATCACACAGTGGAGGGGTAGTTTCCCTGCTTGTGGGAAAGTCTTCTCCGATGACTTTCTCTTTTCCCCACTGTTAAAGGATAACTAAAGGTTCCTTTTTTTAAACAAACCATGGTTGCGCTGCTATCAATCTATCCAATCAGGACCCGAGACACCGGCTGGGGCTGGTGTGCGCGTCCCCGGTGCAGGAAAGACCGGGTTCAGGTAAGTATAAGGGGGGTTCTGGGGGGCTGCTGCATGACAGGAGGTTTTTCACCTTAATGCATAGAATGCATTAAGGTGAAAACCCTAGAGGGTTTACAACCCCTTTAACCACTTGCTTACTGGGCACCTAAACCCCCCTCTTGCCCAAACCAATTTTCAGCTTTTAGCGCTGTCACTCTTTGAGCGTCATCTGCGCGGTTATACAACACTGTACCCAAATGACACTTTTATCATTTTTTCCCCACAAAAAATAGAGCTTTCTGTTGGTGGTATTTGATCACCTCTGGGTTTTTCATTTTTTGTTAAAATAATTAGACAGATTACAAAAAAAATACAAAACCGTTTTATATTTTGTTAATACATTTTGCAAATAGGTCATTTTTTCTCCTTCATTGATGAGGCTGCACTGGTGGGCGGCACTGATGGGCGCCACTGGTGGAGGGCACTGATGGGCGCCACTGGTGGAGGGCACTGATGGGCGCCACTGCTAGGTGGCACTGATGGGCGCCACTGCTAGGTGGCACTGATGGGCGCCACTGCTAGGTGGCACTGATGGGCGCCACTGCTAGGTGGCACTGATGGGCGCCACTGCTAGGTGGCACTGATGGGCGCCACTGCTAGGTGGCACTGCTAGGTGGCACTGATGGGCGCCACTGCTAGGTGGCACTGATGGGCACCACTGCTAGGTGGCACTGATGGGCACTGATTGCTGGCTTTGGCAGGCGGTAATGGCGGCATTGGCTGACAGCTGATCACGTGGTAAGGGGCCGGGATCAGTCCCTTACTCGGATCTGTGATCACCCAAGTCTCTTTGACTCGGGTGATCACAGTGCACGCTGCGTTCCCCCTTCAGAGGGGCCGTGGCCAGCTTTGAAAGGGGAGGATTTCAATAGTGCTTTGAATTTTATTCATTGGGTGAGTGGAAGCCAGTGGAGTGATTGGCAGAGAGGGGTGGAGGACACTGAATGATTAGTAAGGTGGATGAGTCTTTCAGCGGCATTCATTATGGACTGAAGGGGGGATAGTCTATGTAAAGGTAATCCAATGAGGAGGGAGTTGCAGTAGTCGAGGTGAGAGATAACCAGGGAGTGAATTAGAAGCTTGGTGGTGTCATTGGTTAGAAAGGGGCATATTCTAGAGTTGTGGAGGCATAATTTGGACAGGGATTGGATGTGGGCCTGAAAGGGCAGTTCAGAGTCTAGGGTTACCCCTAGCACCCTGGCATGTGGGGACGGATTGATAGTTGTGCCATTGATCTTGACAGAGAAGTCAGTGGAAGGGGCACGGGGGGGGAGGAAATATTATGATCTCGGTTTTAGATAGATTGAGTTTGAGGAAGTGGTGTGACATCCAGGCTGATATGTTGGTATATCTCTAATTATACACATACTGTACAAATGTTTTGGGCAGGTGTGAAAAAATGATGTAGTTTAACCACTTCAATACCAGACACTTAGACACCTTCCCGCCCAAGCCAATTTTCAGCTTTCAGCGATGTCGCAATTTGAATGACAATTGCGCGGTCATGCTACACTGTACCCAAACAAATTTTTTATCATTTTGTTCCAACAAATAGAGCTTTCTTTTGGTGGTATTTGATCACCTCTGCGATTTTTATTTTTTGCGCAACAAACAAAAAAAGACCGAAAATTTTGCAAAAAAACAAGTTTTTCTTTGTCACTGTTAATTTTTTTTGTAAATAAGTGTGTTTTCTTCTTCAATGACGGGCACTGATAAGGCGGCACTAATGGGCACTGATAAGGCGGCACTGATGGGCACCGATGAGGTGGCACCAATTAGGGGGCACCGATGAGGTGGCACTGATGATGGGCACTGATAGGCGGCACTGATGGGCACTGATAGGTGGCACTGATGGGCATTGATAGGTGGCACTGGTATGCGGCACTGATGGGCACTCAGGTGGCACTGATGGGCACTCATAGGCGGCACTGACGGGTACTTATGGGTGGCACTGATGCACACATATAGGTGGCACTGATAGGTGGCATGGATGGGCACTGATAGGTGGCATGCATGGGCACTGATAGGTGGCATGGATGGGCACTGATAGGTGGCATGGATGGGCACTGATAGGTGGCATGGATGGGCACTGATAGGTGGCATGGATGGGCACGGATGGGCGCTGATAGGTGGCACTGATGGACGCTGATAGGTGGCACTGATGGACGCTGATGAGTGGCACTGATAACACTTATGGGTGGCATTGCTGGGAATCCTTTTTTTTTACTATTTTTTTTATTAAATATGATGTGCCAATCAGTGCCCATCTGTGGGCACTGATTGGCATATTTTGGATTTTTTTTTAACATGTGGATGGCCATGGGGGATGTACCTGGCCATCCACATGCTGGGGGCTTCCCTGGTGGTCCTGGGGGCTTCCCTGGTGGTCCTGGGGGCTTCCCTAGTGGTCTAGTGTTGGCATCTGAGGGGGGGCTGCGCTGATAAACAATCAGCGCAGACCCCCCCTGTCAGGAGAGCCGCCGATCGGCTCCCCTCTACTCGCGTCTGTCAGACGCGAGTGAGGAAAAGCCGATCAACGGCTCTTCCTGTGTACATCGTGATCAGCCGTGATTGGACACGGCTGATCACGTGGTAAAGAGCCTCCGCCGGAGGCTCTTTACCGAGATCAGTGTAGCGGTGTGTCAGACTGACACACCGCTCCACCGATCGCCGCGATGCGGCGGCTGTTATCCTGAAGGACGTCATATGACGCCCAGTCAGGATAACGAAGCCACTTCCCGGACGTCAATTTACTATTGACCGGGCGAGAAGTGGTTAAGGACGCTTTCAGAAATAAAAGTAGTGGGAATGCCAGTTCACACCATAGAAATGCATTTCGGATTTGTTTCTGCTTGCATGTTTTGGATGCATCACGGTGCATTGTATATGCGTTTGTGATGTGTTCTGGTGCATTTATTCCTCTCCTTTTTTTTCTTCTTCGCTTTAAATAAGGACATGTGTGTTCGAGTGTGTTTGGGTGTGTTCTGCTGTGTTTTTGATGCTTTCTAGCATGTTTTTTTGAAACTGGAATGCATTGGTGTGAACTATGCCATTGGAAACCATATAACCTAATATTCATACATTTTTGCTGCAGAAAAAAATGCACTGGACAGACTGCACATGGTGTGAATCAGCCCTTAATAGTTTAGAAGAGAAAATCAAATCAAATCAATATTTGGTGTGACCACCCTTTGCCTTCAAAGCGGCATAAATTTTTCTAAGTATACTTGCGCACAGTTTTTGAAGGAACTGGGTAGGTACAGCGCCTTGAAAAAGTATTCAAAGCCCTTGAAATTTATCACATTTTGACATGTTACAACCAAAAATTTATTTTATTGCGATTTTATGTGATAGACCAACACAAAGTGAACAAAATATTACAGCGCACACATACAGTATCTCACAAAAGTTTGTACACCCCTCACATTTTTGTAAATATTTTATTATAGCGCTTCATGTGACACTGATGAAATTACACTTTGCTACGTTGTAAAGTAGTGAGTGTACAGCTTGTATAACAGTGTAAATTTGCTGTTCATTTAAAATAACTCAACACACAGCCGTAAATGTTTAAATAGCAGGGAACAAAAGTTAGTACACCCTTAAGTGAAAATGTCCAAATTGGGCCCAAAGTGTCAATATTTTGTGTGGCCACTATTATTTTCTAGCACTGCCTTTAACCCTCTTGGGCATGAGAGCTTCACAGGTTGCCACTGGAGTCCTCTTCCACGCCTCCATGATGACATCACAAATATGGCGCTTCTCTACCTTCTGTTTGAGGATGCCCCACAGATGCTCCATAGGGTTTAGGTCTGAAGACATGCTTGGCCAGTCCATCACCTTTACCCTCAGCTTCTTTAGCAAGGCAGTGGTCATCTTGGAGGTGTTTGGGGTCATTATGTTGGAATACTGCCCTGCGGCCTGAAGGGAGGAGATCATGCTCTGCTTTAGTATGTTACAGTACATGTTGGTATTCATGGTTCCCTCAATGAGCTGTAGCTCCCCAGTGCCAGCAGCACTCATGCAGCCCCAGACCATGACACTCCCACCACCATGCTTAACTGTAGGCAAGACACACTTGTCTTTGTACTCCTCACCTGGTTGCCACAACACACGCTTGACACCATCTGAACCAAATAAGTTTATCTTAGTCTCTTCAGACCACAGGACATGGTTCCAGTAATCCATGTCCTTTAGTCTGCTTGTCTTTAGCAATCGTATTCAGCCCCCCAAGTCAATACTTTGTAGGACCGCTTAAATTGCAGCTGCAAGTCTTTTTGGGGATGTCTCTACCAGCTTTGCACATCTAGAAAGTGACATTGTGGCCTATTCTTGTTGGCAAAATAGCTCAAGCTCTGTCAGATTGGACGGAGAGCTTCTGTGAACAGTAATATTCAAGTCTTGCCACAGATTATCAATTGGATTTAGGTCTGGACTTTGACTGGGCCATTCTAACACATGAATATGATTTGATCTAAACCATTCCATTGTAGCTCTGGCTGTATGTTTAGGGTCATTGTCCTGCTGGAAGGTGAACTTGTGCCCCAGTCTCAAGTCTTTTGCAGACTCTAAGTTTTCGTCTAAGATTGCCCTGTATTTGACTCCATCCATCTTCCCATCAACTCTGTCCCTGCTAAAGAAAAGCATCCCCACATCATGATGCTGCCACCACCATGTTTCACAGTGATGATGTGCAGTGCTAGTTTTCTGCCGCACAAGTTCCATTTTGATCTCATCTGACCAAAGCACCTTCTTCCACATGTTTGCTGTGTTCCCCACATGGCTTCTCACAAACTGCAAGCAGGACTTCTTATGGCTTTTCTTTCAACAATGGCTTTCTTCTTGCCACTCTTCCATAAAGGCCAGATTTGTGGAGTGCAAGACTAATGCCCCGTACACACGGTCGGAAAATCCGACCACAAAATCCATCGGATTTTTTCCGAAGGATTTTGTCCAACACTGGTGTTGCATATACACGGTCGGACAAAGTTGTCGGAAAATCCGATCATTCTGAACGTGGTGAATTCGCTACACACGATCGGAAAAAGTCAGATAGGACTTTGTTGTCGGAAAATTTGAGAGCAGGAGATAAAACTTTGTCCGTCGGAAAATCCGATGGAAAATGTCCGATGGAGCCTACACACGGAATTTCCGACAACATTGTCCGATAGGACATTTTCCGTCGGAAATAGTTGTCCTGTGGACAGATTCTCCCACCTGAGCTATCAAACTCTGCAGCTCCTTCAGAGTTGCAATGGGCCTCTTGGCTGCTTCTCTGATTAATACTCTCCTTGCCCAGCTTGTCAGTTTAGGTGGGTGGTCACGTCTTGGTAGGTTTGCAGTTGTGCCATATGCTTTCCATATTCGGATGATGGATTGAACAGTGCTCTGTCATATGGTCAAAGCTTGAGATTTTTTTTTTTATAACCTAACCCTGCTTTAAACTTCTCCATAACTTGTTTCCTGACCTGTCTGGTGTGTTTCTTGGACTTTGTAATGCTGTTTGTTCACTTAGGTTCTCTAACAAACCTCTGAGAGCTTCACAGAACAGTTGTATTTATACTGAGAATAAATTACACACAGGTGGACTCTATTTACTAATTGGGTGACTTCTGAAGGCAGTTAGTTCCACTAGGTTTTATTTGGGGGTATCAGAGTGTAGGGGGCTGGATACAAATGCATGCCACATTTTTCAGATATTTATTTGAAAAAAAAAATTGAAAACCATTTATCATATACCTTTCACCATATTTATCGGCGTATAACACGCACCCCAAGTTTAGGAGGGCATATTAAGGAAAAAAAGTTTTAGAAGGGAAGTTTAGGGAAAAAAAACCTTACATTTAAGCGTCATTTGCAGCCTTGCCCACGTTTAAATTTCCTGCCACCGAGACAGACCGAACGCGCCCCGCCGGAAAAGACCGAGCCGACTGTTCGGCTCCGCTCGTGGTCCCGCCTCCCTGCTGTTTCGGGAGCGAGCGCAGGGAGGCGGGATTACTAGCGGAGCCGAACAGTCGGCTCGGTCTTTTCCGGCGGCGCTTTGGTCTTTTTCGGCGGCGCTCACTATTTTTCGGCGCCGATCGTGAATTTTGTCACTTTTTTGGGGGGTTATCTGCATATAACACGCACCCGCGACTTTCCCCCGATTTTAAGGGGGAAAAAGTGCGTGTTATACGCCGATAATTACGGTACATCTTGGAGACCTCATCTCAGATCTTCTGTGGGTGTAGGCTGCCTCAAATTCTTCTGTTTCTTTTTGTAATCAGTCAGATTTGATGGTGTTGAGATCAGGGCTCTGTGGGGGCCAAACCATCATTTTGGGGTTGTCCTGCTGTAGTAAATAAATGTGGGGGCAATCGCACACCTCCATGATGGTATGGCATGATGGATAAGTATCTGCCTGTATTTCTCAGCATTGAGGGCACCATTGATTGGGCAATGTTGAGGACCGTAGACACAGTGGTCGACCAAAGATTTATACATGGTTAAAAAAATAAAAAGTGTTTCATATTTTAAGGCTACTACAAGAAAATGTTCGGTATCCTTTACTTGTAAATGACTGCAGTTGTGTACGTTCTACTACTTAATTTTTTTTCTGGGTCAATTTGAATAGGAGATAAAAAAAATGTATAACAATGCTCAAAACAGAATGCTTTATTGTGATTGATTTTCTCCCCGTAGCAGCAATCCTTTGCCTGTCCCAATTACCTAAATATATTGCACCGGTCCACATGGATCTTAGTTTTCAGCTGTATATTTAACTGCAGCTTCCCAGACTTCAATGACAAGTAATGGGTCTAACTACGTTGTTAGAAATCTCTTGAGTTTCACCAGAAAACCTTTTTAATGCTTTCTTTCCTGCAACAGTCTGCACATGCATCTGACAGGATCAGGATAAAGCTTGCAGTGGTTTACAAAGAGATGAAAGTGTGTTTTTTCCTTCATTTTCACACAGTATTTTTCATCAAGACAATATGCAAAGCTTAAGTGATTATACAGCTTTGCTGAGATTCTGAGCAGTGTAAATGAAACACTGCCTGGATATCCTCCCTCCATAGCAATATCAACTCTTTTTAGCACTGGAAGCTGTAAGGCAGTAATGTTTTCTAATGTTTCTTTTTGTATGTGTATTTTCTTTAATAGATAATCACCCCTTTTAGAAGACTAATATTGTGTGCTGAGAACAGAAAAGAGATGGAAGACTGGATCAGCTCACTGAAGTCAGTGCAGTCCAGAGAGCATTACGAGGTAAGCTCGTTTTTTATGATTTGCAGTAAACCTGTGTAATGTTTCTGGAGGTACTGTGAGGCTCATGGTGATGGAGGGAAAAGCAAGATATAGCAAGAATGTTGTGTGATGGTCTAGTCTTTAATACTAGGGAGTACTACACTCTATACGCACTCAAAGTTTCATATTGTAATTTACCTATGTTCAATGAATCCACCTAAAGATTTTTTTTTTACTGATGCACCATTTAAGGCTTTGCAACAGAAAGTACTTTGATGTAATACCAGCCACACAGTGCGGTTTATACTTGTTTGGCTCTTGTACGTACTTTTTATACATGGTTTTTAAACATGGGATGAAAAATCGATACAGGATTCAGTTAGTGTGGTGCACCAAAAGGAAAATTCTGGTGCCATAGCGGAAACCGATAATTCTGGTTTGCACTTGGCCAAAATCTGAAATGGACAGGTTTTTTTATTATTATTTTTTATATTATTTAATGTGGCTGTCATTTATGCGCTGAAGTCAATGGGGCGTGGTTTTGCTCTGAAGTCAATGGGGCGTGGTTTTGCGCTGAAGTCAATGGGGCGTGGTTTTGCGCTGAAGTCAGTGAAGATTAACCCTATGTACCTTCTGGTTTTGCAAATCTAGCTGCAGTCCTACAAAATATGGCATGGACGTGTTTAACCTCTAGCCGCATGCCCATGTAAATTTCTGTACAATTCTGTTTTTGTAATGGGTGTAGCAAACAAAGGTGCTCTGGCACATTCAAATACCATTTTTGTCTTGGGTACATCTTCTGGATCTTGTTTTAAAGGTTCAGCTTCCTTCCTTTAGGGCAGGGATGCCCAACCTTTTGAAGAGCGAGGACCACTTAAGTGACTTGGTAACCAGTCGCGGGCCACAATGAGTGGAGCTGGCAGGTGACAGGTCTGTGTCCACTCTGCATATAGAGAGCAGACATGGATTCAACCCACTCTACGGGCCCTTCGAGGTAGGGGGTGCACCTGCGGATCAGTTTGAAAGCAGCCCAGTACCCACTGCAGAACAGATATGGCCATATTTGGTATCACTTTGCCTGTGGCAGGAGCTGGCGCTATACTGGAAACATCGGCTTATGTGGCTCTGCTCCACAGCCGCTTGCTTTCTCCACTGCCGAATTCATTCACAACAATGAGGCTCTAGGATGACGGATCCAGGCTTCCCAACCAGCCATCCGAGAGCAGGAGGTCCCGGGCCACATCAGAGGGCTCCGCGGGCCACTGGTTGGGCACCCCTGCTTTAGGGCTTGTACTTTAATAAAACAATATAAAGTTTTCCAGTGTAAGCTTGACTCAGAATTGTCTCGTAGTACAAAAGGTTTAGGCTCCATGCACACTGAAGCTCATAAACTGCAGTTTATTGGGGTTTGGGCGTTTTTTTTTTTTAAAAGCCCATAAACTCCACTCTGTTAGCCTATGTGTCCATGCACACATGAAAGTTTTTTTAGCTTTAATGAGCAGTGGAGTTTATGGGCTTTTTTTCTGAACGCCAGAAATTTGTGTTCAAAGTGCAGTTTTTCACTGCCAAAAAAGCCAAACGTTGATAAACGCTCATGAACGCGCGTTAATTAGCGTTCAGCGTTCTATTTTTTCAATGCATTGTGGGAGTTTGGAATACATTGTCGGATTTTTGGAGTGTTCTCTGTGTATTTTTATTAAAAAGGCCCATAAACGCTAACACTATAAAACGCCCATAAACGCTAGTACAAAATGCTGTTAAAAGCACACTTTTCAACCAGCGTTTTCTGCCAGGAATCTGGCGTCCAGAAAAAGCTTTTTTGAGCTTCAGTGTGCATGGAGCCTTAAACTTATTTTGTAATTATGAGAAACTTTATAATTATGAGAATCTATCTTTTCATGTCTCTCATTGCTAGTTTTAATTTTTTCCCCCCCTAGAATATTATTCTTTTGCTGTAATTTTAATGTGTTACTTGGATTCTACTGTCATGTGTTCTCAAGGCGTGTGTTACATTATTTTTTCCACCAATTTATGCTTAAAGGTCATGTAAATGCATAGAACCAGTTTTAGCTGTACTGCCAAATTTTGTCTCAACTTCTTCCCTGTTAGACCGCACAGTTTAATGTGGAACATTTCTCAGGAATGCATAACTGGTACGCCTGTTCCCATGCCCGACCTACCTTCTGTAATGTGTGCAGAGAAAGCCTGTCAGGGGTCACCTCCCATGGGTTGTCTTGTGAAGGTAGGTTCCAATTCTTTTTTTCACAGGCATTACTGTTGTATAAATTGATGCTCCTTTAAAGTAGTTGTAACCCTTCCCAATAACAAAATTGTCTCAACAGATAAATGCAAGGTTAAATAGGCAGTGACCTGCCGGGGGCCTGTTCACTAGTGGGGCATTTACCCCTTAACAAACCCCTTAAATATGCTTTTGATTTCATAATAAATGCACATAAAACTAAAGGAGAAACCTCTACAAATGCATATGCTTGTTTATTGTAAAGCTCACCCATATGACAAATTGGCTTATGGTTCACATAGTAGAACATGTATTTATTGTTGACCATGAAGCAATCTATGGGCCCCATATGTTAAATTTGCTAAAATAAATGATTTTTCCCATGTCCTTGTACATCTAGTTGTAATTTCGTCACTGTAATGCTATAAATTTGTAGGCATAAAAACACTTCATAGTATAATTATAAGGTATCACCATATTGATTACACCCAAAATACAGACTTTAAAGTTGCAGATATTTGAAAGTGCAAAGAAGTTCTACACACAGTGCATGCTTTGTGTCCAAAAGTCCGGGATCACAATCCCTGATAAACTATTTGACATTTGAAACCAATCAAGTCAAGAGGCAATGCTTAGTCACCTCAATACAGTGCACTTACCCCCCCTTCCTGCCCAAGCCAATTTTCAGCACTCAGCACTGTCGCTGTTTAAATGACAATTGTGCGGTCATGCTACGCTGTACCCAAACAGAATTTTTATCATTTTGTTCCCACAAATAGAGCTTTCTTTTGGTGGTATTTGATCACATCTGGGTTTTTTTTTTGCTAAACAAATAAAAAAAGGCCTACAATTTAGAAAAAAATAAGTTTTTCTTTGTTTCTGTTATAACATTTTGTAAATAAGTACGTTTTCCCCTTAACTAATGGGCACTGATAAGGCGGCACCGATGAGGTGACACTGACGATGGGCACTGATAGGTGGTACTGATGGGCACTGGTATAGGCAGCACTGATGAGTGGCACTGCTGGACACTGATAGGCGGCATTGCTGGGCACTGATATGTGGCACTGATAAACATCACTGATTGCACTGGCAGGCATTTGGGATGGGCACTGATTGACTGGCAGCTGCCTGGGAACTGATTGGCATTTCCCTGGTGGTCCTGGGTGGGCATCCGAGGGGGGGCTGTGCTCATAAACAATCAGCACAGACCCCCCCTATCAGGAGAGCAGCTGGTCGGCTCTCCTCTACTCGCGTCTGTCAGACGCGAGTGAGGAAGAGCCGATCAACAGCTCTTCCTGTTTACATCGTGATCAGCCGTGATTGGACACGGCTGATCATGTGGTAAAGAGCCTCCGTCAGAGGCGCTTTACCGAGATCGGTGTAGCAGTGTGTCTGACCCCGAGTGGGTCGATGCGTGCCCCCAGGGGGTACGCAAGAGCGGTTGTTATGGGAGGAACGGTTCTGGGAGGACAGTTAGTATAAAGGCAAGATGGGTGTTTAGAACCTTGTATATTAGTATTTTATTTAAATGAACTTATGTATGTAAGAGTTTACTGTATGTCAGGGCTCAAAATTTCAAGTCCTGAGCTACTCGACAGGCCTCGAGGGTTACTCGCCCCCTGTTGCCCCACCCAACCCCACCCCTGAACATGCCCCGCCCCATAAATTATCTCATTAAATGATTTTATGCAGAATTAAGTTATAAAAAAATATTAACAACAACAACTTTATCCATGCCCACCAATGCAGCCTGCCTGTGCCCACCAATGCAGCCTGCCTGTGCCCAATGCAAGCTGCGTGTGCCCACCAATGCAGTCTGTGCCCACCATCCACCCTGTGCCCACCATCCACCCTGCAGCCTTGTGCCACCATCCACCCTGCAGCCTTGTGCCCACCCTGCAGCCCGTGCCCACCTGTGCAGGGGAGGAGAGGAACAGGAGAGCCACCCTGGATGTTCGCAGCGCAGGGAACACAGTGATAAGGGCTTTCATTTCAATTTCTGTGTTCCCGCTGCTCAACGTCATATACAGCCCCACCCCCTGTCACCGGGATTGGACGTGTGATCTGTATCAAAGTCCTGGGACCAGGGGACGGGGCTGTATCTGACAGCGAGCGCCGGGGTACACGGCAATGTGAAATGAAAGCTGTTATCACTGTGTTCCTCGCGCTGCACTGTGAACACCCAACAACTCTCTCTCTCTCTCTCTCTCTCGATCTCTCTCTCTCGATCTCTCTCTCTCTCTCTCTCTCGATCTCTCTCTCTCTCTCTCTCTCTCGATCTCTCTCTCTCTCTCTCTCTCGATCTCTCTCTCTCTCTCTCTCTCTCCGATCTCTCTCTCCGATCTCTCTCTCCGATCTCTCTCTCCGATCTCTCTCTCCGATCTCTCTCTCCGATCTCTCTCTCCGATCTCTCTCTCTCTCTCTCTCCGATCTCTGGGAGAAGGACTCCCATTCCGCCTAGGCTGCCGGCGGTGCTCGGCCCCCCCGCTCCGCGCAGTCCTCGCCAGCCCTCAAAATGCGCGCAGACGAGTGCAATTTTTGAGGGCTGCTGTATGTACATACATTTGAATCGTATCCCTCCAAACCTCTTCAGATAAGGAAAGATCATATGTTGCTTAATCCAGTGGTTGATTATCCCTGGGGCATCCTATATGGTAGAGTAATAAGAACCATTCAGTGAGTAAGTGCTGGAAGGTGTATGTTTGTTTTTTTTTTTTTTTCTTTCTATATTCCTGCAGGGTTGTTCCCAATGTGTATTGATACAATTTTAAACTTCAATAGTGAGAGAAAAAATTATTGGGGGTATGACATTTTGGTTTTGAGCATCTCAATAATTGTTGGGCACACTCAATCCTATATTGGACACCTTGTCCCATTAGGAGTTCTTTTGAATTGTGGAAACATGGGGCTGAAATAAAGGGTATCATTAGACAAATGAGTGTGTTACATGGACCAGTTCCAAGAGCCAGTTATATTCAGTAACTTAAAAGAGAAGTATGGGAACTTTTTTTATTTCAGAATTATGTTTACCTAGATGGATGCAGCTGTATATTTCTTGATACTACCATAACCTACCACCAAAGAACAACCCAAAATAAATTCCTCTGTTCCTGACGTTCACAGTGATACCACATATGTGTATGTTATTTGTTGTTTGTACAGCCCAAATCAATAGTGTACATTTTGCTTTTTTATTTTTTTTAATTATCCAACCTAAAACACACTGATACTAATTAAAAATAAAAAATCCTGCCCAAAATATACTGACCTTTAACTCAAACTCTTACCCTGTCACTGACTTAGATCAAACATTGATCTAGGTATTTTTTCTTTCTTTTTTTTTATTATACATTTATTTATACATTTTTTATACACAGTGTAACAGGCGGATGGGGGTCCTATTTTCCATCCGCCTGGCAGATAGGATGGAAACTGACGGGGTCTGTCACCCTCCGATTTCCCCATAGAGGAGAGCGGGACGTTGTCCGTGTTCCCTCTGCATAGAGCATATGCAGAGCGGACACGGACCTGTCATCCACCCGCTCACTGGAGTCATCCGTCTCTTTGAGCAAACGGATTCCGCTTAGCAAAGGAATCCATGTGAAAGGGGCTTAAGGTGGCATGAGTCCCTGGATCTCCTATTGCTCCCACCTTGCTGCACTGTCCTTTCCTGGTGAGCCGCTACCCATTACACCATCAAGCCTAATACACCTGGGCCGAATGCTGGGCGACATCGGCTGGTTCAATAAAAACTGGCTGACATTCGACCCAGGTGTATGGCAGCCAGTCTCATGGGAGTCGGCTGTTCAGCCTGCTTCTGTTAGATGAGCATGCTGGAAAACCAGCAGCCAACCGACTCTGGTGGGGGGGCGATGGGTGCACCCCCCTGTCAGAACACAATAGCTCAGCAGGGGAGATTGCTTTACGTGCATATGGTGGGCAGGTGACGGACAGGCTGTGATGCTGCTTGGGCCTGTGTCCTACTGGGGGTGGTCCATTTGTCTTCTGTTGTGTTGCATAAAGCCCTAGATATGTATCCTGGGCTCCGCCTGCCCATCTGGGGGGCTCTGGACCTGCATAGTGGGTGCTGCAGGGTAGAGGGGAGGGAGGAGAGAGGATACACGTCTGTTTAAACACTGAACATATTTTTGTAAGACAAATTCATGTACCCTGCTTCTTGGTAACGGTTCCATTTTTTTTTAGCAGCAGTTAAGTTGGCCTTTTTAAATATCTGCATACTGAATGTAAAACATATTTTTAGAATACATTTAAGGCTTGTATGTTTTCAACTAATGACCAAAAGCATTTAAAAATACAGCAAGGTGATGCTTAAGAGAGCTTGTTTATAAGATGATATCGGAATCACTGAGGCAATAAAGCAACTATCTGTGTACAGCCAATTTATCTACTCCACTTTCTCTAGAACACTGTAAGTAATTGCTTCTCCGGTTTCTTTTTGATATACGTGGAAAGCGAACGGCTGCAGGACTGTTCATTTGGCACCTTCAATTTTATTTTTGAAGAGCTGTACAGTTTTCTAAAACACAATAGATATTTAGAGCCTATGCTGGCTAGAATGTTTGAAGTCACATTTTTGATAATCACTGTCAGTCACTGCTCTCCAGCCTTTTTACAGAATGCGGAGGATTAACACCTTAGGTTCAGCAGTGAGTATAATAAGTATGCTTTAGTGCATATACAGACTGATTTTACTGTTGTGGGTTTAGTAACACTTTAAATGATTCTGCAAGTAAATAAACCTACAGCATTTAATAGAAATGGGGAGGATTCCCTCTTTCTCAAAATACTAGTTTGCTGGATGTCCTGCTAATGCAATTGTTCATACTTGATAATTTGACTTCACCCTCATTTTTTCCCGAAATTCTCTTCGGGCGACAGGCATACCGCGTTTCTGTATGCACGATTTTACAGCAATTCGTCAGGTGACAATCGCAGCAAAATCGCGCCTTTGGAAGTGACGGGGATCGCAAGGGCGCAATTTGCCTTGATTTGGGATCCCGGGCAGAATCTCTGCGATTGTGCCCACGATCCAGGACGCTTAGATGTAAAAGGAGTTTTAAGGAGCAATCGTGTATCGGATCTGTAAAAAAATAAAAAAATTTAAATTAAAAGTTATATTTGTCTAATAACATATAAACATGTCTGTTAGTATTGTAGAAATTAAAATGCAAAACTATTATAGGATCAAATGTTGTAATAAGCATTACCTTTTTAGTTTTGTTTCCTCTTTTTGCTTTTCTGTTAGTATGCTATTATAAGGACCATTCTGTTAATCTGGTGTGATTTGAAATGAGAAAATATGCCTTTTACAAAATCTTCTTTGTGTATTTGTAGTATGTAAATTTAAAGCTCATAAGCGGTGTGCTGTAAGAGCAACAAATAACTGCAAATGGACAACCCTGGCCTCTATTGGGAAAGATATTATCGAGGATGAGGACGGTGTAAGTATAGGGCATTTGCTATAATTTAATAACTTATTATATTTTACCCCCCCCCCCCCCCCCCATATCTTTACAGTACCTGGTTGTTTAACAAAAAAATTCTGAAGTACGCAGTTATAAAGTTCATGTCCCTCCCTCATGAGAACTGCAAGGGAACTAAAACCCCCCAAAATTATCATTATACAGGATTTATGTAGCTCCAACAGTTTGCGCAGCACTTTACAATGTTAGGGCAGACATTACAATACAATTCAATACAAAAGGAATCAGAGAGCCCTGCTCGTTGGAGTGTACAATCTAAGAGGGAGGTTCAAGTGATACAAAAGGGTAAAAAAACTCTGGGGGATGATCTAATGAAGAAAGTGAAAGTACAGTTGTTGCGTTGAGGCAAAATAGGCTTCTCTGAAAAGAGAGATTTTCAGGTATCGCCTGAAAGTGGATAGAGTTGGAGATAGTCTGACAGATTGGGATAGGGAATTCCAGAGGATGGGAGAGGCTTGAGAGAAGTCCTGGAGGCGAGTATGGGAGGAGGTTATGAGGGAGCTAGAGCGCAGGAGGTCTTAGGAGGCATAAAGAGGAATATTAGGTTGGTATTTTGAGACAAGGTTAGTGATGTAGCTGGGGGCAGAGTTGTGGATGGCTTTGTAAGTTATTGTTAGTATTTTGAATTTAATTTGTTGGGTGAGTGGCAGCCAATGGAGGGAGGCGTAGCAGACACTGAGCGCTTTGTAAGGTGGATGAGTCTGGCAGCAGCGTTCATGATGGACTGAAGAGGGGATAGCCTGTTTAAAGGTAAGCCATTGAGAAGGCAGTTGCAGTAGTCAAGGCAATAGATAACCAGGGAGTGAATCAGGAGCTTTGCAGTTTCATTGGTTAGGAAGAGACATAGTTTGGAGATGTTAAGGAGGTTGAGGCGGCAAGCTTTGGAAAGGGATTGGATGTGGGGCCAAAAGGAGAGTTCAGAGTCCAGGATAACACCTAGCACCCTGGCATGTGGGGATGGGTGGATGGTTGTGCCATTGCTCTTGACAGAGAAGTCAGGGGAAGAGGCACGTGGGGGGAGGAAATATTTATGATCTCAGTAAGGCCCCTTTCACACTGGGGCGGGAGCCGCGGTGACGGTAAAGCAGCGCTATATTAAGCGCTGCTTTACCGTGGTTTTGCCCGCGGGATTCGGCCGCTCGCGGTGCTGTTTTACCCCCCGCGAGTGGCCGAAAAGGGGTTAAAATCCCCCGCAGAGCGCCACCGTAGCAGCGGCGGTATTGCCGCGGTTTTACCGCGGTGTCCCATTCAAATCAATGGGAAGGAGCGGTATAGGAGCGGTGAATACACCGCTCCTATCCCGCTCCAAAGATGCTGCTAGCAGGACTTTTTTTGCCGTCCTGCTAGCGCACCGCTATTTTTAGCGCTGTACCGCCTGCAAAACCGCTCCAGTGTGAAAGGGGCCTTATGGACAAGTTGAGTTTGAGGAAGTGGTGTGAAATCCATCCAGATATGTCTGTTAGTAAGTTAGGGATGCAGGAGGAGACTGATGGAGTGAGCTGAGGGGTGGAGAGATAGATTTGAGTGTCATCAGTGTAGAAATGATATTGGAAGCCATGGGAGGCTATCAACTGACCCAGGGAGGAGGTGTAGATTGAAAATAGGAGAGGGCCAAGAACAAAAATATTGACTAATATTATATCTCTGAAGGTTTGGAAACTTCCTGCTAGTGTTGAAAGACTGGACTGGACCGCCCTCCCCACTCACGTTCTATTGATTCATCACAATCATGGACAGCCCAGTCTTACTGGCCAACAGGAAGATGCAGTTAGTAGTAGAGGGTGAGATGGTTTTCATCCCTACTGGGAAGTTTTAAAACTTGCAAATTAGTGCAGACTGTGCTCTGTAGTTTCTGTGATGATCTTGCAGACTTTTAAAGGTGCAGGCATGGACAAATTTGTTGGTACCATTACAGCTAAACTATCCTCTTTATTCCTCCTGAAAAGGGATGCAATTAAGAGCAATTGAAGCTGAATTCCAACGTCAATGGACAACAGTATCTTTGTCACTTTAAAAAAAAAAAAAAAAAAAAGACCAACGAAGATTCTCCTTTTTTGAAAAACTGTTCCTATTGTAAAACATGGAGAAGGCTTGGCTATATTAAGGGGCTGATGCACTGTGTCTGACAATGCAGGGCACAATGAAATCTTAGGACTATCAAGAATTTCTGGAGTGAATCGTACTGCTCAGGTTGAAGGTCAGGGGTCCTCCAACAGGATAATGACCAAAATTACACAGCTAATGGCACCTAAAAATAGCTAAAGGGTTTTGTTTGTATCTTTATGGTCATATTTCTGTTGCAGACCTAGTATCTGGTAATGTTTCTTAATATGTTTGCCTTTTCAGATAGCAATGCCCCATCAGTGGCTAGAGGGAAACCTTCCTGTTAGTGCCAAATGTGCTGTTTGTGACAAAACCTGTGGCAGTGTCTTACGTCTACAGGATTGGCGGTGCCTTTGGTGTAAAGCAATGGTGAGCATGAGCAGACTATGAATTCTACTAGATGAGACTATAAAACATTACCAACACATAGATGCATTGTTTGCCCAAGCACAACTTCAGTCTCTCTTGAAGGTTGACTGCTTTCCAATTTTCCTGAATGTTAATGTTTTATTATCTAGGTTCATGAAAAGTTCCTTTTGCACATGACAACACGATTGATAACACTGAGCTCTTTGTTAAAGCAAATATCCCCCCAAAAGGAAAAAAAAAGCTTCTCTTGCCTTTTAACATTAACACTTTTCACAGTGGATATATCTGACACAGGTAACAAAGGGATTAAGATAATTTGTGCGTTTTATAATGATTAGAAAATTATCCGGATATCCGCAGTTAGGAGGACAAAGTTGTGGGACCTTAAAGTATAACTAAGGCTGCTTTCACACAAAAGTGCAGGCCGTTAGCGGTAAGCTTATAAGCGACGCTTTACCGCTGTTTAAGTGGCGTTTTTCGGCCATTAGTGGGGCACTTTTAACCCCAAAAAAGGGTTTAAAAACTCTGTTGTTGCGGGCCTTCCCGTTGCAATGGGCAGGGGCGTTTTGGGCGTGCTGTATACAGCGCTCCCAAACCGCCCCAAAGATGCTGCTTGCAAGACTTTTCCGAAACCGCCCGGGTTTGAAAGCACCCATTGTAAAGGAATGGGAGGCAGTTTTCAGGCTCTTTACAGATGCTATTTCCAGTGCTAAAATGCCCGAAAACTGCCTCAGTGTGAAAGGGGTCTAAAGGCAAGGCTTTTTTTTTAGATTTGGTTAGAGTGGAGGGAGATTAGAACACCTGTCCGTTTTTATTGCTGTCTGTATCCCCATTAGGTAGATTAACCCTCTATTTATTTGTCCTGTTTTACCATCATCAGTGAAAGCAAAAGAAAATCTAAATTTTTGGATTGTCCCCAGAAAAGTAAAAGAGGGGAAATCTTCCAATGAGGACACTAGTTCTGGTGACCTGGGTTAAGGTTCCCCTAATTTACAGGAAATTCCTGTCACTTCCTGTTTTGGCTATGGGACAGGAAGTGAAGGTAAATCTCACCAATGGGACCAAGTGGGCAAAAATAAACCTCACATGGGGTTATACCCATAATACTGTCCGATTTAAGCTCTGCAAAATAAGTAGAATTTTTTGTTTAGTGCTGTTTTTGTGGATATATTCAGTGCATCCGGAAAGCATTCACAGCGCTTCACTTTTTCCACATTTTGTTATGTTACAGCCTTATTCCAAAATGGATTAAATTAATTATTTTTGTCACAATTCTACAAACAATACCCTATAATGACAACGTGAAAGAAGTTTGTTTGAAATCTTTGCAAATGTATTTAAAAAATTTAAAATAAATCACATGTACATAAGTATTCACAGCCTTTGCCAGGACACTCAAAATTGAGCTCAGGTGCATCCTGTTTCCACTGATCATCATTGAGAGGTTTCTACAACTTGATTTGGAGTCCACCTGTGGTAAATTAAAGATTGATTGGACATAATTTGGAAAAGACAAAGACAGGATTGTCTGCAGCATTGAAGGTCTCAATGGGCACAGTGGCCTCCATCATCCATAAATGGAAGAAGTTTGGAACCACCATGACTCTTCCTAGAGCGAGCCGCCCGGCCAAACTGAGCGATCTGGGGAGAAGGGACTTAGTCTGGGAGGTGACCAAGAACCCTATGGTCACTCTGACAGAGCTCCAGCATTTCTCTGTGGAGAGAGGAGAACCTTCCAGAAAAACCACCATCTCTGCAGCCCTCCACCAATCATGCCTGTATGGTAGAGTGGCCAGATGGAAGCCACTCCTCAGTAAAAGACACATGACAGCCTGCCTGGAGTTTGCCAAAAGGCACCTGAAGGACTCTCAGACCATGAGAAACAAAATTCTCTTGTCTTGTCTGATGAAACAGAGATTGAACTCTTTGGCCTGAATGGTAAGCGTCATGTCTGGAGGAAACCAGGCACTGCTCTTCATCGGGCCAATACCATCCCTACAGAAAAGCATGGTGGTGGCAACATCATGCTGTGGGGATGTTTTTCAGCAGCAGGAACTGGGGGACTAGTCTGGATCGAGGGAAAGATCAGTGCAGCAATATACAGAGACATCCTTGATGAAAACCTGCTACAGAGCGCTCTGGAACTCAGACTGGGGCAAAGGTTCATCTTCCAACAGGACAATGACCCTAAGCACACAAAATAACACAGGAGGGGTTTTGGGGCAACTCTGTGAATGTCCTTGAGTGGCCCAGACTTGAACCCGATTGAACATCTCTGGAGATTTGAAAATGGCTGTACACTGACGCTACCCATCAAACCTGATGGGGCTTGAGAGGTCCTGCAAAAAAGAATGAGAGACACTGGCCAAAAATAGGTGTGCCAAGCTTGTAGCATCATACTCCAAAAGACTTGAGGCTGTAATTGGTGCCAAAGGTGCTTCAACAAAGTATTGAGCAAAGGCTGTTAATATACATGGGATTTTTTTCATTGTATTTTTAATAAATTTGCAAAGATTTCAAACAAACTTTTTTCACGTTGTCATTATGGGTTATTGTTTGTTGAATTTTGAGGAAAATAATCGATTTAATCTATTTTTGAATAAGGCTGTAACATAAAATGTGGAAAAAGTGAAGTGATGTGAATACTTTCTGGATGCACTGTAACCCAAGATGCAAGTCTGTATATTACCCTTTTTTGTATCTGTGTGTAGCTTACTAGCAAAAGTGTGTCCATTTTAACCCCCCAGCAAGAGGGATTTCCCTGTCGGCACTGTCTGTGTTGATGGGTGAATTGTGCAATTTTTTTTTCTGCAACCCATGGTTGCAGGGAATAAATTTGCACCATCTATGGCCGGCCTTACCGGTGTATTCCACTTAAATGCACAAATCCCCTGAACTTCCTCAGCAGGTAAAGCTACAGTGTCCCTTTAGATATACCCTTATTTTATACATGTCTCCCAGCTGGTCCCTACAGGCAGTAGAAATCTGTCCCACCAGGGCCAGATATAACCTGGGGGTGCAGTATTCCCTGTTCACTAGGCATGCTTCTCTACCAGGAGTCACAACCCAGAAGTAATGTCGGACAAGTAGTGCAGAGGCGATACAGGAGTGAACAGGGAATGCTAGTATGCATTAGGCTGTCACTAGATTAGAATGATTAAACCTAATTTGTGACCCCTTATATCAGGGATCCCCATCAGAGTGCCCCCTTACATTAAATATCCCCATCAGGGTGCTCCCTTACATTAAATGTCCCCATCAGTGTGCCCCTGTACATTAAATGTCCCCATTAGTGTCCCCTTACATCAGGTGACCCCATAGTCTTATGTATTAGTGGATGCACTCTTAGAGACTGGGGGTCCTAGAGCCTGACTAGTATCCCACCCTTTTTCAGTAAAGCTGGTTTTCTGAGCACTGCTCCTGACAGTGGATGCAGTTGCTTTACTTGAACAATTTCTACCTCCTGGAAGAAGTGCAAGTTTGTGGTAGTGCTCTGCCACAATATGACTCTGCTGGTGTTGGAGAAGCTGTGGATGGGATGGCAGGAGTGCCACACTGGACCGAAGCTATGCATAATTCAAAAGTAGGAGGAGATAGTGGGTGTGCTGTACCAGACCAATGCTTTGCTAGTAGTGGACAACTAGAAGGCTGTGTGCATGGACAGTATACCAGATCAATTGTTGCTACTGATGCCCTGTTGGTCTTTCTTCTGCTCTTCACCAAGGCTACCAACCACCTGGCCTTTAGCTTTCATCATAGTGTAGAGATGGGCCACCACAAACTTGTAGGGTTGTTGGCCCAGGTGCAATCCATCAAAAAGGTATGTAGAATAAGCAGTAGGTGCCCTCAACAGGACTTGCAGCATGAGGAATTTTCCAATGTACCTTAATCCTTGTCAACGTTTTGGCAGTACACAGCTAGCCTTTCTCAAGACACATTCAGCAGTGACACATGCAAAGTAACAAAAAGAGGGAAAGACAAAAACAATGGAGGTGCTAAAAGCATAGGGAGCAAAGCATATGGTGCAAGTGGAAAAGAACCAAACAAAAGCTCAGTATTGCAATACATCAGTAGGCAAACTGTGAAAGGAGGGAAAAATTAACAACCTGCCATAAGATATAGCCTCAAAAGAATTAATTATAGCAATGTGAATTGTCATGACCTGACTTTTTGCAGTAGTTTGCCATAAAATGTGATCTGCTCCACATCTGTCGTCATCTGTATAAACGTTTGCAAAATAAATTATGTTCCCTAAAGAAAAAGGTAGAGCATACAGCAGGATAGAGACCCCCTAGCTAGTGTCAGAGAGGAAAGGGCATCATACAGGAAGAAATGCAATTGATCAAGGATATCAAGCAGAAGGAGCATACACAGTGCATCCCAATCTAAACAGAAGCATGAATGGGGGGGGGGGGGGGGGGGGGGGGGGGGGTAACCCCCCGCCAATTCCATGTCCCACCAATTCCATGTCCCACCATATCACCAAGCTTCAGGAGAATAAGTCACATAATAAGTAATGAGTAGAGTGTCCATAGAAGTCTGTTGCCATGGCTTACAATGGAATCCTCGGTGGATCAGGGTTGGTGCATTAAAATGAAACCACCCATCATATCCATGATGGGTGAGAGTCACAGAAAACTGTTTAACCCAACTGCTCATTCATGCCCATTGGTGATGGCTTGTCAAGAATTAAGATCCATTGACATTTCTTTTGTAATAAAGTCTAATGTCGATCACCACCTCTTGGTGGAATCAGAACATGATTGATAAGCATAAACCCTATGGTAGATATTAGATATTGTTCAAGAAAATGTTGGGCCACTGGCTGGCTTCTGAAGAAATAGTCGCTTTGTTATTCTGAAATCATTACATAAAAATTGTGTTGGTCTTTCCCATGTAATAGAGACTGGAAAGGCAAATAAGTATAAAGATAACAAAACTTGAGGTGAAGGTGAGTCTGCATTTGGTAGATGTGTTCTATTTTTGAACAAGCAGTGAATAAAAAGGCCATTTTTTAGGGAAGGTCCATTACTCCTGTTCCTCCCCTTTGAAACAAATCTGCTGTGGAAACAATCAATGCATTCGCATGCATCCTAAACAATTGAATATTGAATTTTTTGCATATACCTTTGACCAGCGCCTCTGAAGAAGGGATCAAATCCCGAAACATGTTAGGCAATCGAAGGATGCTGCATATTCACATCCATATGTAACATTGTAGTTATGATATATTGTACATGTGCTTTGTTGTGTAAAAAATTGTATCACCATTGTTTTTAAACAATTTCCTTTTTATAACCTTTCCCCCCTTTTTTTCGAAATAAATGATTTAAAACAAATATATATTTTTTCTTGTTCGCCTGAAAAATCCTATCTGTACCGGAGGGTACTGGTGTTTCTCTTCGGAGAATTCACACAAAATATATATAATTTTTGTTTTTGTATGGGCTACAATAAAGTTTCTAATTCACACTGCAGTTAATTAAAATTGACCCTTTCTTTGATCTGTTCATAAAATTTTCTGCAGGTACATACCGCATGCAAGGACCAGTACCCCCGAAAGTGTCCGCTTGGCCAATGCAAGGTGTCTATAATACCTCCAACAGCACTCAACAGTATAGATTCTGATGGTATGTATCCAAAGAAACTTCTTGTCCTTTTTTTGCCTCAGTAAGGTACTACAGATGATTTTTGAAGACTCTGCACACAGTTTAACCACTTGCCTACCGGGCCTATTTTGGCCTATTTTCCTTCATGTAAACATCATCATTTTTTTGCTAGAAAATTACTCAGAACCCCCAAACATTGAGTACGTTTTTTTTAGCAGACACCCTAGGGAATAAAATGGCGGTCATTGCAACTTTTTATCTCACACGGTATTTGCGCAATAATTTTTCAAACGCCTTTTTTTGGGGAAAAAAAACAGTTTCATGAATTAAAAAATAAGAAAACAGTAAAGTTAGCCCAATTTTTTTATATAATATGAAAGATGATGTTACGCCGAGTAAATAGATACCAAACATGTCACGCTTTAAAATTGCGCACAACCGTGAAATGGCGCCAAACTTCGGTACTTAATAATCTCCATAGGCGACGCTTTAATATTTTTTACTGGTTACCAGTTTAGAGTTACGGAGGAGGTCTAGTGCTAGAATTGTTGCACGCGCTCTAACGCACGCGGCGATACCTCACATGTGTGGTTTGAGCGGCGTTTACATATGCGGGCGGGACTTGCGTGTGCGTTAGCTTCTGAACGCGAGCTACAGGGGACAGGGGCGTTTTAATTTTTTTTTTTTTTATTTTTATTTATTTTTATTTTACTTAATTTTTTTTATTTTTACACTTTTTAAAAAAAAAAAATATTTTGGATCACTTTTATTCCTATTACAAGGAATGTAAACATCCCTTGTAATAGGAATGTATGTGACAGGTCCTCTTTATGGAGAGATGTGGGGTCAATAAGACCCCACATCTCTCCTCCAGGCTGGAAAGCATGAGATTGGTAAAAAATTTTTTACCGATCTCATGCTGACAGCCGCGATCGCGGCTTTGTTTACATCCGGGTACCGGGCGTGACGTCATAACGTCGCGCCCGGACCTCCGACGGTCATAGAGATGACTGGTGACCATCTGGTCACCGGAAATCTCTATGCTCGTCATCCGGCGGCGAGCGATTCTTTCTCCGGGCCCCCGATGGCACGGGAGAGCCCGGAGAAGCACCGGATGGCGGCGGGAGGGGGGGGGGGGCGTCCCCTCCCGCTGCCTATAAGAACGATCAGGCGGCGGAACTGCCGCTATGATCGTTCTTATGGTGCACAGAATCGCCGGCCGGTAAAAATGATATCTGAATGATGCCAATAGCTGCACGCATCATTCAGATATCACCACTTAAAGTCAAGGACATCATATGACGTCCTTGGTCGGCAAGTGGTTAAACATCTTCCAATGTTTTGCAGAAAACATTGCCATTATGTTTAAGGCAGACATTGTTTCCTTAATTTGAAGTCTTGTGCAATAGTTCAGTAAAGATGGCTTTACATGTATCAAAATTCCACTGGTTCAGCAGAAATGGCCGAATTTCAATCCATGTATGGGCACTGTGGCTGTACAGAACTCAATCTACTGTTCGAATTCTCTACAACTGCCATAAAGGATTTTCCCGGCTCGATCAGCGACGCAGGCTTTCAGCCTGCAACACTGATCAGTGTATTCTGATGGCAGGGTAAGTCTCCATGCTGTCATTATAGAATATCTCAGTAGGGAGGATTCCCCCATCCATCTATGGACTGCCTAGAATTCTGCAGTCAAATTGAGTATGACTCTTTGAGAAACTAAAACGTACAGCCAAAGCTCGTTTGGCTATACTTTTCCTGTGGATCACAGGAGTGCAGTTCATTCTGGCTGGAGCCCGCTGTTGGCTGACATCACAGGGGCAGTCCAGGCTCACACAAGATCTTGACAATGACCTACACTCGACTCAGCCTCCTAGCAAGCTGCTGAGAGCCTGAGCCGGCTGCTCCCACCCCCTCCACAGCCCAGCTCTCCAGTGAGCGCAGGGGGGATAGTTGGACAGAGCAGAGAGCTGATAACTGAAAGTCACCAGCTCTCTGCTCAGGGAGCCCTAAAAACTGAGTGATTTACTGCTTTTTGATCGCTCGGTTCTCAGTGTTAGAGCCGGCGGGGGACCGATGGTACATTCACTTAGATAAGCATGATTCTGCAAAAAACAAAACCTACTTTTCTTTTAATGTTCGTAATTGCATACAGTGTGCATGTAAGCTCCTATCTCGAGAATGTAGACCCCCTGCTCACAGTGTATTCATTCCCTAAAGTGGGGGTGAAACGAGAAAATTATTTACTGATCAGGGATGTACATACTTTAAATGAGAATGTGCCAAAGACTACAGTGAGAGGAAAAAAGTATTCGATCCCCTGTTGATTTTGTACATTTGCCCACTGACAAAGAAAAGATCAGTCTATAATTCTAATGGTAGAGTTATTTTAACAGCGAGACAGAATACTACTAAAGAAATCCAGTAAAATGTGTTTCAAAAAAGTTATAAATTGAAAGCATTTTAATGAGTGAAATAAGTATTTGACCCCTTTGCAAAACATGACTTGGTGGCAATCACAAAGGTCAGACGTTTCTTGTAGTTGGCCTCCAGGTTTGCACACCTCTCAGGACGGATTTTGTCGCACTCTTTGCAGATTCTCTCCAAGTCATTTAAGGTTTTGAGGCTGATGTTTGGTAACTTGAACCTTGAGAATGTTTCAACCTCCATGTTTGATGGTGGAGAGATGGTGTCCTTGGAGTCATAGGCAGTATTTCTCCTCTAACATTGAGTTGTGGTCAGATGAGACCAAAATCAAGCTCTTTGGCATCAACACTTTCACCCAGTTCTCCTCTGAATTATTCATATTTTCATTAGCAAACTTTAGACGGGCATGTACAAGTGCTTTCTTGAGCAGGGGGACCCTGTGGGCGCTGCAGGATTTCAGTCCTTCACTGTGTAGTGTTACCAATTGCTTTCTTGGTGACTACGGTCCCAGCTGCCTTGAAATCATTGACAAGATTCTCCTGTGTAGTTCTGGGCTGATTCTTCACTGTTGGTCATAATCTTTATTGAAACTCCACGAGGTGAGACCTTGCATGAAGCCCCAGACCGAGGGAGTTTGACAGTTATTTTGTGTTTCTTCCATCTATGAATAATTGCACCAACTGTTATCACCCTCACCAAGCTGCTTGGCGTTTGGTCTTGTAGCCCCTTCTAGCCTTGTGTAGGTCTACAATCTTGTCGCTGACATCCTTGGACAGATCTTTGGTCTTGGCTATGGTGGAAAGATTGGAATTTGATTGCTTCTGTGGACACATGTCTTTTATACAGATAAACTGAGATTAGGAGCACTCCCTTTTAAGAGAGTGCACCTAATCTCAGCTCATTGCCTGTATAGAAACACCTGCGAGCCAGAAATCTTGCTGATATGGGATCAAATACTTATTTCACTAATTAAATTGCAAATCAATTTATAACTTTGTTGAAATGCGTTTTTCTGGATTATTTTTTTTGCTCTGTCTCTCACTCTTAAAATAAACCTACCATTAAAATTATAGACTGATACATTTTTTGTTAGTGGACAAATGTACAAAATCAGCAGTGGATCAAATACTTTTTTCCCTCACTGTATATAGTTCGATGTATCTACAGTGTACAATACTGTTTATTTACTGTCGCTCTGATGGTCTAGACTTCTTGGTCTTTCGTGAATGCAGTCTTGAAAATTCAGAGTCTTCCCAACATCGGCTTGCTTTTACTTCTTGTACTTTACAAATCACAGTAACCCTTCACAAAGGATATGTAATACAATGTATCTCTCTGTATAACTTATTGTTTAAAATGTTAATGTTTGATTTTTGCATTTAGGCATCATTTGGTTAACCAGTAACTTAGGAACGGTGGAACTAAAAATTCTAGCAAGCAGAAGTTTGCATGGCTTGTTATAATTTTTAGTTCACTGCTGCAGAACTGCATATTAATGTGGACTGTTTCAAGAAGTACTTGATACATTATATATCTGTAAGTCTGTTTAGCGTTTTGTACAGTATCTCAAGATATAAGTCAGTTATTCTAAGAGACAGAGCGTTGAGACCTTAGGCTGCATTATATAGAAATAGATGTTTGCATACATGTAGTAAAGTTTTGATGATTTTTTTTTTTTATGCCAGGGTTCTGGAAAGCAACCTGCCCGCCCTCTTGTGCCAGTCCACTGCTTGTATTTGTTAATTCCAAAAGTGGAGACAATCAGGGTGTGAAATTCCTCCGGAGGTTCAAGCAGTTGCTAAATCCTGCTCAGGTGTTTGACTTGATGAATGGAGGACCTCATTTAGGGTGAGGACACGTGAGCAACCGGGAAGTGATTTGGATTTAGTTGTGGTATAGGTTGTATTAAAAAGCCGTTTTGTGTGCATACTTTAGTTTGACTTAAATGATTATTTAAATGTCACATAATGATTTATCTTTAATTTCCTTTTATTTTAGTTTACGATTATTTCAGAAGTTTGATAATTTCCGAATTCTTGTGTGTGGAGGAGATGGAAGTGTAGGCTGGGTTTTGTCTGAGATAGATAAGCTAAGCTTACATAAACAGGTTAGTATGTAAAATATCTGTAACTAGTAGAAAAAGCAAAACGCCTCTTGACTGTTTTAGTAGCATGTTCACGCTTAAATTACCATTTATTTGATAAACCCCAGCAGTTGAAATTGGCCCATTTTACAGCTACAAATTTTTAAATGCATGCAGTTGAAGCATGTTTGTGTGGATTTCTGTTGTTTTTGAGGTGCTTATTTCTTTATCCGTACATCATGGGACACAGAACCTTAAGTAATTACTTAATGGGTTATAGGCTACCTTCAGGTATTGACACTGGTAAACCCAATCAAGGAAGTTAACTCCCTATATAAACCCTCCTCCTTCAAGGAGCACATCAGTTTTTTCGCCAGTGTCTAAGGGTGTTGGTCACGAGTGAAGATGTGCTCTGAGGAGCTCCAGGAGGCATCCATGCTGGATTTAAATAGCCTCCATAGACCAGATCCATCCAAAGTGCCATTGAAAAAGGATAAGCATTTTTCTCCTAAGAAAATTTCAATTCTCTATCCCCTGGAGGAGAAATTCTCCAAAAAATGGAAAATACCAGCAGTTGACGCTGCGATTTCCAATGTTGTCCAGTAGACAATGCACAGATGCTTAAAGGATCCACCAGATAAGGAGTTGGAATCCCTGTTGAGATCTACTTTTTCCATGGCAGGTGCCATTACTCAGTCGCTGCAATAAGCATCTGTCAATCCCTAAAGGACCAATTTAAACAGGCTCTTAGGGAGCTTCCTGCACAATAAGCTTGGGATTTGGCTGAACTATCAAAAGCATTATGGTTTGCCATAGATGCTTTTAAAGAGTCTATTCACCAGACGTCCCGCCTTAAGCTTATGCTTGTGCATATGTGTAGAATCCCATGGTTATAAAAACGATGTACCATGTAAAGATCTCCTAACTGGGCTCCCTTTATCATGGGGAGTGACTATTTGGAGAAAACTTGGACAAATATATCAAAACAATTTCTAGTTGGAAGAGTACTCTTTTGCCAGTCAAAAAGTATAAACGCCCTTCATTCAAACCATCTCTTTCCCTTATGCCAGGGGCTTCCGCCTCTAGGCAGGGGCGACGGCCTCCGCCGTCACACTCTAGTGGAAAATCTCAGTCAGACCCAGGATCAAAAGAAGTCCTGGTGTCGGAAACCTGCAAAGCAGAATCCTAAAGCCCCATTGTGAAGATGCAACCCCCCTCACCAAGGTGGGGGGAAGACTTCTGCAGTTTTCAGAAGTCTGGAAAGCAAGAAATTCAGGACAGATGGGTCATCTCCACAGTAACGCTGGGGTACAAGCTGGAATTTCGGGACTTTCTACCGTCTCACTTCCTGAGGTCAAGCGTTCCCAAAGATTCAGAGAAAGGACAATCTCTGTTTCAAGCACTAAACCAATTAATATCTCAAGGGGTGATCACACAGATCCCCCACGAAGGAGCAAGGTCTGGGGTTTTTATTCAAATATTTTCATGATATCAAAACCAAATGGAGACGTCAGACCCATTCTAGATCTAAGGAATCTTAATCAGTTCCTGAAGATCCGCTCCTTTCGCATGGAGACGATCAGGTCAGTAGTTTCTATCCTTCTAGGAGGAGAACTTCTGGCATCAATCGACATCAGGGATGCATATCTGCATGTCCATCTATTTCCCGCTTATCAAAGGTTTCTGCGGATCGAGTGAGAACAGTAGAATTTCCAGTTTGTAGCCCTGACCTTCGGGCTAGCCACAGCACCCCCGGGTGCTGGCCCCACCTCTAGCCAGGTTAAGGGCACAGGGCATAACAGTTGTAGCGTACCTAGACGATCTATTGCTAATAGATCAGTTGGTGGCTCGTTTGGAGCAAAGCGTATGCACTACAACCAACTATCTGAAAAGTTGGGTTGGCTTCTCAACCTAGAGAAGTCTTCCTTAAATTCTGCTAAAAAAGCTGGAGTACTTGGGTCTGATCATAGACACAGCCCAGGAAAGGGTGTTCTTGCCTCAGGCAAAAATCAGCTCCATAAGAGAGTTGGTACGGATGGTACGGTCAAATGGCGAACGCTCCAATCGCCTTTGCATGAGGTTGCTAGGAACTATGGTGGCTTCATTCGAAGCAGTTCTCTTATGCCCAGTTTCATTTAGGACTGTTGCAAAACAGTATCCTGTCTGCTTGGAACAAAACAATTCAAGCTTTAGACTTGCCAAAGCAGCTTTCCCAAAGCCTCACTTGATGGTTACTAACCCAGAATCTGCTGAAAGGAAAATCCTCCGGACCAGTCATCTGGAAAGTGGTAACGATGGATGCCAGCCTTTCAGGCTGGGGAGCAGTACTAGAAAAGACTGTCTAGGGACAGTGGTCAAGAACCGAAAAGAACCTTGTCCAACAATATCCTAGAGATTCGGGCAGTACGTCTGGCTCTAAAGACCTGGACTTTCAGGTTACGGGATTGTCCTGTCAGGATTCAATCCAACAATGCCGCAGCCGTGGCCTATATCAATCACCAAGGGGGCACCTAAGGTCTCTTAGCGCAGAGAGAGGTGAACCATATTCTAATTTGGACAGAAAGGAATGTTCTGTGCCTATCGGCAGTCTTCATTCTGGGAGTAGAGAATTTGCAGGCGGACTACCTGAGTGGCCAGCAGTTATTCCACTTGGAATGGTCTCTTCACCCCGACTTATTTCGGGCTGTTTACCAAAGATGGGGCACTCCGGACGTAGATCGTCCATGTTCATGACTAACATGAAGTTAGTCAACTTTGTGGCCAGAACAAGGGATCCATTTGCATGCAGAACGGATGCATTGGTGACCCCCATGGGATCAGTTCTCGCTGATCTGTGCATTCCCCCCTATTCACTTGCTGCCTCTTTGCAGGATCAAGCTGGAAATAAAGCCGGTAATTCTGGTGGCACCAGCATGGCCCAGAAGGTCATGGTGTGCAGAAATCATAAAGGGGGCAGTGGAGGGCCCATGGTCCCTCCCACTACGGCCAGATCTGCTCTCACAGGGACCGATATTGCATCCTTCCTTACGGCCTCTAAATTCAACGGCTTGGCTATTAAAACCACATTCTGAAGAAACGTGGGCTTTCAGGGTCAGTTTTCTCTACACTGATTAATGCAAGGAAGCTTCCAGAACTATATATTATAGAGTCTGGAGGGCTTATGTTTCCTGGTGTGAATCCAAGGGTTGGCACCCTCAGAGATATATCGTAGGCAGAATTCTTGCCTTTCTACAATTAGGGATAGAAATTAAAATAAATAATAAAACTATTAAAGGCCAAGTCTCAGCTTTTATCTGTCTTATTTCAAAAGACCACATGCTACTCATTCTGTAGTCCAGGGTTTTATACAGGGGGTGACGTGGTTTATTCTGCCCGTCAAACCTCCCTTGAACCCTTGGGACTTGAACTTAGTTTTGTCTGTGTTACAAAAAACAGCCATTTGAACCAATACATCATATTCCCCTAGTCCTTCTGACAAGGAAGTTGGTATTTTTGGTTGCTATATTCTAAGCAAGGAGGGTTTTGGAATTGGCTGCCATTTCTTGTAAAGAGGCATATTTGATTTGTCATGGGGATAGAGTGGTGTTAGGCCCTCGTTCAGACTTTTTTTTATCAAAGTGGTTTCAGATTCCACCTGAACCAAGATATTGCCCTGCCATCGTTTTTTCCAAAACCATATTCCAGGGAAGAAGAGTCACTACATTGTCTTAATGTGGTAAGAGCAGTGAAAATATATTTTTAGACAAGTGCTCAGATTCGTAAGACTGATGTCTTATTTATTCTGCCAGAGGGTCCTAAGAAAGGACCAGCAGCGTCAAAATCCACTGTCGCTAAGTGGATTCGACAAGTGATAATTCAAACTTTTATGATTTAAGGGGTAAGATTCCCCTGTTTCAAGTTAAGGTGCACTCTACCAGGTCGGTTAGTGCTTTTTGGGCAGTGCGTCACCAGGCCTCCATGGCTCAGATCTGTAAGGCCGCAACTTGGTCTTCAGTGCATACATTCACAAGATTTTATCATGTGGATGTAAGGAGGTATGAGGATATCGCCTTCGGGGGCAGTGTACTGCAGGCAGCAGTATAAATCCTCAAATCTGTGGGTACCATGCAGTTTGTTTCTCCCTTCCCTCAAGTAGCATTGCTATGGGGCGTCCCATGAAGTAATTACTTAAGGCTCTGTGTCCCATGATGTACGATAAAGAAAATAGGATTTTTATTACAGCTTACCTGTAAAATCCTTTTCTTGTAGTACATCATGGGACATAGAAAAAACTGATGTGCTCCTGAAAGGAGGAGGGGTTATATATGGAGTAAACTTCCTTGATTGGGTTTACCAGTGTCAACACCTGAAGGTAGCCTATAACCCATTAAGTAATTACTTAAGGCTCTGTGTCCCATGATGTACTCCAAGAAAAGGGTTTTACAGGTAAGCTGTAATAAAAATCCTATTTTTTGGAGAATGTCACTCGTGTGCATGTTCTTGTGTAAGAATACTACATTATAAAGACAATATGTAGATATAAGATACAATTTTTAGTATGTGATAGCACTGCTGTGATAAAGGCACAGTAATGAATATTTCCAATAATAATAATTTTGAAATTACATATTTTCTATGAAAGTTTCTCTGAAAGTGTTAAATTGATTTATTATGATAGGAAAATTACTCCTGTGCATGATGATCTACAGCCTAATTCCTTATAAATACGATGTAATAAACGTGAGAAATGGCAATAGAGGCAATACAGTTGTTTTTTTTGTGTTTTTGTTTTTTTACCACCAACCAGTTTCATGGAGTTACAAGTTTATTATTTCCTGCATGGTTATGAGCAATCTAAGAAGATTTTTTTATGGAATGATTAAAGTTTATGTACTTTAATGTGTCCAAATTCTTTCAATCTGTTTTTGCAATTGTAGTGTCAGCTGGGGGTTCTTCCACTGGGTACTGGAAATGACTTGGCACGGGTTCTCGGCTGGGGTAGCACCTGTGATGATGATACACAACTTCCTCAGATTCTAGAAAAATTGGAACGTGCAAGTACAAAGATGCTGGACCGGTAAGTTGTCTTGTCTTGGGAATATTTTGAAGTTACACCTTTTACTTTAATATCTTATACTGTGTGCCCATGAAAGGATAATAAGTCTATCTCTAGGCTCAAATGGACATGCTTGTACAAAAAAAACTGTACTTGCTTACATAACTTCCTCCCGTGTCTTGTAATGTAACATTAGGAAAATAAGATTTTTGACTTACAGTAAATTCATTTTTTCCTGCTATGGCTTGCTAATAAAACTTAAACCATGCTGATAGTGAGAGGGGTTTTACTGAGTGGTCCTTACAGCTTTGTTTTGTCCTGGTCCAAGAAAAGGACCTTACAGTTGTTTAAAACACCTATTTCTTAATCGCACAGTATGGGACACATAGTATTCATAGACCCTGAGTTTTAAGCTCATACTTTCAGGTGACTGGATGCTGGCAAAGCTTTCAAGGATACGCCTACTGCCTCACTTTTTAACCCTACCTCACTCCATTGTTTTGCGCTAAAGTCTCAAGTTGATGGACCTCTTCTGGGAGCAGTGTTCCAGTCGCTCACTGGGTCACCTGTGGAAGCCAAGCTCCCACATCAACATCTTGGAGCTCAGAGCTGTTCAGATGACTCTGCTACACTGAGCCCACCTTCTGTGAGGATACCCAATCAGGGTGTAGTCAGACAATGCCCCCACGGATATGGCTTACATCAACCACCAAGGGGGCCCCGGGGGTCTTGCAGCCCAGAAGGAACCAGATTATCTCATGGACAGAATGTCACTGTCTAGTGATCTGTGGTCCACAGCTCAGCAATAAACATCTGGAAAGTGGACTGCCTCAGGTGCCACCACCTGAATGAAGGGCAATGAGCCCTTCAACCAGAAATCTCTAAACTGTTAGATGTCAAAAATGAAGGACTTTGGATGTCCTTGCCTTCAGATACAACAGCAAACTACCTCTGTTTGTTGCTAAAAGCAAGAAAAACGACATCCTCCTTTTCCTGCTATGAATTTAGGCACTTTAGTCCCAGAGAATACTCTCTGCCTCACATTCTGACCTTCTTACGATCAGGTCTTGACCAGAACTTGGCCTTAAGCACTCTGAAAGAAAAAATGTCAGCCTTGTATATACTTCTTTAAAGACCCCTGGCTTTGCTTTCCCTTGTAAAATCTTCTCCTAGGCATTTTGGCACAAGGCCTCATGGTCCTCTGTTTTTATACTTTTGTTTAAGGTTTGTCCAATTTTCTGCAGAAGCTGCTTTTGGTCACTGGGTTCTTGCAGCGGCACTCTGAGTTTTTTTTTTTTTTTTTTTTGGGCTGCAGGTTTCTGTTGGCACTATTCTGTTTTGCAAGTTGTTGCCTAGCCTTCTCATTCATTGCTTGTGGACATCTGTTAAAGTGGTTGTAAACCCTTACAAACCACTTTGACCTACAGGTAAGCCTAGATTAAGGTCCAATAGATATCTCCTAAACCTACATGGTTTAGGAGATATTTAGAAAAAAACAGGCATCGCTGTCTACGGCGCATGCGCCGTAGACAGCGGCGCGCAGGTGCACTGAGCATGCCGAGATCACGGCGATATGCCGCTCTCATGTGCATGCGCGGGAGTGACGTCATCGCCGCTCCAGCGAATGACAGCGCTGGAGCAGCGAGACCCGGAAGACACTCTGGGATTGATTGCGGCGGAGGAGGTCGTGGACGAGGGTCTCTTTGGGGGCTTCGTTCTCAGGTAAGTTATTCATAATGAGCTAGTATGCTATGCATACTAGCTCATTATGCATTTGCCTGCAGGTTCCTTTTTTTTTTTTTTTTTTTTTAAAGGAGGCTTTACTTTACTTTGATAGAGTGGAGCGGGATTGGAGCACTTGTTGGTTTTTAATGCTGTGTATGCCTCCGGGAGATTCACACTGTCTTTTTGCACCATTATCATTGAAAGTAAAGGAAAATCACAAATTTTGGGTTATCCCCAGAAATGTAACAGAGTGGAAGTCTTCCAATGGGGACACTAGTTCTGGTTACCTAGGGATCCCCAAAGAATTCCCTTTGCAGGGGACAGGAAGGGAAGGGAAATCTTCACAATGGGAAACAGATGGTGAAAAAAAATCTGACGTGGGTTATTACCATCCCTTGCTCCATCCAAAATAGGAAAAAAAGTTTTGGCTATAGTTCTACTTTAATTTAAGAGAAATCTTGATTGTGAATTCATTATCTTGGGAGTGCAGTAAGGGACACAGTCCACCCTCCTTTACATTCCTTTATTACTTTACATAACTTGCTACAATACTGAGGATTTATAGAGTGGGAAATTGTAATTGGGAAGTGTCCAATCACCTGAAGGTACAAACCTATCACCCAGGGTCTGTTTTACTTTGCCTGGGTCTTGTGCTTCAAGGTACCACAAATAGAAATTCCTCAGAACACTGGAGGATTGAGCAATTTAAAAATTAAAGGGACCAGCCCCAGGTAGACTATAACCTTATCCTTACCAAACCACCAGTTTATTTAGCTTAGTGTCCTAAGGAGGTAGAATATCTCACTCTAGCTTTGCTGGATCCAAGGTATTGTGGTTTATTTACTAATGGAGTAGAACATACTTTCAAACTGAATTTTTACTTTTCTTAGTGAATGAGGTGAAGCAATAAAGATCGCTGTGCAAAGAAAATCTAATCATGCAACCAAATTGTGCAAGTAAAATAATAACACAAAACTTTTCTTGCAGATGGTTGGATGATTAAAGGTTGCACAACTTCACCTCATTTACTAAGCGCCTTAAGAACTTTTGCTTTTAAGTTGTCTGATTCTCAGGTCTGTAAGGTAACAACCTGGGTTTTGCAACATATATCCACCAAGTTCTACAAGGTGATTGTGGCTGCATTGGTGGCTGTCCTCTGTGATTATTTTCCAATAAAGATTTTGGATGCTATTCGGCGATCTGTGGTTTGCTGCCAAACGTGCATATGATCTGTGATGTCTCCATTTCCAGCTGGTTGTTGCTGCAGCACCCACTTCTCCTCAGCCTTTTTCAGGGAAGTGTGCAATGGGAATATTGACGCTACTTTCAGGTGGCTGTGTCGCCCCTTTTTTTTTCCATAGTTGTGCTGTATGGAGTAGGCATGCTAATGGTTGGATTATAGCCTACCATGGGCTGGTCCTTTTGGCTTTTTTTTACTAGGTTTAGAATCTACACTGTTGTGAACGTTGGAGAAAAGGATATTACTTTGAGTACCAAAATCTCATTTTGTAAAAACATTTGTTTATATTGAATTTATACCTCAAAACTCAAAGGTTGAGTTCCACTTTTTTATTTACATAAATTCCAAAAGGAAATAGCTTTATACTTGGAGCATTTCCACTGTGGACTTTGATTCTTCACTCTTCTGAATGTCTTTCTCGTGTTTCTAAGAGAACTAGTATTGTTACAGTTAAATAATAATTTCTCTTTATTTCCAGAAAAAATAAATCTTATAGTAAATTATAAGCTTTATATTCAAGTTGTTTGTTTTTTTTTGTTTTTTCTAAACTGCAAGAATTTATTGTTGTGGTTCTTTTTCAGACTTGCATCCATATTGGATGGAAGTTCTTTTTTAGGATCACTTGCAGTCCTTTATGTTGTAGGTTTACTATCTTTCCCATATTAATTTAATTGTTCTTACTGTGTTTTGTCACGGCTCACAGAAGCACATTTTTCACAAAAATTTAGATTGTCTGAAAAGGTAAAGTCATCCGATTTAATGCGTTATTTACAGTGTTCGTTGCCGTTTTAGGCTGGCCATATATTTAGCAATTTTCTTTCTTTCGACCACGGGTTGAAGGAAAGAAAAACACTCCATTTCCCCATCAACACATTCAGTGTTGATGGAGGAATCCCTCCGCTGCGCGATTGTATTCTGATGGTGGGGTGGGGGGGGGGGGGGGTTCCCTGCTATCAGAATAGGATTTCTGCTGTCAGCTATAGACAGCGACAGTATTCGCATGTAAATTAAATGACAGCCCACCCAAAGATGGATAGATTTGGTTCCTGTTGAACCAGGCAAATTTAAATCAGTCTATGGCCGGCTTAAGTGTTGTGGTCATATACAGGCATCAGGCAAATCACAGTGTTGGTAATTGCAGTAGATCTCCAAATTGTATTTATGCTAAGGTCTGTTTTGGGACATAGAACAGGGGTCCCCCACCTTTTCAGTACGAGGGCCACATTGTATATTTTACAAATACTTTGGGGTTGAAAAAGTCAGATTTTATAAATGAATTAATAAAATTTAGATCAATAAATACGTTTTACTTGGAGCTTTTTTTTTGTAATCGGCATGATATATTTCACAACACCATAGAAATGACTACAGTAAAACAAAGCAAAGATATTAAATACACTTCAGCCCATCAGAATCCCAATCAAAGTCTGCCCTTCCAAGGAGTACCCCTCCCTACATCAGGGTCCCCATAGGAGAGTACCCCTCCTACATCGGGGTCTCTCCTACATCGAGTCCTTTTTACATTAGGGTCCCCATCAGACTCCTCAAGTTCTGGATGCTGGAAGTGCCATCTGTCGAATGTTGGGGCAACCACATGATTGGTTGTTAGCACGCTGTTGGTGCCATCAACCATCATTGGTACAATGACAGCTGTGCTGAAGGTCGGTGGGGGGGCTGTCGATATGTTGGGGAGAAGCTGAAGCTCTGTGTGAGAGTCCACTGATCCAGCAGGAGACCGGCTAAAGTTATGCAGTGGACCAGATTTGGAATGTGGGCCATAGTTTGGAGACCCCTTCATTAGAAGGACCCATGAGCAGCTGACCTAAATCCAATAAATTGTAATCAACAATACAAATGACTGCAGTGTTTTGAATCTTCATAATCTTTACGTAAATATCTCAACCTTCTATTGCATTTTCTAACATCACTCTGCAACTATGCTGGTTTCCTAATCCATAGAGAAAACCCCACATAAAAGGTCAAGATTGAGAATAGAATGAATGCGGAAAATTACAGGGCAATTCTACTAAACTTTTTTTTTTAAAAACAAAAACCTGAATGTGTTACAATGAAGACAAACTCCAGATCTCAGTTCAACTAAGGATCTGTAGCGAGACCTAAAAATTCCTTTTCACCAACATTCTCTGTCCAGCTTGACTGAGTTTCAGCAACTTGATCAAGAATTATGAGCAAATACTTAGAGGCATTAAACCCAAAAGAAAAAATGTATTCTATTGCAGCTTACCAATTCTTAGATGTGATGGCTGCATTAGTTTTATTTATTTAGGATTTATTTATTTTTTTGTTTTTTAGCTGGTGATCCTGCCAAGTAAGTATGTTATTTTTCAACAGATCAATTTGTCCTGCAGTGGTAGCAGTTAGAAGATTATTGAGATGAACCAATTTACTGACAAGGGTGCCTACAACAATCGGCTGTTTTTCCCCATAATAAATGTTTTTGGTTTTCCACAGACCCATAGAAACCAACCAACCTCATGATCATTGCTGTACATTAAGTAAAACATATTGCAGTTAGTATCAGCAGGCCAACACAAAAATGTCTGGAGTCCAGCCCCCAAGAGGCCCAACAAGTAACACTATCACTGGTATATAGAAAACAAACCTTAAAAAAAAAGAGAAAACCTAGCAGATGCACATAAAGTATGCACCTAGCTTTTATTTATGTAAAACCTATATCACAAAAGGACAAACTGTTGCTGTAACTGTGTAATTGCTTATAAAGTATTAGCTGAAGTTTTGCGTCAATTTGTTAGTGTATTTAAACCTGCTAGTACATCTGACACTACTCTCCCCCAGACTGACAATACTGGTGTCCAGTGGTGTCTCTGTGCTCATTCAGCCAGAGTGTAGACACCCCGATGAAGGAGGTGTGTTACTGACCAGATCACCAGGTGAAAACAAAAAAGGTCTAACAAAGAAAATGAAAGCAGTCACCACATCTAATCATTGGTTTTGGGGTTTTATTGCTTTAATGCTTGAAGTTCTAAACATCTTAATGAAAGTTTGTTATAATAGAAAATGCAGTGTGTGTCTACATATATGTTGTATAGATATTCTTATTTATATTTTCAGGGGAGCTTAGACATTAGCTTAGACATTAATAAAGATCTATTTATTGCAGATGGAGCATAATGTCATATGAGCTGAAATTACCATCAAAGACATGTATCCTCCCTATATCTCCAGAAGAGGAGTCTGATGAGGTTAGTAACAACTGTAATGCCAACAGTACACTGGCTGAAAGTGAACTTGTTAGTATCTCAGAACTTTGGTGTTGGGCTCAAAAATTTCCTAAAGTTTTAAAATTAAACTCTACTTTTGCTCATGCAAAGCAACTGGTTAACTTTATTGCCAGCCCCTGCGGCAGCAAATGGTTATCATCCCTTCATTCTCCTGCACCTCCAACCCTCTACATAATACCACAAGTAATGACTTGTAGTTTTCACAGATCTGACTACATGGAAGGATTAATGAGTAACGTGCTCCTTTTTTAAGCAAAGTGCCGGGAGTATAAGCAGCAGCAGGTGACCGCATTAGAGTAAACTGTATATCAAATTGGTATTGGAGCTTGGAATAATTCACTATGCGCACCACCTCCTTTAAATATAACAAGAAAATATATGCGCAAAGAGTGGCGTTTTTAGGTGCAAAAAAATCAGAAATCAAATACAAAAAAAATAGAAAATGTATTATTACATAAACAGTGTACTAATACAGTTAAAGCAAAAAACAGCCCAGTGGTCACAATACAAAAGAATGGTTGCCTCTACATGTTTCACCACAAACGTGGCTTCTTCTGGAGCTTTTGTAGGACCTTTATTTTAAAACATTGCCACCTTTCAGAATGGTCACGGTTCCGGGTAATCCCCAAGACCAACCAAGAGGTCCAATGGGGAATGTCTGTGCCACAAAGGTGAGGGAAGAACAATTGCCCTACAGTCACACCTGTTATCTCAAGAGGTTTGGCAAGTTGATCGGTCAGTTTTCAAATCCTTTTCTATATGCAAACTTCATCTAGTGACGGCAAATTTCAAGGTACTTGAGCCATTTGAGCACTTCCTCCTTTCAATTTACCACGGTTCCTTAGCTCAGCAAAAATGACACTGCATTAGCCTGGGATGATCAAAACCTGGATTGAGCTATCCCAAGGGATTAACCCTTTTAATCCGGTATTAAGCCCCACTGATAACAGGGTGAGTGGCCACTTGCCAAACTTCTTGAGATAACTAGTGTAACTGTAGGGCAATTGTTCTTCCCTCACCTTTTTGGCACAGAGATTCCCCATTGGATCTCTTGGTGGGTCTTGGGGATTACCCGGAACCGTGACTATTCTGAAACGTGGTAATGTTTCAAAATAAAGGTCCTACAAAAGCTCCAGAAGAAGCCACGTTTGTGGTGAAACGTGTAGAGGCAACCATTCTTTTGTATTGTGACCACTGCGTTGTTTTTTTGCCCTAACTGTATAAGTAGTTTTATGCTGTTTTATGTAATAATACATTTTCTATTTTTTGTATTTGATTTCTGATTTTTTTTTTGCACCTAAAAACTCCACTCTTTGCTCTTTGGGCATATATTTTCTTGTAGCATTAGAGTAAAGCACAAGTTAACTATGAAACGTGCCCCAGATGGCATCCAACCATTTGGAAATGATTGCACCCCCCATAAGGTTTTTCTTTTACTTTTATCTTTTTCCGATTCACACTTCACTAGTGCTGAAAGATCAAAGGGCTATTGGTTGAGAATCTATAGTTTTACTTGTACATTTTTATGTGAGGTTCCCTACAAACTTCTCAATTATAATATTTAAAGAAGTATTCCAGACATGGTATATTTTTACATCTTACGTTTTAGACACCACTACTTCAGTGATCTCTGCTGAACGGCCTGTTGAATTGTGAACATAGGGGGTTGGCCACTCAGAATGGGCCAAAGTGGAGTGTGATGTCCCTGCCCCATTTTTCCACCTCGTCCAAACGGAGAACGCTTTGAATTTATTCAGATAATGCAAAACATTCTTTGAATGGCGCCCATGCTGAGTGGCCGACATCCTGTATTCACAATGCATCAGACTGGCTGCTCATCATGGGGCTCAGAAGCAAGTGGAAATCAGTGGTGTAGCGTTCTCTATTTCAGGGATTTTCAGCTTCCAGGGGCATCGGCCAGGTATGGTATATACATAGTTACATTAGTTCAAACTGGACCAATGTAACTGTAAAAAAAAATTCTTTGGAATTTAAGTACAAGTCCTAGACAGGTACATAAGTTTGGCACATTTTTCGCCACTTTCATAATGCATGAGAGCACTTTCGCATAATCTGTCTGTGCAAGTCTATGAATTCCAGGGTATGCGTTAAGTTCAAGGAGCTGCATGACATCTCTTGAACCTATCTCTATTATTCATATTTGACAGGTTTATTGCGCTGCTGGAGAGACATTCCAGGAGCTGAGAGGAGATGAGCATGCAGAGCAGCTATGCCTGCCTCTCCCCTCTGCTGCCTATTCACAGAAGCCTTTGTATTTTGTGAAGGTGTTCACATATTACCAAGGCTTTTGCGATTGGAGCAGGAAGGGGCAGACATAGCAGCTTCAGCGACTCTCCTTTTCAAGATGCATAGAAGTAAGGATGAGCTCAGGCGTGTTTGCAACTGCACATGCAGAGCCCACAAGGAAGGCGGCACTGCACAGCTCTAATCATAGGCAGTGAGACATTTCCCGATCTGTGCAGCCGCGGATCCGGAAACTGTCTCACTGCCTGTGATAAGCGCTCCACAGTGCCGACTTCCTGGCAGGCTAGGTTGCGAACATGCCTGAGCTCATTCTTGGAAGGATCAGTGATGAGCTTCTGGTATTACTTCCAGGAGTACTTTAAAGCTGTCCAATTATAAATAAAAGAGCTTACCCCAGGAGGTGTCATGCATCTTGCTGGACTTAACTCATAGAGTACCTTTATTTTTTACACAGGAATTTAGCTATAACATTTACTGTAGACTTCTGATGGAAATGACCTTAACTAGGGACATCATTCAAGGCCAGCTCCCACACACAGCTTGTCTTTCCACATCTCCATTATTGTTTAATAAAACTGCACCTTGTCTCTAGTTTCAGATAGCTGCATATGAAGACTCAGTGGCAACTCATCTGGCTAAAATTCTGAATTCCGACAAGCATTCCGTAGTCATATCCTCTGCAAAGTGAGTGATTTTTTTTTTTTTTTTTACACGGTCATCTCGGGCACTGGACTTGGCTTTTTCTATATTTTTTTTTTTCAAAGTTTACAAAGGCATTATGCGGTTGGAAGTATAATCTTGTTTATTTTTAACATGGTTTTGGAAAGAAGCCTTTTATGTTTGGCACACAGTCTTGCAATTATTGTATAGACTTTATAAGAATAGGCCTTGATACATACATGCATATTCCATTCAGCCTTGCACTGTATAAATGTCTACAAAGTATGAAGTCCTTTATTGGAACTTGTTAAGTATGAAAGTTAAAATGATGTAATCATCTAAATAGAATGCACTGTATTCTTGAATGCTTCAGAAGTGTGTAGCCCTGGTGACCAACACTTTTCCCATAGAACGCTATCTCTGTGCAGCCCACTGTGTATTGGGCAGTTAGTAGAGAGGCAGCGGGGTACTGGGGGTACTGGGATGCTTTCTGCCTTCTCACCTTCTGCTCTGAAATAAAGCCAGTACTGTCATGTGTCTTGATCTCCACCTAGCATTAGATGTATAGTCCCAGCCTTATGTTGTCAGGGAGAGAGTGGTGCAGCTACTGTTGATCTGGTAGGTAAAAACTGCTGGGGGTGGGGCTTAACAGCACTGCCACTGACCATCATTGAAGTGGGTTATTACTGCAGTCAATGATCCAAGTCTGGGAGTTATTATTGCTTTCACCAACCCCAATGCTGAGGATTATAGTGGGGACTGACACCAGTGCTTGGGGTTATTTTGTAGTCGCTTACAAAAATGCTGGGGGCTATTATTCGAGGGATTGACACCAGTGCTGGGAGTTGTTATTGTATTGTGCAACCCTCTGGAAGCGTTGAAGGCTGCACTTGAGGCCTTCTATAATTTTCAAGTTGACCAACACTGCCTGAAAAGCTCCCATTTTATACCATTGTTAAAGTTTGCCTGCTACTTTATTCTTTACTTGGGGTCCTTTTGAAAAAGTGCTTCATTATGGCAGAATAGGCTATATTGTTAAACTTGTTCCCTATGGAAAAATATTGTGCATAGAGCAAAGAAGAGTGGAACATTGAGGACTCTCATTTATACATCCTCTGTGGACCCCTTTTTTTAGAGGGCTGTAGAGAAGTAGCTGCAATGCATTCAGGGGGCTGCCTACTGAATGACTTTTTTATTTTTTTTTATTTCCAGCAATTTTCTATTGAATTGCTTTACCATGCCACAACAGTGGGCCATGTGTTTGACTTGCGGTTGTGGTGCATCCCATTCACTTGAGTGAATCGTTTGGCATTGGTACTGCCTGCCAAAATGTGTAATGCCGTATAACTTTTTCCAGACCACAAAGCATAGTTACTCGGCAATTTGTGTTACCTCGTCTACTTGCCATTGCACTATTTAGGTGAGTGGTCAGGGGGAGGTAAAAGCACAAATCAACCACCTGTTACTGCTCCCCGGCTGCTGTGTGAACAAGCCACTATTTTCTGTTTTGTTTCCTCCTTCAGGGTGTTGTGTGAGACTGTAAAAGACTTTGTTGCAAAAGTTGGGAAAACCTATGAAAAACCAACAGAAAACTTGGAGGAGGCAGAAGCAATGGCGTTAAAGGTAACTGTTATCTTGTATTAATAAAAGCTCTTTAATGCTCCCTATAGGCATTTTAGATTTTAAACAAATTAAAGCCTAAGTTTTTAGTGTAAAAAAAAAAAAAACAGTTAAGCCAATGAATGTGTCCCTTGTGCTACTGGCTTCTGCTTTCCTTGAAATCTTCATAATTCTCTGACCCCCCACCCACCATAATCTTCCAGTGTGTCAGAGGTTATTAGAACTGAGGGAGCTTGTACAGGACTTGTCAGGAAGCTGTACTATAGCTTCAGGTAATGAAAAATGTTCTCTGAATGGAGGAGGGATCAAACCGTTCAATCATTTGCCCGTTCTCCATCTAGAGATCACATTTCATCCATAGAAGCTATAGCCCATCTTCCATGAAGGAGCTTGGCATAAAAGGCAGGCAATCTTGATCCTTTCACAACTCCCACAGTTCCTTGAGAACTGACGTGTACGGGATGGGGGTTTAAGGATAAAGCAGGAGCCAACAGCCCAGAGGACATCTGTGAGCCTCCATAGATGAGTTTGTCATGAAACCAGGACCAAACCACATCAAAGTTAGTACAGTTGCAAAAATTCAAGACATCCTGAGGTATGAGATAAGGGTTGCCTCCATATTTGCTGTTTCCTAGCTTTTTTTATTTTTTTACAGAAGAAACCAATTTCAACCACTTGCCTACTGGGCACTTCCACCCCCTTCCTGCCCTGGCCAATTTTCATATTTCAGCGCTGTCACACTTTGAATGACAATTGTGCGGTCATGCAACACTGTACCTAAAAGAAAATTTTTGATTATTTTTTTTGAGATGGATAGACGTTCTTTTAGTCCTATTTAATCGCCAGTGTGTCTTTTATTTTTGGGGCTGCACTGACGGGTGTCACTGATGATCCAGTGCTCTGATTATCAGTCTTCCTGGTAGTAAACTGACCACGCTAAACATGGCAGCCGACCCATGCTAGAGTGGTCAGTTTACATGCCCCGCCATTCTGCTGTTGGATACAAGCGCACTGACATACAAGTGGTCAGTGTAAATCCAAGACCCCCCACCTCACCCTCCTCTGATGGGGGCTTCTTCACAAAGAGGAGGACAATCGGCCGGGGACTATAGTGCAAATCTGCAAAATGCAAAAAGCACCAAAAATGCATAGTTGTGAATCCAGCCTAATATCTGATAAATGTTACTAATTTAAAACTGCAGTTCTAACTAAGAGGGCCTTAATTCTCCTTTTCCAGTAAATTTGACTAAAGTGTTCACATTCTTTGTGCCACCTGAACAGTGAGTACATTCTGTCAGATGCAGTTGCTGTTCAGGTATTCAAGTAGCCTTGAATACTACAACTTAAATACAATAGCGGGCAGTGCAGAATTCTTCATCCACACTAAATCTACTCATTTCTTCTTGTTCAGGCCAAGTACAAGGAAACGAGAAAATCTAGCCGATGTATATAGCTACCAGTGGAACTTTTGCAGCCTTAATAATAGTCTACTCTCTCAACCCAATCGTTATCTATCTTTGTATTCTAGTGTTCGACACTGAATGAAAAGCTTGATCTGCTGCTTCAGACACTCCATGCTGAAGCGCAAGCCACTCCATTGTTGACGCACTTAACACCACCAATTGTTGAGGAAGAGGTGGAGGAGGAATTCTCAAGTGAAGAATCTCTATCTGAGAGCAAGGAGCATTTAGCAGACAGCATTACAAAGTCTTCCACGGCAAAGCTCAAGTCAAGGGAGCAGCTCATGATACGAGCCAACAGCTTAAAAAAAGCAGTCAGGCAAATCATAGAACAAGCTGAAAAAGGTGGGTGGTTTGTTGTGTCTTGAGTCAAAATTGAAATATGTCACACTATCTCTGCTAATATATTTTTAGCTACAGTAATCCTGGTGTAGTTGTACTTTTTTTTTTTTTTTTTAATTGGTTACTTCTGCTAGTACAGGTCCATCTGACCTTTTGATTCTGCTTTACTATTGATGATGTTCATTCCATAATGTATATGCATTGTATACTGTATACCAGAATGAAATCTCTCATTATAGCTACATATATCCCATGTCTTTTTGTTGTGTGTTCCTCTAACTCAGTTTATACACTACATTTGTGCACAGTCTGCAGTATTCTATACTTAACAAATTTAGCCCTAACAAAATAGAAACATTTTTATTTTTGTTGTTTATTACTGAACAGAAATTTTCCTTTCGCTATCATGTTTTATGTAACCACTTTTCTGTTTTCTGTCACTATATAATTTGTATTTCAGATGCTTTTTCACCTGTAAAAATGTGCTTGTGTGAGAACACTACCTTACTACTTGCTGTGCTCAGGCTGTGTGAAGGTGAAATGATTCATTCTGTCTGAACAGCACAATTGCATTTGATGCTTTATATTACATTTCTAACAGCCTGATAAATTAGGGTACAGTTTGATTAGATCTTGACATATAGCATTTCAGTCACATTAACACTGCTATATAAAATCTAATCACCCAAGATTTTTTTTTGTGATAGTAAGACTGATTTATTGTCCTCTTAGTGGTGGATGAGCAAAATGCGCACACTGAGGAACAGGAGAACCAGGCTGCAGAGGAGTACAGAAAAGAGTTAGAAGAGTCAAAAGAAGAGGAGAAAGATGAGGACACCAGGGACTTTGATAGCTCATCAGGTAAGTTTAGTGGCTGTAAATTGTGAATTCAACTTATTCAGCATTGGTAGAAGTATTGGTTTTACCACAAAAGGAAGAACAGTCTTGTTGCCTCCACTCGCTCGTGCAACTTTATATAAATTTAAATCCAGCTTGACATGAGCTGCATTTCAGTCAGTCTGGGTGACTTAATGTTTCCCTAAGCATACCTGCAATAGGCTTGGCACCATGTGATTTGCTGTGACCAATCACAGTGATCACAGTTTTAATTAAACTGCATGACTGCAGCCACAGTTTCATTTCACAGGGAAACTGATTGTTTACTACAGTCTCAATGACTATAACAAGCAATCGGTGTGAGGGGAAAAACAAAACAAATAAAAAACACTCCTGACACGGCTGTGAAGCAGAGCATCGCAGCCGTGGCATGTGTACACCCCAGCCACCCTATGTCTACAGCTGAAGGGGGTAGTGGTTTGGAGGCAGTAAAACTGTGGCTCGATCACAAGGTTTTTTTGGGTGTTTCTCCTGTCCTGACACTTCGGGGCTCAAGAAATGTGATGGGTAGTCAGAAAATTAGACACATAATTTATAGACCTTGAAAGTACAAAGTTAGTACTTGGATACTGGGCCCCTCCATGCATCTAGGCTGTGAAAAGTCTCACAAATTTTGTAACCTCATACTGAGGAGGAGTAGCATAATGTGTTTTGGGATGTAATTGTAAATATGCCTTTGCTGTTTGTGAGAAAGAAACTTGTTAAAATGACAACAAATTTTATTGAATTTTTAAATTTTCCAAAAAATTACAACTTCAAAAAACTTACCATGCCATTACCTAAATACCTTGGACTACTTTCCAGAAAGGGGTCATTTGGGGGATATGTGTACTGTCCTGACATTTTAGGGCATCAAGAAATGCGAGTCAGGATTGATCAATTTATATATATATATATATATATATATATATATATATATATATATATATATATATACACACACACACACACACACACACACACACACACACACACACACACACACACACACACACACACACACACACACACCATAGTTTGTAGACTTTATGTAACTTTCACACAGACTAAATAGACACTGAACTGGGTTTATTTCATAAACTCTTTCTGTCTCTGAAATTTGAAAAATGGCCTGAATTGGAAGGGGGGTGAAACAGTCCAGGCTTGAAGGGGTTACTAAAGGAATGGCCCAATACTACTACATTAAACATAAACTGCTTGGACCCAGTGGTTGAAGATAGACCATGTTTGCTACATTGATCTTAACCACCTCTCCCTTTAGTGGTTTAATCTTGTTTAAAAACTGTCCAAAAAAGCTTGCTTTTTTATTTTTTGTGATTTTGAAGTAAAGTCTTTTCTTGTGTGCTAAAAATGCATAATTGCCCAGAATCCTATTTTAACTTTTCTTTAAAAAAAGAAGTGTATTAACTGTGGTTTAAACTGTAGCACCTGAATTATATCTGCTTTTAGTGTGTTACTATCCTAGAATACATATTGTATACCTTCCCATGTAGCTGCTTTTCTACAACAAGTTAATCACATGTGGACCAGATGGCTTTCTATCTTGTGGCCACTAGTGTTCGAAAATATCCCCAACTTCCTATCCTTTGGGATATTTTATGTGAACTTTCTTACATGTTTCCTTGGGAGAAACAAATGTGCGAGTTAAAATAAATAACCTGCTTTCATCTTTCCCCCTGAAATCTTGGTTTAGGGTCCCACCACAGCTGGCCATCATGTATTAGACACACTTCAAATAAGTGGAATTTGCTTATTGCTGTTACATTACAGGTTAGGTTAAAAGAGGTGAGGCAAAGCCTTCTATCCTCCAACCCCCCCGTCCCCCCTCATCCCGTATGTATCTGGACATGAAAATACTGCCAGCAGAAACTGGTGTTCCAAGAGGAATAATGAAATATGAAATCAGGTACTAAAAATACATGATTTGCACTCATTAAGGCTCTGTTGGTTTTTTATCAGAGCATGAATAGAAAAAAGGTTATTCTTAATGTAACTTAGCCCGGGAGCCCCATCTGTCACACTAAAGAGCAGCTGTTATACAGAGTGTGCTTGTTTTGTCATGGAGTACAGATGATGCAGAAGATGGTACTGCCAGATCATGAATCACAGAGATGTACAAAGGTTACAATGTAAGTGAATGATAACTTCTATGCCCTTTTTATGCTCTTTAAAGGAAACAGAAAAGCTTTCTCAAAAATGGCATGCTTACCTTTTTCTCGTGGGTTTTGAAGACAAACGAGAACTGTGCTTTTAATGGAAAGTGTATTCGTTTTTTTTTTTTTTAGGAATGATGGCTACTGTATAGCCTTAGGGGTTCATACAAGCTGGCAGTTAGCAATGCACATCCTAAACTGTACATTGTATTTGCGGCATTTTCTTCAGTAGTTAATTTTTTAGTCTCTGTTGCCAGCATAGGATTCGCAGTGCTAGCACTTCACTTTTCTTAATACACCTGAATTAAATTGGCAGTATTGGGTGTGTGTAGTTAGTAGAAGTAGGGTACACTTTGATTTCAGAATAGAGATTTTCCCCAAAATGTCCTCTGTGGACACGGAGCCTAATCAATCATTAACATTTTTACTTTTAAAGGGAATGTAATGCTTTATACAGATTTTCTTTTATATGCTCAGGACTAAAAAATAGTTATACTTTAAATTGAAAAATAAATATTGCATATTAATGCTTTACAAACCTAAATAAGTCAGCAGGTAGGGCTTTAGGCTTTTCACATTTTCTAGTTTCCTTGCCTTCTGGTGAGAAAGCCAAAATTAACAAATCTTAAATGGGGTTGTAAAGTCAGAAGGTTTTTTTTTTATTTTAATGCATTCTATACATTAACCACTTCAGCCCTGGAAGATTTTGCTGCTCAAGGACCAGGCCATTTTTTGCGATACGGCACTGCATCGATTTAACTGACAATTGCGCGGTCGTACGACGCTGTACCCAAACAAAATTTACACATTTTCCCACAAATAGAGCTTTCTTTTGATGGTATTTGATCACCTCTGCGGTTTTTTTTTTTTTGCCTTCTAACCAAAAGACAAGCGGCAATTTTGAAAAAAAAACAATATCTTTTACTTTTTGCTATAATAAATATCCCACGTTTTTTTTTTTCCTCAGTTTAGGCCGATATGTATTCTTCTACATATTTTTGTTCAAAAAAATCGCAATAAGCGTATAATAATTGGTTTGCGTGAAAGTTATAGCGTCTTTCAAAATAGGGGATAGATTTCTGGCATTTTATTATTTTTTTGCTAGTAATGGCAGCGATCTGCAATTTTTATCGGTACTGCGATATTGTAGCGGACAAATTGGACACTTGACACATTTTTGGGACCATTGACAACTATAAAGTGATCAGTGCTATAAAAATGCACTGATTACTGTATAAATGTCACTGGTAGGGAAGGGGTTAACATTAGGTGGTGATCAAGGGTTTAACTGTGTTCCCTAGGTGTGTTCGAACAGTAGGGGGGATGGGAATGTCTAGGAGGAGAGAGAGATTGGTGCTCATATTTAGTATGAACACACGATCAGTCTCTACTCCCCTGAAAGAATCGGGATTTGTGTGTTTACACACACAGATCTCATTTCTTGCTTTGTCACAAGTGATCGCGGGAGCCTGACGGTCATCGCTTCCGCCTGGGGCACTCGCATCGGCTCTGGGCACTTGCATCAGCTCCGGGCATATGCTGCAGGTGCGTGCGCACCCCTAGTGGCCAAAAGGAAAAGCAATGTAATGTAACTTCGATTTGTCGAGCCAACCTGCCACAGTAAAACTGGCGGCTGGTCCGGCAGTGGTTAAGATGAAAAGCCTTCTGTGTGCTGCAGCCCTCCTAATACTTACCCGAGCCCCATCTCTGTCCAGCAATGTCATTGAGTGTCTTGGCCTTCTGAGACTCTCCCTCCTGATTGGCAGACACACAGCAGCGGCGCCACTGGCTCCAACTGCTGTCAATCAAAGTCAGTTAGCCAATCAGGAGAGGTAGGGGGTCAGGCCATGGCTCAGTGTCTGAATGGACACACAGAGCTATGACTTGGCTCGGGTGCCCCCATAGCAAGCTGCTTGCTGTGGGGGCATTTGACAGGATGGAGGAGCCAGGAGCACAGAAAAGGGACCAGAGAAGAGGAGGCTCTGGGCTGCTCTGTGCAAATCCACTGCACAGAGCAGGTACGTATAACATGTTTGTTATTTTTATAGAGAAATAAACAAGACTTTACCATCACTTTAATAGCTCATATTTAAATTTGCGCACATAATTGAATTTATGAGAGGAGTGACTAATTTCCTTCAGCGATAGCCAGCCTGCCTGAAGGGAGGTGAATACTGCTGTGCTTTTTAGCTAAACTCTAATGCGTTGGGAATACGTTGTCTTATTTCTTAATTTTATTTAAAAATAATTGTGTGCAAATGTTTTAAAAATATATAAATCAGTTTAAAATATACACCAGGGATATGCAATTAGCGGACCTTCAGATGTTGCAAAACTACAAGTCCCATCATTTCTCTGGGTGTCATGCTTATGGCTGTCAGTCTTGCTATGCCTCATTGGACTTGTAGTTCTGCAACAGCTGGAGGTCCCCTAATTGCATATCCCTGATATACACTTTTACAATTGCAATGAATAATAAAAAAAAAACTTTACAAAAACATAGTTTACTTTATACATTCCATTGGGCATGACATCTTTGTTTTGAAATTTATTCTTATAGTGAAGAGATGTAAATGACTCTATTGACGTGTCATTGTTTATAATCATGTTGCCAAGAGCCCCTTTCTTTCTGATTTACTAAACTGTTAGCTGATATGTAAATGTGTATGTTTGTCCATTTCTTTCAGGCAAAGCTCCTCCACGTTCTCCAGACAGACGTACTAATAGAAGCATACATTCTCACACAGGCTCATTCTCAAGCCCACCCTTGGCATCTAGCAAAGAGAATCTTCCTGTTTTAAACACACGGATAATCTGTCCAGGTAATGCAGAATTTGGGTTGGTCCGTACATATCACAGTTTTAATTGGGTACAATAGAACTGTAAAATTCCATAAACAAGGAAAGCGTTAATATGAGTTTATCTTCAGTACTGGTATTTGGCTATTGCTTTTGTGCTGGCTTTTTCATAGCTTGGTCATTATAGTGACTATTTAGTTGTCTCATTTCACCATTGATTTTTGCACAATTGGGAATGAACTCTGACTAATGTTGGACTATGTTGGGCAGTAAGCTATACTATTCAGTGAGTTAAAACTTTTTATATTTCCCTAAGCTTTGCTTGTGCTTGCTCCCATAGGTCTAAGAGCTGGCTTGGCAGCTTCCATTGCTGGTAGCTCCATCATCAACAAAATGTTATTGGCAAATATGGATGCCATTGGTGCTTCTCCTTTTATTGATCCGGATTCTGATACCTTGTAAGATATTTTTTTTTTTTTATGTTTCAATAAATGTTTACTAAAATTATTGTAAATGTTCTGATTTATTTAAAAATGTAAATAAACATGTACAGTAAAACCTTGGTTTGAGAACAACTTTGAGAGTGATTTGCAAGACGAGCAACATTTTTTAATTAATTTTGACTTGATAAACAAGCAATGTCTTGATATACAAGTAGCGTCATGTCACAACGAAGTATAAAAGAGGAGAGGCGCCTCTATAGCAATATGGTTACATTTAATGAAGGTGCAACATTTAGCAACTCACATAGTTGATGATTAAAACGGGCACATCTAAGTATGCAGGCATCCTGGGTAAAGCTGTCCACATAGACTATCCTCCGCACCACCATCGACAACATCCCTTCCACGCTGTGCTCCACGAGCGTTTCAAGCCTCACTTTCAGATTGCTGTACTGCAGGGTAGTCATCCCGATCATGATTGCAGACTGACAGCGGTGAGAGCTGGCGGTGCAGTGGATGGTCTATGTAGACAGCTTTACCCCGGATACCTGCATACTTAGATGTGCCTGTTTTAATCATCAACCATGTGATTTTCTAAATGTTGTACCTTCGTTAAATGTAACCATAATACTACATTTAGAAGAGCCTCTCTTCTCTTTTATACCCTGTAGCTTTTTCTGGATTTTGTTTCTAATCCCCTTGTGGATGGACATTTTTATGATTACACAACCTATCACATGTGGAACAAATCATCTGAGTTGCCATTATTTCTTATGGGGAAATTCGCTTTGATATACAAGTGCTTTGGATTACAGACATGTTTCGGGAACAAATTATGCTCACAATCCAGGGTTTTACTGTACTTGCCTGCTCCATGCAAAGGTTTTGCACAGAGCAGCCCCGATCCTCCTCTTTGCAGGTCCCCCGCCGGCTATCTCGGCTCTTTCCTTCCACCAAGTGCCCTTGTAGAAAGCCACTTTCTTTGGGGACACTTGGGTGGGCTGGCTCCCGAGTCTGCATCTATTGACACAGACAGCAAGGCCTGACCCTGCCCCCCTGCAATGGTTCCCGCTGCTATCAATCTGCTCAGTGAGGAGGGACAGAGCTGCTGCTCTCGTTCACAGCGCTGGATTGAGATCAGGCTCAGGTAAGTATAAGGGGGAGGTGGGAGGATCCTCTGTTACAGAAGTGTTTTTTTTTTTTTCACCCTAATGCATAGAATCTATTAAGGTAAAAAACCTTAAGGCTTTAGAACCTCTTTACGTAAACAATGTAAAGTACCATAATAGATGTACGTTCTTTTTCAATCATACAGGAGTATATAAAAAAAAGCAGACAACTCATGACAGGTTCATAATTATGAGACACAATGTCAATGTGAATAGCAACCATGAACAATCAGTTACAAAAATATATTTTGCCTATATATTATATCAATGGAAGTTGAGACACTCCCTTTTTGATTTAGCGGTTGTTGGCTTTTAGTCATATAAATGGACCATCTTGATCACCTCCAAACGTTGGGCACTCCTCCAGGGTCATTAAAATATTTTTGGAGAAGATCCCATGCAAAGGACACATAGAGAGTCCTATAGAGAGTAGAGAAAGGTACAGCATGGGGGAAACAAAGGGAAAGAGTAGGATGGGAAGTTGGGAGATGGACAGAGGCGCGTGCCTCTGTGCACAGGATAAAACCTTGATCCAAAAATTTCAGACATCTAAAGTGTCCATATAGAATTGTTAACCTCTCCCCCTAAGTAGTTGATTAACCACGGGTTCGATATTTGTCACGCGGAATAGCAAATCACAATAATTCATGTAATGAAACGTTCTGTCTTTGGATGTCCCTTTCACATTTGATCTAACTAGATACAAACTAAATGCCTAAAATATGGCATTTCTAATTGGTTTGACATTTTGGCAGTTGGTAATAAGCGCATTGGTGTAACTAAAATATTTGTTTCAATAAGTCAATAGCTAACCTCTTCCATTTGGTCCCTTGCTTTATGAATTAGCATTTGCTGCGATTTGAGAATATAGTTCAGTGTTGACATCTGCTGAATGGGTTTGGTTACATTTATGTGATGCTTGTCATTTGGACATTTAGTCAGCAGATATACTCTACTCATTGTCACATTTTGGCTTCATATGGTGCAACATTGCTACTTCTAAACATACTGTATGTAGTCCATACATTTATGGGCTGTTATTCTGTATAATTTAATAATATAATAAAGGCTAATTTTACATACGCCCAAGCTGCTTCAAGAAAGGCATTTTCTTTTTTTATGTTATTGAGTTGAGTAATTTGGTTGCACTTTACAAAATATTTTGTTTCTCGTCCACTGAGGGACACAGCATGTTTTAAACTGAGTATATAACCCTGGAAACAAAATTGTAAGGCAGCTAATGGGAAACGCCCCGCATCAGCATACCTTAGTGTCCTAGGACAATTAATATCTTTTCTTTAAGTTTGCCACTGAAAAGTTGAACCTATTTTTCCTGACCCCTCCCTCCTGTTGAGTGCCCCCACAGCAAGTAGCATGTTATGGGGGTACCTGAGCCGAGCCACATTCAGACACGGAGCTGCAGCCGGTCCCCACCCCCTTTATTCTAATTGGCTGACCGATGGCGCCCTCTGCTGTCTCAGCCAATGAGGAGGGGAGTCCCGGGCAGCTGAGACATTCCTACAACATCGCTGGATCTAGAAGGGGCTCAGGTAAGTATTAAGGGGGCTGCTGCACACAGAAGCCTTTATCTTCATGCAAAGAATGCATGAAGATAAAAAGCCTTTTGCCTTTACAGTCACTTTAAGACCTAAATTACCCAGCTGGCTCTTATTGCAGAGGTCACAACTGCATTCCTGTGTCCAGCAGCTCCTGCGCTTCAGCAGATTCTCAATCTTATTTATCCCCAGCTTCACCTCTTTTTTGCATGCACATATACACATATTTAGACAGAAGCCAGTTAACCTAATGGCATGTATTTGGAAGAAAACCGGGTGCCTGTAGGAAACCCACACAAGCACAGGGAAAGCGTGCAAACTCCATTCACATAGTGTCCTTGTTGGGGTTTGACTCAAAAACTGTTGCTGCAAGGCAAAAGTGGTAAACACTGAGTCGTCCTATCTCTTGTATGTACCTTATGTCTGTATATATTTGCAGGGCACTTTGAAATGCTGGACTGCAGAATCTTTTGTGCAAGTAGCAATTGATCCTCTAGGCCTTCGAAGGACAGTGAATTTTCAGATGGGCTCTTGATAACATGATCAAGGATAACAAGGATGCTACCGATGGCAAAAGCACAGTTAAAGAACCGTGCTTGGCGTGAACACGTCAATTGATCATCATTGCAATTTTGTCTGGCTCATGATAATAAAACAATTTCTACAGCATCTTTTGGATTCAAGTGTGCGATCAATCTTTTCTTCTCTTCTTGATATAGCCTACGGTGATGAGCCGGGATTAGCACCTTGGACTGGGTGTGTCCATTTTTTGCCTAAGGCAGTGTGCACCCTTGTTCTGTTACCTATCTTTAAAAAAGCCTTCAGTGCAGGCGACCAAATTGTCTTTCTCTACAACTGTTAACAATTATCCTTTCATTGTCGACTACATCAAGCTGAATGTTAATACCACTTGAAAACTTGGCCCCTAATCCATCTGAAAAGTCTGCCAAATCCTTGGACAAACTTTCCTCTGCATTAACCACTTCAGCCCCGGACCAATTGACAGCCAAAGGACCAGGCCCCTTTTTGCGATTCGGCACTGCGTCGCTTTAACTGACAATTGCGCGGTCGTGCAACGTGGCGCCCAAACAAAATTGGCGTCCTTTTTTTTCCCACAAATGGAGCTTTCTTTTGGTGGTATTTGATCGCCCCTGCGGCTTTTATTTTTTACACTATAAACAAAAATAGAGCGACAATTTCGAAAAAAATGCAATATTTTTTGCTTTTTATCCCCAAAAAATATATAAAAAAAATTTTTTTTTCCTCAGTTTAGGCCGAGACGTATTCTAATACATATTTTTGGTAAAAAAAAATCGCAATTAGCGATTGGTTTGCGCAAAAGTTATAGCGTTTACAAAATAGGGCATAGTTTTATAGCATTTTTATAATTTTTTTCTTCTAGTAATGGCGGCGTTCAGTGATTTTTATTGTGACTGCGACATTATGGCGGACACATCGGACATTTTTTACACATTTTTGGGGACCATTGTCATTTATACAGCAATCAATGCTATTTAAATGCATTGATTCCTGTATAAATGACAGTGGCAGTGAAAGAGTTAACCACCAGGGGGAGGGGTTATGGGCTGTGATGTGTGTGTGTTTTTTTACATTAGGGGGGGGGCTGACGTCTGATGTCATTGATCGACTTTCCCGATGACAGGGAACAGCCGATCAATGACAGGCAGAGTAGGAAGCGCGGGGAGAGGTTTGTTTTCACAGACCTTTCCCCGTTCTTCAGCTCTGTGACCCAATCGCGGGACACCAGCGGCGATCGGGTCCGCTGGTCCCGCGGCCGGGGTCACAGAGATCCCGACCAAGTCGCGAGCGCGCCCACGGCTAGGCTTTTAAAGGGCCACGTACCGGTACGTGGTTTTGCCTAGCCGTGCCATTCTGCCGACGTACATCGGCGTGAGGCGGTCGGGAAGCGGTTAAGGTGTGCACTTTCCAGAGCAGGGATGCTTGGGGTGCAGCAGATGGTGTCCCAGGGCTACAAACTCATGTTTCTCTCCCTACCGCTCCTCATTTCTTCAATTACATCCTTCCTCTGTCTCCACATTGGCTAGCAGATCTTCAAGTCCCCTTGTGTCTTCTACATCAAGGTTTCATTTTCCCAGACCTGTGGCAGAATGGTTCCAGGGTTTTACTCAAGCCAATTCATTGTTCCCAAACCGGAAGAGGGAATTTGTCCCATTTTGGTTCTCAGGGCTTTGAATGCTTAATTCAGGATTGAATCCACCAGATCTGTCATCACCTCCTCCCACCAGGGAGAATTCCTGGCTTATGTGGACATCAAAGGTTCTGGCTTAAGTGGCATCCTCATTGTGGGATACTTTTAATGACTTCCACTTGATGAAAGTATCAGCATGCGCCCAAATGGGCAATGTATGTATAACTGCCCAGATGATACAGAAGTTCAGGTGGATCATGAACCATCAGAAATTGTCGCTGGATCACACTTGCTTGAAGTATTTAGGTTTGGTCACAGACACTTCTATAGCCAATGGACTCCAGGTTCAACAACAAACTAAACATGTTGGTATCCAGATACATGAACCCCCCATGGGATCAGAATCGATTTGGGAGGGAATTCAGGTTGCTTCTGACTGGCCCAAGTGACTATGGTATATCGGTCTGGCACCACCTAGTTGACAGGATATTTTTTCCTAAGGGTTAGTTGGCCATCCTGCTACTCTTAATGGCTTAAGAGGCATAGATGTTATGTCCCAGGTTATAAGGGACAGGGCAATCAATGTCTGTGATGGCTACACACTTAAAGCTAGGAAGAAGTCTACTTCTGCAAGTCATATCATCAGATGTAGCCGACATACTTCACTTGGTGTGACTCTCAAGGTTCTACCGATGGGACAGATTCTCTGCTTCCTGCAGCTGTGTTTGGACCAGAGTTTTTTTTCTCAGCCCTATCAAGGGGCAGGGGTTTCAGATTGTTATTCTTCCATTTGTTGATTTAAATAGAACTCAAGGCAAAACTTTTTTTATTTTTTTTTGCATTTTGAATAGGTTAAGGGAGGGTTGTATACTTTTATTTTTTTTTTTTCTTCCATCTGTGTCCAAGTAGAATGATCTCCCTTTACTGTCTAATGGCTAAAACAGGAAGTGAGAGGAAATCCCTTCTTTTTGCCAGAACTAAGGTCCCCATTGGAAGATTTCCTCTCTATTCCTGTTCTTTCACTGTCAGTGATAAGTCAACAGGACAAATAGGGTGAATCTCCCTATCAGGGGCACAGACCACAATAAAAACCTGGTAAGTGTTGTAATCCCTCTTCACTCCATCCAAAACTTAAAAATAAAAGCCTTTAGTTGTACTTGAGGATTTTTGTAGCATCCCGTGCCCATTCCCACTTCACTCCTTGGGATCTGGGTTCTCTCTGTGCTTCAGAAATTGCCATTCAAACTCGTTGGAGACATTCTTCTCCCTTTACTCTTATCCACAAGTTGGTTTTCTTTGTAGTCGGTACCTCTGCAAGGAAAGTATCTAAATTGTGGGTGGCACAGTGGTAAAGTGGGTAGCACTCTTGCCTAGCGGCTCTGTGTATCTCAGCGGTGCTAATTTTAAAAACGATCAAGGCTGTAATGACACTGAGCAAGGCTGCAACCAGACTAGGCAAGGCTGCAGATGGACACTGATCATTCTGCAATGATGGACAAGGCTGCAGATGGACACTGATAAGGCTGCGTTGATGGGCATTTAGATGCCAGTTTATTTCCCCTTAAACTTCCCTCCTAAAAGTGTTTTCCTTAAAATTCCCTCCTTAACTTGGGGTGCGTGTTATACACCGATAAATACGGTATTTCCAGCAACAAAACCAAACCTTGCTTGGTAGTTGGAGGGGTCCATTCCTTCTGGACTCCAAGGAGGGGGAACTCCATGTTAATGGGGACAAGGGCCTCTTCTCCACACACCTGCCCCAGATGTGTGAGGGTCTGTGGTGGGAGGGGGGCGGGATTTAAATTCTGGAAGCCCCTTTAGATATTCACCCTGACCCCCAACGTGAGCAAGTAGAGATAAAGCATCCCCCGAGCATGGTATTTAAATTGTGTACTTATAAATTTGCCCTTAAAGCAGAGTTCCACAAATTTTTGTGTTTAGTAAAAGTCAGCAGCTACAAAAAGTGTAGCTGATGACTTTAGCCACTTCAGCTCTGGAAGGTTTTACCCCCTTCCTGACCAGGCCATTTTCTGCGATACGGCTCTGCGTTGCTTTAACTGACAATTGCACGGTCGTGCGATACTGTACCCAAGTAAAATTTATGTAATTTATGTCCCCACAAATAGAGCCTTCTTTTGGTGGTATTTGATCACCTCTGCGGGTTTTATTTTTTGCGCTATAAACAAAAAAGACCGACAATTTAGAAGAAAAAATATGTTTTACATTCTGCTATAAAGCATACCCAATAAAAAGAATGTAAAAAATCTAATTTCTTCATCGTTTTAGGTCAAACTGTAGTCTACTTTTTTTTTGATCAAAAAAAATCCCATTAAGCATATATTGATTGGTTTGCACAAATATAGTGTATACAGCCTATGGGATATTTTTATTTTTTTTTAACTAGTAATGGCGGCGATCAGTAAAAAGGAAGAACTCCGCACTATGAGTGAAACTTGCAAAATATAGAACAAAAACACCACTCCCCTCAAAGTGCTTGATAAGCAAGCTTTGAGCTTGTGTGGGGTGTATAGAAATAAGGAGGCACCCCCTTATTTCTATACACCCTCAATGGCGGCGATCAGCAATTTTTAGCGAGACTGCGACATTGGCAGACAAATCGGACACCTAACTGACACTTGACATAATGTGCATGGCATAAGTAGCTTGGGCTTCTGTAGTCCAGCTGGGCAGCAGTGGTGGTCAGCAGTTCCCCGTGGCTCCGGTGGTTCCCGAGGCTGAAGACGGTCACACAACAAGCACGTCAGCGGTCATGGACAGGAGGCATGGTCGAGCTCACATTTGGAGCATGCGTGCTCCTTCATCAGGCTGTCCACACTGATGCAGAACAGAACCACAAAACCCTGTTCTGGTCTCAGCAGTAAATGAACTTGCACACCTGGACCTTGGAACTATTTCCATATCGCACTAGCTGCGTTTCTAGCGGTCCATCTTTTTTAATTTTAATCTCATAACTTTAGTAACCTATTCGTTTTCAATAACAAATTACCACGCATGCAAAAAAAAGGATGATCAATCGTCTGATAATTTTATTGTGTGTACTAGGCATTATTTAAAGAAAAAAAAAAACTACTCTCGTCTAAAGTTTTTTTTTTTTTTTTTGCATTTGTACATGTCCCACATGGCAGTGCCCACCTGCCAATGCCATTTTTCCACAAAGCTTGCAAATTTGCATTGGAAAAAAAAAAGTTTTTGTCTTGCATATATTTCAATGGGGCTTTCATACTGTGCTTATGGGTTAGAATTTTTTTCAGTTTGGTGAATGTTCAGCTCAGTTCTCCCAACAATACAACCAGAACGTTAGCATTATCAGAAGGGTAATCATAATGAAAGACTCCAATTTTACCTTAGGAAATCTTTACTTTAATATCCCTCTGTCTGTGCCACGGTTTCATGTTTTTTAGTAATTAAAAAAAAAAAAGTGTTTTTAAGGACATAAAATGTGTCATTGCTATGGAAATGTTATGTCTTTTTGATCTGTATTGTGTGTAATCTTTAGATGTCTGCTTCTAGCTAGTAATTGGCTTTTCATTTTTTCTACAGAGAAGGCTATTCAGAAAAATGCGTGATGAACAATTACTTTGGTATTGGTTTAGATGCAAAGATATCCCTAGAATTTAATAATAAACGAGAAGAGCACCCTGAGAAATGCAGGTAAAAACCAATTTGTAAATGGCTGTGATCTTTGCAAATTCATGTTTAACCACAAGACTTTAAAAAGAGTTTACAAACTTCAAAAGTCTTTGCGGTACTTCCTGATAGCAATTTATCTTTGCATTTATATGTATTAAGGTGTTCTTTCTTAGTTACCAGACAGGAAATGTTGTTTTTAAATAGAAATTTAAACTGACCATTCCAACCTGAAATATAAGTGCAATTATTTCAAATATATTTATAATGGATGGGAAAAAAATTGAAACCACCATCAGTGTTTTAAACCAGACTTAGTGCTATTAAATATTTTTCCCCTATCGTCTTTCAGGACAGCCACCTGAGAGACCTTGGCTCCTCCCCTCTGTAGGAAACACCTGCGCCAGCTTGCTATAAATTTCCTCCTCCCCTGCTGCTCCTCAGTTATTTGTGTTTCCTCCAGGAGGGGAGACACCTTTTTTGGAACCAGCCAGAAAGAGTCAGGATTACCAGGGGGTATGGGCTCAGGCAAAAGATACATGTCCACAAACGAAGCAGCAGCGGCTCCTTCTGGACAAACAGACCAGGTAACTAACCTGGGGAGACTGCCGCCCCTGCATCCCTGAGTGCAAGCGGAGGTCAGGGGGGTTTCCTTCTCAGCTCCGAGTGCGGAGCACAGGTACAGGTCCTGCCGTTCCATACCTCCAGCGGCGTGTGGCGCTCTCAGCGCGGAACACGCTGGGTATAGGAGACCGGCGTTGTCAGTGACGGGCGACGTCACATCCGACAAAAGGGGCGTGTACTTCCGGGTTCGCGGTTTCCGGTTCCGGCCGCGAATCATGAAAAGGAGGCCAGGCATGGGCTAGGAGAGGAGCTACACATGCTGTAGTGTCAGCTAAAGCTCCGGTGGTGACACAAGCATGTCGGACGCAGAAGGTAGAGACCAGACTGCTACGACAGAGACCAGCTCCAGCCATGTAAAGGTAAGGGGAACCTGGGGAGGACCTCCCCTGGCCTATATCAACCACCCATCCCCCTCCCCCTCAAGGGTTCAGCAAGGGGGGGGTGGGTAGGTCCCTCCTGTGTCAGAGGGTTATTTTTCATTGGGCCCCTAGTGTGGTAAGCCCATATGAAAGACGCTGTGCACCTGCATGCTGCAGGAAGCTTATGTCAGTATTAATATGTGTGGGGTTTCTCTTTATGTCTTTTCAGAAACCTGACAAGTCCAAGCCCTCTTATAACTCAAAAAGGAGGTGCCCTTCTTGTAAAAACACACTAAAAGATTCCTGGGGAAAGCATTATGTAAGGAATGTATTCACAAGTTGGTGCAAGAACATTCCACAGAGCAGGGCAGTGATTTAGCGGCATCTGTCAAGGAGCTATCAAGTACCTTTGTAGCCTTTAAAACCCTTTTTGAAGGGTTCCAGATCCCTCAACTGCAAACTGCCCCCCCACCAGTACTACCGGTACTAGGAAAAGCACAGGCACTACCCTCCACTAGTGCCGGTCCTTCAGTTACTCCTAGAGAGGAGGCAGAGGACGAGCCTGACAGCACAGCGTCCGGCTCCCAAGAATCTGAGGGTGAAACACTGGAAGGGGATTCCAGAAAACCCTCCAGATACAAACTCTCATTAGAAGAGGTAGACCAGCTGTTGGGAGCCATTCATACCACGCTGGGTATACAGACGGAAAAGAAGCCTTTATCCCTGCATGATCAGATGTATGAGGGTTTAGGAGAACAAGAAAAGAGAAATTTTCCTGTTCATGACGTCTTAGTAGAGGCAATTAAGAAAGAATGGCAGGAACCTGAAAGGAAACCATTCTTCTCTAAAGCCTTAAAGAGACGGTTCCCATTTTCAGATGATGAGTCATCAGTATGGAACAAAATCCCAAAACTAGACGCTGCCTTCTCACAAGTCTCCAGGCACACCGATCTAGCTTTTGAGGATATGGGGGTCCTTTCTGAAGCAATGGACAAAAGAATGGATACCCTATTAAAGAGGTCATGGGACTCCACAGTGGGAAGCCTAAAGCCAGCCATGGCGGTCACGGTGGTAGCCAGAAATGTAGAGTTTTGGCTGAACCGTATACAGGCACATATTGAGGAAGGTACTGCGAAGGAGCAGATTTTGTCCTCTTTTCCCACTCTTCTCAAAGGCATTGCATACATAGCAGATGCATCAGCAGAGCTGGTACGCATGGCAGCCAGATCCTCGGCTCTAGCCAATTCTACCAGAAGGGCCCTATGGCTAAAGACTTGGCAAGGGGATGCTGCATCCAAAGCCAAGTTATGCGGGATCCCGTTTACGGGAGACCTGTTATTTGGGCCAGGCTTAGAGAAAGTGTTAGACCGTACAGCGGACAAAAAGAAGGCTTTTCCGCTGAAACGGAAAGCACCCTGGGCCCAGCCTCCACAAAATAGAAAGAGGCAAAAGAGGGACACCAAGTCCCGGTTTTCAGTACCCAAGGCAACTAATCAAAAGAAACCTTGGGGTCAGCGAGGGAATAGCAAAGGAGGAGCAATATTTCGCCCTCCTGAGCAGACCCGCAATAAGGACTGAAGTCCTCTCAGTGGGAGGAAGACTGGGGGCCTTCATCTCACAATGGGAAAAAATATCCTCCAGTCAATACATCTTAAGGACGATAAGAGACGGGTATTCCCTAGAATTCTCAAAATTCCCCCCAAACAGACTGTACATCACCAAGCTGCCAAACAACAAGGAAAAAGCCAGAGGGTTAATGAGATCCATAGAGGACCTCAAGAAACAGGGTGTAATCATCAGGGTACCAGGGGCAGAAAGAGGTCAGGGCTTCTACTCCCATATATTTGGAGTACAGAAACCCTCAGGAAAGGTCAGGCCGATCCTCAACCTCAAACCACTAAATCTATCCATAACCTACAAAAGGTTCAGGATGGACTCCATATATTCAGTGAAGGCCCTGTTGCCTCCAGACTGTTATATGGCGTCGCTGGATTTAAAGGATGCATACCTGCACATACCCATACACCCAAATCACCAGAAGTTTCTAAGGCTAGCAATAGAAACAGGAAAAGAAACTGTACATCTTCAGTTTCAGGCTCTGCCCTTTGGCCTATCATCTTCGCCAAGAATCTTTACCAAGGTTCTGGCAGAAGCTTTGGCACCACTACGACTAAAAGGCATATCCATTATTGCCTATTTAGACGACCTTCTTCTGTTTGCAAGGACACCCGAAAGGTTATTAGAAAACCTCGAGTACACTCGGGTATTCCTAGAGAGTCTAGGTTGGTTGGTGAATGTGGAAAAATCAAGTCTACAACCCACGCAACAGTTAAAATACCTGGGTTATGTAATAGACTCGGTTCAGCAAAGAGTTTTTCTACCCGAGGAAAAGATAACAAAGATTCAAAGAGAAATAAAGGCAATACAGACCAGTATACCCTGTTCTATAAGAAAAATAATGTCAACACTAGGGTTGCTAACATCTGCAATCCCAGCAGTTCAGTGGGCAAACCTGCATTTCCGACCACTGCAAATGTTCCTATTAAAGATATGGGATCACAGGCAGGAGTCTCTGGATTTGCAGGTATCAATACCAGCAAAGGTAAAAAAGTCCTTATGGTGGTGGAGAAAGACAGAAAATTTAGACATAGGACGGCTATGGATCCTACCTATCTCCCGAATCCTAACCACAGACGCAAGCGGTGTAGGGTGGGGAGCACACCTCGACTCCCAGTTAGCACAAGGTGCTTGGGGGAAGGAAGAACGGACAAGATCGTCCAACTGGAAGGAACTGAAAGCGGTGTGGTTCGCACTCCAGTCCTTCCAGAAGGAATTAAAAGGACATCATGTACAGATCAGATCAGACAACTCGTCAGTAATAGCTTACATAAGCAAGCAAGGGGGAACCAGAAGCGGAGTTCTGTGGGCCCTAGCAGAAGAGATCCTGAGTTGGGGAGAGAAAAACATACTCTCCTTTTCAGCAGTACACCTAAAAGGAGACTTAAACAGAGTGGCAGACTTTCTCAGCAGGAAGAAAGTAAGAGAAGGAGAATGGGTGCTAAAACAAGAGGTATTCAACCAGATTGCCAAAAAATGGGGAATACCTCAGGTGGACTTATTTGCTTCCAGAGAAAGCAGGAAAGTCCTAGCCTTCTTCTCCCTAAAAAGGGAGGAGGGAGCACTCGGGGTAGACGCATTGGCGCAGAAGTGGGCGTTCAGCAGATGTTATGCTTTTCCCCCACCAGTACTACTACCCGCAGTAATAAGGAAATTTCGTACAGAAGACACGTCATTAATCCTTATAGCACCTCACTGGCCCAGGAGACCGTGGTTCTCTATGCTCAAAGAACTAGCCATAGAGCCGCCTTGGTTTCTACCAATCCAAGAGGATCTGCTAACCCAGGGCCCAGTGCACTGTCCACAGGTGGGAAAGTGGAAACTAGCCGCCTGGTATCTGAGGAACAGCTATTAAGAGCCAAAGGGTTCTCAAACCGTCTGATAGACACACTGCTGAAAAGCAGGAAGGTTGAGACACGTAACATCTACCAGAAGGTATGGAAATGTTTTAATCGTTGGTGTACAGAGAACAACTTTAAAACACAAAGCTCAGTAGCAGTCCTAGAGTTTCTACAGAGTGGTGTAGACAAAGGACTAAGCCTCAGCACGTTAAAGAGTCAAGTGTCAGCACTGTCAGTTTACCAGGAGAGGAGTTTAGCCTCAAACCCCTGGATAATCAGACTCTTTAGATCCGTGAGCAGACAAAGGCCGCCACAAAACACAGCCTTTCCCAAGTGGGACCTGTCATTGGTGTTACAAACTCTGACAGCAGATCCCTTTGAACCATTAAAGGATTGCAGCCTGAAGATGCTGACACTTAAAGCAATCTTCTTGGTAGCAATTACTACAGCAAAAAGGGTCTGTGAGATGGAAGCCCTATCTATCAGACCCCCATTTTGCCAGATCTTTCCGGATCGTATAGTCTTCAAAATGGATCCGGGGTTTCTACCTAAAGTGGCCTCAAAATTTCACAGGGGTCAAGAAATTGTATTACCATCATTCTGTCCGAATCCTTCTCAGGAGAAGGAAGTGAAATTTCATAGTTTAGATGTCAGGAGATGCATCCTGCATTATTTAGAGGCAACAAAGTCAATCAGAAAGACGGAGTCTTTATTTATTTTATACACTGGAGCCAGGCAAGGGCACAAGGCTTCAAGGAGTACAATAGCCAGATGGTTAAGGGAAGCCATAGAGCAGGCTTACAAAATAGGGGGTATGCAGATCCCAGAAGGAATCAGGGCACACTCCACAAGGGCAATGGCAGCGTCACAGGCAGAGAGAGCTGGAGCGACGCCGGAACAGATTTGTAAAGCGGCAACATGGTCCAGCTTTGCCACTTTTGTAAGACACTATAGAGTGGACTTATGGTCAGCTAAAGATCAGACCTTTGGACGTAAGGTCTTACAAGCTGTGGTCCCGCCCTAGGGGTAAGTGCTCGGTTATCCTCTCAGGTGGCTGTCCTGAAAGACGATAGGGGAAAAACGAAGTTACTTACGGTAACGTTCTTTCCGGGAGTCTTTCAGGACAGCCGGGTACCCACCCAAATGTATATCAAGTATGAGGTTTCCTTACAGGAAATGTGATATAAATTATTATATGTGTATCATATGTTTCTTGTGTCTCCCCAGCAAACTGGAGGTGCTGCTCTTCAAAGAACTGAGGAGCAGCAGGGGAGGAGGAAATTTATAGCAAGCTGGCGCAGGTGTTTCCTACAGAGGGGAGGAGCCAAGGTCTCTCAGGTGGCTGTCCTGAAAGACTCCCGGAAAGAACGTTACCGTAAGTAACTTCGTTTTTTTTTAAACACGCTGTGGCCAGAGCAATACAGTGTTACCACAGTAACACTGCTACTCTGGGTAGGTGATCGAGATTATTTTTTACCATTATGATTGCTTATGCTAGTAAATTTCACTGAAATTGATTCATTCAGTGTGTATTGTTGTGATTATCTGTGATTGGCAGCAGCTAATCACATGGTACAGATGGGCTTTGATTGACCCTGTCTGTACCATGTGATCACCAGTGTTGGTCATCTTACTTTAAAAAAGTAATTAGTTAAGTTACAAATTACTTCTCCCAAAAAGTAATTGCGTTAGTAACTCAGTTACTACATTGGAAAAGTAATTAGTTACGCAGCAAAGTAACTGACATTTTTTTTTAATATTCTATACGTGTAACTAAGGGGCGGGTCTAGTATTACTGTAACCAAGGGGCGCATTTATTATTATTGTTGTATATCTCTGTAACCAAGGGGCTCTCTATTATTACTCTAACCAAGGGGCAGATCTGTTATAGCGTGTAAGCAAGGGGCGGGTCTATTATTATTATATTGTGTAAGGGGCGGATGGCTACAGAAGAGGGCGAATGTTAAATGAGTGGGCAGAGCTCGATATATAACAATAATAATAAATGCGCACCTTGGTTACGGTAATACTAGACCCGCCCCTTAGTTACATGATAGACGCCCCTTGCAGAGTAGCACGAGCATCAGGAGCGTGCGGCATCGCCTCGTACAATTACATGTTAACTGCGCCTGCAGGGTGTAGAGTTCACTCAGAGCTGTTTAGGTTTGGCAATTTTCGGAAGCTCTGTAGTCCTTCGTACTGCGCAAGCGCTGTGCCTGAGCAGTACAGGGGGTCCTTATCCGGCGTGGGAACTTTTTCGGCAGGACACCGGAATTACACTACTGACATCTAGTGGCGGTAGATGTAATTGGGGTAACTAAGCCAAAGTAATGGGAACTGGGTTACCATGAGGGGAAAAGTAATCAGTTAGATTACTCGTTACCCTCTAAAGTAACTGCGTTAAGTAACTCAGTTTATTTTAACTCAGTTACTTACATCACTGGTGATCACTGTGACCAATCACAGCTAGAAACACAATTGTATATAATGAAATTAAGCCATTTTTTTTACTGCTTCTATGTTATCCCATCTGTCCATGCACACTTTTTTTAGTCTAGAAGTGTTTTTTGAAACTTCAGCTTCTAGGAGCAGCAAAAAATACTTTTTTTTTTTTTTTTTTTTTTTTTTTTGGGCATTTTTGGGGTTGATTTGCCAGCAGAAAAAAAACGCTGGATGCTCCAAACTGCTGTTAAAAGCTGGGGAAAAACGGTAATATGAGCATCTTTCATCCATCTTTTTTCTGTTATTTTTTTTTTTAGCTTCTAGTGTGCATATAGAGCCTTATAGTCTCTCAAATCCATACGCATGCCCATTTTCTCTGCTTTTAACGCATCAACTTCAGGGACAACATGTTCACGTGTTGCTGAATATATCCCACCCACTTTCAGATGTCCTTGTAACAAGATAATGGTATTTACTGTACTTTTTAATTTTTTTTCCTTAACCATAGCAATAATTGCACTTGTATTACACATGACATGGCTTGGCAAGACCAATGCTTTTGTTGCTCGGATGGAGAATATTAATCGTGTCAACAGTGTTCGTGACCATGGCTTTATTACCATACCTTCTCCATTATATTCTGGGTTAAGCCCTCATTCACATCAATTTTAAAGCCGCATGTCAGTGCGACTTGGAAGACAGTGAACAGTGCCATTGCTGGCAATAGGTTGCGACTTGTCATGCAATTTGACCCATCAGATCGCATAACAGGTTGCTCCAATGTGGATGGTAGCTAATAGATATGTCCTACATTGCTGTGTATGTGCTTGTTGTCGTCGTTCTCAGGAGATGGCATGTTCAGCGAAACACCTGATGTATGTGATTGACAAGTGTGATGTGACAGGGCTGTAGTTTATTGCAAACTTTATAGCCCCTTTCACATGTGCGGACCGTTCAGATCCGCCTGTCAGTTTTTTAGGCGGATCTGAACGGTCGCTCCATACAGTGCTATAGAGTGACGGATGTCAGCTATGACAAGTCCGCTGACATCCGATCCACTCCGCAAAATCCAGACGGATGGAAAACCCTATTTTCCATCCATCTGGCGGATCGGATGAAAACGGACAGGCGGTCCGTTATCATCCGATCCCCCCCATATGGGAAAGCGGACTCTCTGACAGGTCCGTCCCTGCACAGAGTGCAGAGACGGACTTGTCATCCACCAGCTCAGCAGGGATCAACGGAGCGATCCCCGCTGAGCAAGCAGAGTACTAAAAACAGACAGCCCTGCGTGAAAGGGGCCTAAAGATTATAAAAAAAATACAATGGACCATTGCTACATTATAATGGAATGCTTACCACTCTGCTCCCTGTGCAGCTGTGGGTCTCTTTGATTACTGCGTGGTTCATCCCCTTTCAACTTGTAGGCAAAAATTTATCTGCAAAGCCTGTGAAGAGATGGACCAAGGAAGCCAAGCTGAGGCAACAGGCTTGCTTTGACTGTACCCACTAGACTGTTTTTGGGGCTGTGCCTAAAAACCTGGACAACTTCAGACATTGTAACATCATACCTCAGCTTTTGTGAGATGTGTGTGCCCCCCCACCATTTTCTTCAAACACTCAACAATAACAATTACTGGTTTACAGCAAACATATAACAGCTTATGCAGGTCAAGGAGATGGCCTAAAGACTTGGGCACAGAACCAAGTACAACCAGGCCAGAAATGCTGATGAGAGATGAGAGCAGCAAAAAATTAGCTACACTGACAAACTGGAAACTGTTTTCTGCCTATGACCCAATGTCAGTATGGAGAGTCCTGCTGGATATTACAAGCTACAGGATACAGAGAACTGATTAACAAACTGAATGGGTTTTATCCCAGATTTGATAACTTCACATTTGCATCCCCTACCAAATCCATCATAGACATTCCACTTCTCCCCCACTCTCTCCTCTTCACTGAGTGTCTGAAAAGTAATTGTTACAGATCTTGCAGAGACAAGAGGTCTCGTTTAGACTTGTGTTTTTGAATGTTTTCTTCCCCAAATGACACACCAAATCCTCACTTGCACAATTTTGCACTGTTACTGCAGCTTTTAGATGTTGACCGATCTCAAAATGAGATGTCTGTTTTTTAGCATTATCATTTTATATGTAGAAACTGTGTGTAAATAAGACCTGCATATTGTGGTGTTTCTGTGTGTGTGTTTGTATATGTGTATATGTGTGTGTGTGTGTGTGTGTGTGTGTGTGTGTGTATATGTATATATATATATATATATATATATATATATATATATATATTAATATATAATGTGTGTGTATATCATTTTATGTGTGTGTAGGTGCACATGTATGGATACATGTTGTGTAGTGTACACTCTGAGCCATTTTAAACACTAAACCAAAAACATATTCCTTGTTTCTGTACATACTTGGTCAATAAAGTGGAATCTGATCTCCTATATGGCAATTCAAATCACACAATTTTCATGTGCTGTATCTGTTATTTTATCCACTCCCTGCAAATAATCAACCTATCTGCTTCTTTCTGGTATGTTAAACACCATCTTGTTTGCGTTGTGATTCAGAAGCAGAACCAAAAACATGATGTGGTATGGAGTACTTGGCACCAAAGAATTGCTGCAAAGAACCTACAAGAATTTAGAGCAAAAGGTTCAACTTGAGGTAATTCTCTAATGGTGTTGTTGATGGCATGTGGTCTTGAAAGACATGAGCAGAAGGTATTAGGTTGAAGCCATATTGCATCAGATTAAAACGTAAAATGTATTTGAGTTCACTCAAAAGAAAACCTATTCAAATCAGATGTACTCGATTTGGCTGGAATCTAGGTTGACTGGTATAATTCATCTGCCTGTGCATATATCCAGTCACCATCTTGAAAGAGATAATGGTTGGCAGCTACTAAAATCTAATCAGTTGACACTTTCAATAATTTATTCTGGTCAGTTTGGCTAAAAATTCTCATAGATTGTTCTCTTGTCTCTTGTCATTATAAAAGATAAACAAAAAGGCACTAAAAAAAATAATAATATAAATGGTAATGGCTTACCCTTTAACTTGTGGTAATGTTTTTTTTGTTTTACTTTTGAGCAGACATTCATGTTGCCGCAACATCAACACACAAACACATAGTCCTTTTGCTGGACGACCCCATGCATCTAGCAATAGACTCCCCTGAACTAAATCCAAATCTCCTCTATCTGATATTTTCTCAGTCCCTTCAGAAAAAGATTTAAGGCATGCCTCTTTGCTATGCCAGCAGAATCTTGCCATGGTGGTTCATAGGAGCTGATGAGACAGCCCTTCTGTCTCCTAGATTTGTTTATTTAAAGCTCAATTGAACACTCAGTTAAATAAAATCCACATTCATCAAAACAAAAGTTGTTCCGTGTCTTGCAGTTAATTTTCTTCCTAAAGTAGAAAAGCCTGCTTCCTGCTAGTAGCTGTAGCTGCTGACTTAATAAACGCACATTTACCTGCCCCAGGATCTAGCGATGTCCTCACATGACCTGGCTCTTTGCCTGTCTTCGGGTCCAGGCGTAGACATCTTAACTGTGGGCAGCCAACTCCTTGCAGCTTCACAGCTGGCTGCCCACAGCTCATTCGCAAGCTGTGTTGTGCTCTGTGAACGGTCCCCCAGTCTCCTGGAACTCGTGCCGTGTCGAACTTTGGTCGGATCACCTCGGGGGAAGGGGCGAACATCCGCTTGGATTGCTGCATCGATCCAGTTGAAGTGGGAGGGTACTTGTCAAAATCAGGTCCCCCAACCCCCAAAAAACATTCCAACCCCTTTTGGGTGAAGTTCAATTTTAACTGCTTCCTGCCCATAGGCCATCATATGACATCCTTGACTTGAGGTTATCTAAATGATGCTTGCAGCTACAGGCATCATCCAGATATCACCTTTTCCCGCCAGCGATTCTGTGCACTGTACAATCATGGCAGCAGTTCAGCCGCTTGATCTTTCTTACAGGCGGCGGGGGGGGGGGGGGGTGGGGGACACACATGCCCCCTCTCTCCGGTTCTTCTCCTGCAATGAGCGAGCCGGGGAACGAATCGGTCGCCGCCAGAAGTTGAGCATTGAGATTTCCGGCGATCTGCGATTTTTATTGAGACTGCGACATGGCGGACACATCTGACACTTTTGACACATTTTTGGGTCGATCGACAATTATACAGTGATCAGTGCTATAAAAAATGTACTGATTACTGTATAAATGTCACTGGCAGGGAAGGGGTTAACACTAGGGGGCGATCAAGGGGTTAACTGTGTTCCTTAGGTGTGTGTTCTAACTGTGGGGGATGGGACTGACTATAGGAGATGAGAGATTGTGGTTCCCAGCTCGTAGGAACTCGCAATCTCTCTCTCTCTTTCTCTCTCCTCAGCTCACAGAACAGGGATTTGTGTGTTTACACACACACACACGTCCCTGTTCTGCCTCTCGTGCCCGCCTTCGCCACCGCCGGTCAAGAGCATCTGCATCCCTGCTGTGCAGCAGGGGCGCACGCGCCCCTGCTATCCTGCTTAAAGGGACTGACTTATAGCTACGACAGTTTGCAGAATAGGGCCGACCTGCCCCTGTATGACGGCGGTTAGTCGGCGAGTGGTTAAAGCGACCCCGTCCCACATGTTCGCGCACAGAAGCGAGCACATCAGTAAGTCGCACCCGCGTATGTACACGCCGTTCAAATCACACATGTGAGGTATCACCGCATGCTTTAGAGCGAGAGCAGCAATTCTAGCCCAAGACCTCCTCTGTAACTCTAAACAGGTAACATGTAAAAATTTTAAAGCATTGCTTATGGAGATTTATAAGTAAGAAAGTTTGGCGCCATTCCACAAATGTGCGCAATTTAAAAGCGTGACATGTTGGGTATCTAGTTACTCAACATAACCTCATCTTTCACATTGTACAAAAAATTTGAAAAATCGCTGCACAAATACCGTGTGACATAAAAAGTTGCACAGTCCGCCATGGTATGGTTTTTACATGTAGGAGCGAAGTGCCAGAATTGGCCCGGATGGGAAGAGGGTGGCAACTGAAACCCATTTTTTTATTATTATTATTTTTTAATGTGCCAGGAATGTATTTAGCTCATTTAAACTCAAGTTTCACCTGGGCTTTACATAGAGTGAGTGTAAAATTGGATTATTTGTATTTTTTCAGTTTTGTTGTATTAAAAGAACAGGTATCTCTATTTAAAGTACTTTTATGCTTGCTGCTTCATAAGCACAAAGAGCAGCATCATTCTGTTTTACAGCTTGTGCATTGAATTTAATTTGAGAGTCCCACAATCATTAGAAGAATGTTTAATTGTTCAGCCTGCAGCTGTTAATGTGCAAAGGCAGACTAAAAGCTGGGCTCATCAACCTATTCTTTTTTTCTATATAACTTGTCTGCTGAATATTTGCCTTTTCCTTTATGCTGGTAGAACAATCCCCTGTATGTCGTTGAGAAATGTAATTTATCCAGTTTGATGGGCAAGTCACTCAGCAGGGGGGAGGGGGGGGGGGGGGTTAATGTTGTGGTTCATTACTTTGACTGTCTTCAGCCTATAGCTTTAGCTTGTCATTTTCTTCATGTACATGATGGTATAATAAATGTTCCTCATTGTTTCTGATTTTTTACTTTATTTTTATTTTTACAGTGTGATGGGCAGTATATCCCGCTACCCAGCCTCCAGGGCATTGCAGTGTTAAACATTCCTAGTTATGCCGGTGGCACCAATTTCTGGGGGGGAACCAAAGAAGATGATGTAAGTTCAGTAGATCAAAGGAAGTCAGGCACAGTCTTGTTCTATTTTCTTTTACTGTGTCATCTAGGATCTGATCACACTTTTCCTCATAGCTTTCTTGCTGTCAGACCAGAAATATACCAAACATTCCAGCTACTAGTGCTATTTTAGGCATGGGAACTTTTTTGTAGCTAGCACAGGAATCTGGTCATACAAGAATAATCATTTCCTGGTTTGTAGCAATAGGATATATGCACAGTTGAGCAAGAGATTACAGTATACACGCAGGCTCAAATAGAGTATTAACTAAGAAGTGCTTGAAAAAAAATCCAGTTTTCCTACTCAGGTGAGATATGGTAATATGAAAAGTTAAGTAAAACGGTCCCCCTTTTTTATTTCCATAGCTTTTCTTTACATTTGTTAAAATGTCAAGTTTGATATCACATTAATCAAGAAAATTATGAGGAACATTAATATAGAGTGATTCTTGATGATATTGTTTAAAGTGGTAGCAAACTCTGATATTTTATTTCTTGCCTACATGTAAGCTTAGAATAAATCTTACCTTTAGGTAAAATGAAATATTCTAGCAAGCAGCAGTCGGTGACGTCACCGGCACATGCGCTCTAAAGAAGCGACATACTCCTGCCATTTGTTTAGAGCTGTGTGCTGTGGCCGAGACTCCTGCGCGTAATCACGGCTAGTCCAATTAAGCGGAAAGTTATACTCAGTTTAGGAGTAAGTGGTATTTTTCTGACTTGATATACGTAGCCCAAGTTGGGTTGAGGATTTTTTTCATGTTTGAGCTAAAAAAATAAAAAATATATAGGGCTGCCACAATTATAGTGATAAAGCATTGCAGCAATGCCTGTTTGGTAAGTGGATTAGAGTATACTTTTTCGAAAAATTAGACTTAAGCCAGGTACACACTACAGAAAAAAACTGCTGCGGTGGGAGCTGCTGTACTAACCATGCAAGGTTAATTCAGCGATTACCCCCCCCCCCCCCTCTCTACTGTTGTGTTCTTACGCCCACCTGCCAGAACACTCCGATTTGTGCTCTCTGCCATTTGGCTGAGAACGCTGGTCTGGAGATGGCCAGCTGCTGGTTTTCCAGCATGCACGTCCTGACAGACCGACATGCACACTGGCAGAATGTCGATTTTTTTTTTTTTTTTTTTTTAAACGTCATTCTGCCCGTGTATACAGGCCTTTAGACCCCTTTCTCTTTGGCTTGCTTCCATTTTCTTAACAAAAGATATAAAGATCTTGCCCTGTGTATTGTACATATTGGAACATTCTTAACAGATATGAAGGACCCTATGCACCCTCATTTTAACCTTCTAAATTAAAAATGCTGAAAACAATGTAGAATGTGATTTGTTGCTCAGGACAACTACATACAATTGCTTATATAATGCATGCAAAGCCTCTTTGTGTTTCCACATATGGGAAACATTTCTGTTCTTGTGACCTATATGGTTTTGCCTTTCCTAGATATTCGGTGCTCCCTCATTCGATGATAAAATTTTAGAAGTAGTGGCAGTATTTGGGAGCATGCAAATGGCAGTTTCCAGGGTGATCAAGCTCCAGCATCACAGGATTGCTCAGGTAAGTGTTATACTACAACTCACATGAGTGCTCTCCTTAGAATTTATTTTTTTCAGCCAGGTGGGATAAAAAAAATCTAGTTCGGTGGTCCACAGGTAATGGGGGCGGGGGGGGGGGGGGGGAGGCAGCTTATAGAGAAATTTAAAGGTTTATGAAATCGATATTTTCAGTATAAAAAAGAAAAAATCCTTTCCAAAAACTAAAAATAATTGTAAGTAGTAAAATATTTTAGATGGCTCGTATATATAAATTTAAATTTTCATTAGTATGATGTTTTATTGAATGCTCCAAAGATAGCTGCCTCACATGTGTCCAAAATGCTTGTGGGGTGCATTTTGTGTGCATATGTATGTGTAATAAATGTACGTGTGTGTGTGTGTGTGTGTGTGTGTGTGTATATATATATATATATATATGTGTATATGTGTATATATATATATATATATATATATATATATATATAATATACACACATGCATACACAATGTATGAAGCGCACTACTCCCTTGGGAGCTGCTGGGTAGTTCATTACAGTGCATGCTGGTTTCTTCCACCCCGCTGTAGTAATGCGCAGACAAAGTTCAACAGTTCAAACAATAACTTTTTTATTCCTGATTTGGCAGTCCATGTTACTTGAATAGTGCGGGAAAGGTATAAGTTGCCTCTTGTGCTGCACGAGTAAATATAACCTTTGCCTTAATGAACTGGCCCATGCCCCTCTGAAAAGCATGCGGTCCCAGGCCTCGCCTGCCTTCTCACCTCCTCTTCCCAGGCCAGCTCAGGAAAGTCCAGGAGACCCTGGTTTACTCAAGTCGGTTTGCAGCTACTTCCTGCTTCTTGAATAGCGAAACCTTCCAGCTCTGGAGTCTCTGAACCCCCAGGCTTTCCGGCTGAGTTCTGTGGCTTTCCAGCTCTGGGGTCTCTGAACCCCCAAGCCTTCCAGCCCTGTGCCTTAAGGTCACATCTTGCTGCCGGTGTGAATCAAAGCTCATCCCATCTTCCCCAGGGAACATGTGACCCCAGTGTATATGTATGAACCCGCCCCTGCCCAAGCAAATTAACGATTGGACTAGGGCCATACACAGTGCCTGCCCCTTAAGCCCTGACCCACCTCCTTTCCAGAACTTGCTCTGGAGAAGCAAGGGAGGGTTTTCCAGAGTGATGAACAGGTGGTCACACCCCCCCTCTAACCTACAACTCCTCCCTAACCCAAGCCAAACCTCCAGGCCTGTACAGAAAGAACAGTAAGGCACTGGTAATTTAACCTGTCTTTACCTACTAGCACCCACCTAAAAGTGGTGGGCGCTACATATATATATATATATATATATGTATGTATGTTTGTGTTACTCTTACAATGCGAGCTGCTGGTGGCATTAGGGGGTTTTTTAGACCCCTGATGCCTCCTCTACCTCCAGCTCCACACACAGTCCTGATCTGCGGCTTACCCTTCCCTTGCCACTGGGATTCAACAATTGCCTCCTGCTCTCCATCCGGATTTTGCCTGCAGTAATCCCAGGTTCACAAAAGAGCAAGGGGGCAGAAGCAGGCTTTATGGTTGTTTTTCAAGGAGATTCTGCTAATGGAACCTATTTTGGTAAGAGATGTATTAGAGACGATGGATGGATTTCTTTTTAAGTCTGTAGAGATGTTAAATAACGACTTTTATAGCCATTATTTACTAGGTAGCATAAACAAAACAAACATAGACACACAAATCCGTTCTCATTTGTCCATCCTAAAAATAACATTAATGGTATATTACATTTTCAGAAATGTTGGTTATATTCCTGATATCCTTTGAGAGCCACACATTATATTCTGGCAACAAGTTGGGTACCACTTATCTAGACAATAAATCTAATGCATCTGTTGCTTGTTTCCTAGTGCCGATCCGTGAAGATCACTATTCTAGGAGAGGAGGGTGTTCCTGTACAAGTAGATGGTGAAGCATGGATTCAGCCACCTGGGGTGATTAAAATTGTACACAAAAATAGGGCTCAGATGTTAACCAGAGACAGGGTAAGTCCAATTAAGATGACTGCTGAATGCATTTACAATTCCAACTTCTAGTAAGAAAACTTCCTTTGCAGTAGTAGCCCTGCATTGTACTTGATGTTGTCATGTGATCGCAGTGTGGAGCACTTTATAAAGAAGGCTGCAGGGGACAGACTGCACAGATGGCCAAAGCCTGCCAGCGAGGAATAACACATCATACGGGTACGTTCACATTGGGGGTGTTTGAAATCGATTTCATTGCGAGTTCAGGGGCGATTGGAAAGACTTCTGTGTGGGTTCATTCACAGATGTCTATTGAAATCGCCCCCGAAGTCGCCAAAAGTAGTGCAGGAACTACTTTTGGAAATTGGCGCGGCGCCGCAAAGTCTGACCGATTCGGAATAAGCCGTTGCCGGCAATAGGCTGCGATTTGACATGTCAAATCTCCCCGGTGTGACACATCATGAATATTGTTAACAGATTACTGGGAGGGGCTGGGGAAGACCCAGCTGTCATGGTGCACGTTGGCACCAATGACAAAGTCAGAGGCAGATGGAGTGTCCTAAAGAACGATTTTAGGGACTTGGGAGCTAAATTGAGGAAAAGGACCTGCAAGATGGTATTCTCAGGAATATTACCATTACATCAAGCCACACCAGAAAGGCAGAGGGAGATTAGGGAAGTAAACAAGTGACTTAAGAGCTGGTGTAGTAAGGAGGGGTTTGGGTTCCTGGAGGACTGGGCCGACTTCTCAGTTGATAACCAGTACTATAGAAGGAAGGGCCTGCACCTAAATAAGGAGGGTGCAGATCAGCTGGGAATGAAGATGGACAAAAAGTTAGAGGGGTTTTTAAACTGGAGGGGGGGGGGGGGGGGTCCAGAGGTAGAGATAGTCAGTCAGCACGGAACATATTCCAGAGGGTAGTATCGGGGGCATTAGTGATGGGTTGACCAAGGTAAGTATAGTAGCAGGTCCTAGTTGCAATCTCGGAACACCCAATAAGAGGATAACATGCGACCAGTCTAAACTACGTGGTATGTTCACCAATGCCAGGAGCCTGGCAGACCAGATGGGTGAACTAGAAATACTGTTGTACGAGGGGAATTTGGATTTTGTAGGAATTTCAGAGACCTGGTTCAACAGCTCTCATGATTGGCTGGCAACCATTCAAGGGTATACCCTTTATCGCAAGGATAGAAAGGGTAAAAAATGGGGAGGGGTATGCCTATGTATCAAGAATAATGTACAGGTGAATATGAGAGATGAAATCACTAAGGGAGCTATGGAGGAGGTGGAATCCTTATGGGTAGAGCTCCAAAGGGATGAAGCTAAGGGTAAAATAATACTGGGAGTATGCTATAGGCCCCCTAACCTGAGGGAGGAAGGGGAGACAGATCTCCTATCACAATTTGGATTACCAGCAAGGAAGGGAATTGTCATTAAAATTAGACTTAGGAAACTTAACATTAATATATCATGGTGACCATATGTCTTGCACCCGAGAGTACTTGGCGTACTCAGTCAAGTAATTGCCAAACAATTGTTCCTAATTTTTACTGACAGCCAATGAAAAAGCCAATGTAGCACCAATATTTAAAAAGGGCCTAAAATACATCCCTGGGAATTACAGACCAGTTAGCCTAACATCGATAGTATGTAAACTCTTGGAGGGGATAATAAGGGACTCTATATACAAGATTTTAGTAATGAGAACAGTATCATTGGCAGTAATCCGCATGGATTCATGAAAAACCATTCTTGCCAAACCAATCTATTAACCTTCTATGAGGAGGTGAGTTGCCATCTAGATAAAGGAAGGCCCGTAGACATGGTGTATCTGGATTTTGCAAAAGCATTTGACACAGTTCCCCATAAACGTTTACTGTACAAAATAAGGTCCGTTGGCATGGACAATAGGGTGAGTACATGGATTGAAAACTGGCTACAAGGTCGAGTTCAGAGGGTGGTGATAAATGGGGAGTATATGGAATGGTCAGGGGTGGGTAGTGGGGTCCCCCAGGGTTCTATGCTGGGACCTATCCTGTTTAATTTGTGCAGAAACAGTTCAATCTCTGTATTTGCAGACGATACTAAGCTAAGCAGGGCAATAACTTCTCCGCAGGATGTGGAAACCTTACAAAAAGATCTGAACAAATTAATGGGGTGGGCAACTACATGGCAAATGAGGTTCAATGTAGAAAAAATTTAAATAATGCATTTGGGTGGCAAAAATATGAATGCAATCTATATCCTGGGGGGGGGGGGGCTCTGGGGCAATCTAGGATGGAAAAGGACCTGGGTGTCCTAGTAGATGATAGGCTCAGAATATTGGCATGCATTAAAAAAAAGGGGGGATTAATTCCAGAGATAAAACGATAATTCTCCCGCTCTACAAGACTCTGGTCCGGCGGCACCTAGGGTATGCTGTCAAGTTCTGGGCACCAGTCCTCAGGTAAGGATGTACTGGAAATGGAGCAACTACAAAGAAGGGCAACAAAGCTAATAAAGGGTCTGGAGGATATTAGTTATGAGGAAAGGTTGCGAGCGCTGAACTTATTCTCTGGAGAAGAGACTCTTGAGAGCGGATATGATTTAAATTTACAAATATCATACTGGTGACCCTGCAATAAAGATAAAACTTTTTTGCTGAAGGGAGTTTAACAAGACTCGTGGCCACTCATTAAAATTAGAAGAAAAGAGGTTTAACCTTAAACTACGTAGAGGGTTCTTTACTGTAAGATGTGGAATTCCCTCCCAGAGGCAGTGGTCTCAGCGGGGAGCATCGCTAGTTTCAAGAAACTTTTAGATAAGCACCTGAACAACCACAACGTACACGGATATACAATGTAAAACTGACATATAATCACACACATAGGTTGGACTTGTGTCTTTTTTTCGACCTCACCTACTATGGAACTATGAATGGGGGCTACTACCTGATTTTGTCTTTCCCTACTTAATGAGCATTTAACCTTTGCAGTGAGTGGGGCCCCCACTGCAAGTGCTAGTGAGTCAGTCGACAGTGGATTCAAACATGTTTGGGACAAATATACTCATCTATGTTTCTATTTTCGTTTTGGGAGTTGGGCTTTAATTTTATTTCTCTTCAACCCATTAACATCTGCTGTGAATACATTTCTCTTTGGAGAATCCCTTCAGTTTAAATAATACTAATAAAGGCTTGATTGCAATTAACACACATTAAAATAAGTATTAATAAGTAGTGAGGGGGATTTTTCCAAACCTTAGCATCCACAATCTGGAGTAGTTGTGCATGGCATTTGTCTTACATTTTCAAACCTTAGCTAAGCTGAAGATAGAAGCTGATTGGTTGCCATGCACAGCTGCTCCAGATTCAGTTTGCTCCACTTTTGATAAATGCCCCTTATTGCGATGCTGTTATGTTTTTGGTTTAGAATGTTAGCGGTTTATGATTGGTATTATGGTGGTGGTTGATTTTCCTCACTATCTAGATGTTCTTAATTAGGACTTATCTGCTCCCTGTACAATCCAGTGTGTGTCACAGACACAGCACCGAACAGTACAGCTGGAGTTACATACTCTGGGTTACTGTAACCAACCTCTCCCCCTAAAACTGGGAGGATGAGGAGAACTGCTGTAATGTATATTGTAAACTGCTGCAGTCAATCTACGAACCCATGGTAGTTCCTGTTTTCACTCTGAAATAGAAACTGGTACGGCTGGCAAAGGTAGACCTGAGTCACGTCTGTCCATTTTGTTGCACATGCCACTCCATACGGTTAACTGCACCAGTTTTCTAATTCCCTGGAGTATTTTTTTTAAAGAAATGTCTTAATTTTTTCTATAATCTTAGCACTGTAATCTTCCTGTGCTACCTTTTGTCATACTGCTGTATTGTACCTGAGAAATGTGATCACTTCTGTCACATTGTGTGATGTGATGACACCGGTTGCCAGTTTATTTGCAGAGCCAACATCCACAAAGAATGAATTTAAACATCAAGATCAAATATAGCTATTTATATATAATCATGTTATGTTTTTAATATGTCAACAATGTTGTTTCTTAATCTTATGTAAATAAAAATGTATATATTTTTCTATCTAATTTGTACGGGTGTGCCTATAAAGGCCATGTTCTTGTATACAAATAACTTTCCAATCTATCCGGGACGTTGGCATACAGATTACTCTGTATCCACATTGCCATCATGTGGTGATACATAATACTTCACTTTCCCTTCACCTCTTGTACCATGTCTGCACTCCACAGCCTCCAACCACCTCCTGTACTGTGTCCGCAGCCTCCAACCTCCTCCTGTACTGTGTCCGCAGGCTCCCACCACCTCCTGTACTGTGTCCGCAGGCTCCCACCACCTCCTGTACTGTGTCCGCAGGCTCCCACCACCTCCTGTACTGTGTCCGCAGGCTCCCACCACCTCCTGTACTGTGTCCGCAGGCTCCCACCACCTCCTGTACTGTGTCCGCAGGCTCCCACCACCTCCTGTACTGTGTCCGCAGGCTCCCACCACCTCCTGTACCGTGTCCGCAGGCTCCCACCACCTCCTGTACCGTGTCCGCAGGCTCCCACCACCTCCTGTACCGTGTCCGCAGGCTCCCACCACCTCCTGTACCGTGTCCGCAGGCTCCCACCACCTCCTGTACCGTGTCCGCAGGCTCCCACCACCTCCTGTACCGTGTCCGCAGGCTCCCACCACCTCCTGTACCGTGTCCGCAGGCTCCCACCACCTCCTGTACCGTGTCCGCAGGCTCCAACCTCCTCCTGTACCGTGTCCGCAGCCTCCAACCTCCTCCTGTACCGTGTCCGCAGCCTCCAACCTCCTCCTGTACCGTGTCCGCAGCCTCCAACCTCCTCCTGTACCGTGTCCGCAGCCTCCAACCACCTCCTGTACCGTGTCCGCAGGCTCCCACCACCTCCTGTACCGTGTCCGCAGGCTCCCACCACCTCCTGTACCGTGTCCGCAGGCTCCCACCACCTCCTGTACCGTGTCCGCAGGCTCCCACCACCTCCTGTACCGTGTCCGCAGGCTCCCACCACCTCCTGTACCGTGTCCGCAGGCTCCAACCTCCTCCTGTTCCGTGTCCGCAGCCTCCAACCTCCTCCTGTACCGTGTCCGCAGCCTCCAACCTCCTCCTGTACCGTGTCCGCAGCCTCCAACCTCCTCCTGTGCCGTGTCCGCAGCCTCCAACCTCCTCCTGTGCCGTGTCCGCAGCCTCCAACCTCCTCCTGTACCGTGTCCCCAGCCTCCAACCTCCTCCTGTACCGTGTCCGCAGCCTCCAACCTCCTCCTGTACCGTGTCCGCAGCCTCCAACCTCCTCCTGTGCCGTGTCCGCAGCCTCCAACCTCCTCCTGTGCCGTGTCCGCAGCCTCCAACCTCCTCCTGTGCCGTGTCCGCAGCCTCCAACCTCCTCCTGTACCGTGTCCGCAGCCTCCAACCTCCTCCTGTACCGTGTCCGCAGCCTCCAACCTCCTCCTGTACCGTGTCCGCAGCCTCCAACCTCCTCCTGTACCGTGTCCGCAGCCTCCAACCTCCTCCTGTACCGTGTCCGCAGCCTCCAACCTCCTCCTGTACCGTGTCCGCAGCCTCCAACCTCCTCCTGTACCGTGTCCGCAGCCTCCAACCTCCTCCTGTACCGTGTCCGCAGCCTCCAACCTCCTCCTGTACCGTGTCCGCAGCCTCCAACCTCCTCCTGTACCGTGTCCGCAGCCTCCAACCTCCTCCTGTACCGTGTCCGCAGCCTACAACCTCCTCCTGTACCGTGTCCGCAGCCTCCAACCTCCTCCTGTACCGTGTCCGCAGCCTCCAACCTCCTCCTGTACCGTGTCCGCAGCCTCCAACCTCCTCCTGTACCGTGTCCGCAGCCTCCAACCTCCTCCTGTACCGTGTCTGCACTCTGCAGCCTCCAACTTTAAAATAAAGATCTATGAACACCCATGTTGCCAGAATAATTCCTAAACACCAGCTGACTGTTTTGACTAACATGATCTGGTCACCATTCTTGTGATGTTTTGGCACTTTTTTAAAAAAAAACTTTGACGGTGTATGTGCTTTAATAGGATAGCATGACATTTTCTCTGAATTTTGCCAAATATAAAAAAAAAAATTAACATTTATTAAAAGTTTGTTGATGCATTGAAGTTAGTGTGTCGGTTTGTGGGAATATACACATATTAGGAAGCCAGTATTTAATGCATCCTGTAACTGCTCTGCATTGATAGTTTCATTCTTTCAATCATTAAGCTTAAACACTGTCCAGGTTTATATCCAAAAGAAAGATTTCCGTGGACGTTTGCTGTAGTTTCTGTAATATTTAATATTTTATTACAGGCTTTTGAAAACACTTTGAAGTCCTGGGAGGACAAGCAGAAATATGATTCGTGTAAGCCTGCTCTGCGTCCTCACTTTGACTCTCCACAAGCTGTTGACCTAGCTTCTGAGGAAGAGGTCGCCCTCGTTCATCTGTGTTCACAGGCTGCTGAGGAACTTATTACAAGGTGGGACAAGTTTTAGGTTGGGCTCCATGTACTGAGCAAATAACTCAGATAACACTGATACAAGTCATAGGTCATTTTTGTTCATATTAATAATACAACTATGTTGTCTTAAGTGGGCACTGTTAGCTGTTTTAAAAACATGTATGCCAAAGATCAGATGTACAGTATATGTTATATGTTTCTAGAGACCCGTTTTCTTTACCATTTAGGCTGTATCTTACTGCTCTGTCCAAGCAAGTTTTAGATTTTCAGTCTCTGTGATTCTAATATATTAAGTAGGTTTTGCTTCTGTGTTAGAATACCTTGTGTTGTTAGGTTGCTGTTATGCCTTATTTGTATCACACTGAGGACATCTTCTGTTCTTTTTAAGGCATTGCATTTATACAGTATCTCACAAAAGTGAGTACAACCCCTCACATTTTTGTAAATATTTTATTATATCTTTTTACGTGACAACACTGAAGAAATTACACTTTGCTACAACATAAATTAGTGAGTGTACAGCTTGTGTAACAGTGAATTGTTGCTGTCCCCTCAAAATAACTCAACACACAGCCATTAATGTCTAAACCACTGGCAAGAAAAGTGAGTACACCCCTAAGTGAAAATGTCCAAATTGGGCCCAATTAGCCATTTTCCCTCCCCGGTGTCATGTGACTTGATAGTGTTAGGTCTCAGGTGTGAATGGGAAGCAGGTGTGTTAAATTTGGTGTTATCTCTCTCACTCTCTCATACTGGTCACTGGAAGTTCAACATGGCACCTCATGGCAAAGAACTCTCTGAGCATCTGAAAAAAAGAATTGTTGCTCTACATAAAGATGGCCTAGGCTATAAGAAGATTGCCAAGACCCTGAAACTGAGCTGCAACACTGTGGCCAAGATCATACAGCGGTTTAACAGGACAGGTTCCACTCAGAACAGACCTCGCAATGGTCGACCAAAGAAGTTGAGTGCACATGCTCAACATCATATTCAGAGGTTGTCTTTGGGAAAGACGTATAAGTGCTGCCAGCATTGCTGTGGGGGTTAAAGGGGTGGGGGGGGGGGGGGGTCAGCCTGCCAGTGCTCAGACCATACGCCGCACACTGAATCAAATTGGTCTGCATGGCTGTCATCCCAGAAGGAAGCCTCTTCTAAAGATGATGCACAAGAAAGCCTGCAAACAGTTTGCTGAAGACAAGCAGACTAAGGACATGGATTACTGGAACCATGTCCTGTGGTCTGATGAGACCAAGATAAACTTATTTGGTTCAGATGGTGTCAAGCGTGTGTGGTGGCAACCAGGTGAGGAGGAGTACAAGGAACAAATTTCACTGTCAGTGTGTGTATATTTGTGTGTATGTATGGTACATTTTCCTTTAGTGTAGTATTTTGTTTTACACAGAACCTGAATGGTAAAGAAAACTTCCTCTGTCACCAATTTACCAACATGTTGGGTACCTCTGTGTCTGCAGATTGGGTCCCTTTTTGTCATTTGGTTTGTCGAAAATCTTTTGGTGCTTTGGCATACAAATATAACCCTTATGTCTTTGGTCTAGTGCTATCCACACCTCTGTGTCCCCATCATAGTGATGGGTGGGCTTACCAGGCAATAATTCATAGGATGGGGGGGGTTAAGGAGCAAGACTCCTAATGAGGGTATCTGTTTTGTTTTTGTTTTTAATCATTTGGGATATCCATGGGCCTGAATATGAAAGGGGACCTGATGCATAGGCACCAGGTTATTTCTGTGTGATGAAGCTGGTGCTAAAGATACTTCTGTGCCAATTCAATTTAACATTAATGTTAGTCTGCAATGGCTAAAGCAACAGATTCACTTTATTACTGACCTTCAAAGATAAACATACATGGATGCTTACCTTTTTTCCTCGATTTGGTTGACAGAGTATAGAAAAAACCTTGTGTCCTAGCTTACACGGGACTATGGAATCACAGTATGACGACAATAATTGGCAGAGCATTCTCACAAGAAGTGAGTCCTATGCCCCTCTATTAGTAAAACAGAAAATAGAATAATGCACACCCGAATCACAACGTCAGTATATAAAGCATTAATTACATAAATGAGGGTGCTAGAGCCACAGATTGGGTTTTCTCAAGAAAGACCCGGGAATAATACACTCTAAATGAATAGGCAGTACACCAATCTTCTAAATATACACACACACACACACACACACACACACACACACACACACACACACACACACACACACACACACACACACACACACACTGTGTGTGTGTATATAATACATTATAATATGAAATGAAGTGGGTCTCACTTGAGAAAGGGGTCTTTAATCCAAAACATTGTGATTCCCACTTCTACTGGATCCTGAGTGGCTGCTTTGCCAGCTAAAGATTTTTTTTTTCTGGTATCTATCAATGGGTATTGATGTTTGTTAATTGCTGTACTTTTATCCTGGATCTCCTTCCTGTTCTCATGATGCTTGAAGCTGAGAGTTTGCTTTTGTCTAGCTATAGGAACTATGGGGAGATCTTGTGCATATACTCCTCCATATCAGGTGCTTTTTTTGGCTACAAAAACACAAGATCGGTCTGGGATTGGCTATAATAATCTTTTCGTGGTGCCTAAATCCCTATACCACCTTTAGAGGTGTCTCCAAAAAATGAAATGTACAAAAAAAAACAAATAAGACCTACAAGGACTTTAACTAGGGCTTATTTGGGGGGTATGGCTTATATTGCAGCCATCACCGACAATCACGCTAGGTCTTATTTTCGGGGAAACAGGGTATAACCGCTTCAATTCTTCTGGGAAGACTGTCCACAAGGTTTAGTAGTGTGCCTATGGGAATGTTTGACCATTCTTCCAGAAGCGCATTTTTGAGGTCAGGCACTGATGTGGACAAGAAAGCTTGGCTCGCAGTCTCCATTCTAATTCATCCCAAAGGTGTTCTATCAGGTTGATGTTGGGACTCTGTGCAGGCCAGTCAAGTTCCTCCACTCCAACCCGCTCATCCATGTCTTGTTTGTGCACTGATGCACAGTCATGTTGGAACAGGAAGGGGCCATCCCCAAACTTCCCACAAAGTTGGGAGTATGAAATTGTCCTAAATGTCTTTGGTATGATGACACCTTAAGATTTTCCTTCACTGGAACTAAGAGGCCAAGCCCAACCCCTGGAAAACAACCCCACACCATAATCCCCCCTCCACCAAATGTTTTGCACCAGTGCACAAAGCAAGCTCCATAAAGACATGGATGAGCGAGTTTGGGGTGGAGGAACTTGACTGGCCTGCGCAGAGTCCTGACCTCAACCCGATAGAACACCTTTGTGATGAATTAGAGTGGAGACTGCGAGCCAGGCCTTTTTGCCCAACATCAGTGCCTGACCTCACAATTGTTCTTCTGGAAGAATGGTCAAACATCCCCATAGATACCCTCCTAAACCTTGTGGACAGCCTTCCCAGAAGAGTTGAAGCTTTTATAGCTGCAAAGGGTGGGCCAACTCAATGTTGAACCCTACGGTCTAAGACTGGGATGACAATAAAGGTCATGTAAAGACAGGTGTACCAATACTTTTGACAGTATAGTGTATGTGACATTTACTAAGGAGGACTTTTAAAACTCACACGAGACCAACATCCACCTTGTCCTGCACGCATCGGGTTAACATCTTGGCCCTTTATTGGACATTAAGATTTCACAGTAACCTGCTGCCTATATTTTATGACCATCCAGAGCTGGCCTATACATGCAGGGTGTATATAGGGCATAGCCACCAGCTACCGGGGGTAGTGTGTGTGTTTTTACCATGAGAGAATTGTTTTTGGGGGCATAGGTTAGTTATCAGGAGTAAGGGAATGCATGAGGGGAGAAGGGATATGAGAATTATTTCCCCTGTGGACTCCCACTCTGGAATTTTTCTATATCTGTCCATTACTTTTATTGTCTTTCAAATAAATGATCTTTGTGGTAACCTCAGTCGGTGTTATATCCAGTATTTGGGTTTTTTGTACAGTATTCTTCCTTTTAGCTCCCAGCACTAAGGACAGCAACAGGGAAGGGAAGGAAAGGTAAATTGATGTTGCTGAGCATGGGGGATTAAAGCAAACTAGTTTATTTGCCCTAAATATAGCAATAGTATATCCATTGCCAGAAACAAGACACTCATTTTACTTTATCATGAAGTGGAATACATATACCATGCAAAGCCTAATATTTAAGAGATTCTTCATAATATATCCATTGTAATTGTCTCCAAATCTGTAACGCTATTTTTTGTATGTTCAGAATATGTGAAGCTGCAAAAATCCACAGTTTGCTGGAACAAGAGCTGGCTCATGCAGTGAATGCTTGTTCACATGCACTAAACAAAGCCAATCCTAGATTTCCAGAGGTAAGTCTAGTTCTACAGGTCTATTTAAATTACCTGTCCTCAGATGCATATAATATGCTATGTGTGAGTGTGTATGCGTGTGTTTACGTGTGTATGTGTGTGTGTATGTATGTATATATATATATATAATTTCTTTTTACTGACCTGGTTTTAAATAGCAGAGTATAGAATAACTGCATCCAAGTTCATTAAAATGTTTAAGTTTGCTTTAGAAAGCAATTGCAGCCTGAGTAGAAAAGTCTGTCACCTGCCAGCATTCAGTGAAGCACCCTTACTATATGTGGAAGAAGTGGTCTCTGCAGAGGTCTGATGCACCCCCTGCTGAATTGGACCTATAGCTCTGCAAGGGAGATCTAACTCTGACCCCTGCACTCGGTGTATTGATGCAGTAATGATGTCAGCCCTTCTCCCTATATAACTAAGGAGCACTTGGTCTTCTAGAGAAGGACCCAGCACATCACGTGATCTAGCAAGAGAAAGGTAAGAATATAAAAATTAACTTGCACAGGAAGCCATCAGTGGGCAGGGAAATTTCTTGTTGGGGGGGAAGCTCAAAGCTGGGCTTTAAGTTTTTATTATTGTGTCCTATTGTGGATATTTTAAACTTCATGTTGGGTAATGAAACTAACAGTGGTTCTTACCTTTAATAACAGTCTCCCATTCACATATCGCCGGCTGTTGCTGTCCCAGGCAGAGTGCAGGAAGCAGCGGCTTATGCGGCTCTGCTTCACAGTGGCTTGTTTCCTCTACCCCCGGCTTTATTTACAACACTTATGCTCTAGGATAGACGGTTGGCAACCCGCCATACCAGAGCAAGAGCTCGCTGGCCACATCAGAGGGCTCAGTGGGCCACATGTTGGGCACCCCTGTGATAAGAGATGGATAGTAATCAGGAGTGCTGGGTTATCACTGTGGATTTCCTCACCATTAGTGATGTGCAGAATGCTGGATTAAAGAAACATTTATGCCTGTGGCATTGCGGAGTACCTATAGTCACATGGTACAATCATTCATGCTACATGATGAGATTTTTTGTTCAGTACCAGTAAGGTGCTTATATTGTTTGTTCATTGCTACCCACTTATTACTCTTTGCTGATTTTGACTGACTGTTTTAAATCGATATGCGATATGAATAAAAAAGGTTTGCCGTGTTTTCTTCAGAATCTCACTAGGAACACTGCCATTGAAGTAGCAATGAACGTGAAGGCACTGCACAATGAAACAGAATCTCTCTTGGTTGGGAGAGTACCACTGGTAAGTGTTTATTTAGTAAGTACTTACGGGATGCAATGTTCAGCAGTTGCTTTTAACACAAATTTATAAGCCATACTCACACACCATCTTGTTGATTGGTGGCCCACAAACAAGGGGGATGTATAGATGGCGGGGCAGGGAATGCCTCGGCCATTTATGATTGTTCCAGAATGGTGTGGGCTTCTTGGCAAGACTGCTCAGGTGAGTTCAGACTAGGATCTAAACGCCCCTGACCTTACCCCTACCAATAAAATGTGGAAATTCCCTCCCTGCAAAAATTTTTTTTAAATTAACCTCTTTATTACAAGAAAAAAATCTGTCAGTGTGAAAAAAACGATTTAGCTGACCCTGATAGTCATTCACACACTCTTCTCTCACCAAAAATGTAGTAAAAAAAATATCTTGACCTATGTTAATGCTAGTATATTTTTGTTATATTTTGTCAAGATGATCATGTAGTAACAAAATGGCTGATGTTTTTTTATATTAATTGCTCATTGTATTACAGCAGCTGGAATCTCATCATGAAGAACTTTTGTCCAATGCACTGCATGATGTAGAAGTGGAATTAACAAAGCTTGCAGAGCTCCCCTGGCTGTATTATGTCTTGCAGCCAGATGAAGAAGAGGTATGAGATCTCTCTGTAAGGGGTATAATAATAATAAGTATGATGATAGCGTACAGTGGCATGGGTTCATAAAAGTCCTAAAGTGAGTTGCTTGCGTGATCCATCAGTTAACTTCTATTTAACCTCCCTGGCGGTTTTCCCGAGTGTGGCTTGGGGTTGAGCCTGGCCGCAAATTCAAAAAATTGAAAATTCATAATACATGTAGTACACTGTAATCTTACAGATTACGTTACTGTGTGAAATTTAACATTCATTTTATCCCCAGTGCTATTCCCAATGCCCTGCATTAGGTTTTATATTACTATATATATATATATATATATATATATATATATATATATATATATATATATATATATATATATATATATATATATATATATATATTTATATATATATATATATATATACTGTTCTTTCTGCCTGAAAACTTGAGATTGTCCAGGTTAATCAAAAAGTGTCTCTTTATGTCAAAGGTGGTTTTAGACCAGCTAGAAAGCAGGGATAGTAAATTAGAACACTTGCAGATTTGAGCGATAGTGAATCGTGGAGAAATTAATTTTATTATCACTATATTATTATTTTTTATACTTCTTTATTATATTATAATTTATGATTTTGTGTTTCAAACTTTATCATACCTGGGATATCTACTAGACTCCTGTTTGGACAGATGTAAGTGTGTTGTTGCGAAGAATTACAAGCCTACAATATACAGCGCCAAATTTCTATGCAAAACAATTGTACCGCTTTGAGATGCAAAAATCTGAAATAATCATGCCGCCAGGGAGGCTACGTTAAAAAATCATTGACTTTTGTGTTTTTCTTTTGAAGTCTGAATATTTTTGAATAGCAGCTTATCCTCTTTATTTTTAACAGGATCCTCCCATGGAATATACTAAAAGAAACAGTAGAAGCACAGTATTTCGCATAGTGCCAAAGTTTAAAAAGGAAAAGGCTCAAAAACATAAGACCAGCCCTCAACCTGGTATGTGTTCTCCTGTCAAAATACTGATGGGCATGTTTATTATTTACGATCAAGGAAATCATTTCAAACTGAAGCATTTTCCTCCCTTTACAAACCAACTCTGCAGACAGAATTTTAGGTTTCAGGAAAAAAATTCATAATGGTTGTGAGACAGTAAAGGATGTTGCTGCAAACCGCATAAAAAGTGGAATCATTTTACATCTGGAGGATATAGGGTCTTCCCTTAAAAAAATGTATTTACATTTTGCCAGATACCAGAAGCGTAAAGCACCCTATAGTTTATCTAAGGGATTTAGTGTTGTAATCCCTGCAGTCAGATTCCCAAAATGGCAGAGCAATTCTATAGTTGCAAAGAGCTTCCACTTTCCCTTTCAAATGCTTCATTAATTATATTTCACAAAGTATTTTATTGTTTTTTTTTTTATTACAAAATATACAAAATGTTCTACGCAGAAAAGTACAATAGTAAGCGTACAGAAAAAGGGAAATAAAATAGTAGAGGCTGGCACATATTAACAACTTTGTTTAGACCTAAAGGCCTAAATAATGTATGTTCACAAGTTATGAACAAAGCTGGTATGTTTACAGCTCAAGCAGCAATATGACTCAAGTAGCAAGCTAGTGGGGAAGTGTATTACCAACAAGGACTCAAGCCTCAATAAAGGTGGGGAAAGGGAGAAAGGCACTAATGCCTGGAGGGAGGATTGAGCACCAGAGGTGAGAAGGCTAAAGGGTGGCCACCCATTATCCTCAGTGGCCTGTAGAAAAAGCCTGGAGGAGAGAGGGGGAATTTTCTTCATTCATTTTATATTCAGAAGATTGCAATAGGAGGAAGGGGGTAGCAGAAAAAGAATCTGTGAGATCAGTAAAAACATGGCTCACAAACTATCGTAGAAGGAAATAATTGAGAATTTCCTAAATATAAGTGACCCAGCCCATAAGATTCTAATTTATAACTTTTTAGTGCCCCATCTGTCTTAAAGTATAACTAAAGGCAAAAATCCCAAATTTTGGGTTGTCCCAAAAAAGTAATAGACGGCAAATCTTCCAATGGGGACACTAGTTCTGGTGACCTGGGAGTCCGCAAGGGATTCACTTAATTTGCAGGGATTTCCTCTCACTTCCTGTTTGAAGTGAAGAGAAATCTCTAAAATGGGGCACAGATGGGGGAAAAAAAATTGACAGGGATTATAATCCTCCCACACTCCTATCCAAATTGTAAAAAAAGAAAATTGATTAGGTTTTGCCATTGCAATCAAATATTGCTCATCAAAATGGGAATGGCTGTCCGCTGTGTTCATATTTAAAGTAGAACTGTGACCAGGCTATAAACTTTCAAATATTTACAAATATTTTTCCTTAACGAGCAGCAAATAAACTTTAACCACTTCAGCCCTAGAAGGTTTTACCCACTCCCTGACCAGGCCATTCTTTGCGATACAGCACTGCGTCGCTTTAACTGACTATTACATGGTTGTGCAATGCTGTACCCAAATAAATTGATGTCCTTTCCCCCACAAATAGAGCTTTCTTTTGGTGGTATTTGATCACCTCTGCAGTTATTTTTTGTGCTATAAACAAAACAAAAACATTTTTTTTACTTTCTGCTATAATACATATCCAGAATAAAAAAAAAAAAACACATTTCTTCATAAATTTTAGGCCAATATGTATTCTACATATTTTTGGTAAAAAAAAAAAAAAATCCCAATAAGCATATATTGATTGGTTTGCGTAAAAGTTGTAGCATCTGCAAAATAGGGGATAGATTTATGGCATTTTTATGAATTTTTTTATTAGTGATGGTGGTGATTAGCGATTCTTAGCGGGATTGCGGCGGACAGATCGGATACTTTTGACACTTTTTTGGTGACCAGTGACATTTGTACAGCGATCAGTGCTATAAAAATGCACTGATTACTTTATAAATGAGAATGGCAGGGAAGGGGTGAACACTAGGGGGTGATCAAGGGGTTAAATGTGTTCTCTGAGAGGTGTTTCTAACTGTGGGTGGGAGTGTTACACTGGTGGAAAAGAGATCATGATTTAGCTGAAACACAATCTCTCACTTTTCCTCCCTGACAGATCAGCTGTGTGCTTTGTTTACATCGGGGCACCACTGATCCGTCTCTCCTGTGAACGATCGGTGGGTTGCACGCGTGCACCCCCTAAACCGTGTGCACAAAATCACGTACAGGTACCTGGGCCGCCCTGCCACAATAAATGTACGTGGGGTGGTCGGGAAGCCGGTAAAGCAAGGCCTAACTGACCTCTGTAGCCACAGTTGATTCACTCATCCTTAAGCCCCATTCACACTTGAGAGTTTTTCAGCTGGCTTCCCTATGCCTGACCACTCTTAACCTGCAGAGTACCTTTCTTTCTAATTGTCCCTGTTCACAGTCTACCTAAGCTATATGCCCTGTGTTCAAATAAGTATACGTTTTTGTTAGTATATTCAGCCATTTTTACACCATAGACTTCGAAGGGTGCACCATGCATTACACGTGTTTGCGCATGTTTTTTGTCAATGTTTTTGCACCTGAAAACCCCTCATCCTCCAAAACTGATCTCCCCCTTGCCCAGTCCAGGAATAAAATGTCTAAAGCTTGATACACATGCTAAAACACTTTCACATAGCTTGTAAAAGGCCCCAAAAACACTTCAAAATCATGCTCAGGAATATGCTCTGCTCAGTGTAAATGCAAGCTCTCAAAGGCTTGTTTATACTTCTGCTGGTCTCGGAAAAGATATGCCATGGATCACTTCTCATGGTGGGGATCTCTTTTCTGAGAGTGGTACAAGAGCAGCTGACAGGCATTCACGAGATAATGCCGCCTCCTGAATGCCTGTTTTTTTATTTTTTTGTTTGACAGCCAAGTTGTGTTTTTAATGGAGTACCGCACCACAAATACAAACATGGCATTAGACTCACAGTTGCAGCCTGGCCCAATTCACTGGGGCTATATTTTTGCCATGGCATATGTACAACCTCATCCAGCCGGCATATTATTTAAAGGTGGGTGGTCGAGGGGCAGTAAAACTGCGGCTTAACCACCTAATTCTACTTCAGTCTTATAGCTGACATCTGCAGCACTGCTTCCTCTGACAGCTAGCTTCAGGAGATTTGGATGGAGACAAAAGTTCTGCTCACAATTCCTTGCTTAAGGCTTTGATGCAAGGGAGCAAAGTTCTACCTATATCAAAATGGCTGACTCCTTGCATTACAGTGCAAAACAGATGGTAAGTCAGCAATGGAGAAAACCCAGATGCAGGAAGTACAAAGACAACACTGGTGGTAATTAGGTATTTGTCCAGAGATCAGTTCCTCTGTAACTGCATTCGTTGTGAACTGAAGATTTATTTCTCCATGTTGCATTTACCTCAGTGAGGGCTTTTTTTATTTATTTTTTCACTGCGGAGCTCCCTCCTCCTCCTCACTCGACCGCCGGGCTAATAGGAGAAAGGTGCGGGGCCTCGCGCATGCGCAGTAGGGTTCCCGGCGTGAAGGCGAAAGGCTACACTGCCGTAAACTTTGCTTACCCGCAATGGCGGCGGCAGCACCGACAGCTGATGGAAACATCAGCTGCGGTACCGACATTGAGGGACTGCAGGACAGGTAAGTGTCAATTTATTAAAAGCCAGCAGCTGCAGTATGTGTAGCTGCTGGCTTTTAATTTTTTTTTTTTTTTTTCCCCCGGAACACCACTTTAATATTTACATTTTGGAATGCATACAGCCTGGCCACAGTTCTACTTTAAGGAAAACTGCAATTGCCATATAGCAACAAAACTAAACCTCCTGATTGTGGCAAATACCACAAAGTGCCTGCTCCTGTCTTGATCTGGTGTGAGAGCCATTATTATGAAAAAGCATCTTCTCCAATGGGTTTGTTTTCTAGACCTATGCACAGTTGCTTTAAGTCAGCATTATCAAAGCATTTTTGCGACGCTCTAGCAGTGAATCACAAAGGTGGATGAAACTAAATTTGGTATCTCCTGTACAGTGTCAGGTTTAGTATGATTGCTATTTAGTATGATTACAAGTTTACTTTATCTAACTTTAACTATACTAATATGATGTGGCAAGAAGATGAGCTACTTATTTCACTTGGTAGCGTGTAAACCATGTTTGACAAATTTTGTCGGTCTGTACACGCAATTTCAGGTTAGACAGTTAGTTGGATGGGGGTATAAGAGCTATTTGAGCAATTGAAATGAATACTGTTGATGTACTTCATTTACATTTAGTAGTTCTCAGTGGTCCTAAATTGCAGAGGTTTGAACTGCCTTTACATGACAGGACAAGGAAAAATTGTGTTTTCATATCACAGCATTCCTGCGGAACACCCTTGTTCTGCCTTTTAAAATAAATAAATACATAAATGGCCCTTGTCTCATGAAACGACACATTGCTAAAAGTATACTGTATTTATGGATAAAAAATAACAAAAAAATGGCATCAAGTGCGCATCTAAAAATGTCCTCACACTTGTGAAAAATGCTTGAATATGCGCAGACCTAGTTGATTTTAGTAAAGTCTAGTTGAAGGCATATATTTACTTTCCAATATTGCTGATAACGGTAACGTATGTGATGGAACTTTATATTGGATCTCAGAGGCAGACTTTCATCTTGGGCTTCATGTACACTGAACGTTTTTACAAACTCTACTGAGCGATTTTAACCCACGTTTAAAATGTCCGGTACCTACTTTTTTTTAAAGGCATACTTTTAAAAAACAAGATGCAATTTATTACATTTGGTGTCAACATTTATTAAATGATATGAGCAGAATATGATAAATCAACAGAAGTGGGTGATACCCAACATTGATAAAAAAAATCACTACTTTTTGTGACATATTGATCTTTCTATTATGAATGTGCCTGCAATGGAAAGGGTGGCTTTCTATTGTAGGGGCTTGTGTCCATGTTCTCAGGAGCCTAAGAGCTGTCAGATGCCCTGCATGTCTGGCCACCAGTGCAGAAATAAGTCAAAAGATTGGCAAGAGTCTGCGATGAAAACACCACAACTAATAAAATCTAGGAATCTAGTTAAGGATACCAAGGTGTAAAGCACCATAATGAAAAAGAAAAACGCATTACTTTAGTAGCACCTGGGGTCTGCACTTAAAATGTTCACACCAGGAACAAAAATTACAAATATACTCAATATAACTATATACTTAAAAAAACAAAAAAATAATACACTCTAAATGTAAAAATATCATTATTCTGTACTATCGTTACTATCCTGTTAAAGAGCAAATAGAGCTCCACTACTTAATTTTCTCAAAAAATTAAAGCCAATTAGCTGCTTATGGCAATTAAAGACTTTTCTTTAAACCTATGTTCATTAATACTCTCCACTCTTCCATAACAATAGAAAGAAAGTAACAGCATTTCTTATAGAAGCTCAAGTGTATGCTTCAGTCTTCATCAAAAGTATAATGTAATGTTATACAGCCCAGATGTTTTCTGTTCTTGCAGATCTGAGTACAGGAATGTTAATTGGTAACAATTACTTTCACAAGTTCTGAGTGACACACAGTAAAGCATGCCACACATTAACCAATTTTCTTTCCTTCAACCATGCTTGGTTCCCTTACCTCCTGCGGAGCTACTGTATATTCTGACAGCAGGAGCTTTCCCAGCCATCAGAATACATTTATCATTGCTTGCTGCTATAGCTGCCGGCAGTGCTCATGTGAAAAACAATCTGACAGGCTAGTGTACTGCGGTCGATCGATAGATCGAATTCAATATAACTAGCCTGCCCTTACATGGATCAAAATTGTCCCGTTCCCGCTTTAGGCAGTAGAAGAGTTGGCTTGGTACATTTAGCTGATACCTGCCAACTTTATCCAGCAGCCTGGTGTTAAAGTGTATTGAATCATGTGGCTCAGTGTGCAAAAGCACCTACAAAGCCATTGCTTTACTGTTCGGTAAACTCTTTATTTCAAACACTGCGTGTAAGCATCAATGACTTTCTGTTGGCAGAAAAATGTGAAAGCCAGATGACAGTAGCACTGAATAATGTTATGGATTGATTCTTTGACCATGTTTCCTTAGACATAGAGCTCAGCTACTCAAGAACATTTAATTTTCCAGAGCTAATGAGATTTAAACCTAGAAGTATATCAGTTGAAAACAATGTATTGCATATGTGGTACTAATCAACAAAGGGATTCCTTTGACTTGAGCCGTTATTAGACCCTGAGGGACGGATTTAGGATGACTTGAGCTAGTCTGTGCAGGCACAAAAAATACTTTCTGAGGAAAAAGGTTACTCTCTGTCAGCTCCAGGTGAAATGGACACTAGGCTCATAAAAAACAAAAGGTTAGCCCCTAGGGATAATAACCCCTCCCACACCAATTATGGTTCCTTTTGATTAGTGTGCTTAAAGGGGTTGTAGAGGTTTGCATTTATTCACCTTAATGCATCCTATGCATTAAGGCGGAAAAACATCCGACATTACCCCCCCCCCCCCCCCCCGTTTTAGTTACCTGAGCCCGTTCACCTGCTGCGCTCGCCCCGATGTCTTTTTCGCCGCTCAGCCTGGCCGTTGGTTGGCTTGAGTGGATGGATTGAAAGCAGCGCAGCCATTGGCTCGCGCTGCTGTCAATCACATCCAATAACGCGGTGCCGAGTGATACAATGAGCGGCTGTAGTCGCCGACCGTATCTCGTTAGCGCGCCCGCAAGAACTAACCACCATGCGAGAGAGCCGTGAAGGTGGTTGGTTCTTGTGGGGAGGAGCTGAGACAGCCACCGAGGGACCCCAGAATACCAGGTTCGGGGCCACTCTGTGCAAAACGAGCTGGACAGTGGAGGTAAGTATAACGTTTGTTATTTAAAAAAAAACTTTCAACAGTTGCTGGTAGACTCTGGCTGTTTTTTGTTTTTTTTTAAACCCTGAAGTTTTCTCCAGGCCTTAAAAGCAGTTTTTTTCCAGTTCATTAGGGATACTGGTGTTTTTCTCTGCTACATCCCTGCCATGTCCCCATCTGTATGCCAGCTAGGACAGGAATCCGCTGTTAACATCAGTCTGCTACACCTCAAGATTCCTTGTTGAGTTATCAGGGCCAGAGCTGTTGCAGTATTTACCTGTCTCTGAATACTTGCCTACTTGACTGAAGAAGGCTTTATGCTGCGTTGGGCATTCCTTCACTTGTTTTTACCTAGGCTGTGTGTTTTTCTTACAGGAGCAGCTATTTGGGCACTGAAGGCTATAGGATTTCTCATGTACGCTGATCTTGGGCTTTTATTTACCTTGTGCTGTTGGGCTGTGTTACTTTACAGCAGGCTGGGGACAAGTGGAACCTCCTTTTTGTTTTGCCCGGGGCTTTATTTACACTTGTTCTGGCAGCTTGGTCTTCTTTCTGCCTGAAACTGCCAATTAATTCTCCCTTCTGGCTTTTACTTTCTCCTCAAGTCAGGAGGTTACTTACATCGGTAAAGGGGATGGAGCCAATGCACCATATGAGCCCTTGTCTATTCCCATGGCTCTCTCCTGTGGTGTCCATTTTAAGAGAATCTCTCCACAGCTCACAGGGACACAGTATTTTCAGCAGCAGCTAGGCTCTATGATTCTGCTTGCCTTCAACTTCGGTGATTTGATCAAGCGGCTTTCTCTTTGTGTTTCCTTTATGGCTTAGAACATTTTCTTTGCTCAGCTAATCCATTAATATTCTTGTAGAAGTGGGGTAGCCCAATTTTTACCATGGTACAGCAGCCTCTGCATTTCTGTAAAATGTCTTTGCTAAATGCAATGGTGGGGACTGAGCAGATCCATGTTGCACTTTGTGAAAGAGTTGAGCTTGGCAGAGGAAAGGACTGTGCCTTCTATGCTTCTTAAAAAACCCTAGTTGTATGTGCCTGTGTTGATGGCTGCTTCTGCCCCCTCATTTTTAGGTTTTCCTTCATCTTTTCAGTGAAGGTGTATTCTTCTTTAATGCAAGGCTTTATGCCTCAGTTGATACATGTAATTCTTCCTGGTTGCAGGGCCTTAAAACACTCACCTCCACTTTCCCAGGAATTGCCTGTTATTTTGGATTCTGTCAGGGACCCTCCAGGAGACTCATTGTCTCATGTGGAGTCCTTCCCTTCATTGGAGAATACATCGCCGCTATCTTAATTTCAGTCCGCTGCTTCACCTACAGTAAATTATTTTTGAAGCTGGAGAACTCCTCCAATCCCTCTCTGGGTACAGTGCCAGGCCTTAATTGCCCTAGTCCAAAATGCTCTGCCAAGGTGTTTTACTATCACCCCTTATTAGATTACTTTATATTAATTTACATAATACAGAGAATTTAATTAAAAAATTGTCTACTCCATCTGTAACTGACCTGCCAGTGTCCCCCTTACATAGAACAATACCCATTGTGGATGCCCCTTCCTTTAGGGCCCTACAGACAAGAAATCGGATGCAAGTTCTCTTTCCATAAAGGATTGTATGCTGGTTCTAAGTAATGGTGTCTACCCCTGAAGTCATTACATTGGCTCTACCTTTGAAGCAGTTCCATTGGCTCAGTTACACAAGGACCTTGCTGCAGGACAAATCAAGTTATTTCCTGGACCGAGTGATTCGGATACATCATCTAACCAAGACATCACTACCATGGTGATTTCTGTCCCCAGCGTTGACAGTGGGCAAGTTCGTTCTCCCCTGGCGATATAAGATTGCCAATATGGATGCCATTCTCCTGGGCTAGGGTAAAGTTCTGGGCCCTTTGTCTGTTCAGGGTTGTTTGGGCCCAGAATGAATCAGTGCTTCCAATCCACATCCTGCAGTTGCGAACAATTAGTCTATCATTGCTTCACTGGACTACCATTCTGATCAGTCATCCAGTCAAAGCTCAGTTGGCCAGTGTCATAGCTGTATCTTATATCAATCATCAAGGCAGCATCAGAAATTTTATAGCCACAGAGTTGGTCTAACCTGTCCTGTGTGGAGCTTCATGTTCCGGTGATCTCCGGGGTGCGCATTTCCAGCATGGACATCTGGCAAGGAGATCTCAGCAGATGTTTGGATCCGGGGGAAAAAATCTCTTTACCGGAGGCCTTCCAAAAATTACACAATCCTTCACCCACAGTTGAACCAGAAGAAGGTGATGATAGTATATGTATAGTGACCTTTACATAGTCTGGTTGAAAAAAGATGAAAGTCCATCTAGTTCAACCAATAAAGGGGGGTGGGGGGGCATACAATCCTTTATACAAAGCAGAGGAAAGCATTCTCTCTTTAATCCCCCGAGAGGCGAGCAGAAAGTTTCAACTTTACCTGTAAATGTTAGTATCCAGCTATATTATGTACATTTAGGAAAGAATCCAGGCATTTTTTTTAAAGCAATCTACTGAGCTGGCCAGAACCAGCTCTTGAGGGGGTATTCCACATTTTCCCAGATCTTACTGTGAAGACACCTTTCCGTATTTTTGGAGATTAAATCTATTTTTATTTCTCTAGACGAAAGAGTAAAAACACCATTTGCATTCTTTTATGTTTTTTTTTTTATTTTTATTTTTTTTTGTCATCACCACTTTTTTTCTGTCAGGTGGGTTTCTGCTTTGGTGGCTTTTAACCTGTAAAAAACCCTTTCTTGTGCTATACAAAGACCAGTTTTTTTTGAGGCCCAGGACCTCTTTTCTTCAAAAGATGGTTTCTTCCTTAACCAGGACTTTGTTCTACAATCTTTCTGTCCTGCACCTAACTCAAAACATCCTCCCTCCATTGTCTGGGTGTGATACATGCCGTTTACCTCTCAGCTACAGCTTCCTTTTCCCAGTCTGCCTCCCTCTCTTTCTAGCCTGCTTATCGTCCCACTATCACTAGGTGGATTTGACAGCTAATCATTCAGGCTTATGACTTCAAGGGTAAGGTTCCCCCTTTCCTGGTCAAAGCGCACTCGACTAGATCAGTTAGTGCTCCATGGGCTTTTCAGCATCAGGCATATCAAGGCTGCCATCTGTTTTTCTGTTCATATGTACAAATTTTTTCTTGGAATACATTACGGGACACCTGTCCCTCATCCCTGTTCTTATTATCCACTCGTACTATAGTTGCTAACACACTTGCTGGGAGTGGGAGGGGTTATACTGGTCCTTCATCCTGTGTTCAATAAAAAGGAATTTACAATAAGTTAAACATTCTATTTTTCTTTCTTACTGTATAACACAATATTAAGCAATACGTGCCAAATTTGATTCTCTGACAACTGTATGATGGATCACTCTACTCAAACATAATTATAAATTAAACATTATAATGAGGGATTAAACCCATACCTCTTCATTGAACCATAACCTCAGTTAAATATCTTTTTATAATAGAGGCTCAGAATGCCTTCAGATAGTGTGTGCACTCGCTGAATCAGTCACTGTCCCTGTTCAGGCCAAGGATTCCTGCTGCCCTGAGGGAGCATTTTCCTGCTTACTTCATATGTTCTATGAAAGGAAGAATCTTCAAATCCAGCATAAAGCAATGAACCAGAGGGACAGAGAAATGCCCCCAACTTTAGATTCCTTCCCAATGTTGCTCATCTTGCTGTATTTTTCTAAGGCACATAATTGTTTTTTCCAGAAAATGTTACAAAATTCTAAAATACTGGTGTGTTTGCCTTCAGTCCCTAAAAAGAAGAAATTATTTGCTGTTCTTATTTATTTATTTTTTTCCCCAGTACATTTGGTCCAGACCAGTCATTGACCCCCCCCCCCCCCCCCCCCCCCCCAAAAAGAAATGATTACCTAGGCTGTAATTCTTAAAGTAGCCTTGTATGATTGTGAAGGACAGTAATAATGAGGTTTATGTTATTTGTAATACCATTTTGCTATAACTATGGCATTAGTGCATCCCCAAACCAAAAATGGGCAATAATATTTAGTTTGCTTATTGTAATCCTAATGATCCTAATTTTTTTTTTTTTTTTTAATTAACCATACATTAACGCTATGGGCAGCAAGAGTTTGATTTGCCATAACACTGTAACTATGTGCATAACCTGGACTTAATACTCAGGGTTAACAAAAAGCTATATGGTTAGTCTTACTGGAATGGTTACACTGATTTTGAAGTTTACCTCCAAATTTACCTCCCGCAACAGAAGATGATCATTTGATCAACTTGTGTTGAATCGAGGTGTTAAACTTTTTCTTGAGGAGCAGCTTCAGCTGCAGGTCAGCTTATTCTGACAGCTGCTGGTGCTGCTGTTAGAATGCAGTGTCCTGGTGGGAAGAAGGATTCCTCCATCTACCGTCTTTGTTTAAATGGAAGAATCTTGTTAGGTTTTTTTTTTTTTCCATTCAGCTAGCAGGCTGAAGGAAAAAAAAAAAAATCTCGCTACCTTTTGAAAACACTTGCCTTCCCGGAATACATTGATGTTACATGTTCCCTTGTATTTGGACTTGTGGTCTTTGTTGCATGGCAGGTTCAGAGTTTAGAATGGATGACAATCCGCTAAAGCAGAGACCATGTGACCAAAACATCTAAGCAGTTTGTCTTGTGACCAACACTAGAGAGGGAGCCTGGAAAAACATTCTTTCAAAACAGGCAAGTTAGTCAGGATTTTGCTGTTCATTTATTCATCTCAAGAATTAACGTGAACAGACTGAAGACATGAAGTACAATAGGAATTACTTTTTATAGGCCATATGATCTATTTAGTCTGCTTTGCATTTTGAAAGATGCAGCCTAAGAAGTGAGGTAGTTGCATGACTCTTGAATGAACTTTGCTCCACAGAAAACTGCAGTTAAAGGCTTTCTCTCTACTCATACCTGTAATGGTGTCAAATGTCTATGTGTGTGTATGTTTAATATCATGATAACTTTTGTTTAATATTAAAATGGTCTTTAAATGTCTTCTAAAGACCCATCTAAATGAACATTTTTATAGCACTGTCACTGGCTCTATACCGTACATCACTGATCCTAACCCTTAGAACAAATTCCTAGTATTCTATGGATGGTAAACTTGGGTGGGGGTTGGAGCTGAAAGCACGGCTGCAAAGCAATGAACCCAGTCCTTGTACAGCCATTTGTTTGAATTGTTGATTTTAACCTGCATGCACAAGAAATCAAACCATTAGACTTGTTAAGTTGATACCTTTTCTCTTTTCCCTTTGCTAGCACTGCATTTCTGTTTTCCACTTTCTTTGGCCTAACCTAACCTAACCTATGCTTGTTATGCATTTGTGCATGTACAAATTAAGGGGGTTTTGCTCTTAACTTTGGTAGTTCAGAAGTGGGGCACAGATGAAGTGGCAGCTTGGCTGGATCTGCTGAGTTTGGGAGAGTACAAAGAAATCTTCATCCGTCATGACATCCGCGGTTCAGAGCTAGTACATCTGGAAAGGCGGGATCTTAAGGTATTTTCTTTGTGCTACTTTTTCCGCTCTCTAAAAGTTTCCTTGTGGGAATTAAACCTTTTTTTTCCTGTCCCCTTTCTTGTTATGTGCTTGTAGCTTGGCTTTAATTACAAATTCTGTGTAAATTAATCTGCACTGTTCTGTGGCCTGCACTCTCCCTCTGTGTGACACTGCCATTGCAGCCTACACCATCAGCAGCACTTGTAGGAACACAACCCTTTAACATGATTGGTTCTAAATATTTTCATATCCACCAGATGGCTTAACATACACCAAGGAAATACTGTGTATATCTTAAAACAAAAACGGTATCACAGATACAATGGGATCAGTGTTGAAGGTTGCAAATAAGAACTTTAATGTTTTCATTTATGAATCACGTAACCTTTTCTTATTAGTGTACCATGGGAAACATTTTTGTGGTTTTGATTTTTACCATTGTGTTCACCTTTTGCATCTCTTGTGTGGAAGCCAAGCATGCTTATTGTATAGTGTCACCATTCTCATCCCCTTTACAACCTCATATGTTCTGCTTGCATGCTGTATAGTATTTCAAGTCAAACAGCTCATGATCTGCTTAAAGTGATTGTAAAGGATAGTTTTTTTATTTTTTTTTTAAATAACAAACATATCATACTTGCCTCCACTGTGCAGATCGTTTTGCACAGAGTGACCCCCGAACATCCTCTTCTGGGGTTCCCGGCGGCTCTTGTGGCTCCTCCCCGCATCAGATAACCCCCCTAGGAGAAGCGCTGTCCATAGGGGGTTACCTTGTGGGCGCGCTCTGAGTCCAGAATTTGCATTCACAGACACGAATGCCAGACTCGGCCCGACACCCGCATCATTGGATTTGATGGATAGCAGCGGGAGCCAATGGCTGTGCTGTTAGCAATCTATCCAATCAAGAGCCAGGACCCCGTGGAGAGAGGGACAGTGCTGAAGGGGCTCAGGTAAGTAAAATGGGTGGGGGGGGGGGTGACTGCCAGGTGTTTTTTTACCTTAATGCATAAAATGCAAACCCCTTTTAAGCTCCTTTCTTCCCTTGTTGGTTATGGCAACCTAAAGGAAAAGACACCTACAATGAGAGAAATATGGAGGCTGCCATTGCTAGCATTCATTTAGAAATGCTAGTGTCCTGGCTATTCCAATTGAATTCAGGAACTATGGATCTTTTTACAACCATTTTGGGGTTTAGCCAAAAATACGTCTGATCAGAAGGAAAACTTGGAAACTTTGCTGTGTGGAACAACTGAATTGAAAGCAATCTTTTTCAGTTTTTGTTTACTTTTACCAATAAATCTTAAGAGATTGAGCCACCGTTCACATTGTTGTGCTGCAGTAACAAACCAAAATGCACATTGGTGCCATTCATTAATGGCTTTGTAATTAATTTTGTCAATGCTTGTGCATTACAGCGCACCACAACACACTGTAGTGCTACTGTGTGTTGTGATGCGCTGAATTACATAAGAAGTACACATTCACTTAAAGGTTCACCTTTAGAACATGTTACACCTGTATTTTGGCATATTCTTATTTATGCTTTAGGTAGCCCTTTTAAATGAATGGGCTACCCCTGTGCATCACAAGTTAAAGCATTATTATTATCATTATACAGGATTTATATAGCGCCCACAGTTTACACAAAGCTGTACAACATTAGGGTAGATAGTACAATTACAATAAAATGTAATAAAGTAGGAATCAGAGAGCCTTTACTACTTAATGGCACCCCAATCGTGGCGCAATTTTGATGCTATAAATCGAGCTGCAATGCACGATGCTGCTCCTTTTTGCACGGCTCGATTGGGGTGCCATTAAGAAGTAATGGCAACACACTAGCGTCCCCCGATTTGCCATGACTTAGAATCGTGGGCAGAATCGCAGAGACTCTGTCTGCAATTTGAATCGCTCAAGTGTGAACAGAGCCTTTATAAAGAGCCAGAACAAAGAGTAGTTGGCATGAAAAAACAGTGTGTGTATATAAGACACTAAACTGCAACAAGCATCCAGATTGGAATGAGTGGAGTTAGAACTGTGATCTTCAGATTTGTTGATGTTCATTGACTCAAAGTATTGAAACTTCTGAATCTGCAATCTTTGCCAGGCAACTATCATTTTCAGAAGGAAACTTAAGTGATGGCAACTTTTGTAATGACCTCAGTACAGATTTATTTTAAATGGGTTTGAAGACTTGCACAAGGATATCCAAAGTATTCGATTTTTATTGGCCCGGTGTGGCTAATTTCTGCCACATCCGACAGGGATGACTGTAAAATATTATTACAGACAAAGATTATTGTGGTATTTTCAGACCAGCAACAATCTTCGTAACATAATGTTAAAGCATGTTAGAAATGCAGCTTAATTTATTAAAAGTACACTATATACAAAGAGTAGTCATAATATGTCGGCATGATCATAGATGCTAGTAAAATATATGGATGACCTAAGGGTTTTAACCCACGATTATAAATAAAAAAATTTTAAGACGATAAACGGAGCAAGAGGAAGATGTGCCAAAAGAGGTTAATAAAGTGCTGTATGTGTATAATAGCATAATAACTGCTAACATTTTATGTGCAAAGTAAGCAGAGCAAGTGTGCACAATTTCCAAAGACTGCCAGCAGCAAATGAAAATGGAGCATTTGCAAAAATACAGCAGTACTAAGGTTATCGGCCAAGAAACTGAGCACTACTATACAATTAAAGCTGAAGTTAGCTCAGAAAAAAATAGACTTTGCATATTTTGTGCATCCTGCCCTGCTTTTTTTAGTGCATATGTATTGTCAGCTATTTTGCACATGCAGCACTTTGAGATCTTTTTGGCACAGCTTGCAGCATGTTATGTCCTCCTTTTTGCTCTGTTTAAAAATCTTGTAAAAGCCGATCATTTTTTAGTCCTGTTAAACCCCATATACTGTTTTTGTTAAATATGTTGATATTGAATTTTGACAAATTTTTTGTATATTTGTCTGCACAGATCTAAACAAATTAAGCTGCATTTTATGGTGGTTTTTACTTTTGATCTAGATTTAGGACAAACCTAAAGTAATAGTTATCAAAACATTTTTAACCTCCAGCAGACAGTAGTTTTTACAGTCAGCATTTGATGCATTTATCATGTACATGTATGATATTTTTATGGGATTCAATGTCAGCTAGACCTCTGTAGTTAGAACTTAGTGGTTGTAAACCCTTACAATCCACTTTTTGCTACAGGTAAGCCTGTAATAAGGCTTACCTGTAGCTACCCCAGATATCTCCTAAACCTGCACGGTTTAGGCGATATCCCCTGTATCTGCATGTGCCGACTTCATCGGCACATGCGCACTGAAGCAATGGCACGTACGTGCCACTTGCTTCAGTTAATGTGACGTTACAGCGGCTCCCCGCGCACATGCTTCGGCCAATCACAGCGCCGGAGCTGCGATACCCGGAAGTAACTGGGGAGAAATGTCGCCGGCCGGTGCTGTGTACGGGCACCGCAGCGAAGGCTTCGATCTCGGGTGAGTATTGCATAATGATCTAGTATGCTATGCATACTAGCTCATTATGCATTTGTCTTGCAGGTGTTACTTTTTTTTTTTTTTTTTTTTCAAAGTGGGTTTACAACCATTTTAAAGCGGAAATACACACTGCATCTGACCACCACAAACCAAAAACACTGTTTATTTATTTTTTAATATTCAAAGAAAACTCGCCCCTCCATCTATATCTCCATGCTTTATTTTGCTGAGAAATCAGTTTGAAGAATACACACCTAGCATTTATGTCTGTGGCCATCTTGAGTGAGGGCAGATGATTCATGTAGAGTTTACTTGATGGGATCCATCTGCCGTTAGCTCAGGCATGCAAGCAGAAGGGTGTGCTTAGCTGAGAAAACCCCACCTCCTCTCCTGAAGACTATTGGGATGTATGATGTAATTTGCCTAGGCCTGGAAACCAGGAAGTAACTAAAGAAATGTAAAAAAAAAAAAAAAAACAATTTAAAACGAGTAAAAAATATACCTTCCTATATATTTACTAATGCAGCATACAAATTAAAATCGTCTCATGCTGAGTCAGAGTGAAGCTCCACTTTAATATAAAACTGCACTGTGTTGTGCATATTCAGGTTATTATGGAATTTAGAAAATAGAGTGCCTTGCCTGTAATTTATGTTAAACAAGTTGTTGGAATATATTGTGGTGTACAGAATTTTAGAACCGTACATTTTTTAAGAAACGCTTTCTTCATACAGTTAACTATACTAATGAGAGGACAGCCTTAGGAATATAAAGAGCAAGTTGGTTTTGAGCATGAGATTAAATTTTCTCTTTTCCCCTAAACCATTTGGCCTTCAATTGCCTAGTCATGTGCATATAAACTTTAGGTTAAATTTTGTTTGCTTTAGTTTTTTTTCTCTAGTGCTCTTTGGTAGCTTGATCCCACAAAATTATCATAATTTGATTTACTTTAAATATGGAATTAGGAGCACAGTGTGCTACTGCTTTTTTGTTCAAAGTACATATAAAGGATTGACTGTATTATATAGAATATATAATACATATTAATAGTATATGTTCATTGAAGGACACATGCAACAAGGAATCACTGTAGGTGCTTATAGCATCACCAGAAGTAGGACACCATGCAGAAAAAAAACAAAGCACTGCCCAGGGACAGCCCCTGCTGGTGGCCAAGCCCCCTAGCTTCTAATGGCAGCTCAGTTTTTATTTGTTTAGTGCCTAGGAGTAAGAACCTAGCTCCCTTTTGTTTAACCTGTTTTCTGTTGATACCGCACAGGGGACACATATGATCAGACAATTTTTAGCTGCTTGTCACAGTGTAGGCTCTGGACTACACTTCGGTGGGAGGCAGACTGTCCTGGGATAGGCAAGTACCTTCTGTCTACTAGCATGGGAAGTGTCCCGTCCCCCCCCCCCCCATGTGGGGTGGGCTTTAGATACCCCTCAATGTCTACCTGTTTACCCGTGCGGTTCTACGGTTGATCAGTCCTACTTTGGCCGCCACCTCCCCTGAGGTTTAATGGTGTTTCCTCGCCTGCCCTAGTTTGTGGTTGGCAAATTGGTTCACCCAGGTCTGGCGGCCAACCTCATTTGGGGATAGTGGTGGCTGATTAACTCTGGTGCCCATTTTTGGAAATCCTCCATCTTGGAGGAGCCTCTCTCCTGCAGCCATCTTTAAAGCGTCAAAGCAATTAATCCCGGCAGGGGTTAAAGCTGTGGCGGGATACGCACTGTCTGCATATTAGGTAGGTATTGAGGACAACTCCTCCTTGTAGCACAGAAAAAAAGCATCATTGTCTGCCCTAATCTCTTCGGTATGGGAGACTCTAAAAATGTAATATCCCCCAAGGGCCCCATGAGCGTCAGCTGTTCCTTTTGTTGCCCATAAGCCACCAAAGCTTTCCTTATTCTGCCTATTTTGATACATTTGTATATGGGTTATAGAAATGTCCAAAATGGCCTTTTGTGGTGCCAAAACGGTTCCCAGTGAAAGAAGTGGTCCTCTCCCCCCGTCCTGAACCAGCCAATTTTGGCAATGAACAAAGCAACTGTGATTCTGGTGGAGAAATCTACTCCTTTCAAGGACCCAGCTAACAGAAAGGTGGAATCTGTTGCGAGCTCCATGTATACTGTTGCCATGGCACTGGTGTCCCAAATTTTACAGAATGGGAAAATGTGTCAGGGCTTTGGTAATCTACCTTAGTCGATTAGTACATCCTGGATTTTTCATCATCAGGCACCTGTAAGGCAGCTGCCTAGTCACCTGTCCTTAGTTTCACCAAGTTCTACAAGGTGGATGTTGCTACACCTTCAGATGCATGTTTTGGCTGCAAAGTATTGCTGTGGCAGTTTGAAATGTCTTTTTCCTTCCTGCCTTTCTTTTGGGGCAGATTCCTTGCTGGGCTATGGCCTTAAATGACTGAAAGAGAAAATGGGATTTTTTTGTTTGTACTCTGTAAAATCCCCTCTGTTCTTTGAAGGACCCACCCTGCTTTGTAACTTAAAGCAGAGTTCCAATTAAAAAATAAAATTTTTAAGTCCGCAGCTACAAATACTGCAGCTGCTGAATTTTAATAATCGAACACTTACCTGTCCCAGGCCCAGCGATGTGGGGGAACGAAGCCCAGCTTGTCTCCCCCTCCTTTCTTCTGCTCCGGTGCGCTGTGACTGGCCGGGCAATCATCTGGGACCTCTGACGTGTCCCAGATGATTGCCGAGAGGGAGGGGGGAGGAGGTGATCTTCCTTCTGGTGCCGCTGTGCCCCGGAAGGAAATGAGAGCTGGAGGGTTTCCGCTCCCCCCCCCCCCCCAAAAAATGGCATGCCAAATGGGGCATGTCAGGGGGTCACCTTCCCTAAAAGCGGAAGATCCATTTTTGGGTGGAACTCTGCTTTAATAATTGAGTTGCCAATAGCAGATTTGTGTTTAGGATTCCTTGCCAAGCTGTGTCCTTCAGAGAACTAAGAAAATGTTTTTCTATTGGGTATGAAAAAAAAATAATCTAATTTTTACTATGTATTGGTAAACATAGCTGCTATTTGTGGTGTTGAAGTGGGTAAGCAGCTTTTTATTAAAGAAGAGATATGCTGCGTCTCTTCTGCAATAAGACAAACTTGCATGCTTCCAGTCAATATACACTGAGCTGTACATACGCAGCTCAGCATATGTTCCTAACATTTTGCTAGGAGGATGAATGGCTCCCATGCATGTGTAGGACTCAAGTCCTCTCCACTGGCCAATCAAGAGGCTGAAAACCCGGCATCCAGAAGAAGCCCAGGGAGAAGATGCCAGTGGCTGATTTAACAGTTGCATCGCTGTAATGGCAATGAGTAATCGTCAGACATTAGTTCTGTTTTAATATATTAAAATATGAAAAATTATTGGGTTCAAAAGCTAAAGCAATGTTTGTTTACAGAGGCTCGTTGACACCGTGTGAGGTGACCAGCATTTTTTGCACTGGATAAACACAGATCACAGCTAGGGCTCATAGAAATTTATTTTTTCTTTTTTGTGCCCTGTTCACACTGATGTGATGGGATTATGGTGCGGTGTGATGCAGTGTGGAAAAATGCAGCATTCCTGTATTTGTCTGTACTGTACTTAATGGCACAACATGTCACCACACACTGCGATTTTTTGCAGTGGCAAGAATTAATTGTTATGTGACACTTCAAAAAAAAAACAAGCACTGCACTAGCCTGTACAGTAAAATCCTGCATTTTTCCTTGCAGGCTAGTGTGACCGTAACCTAAATGTTTCATAAATATAACCTTTATAAAAAGGAACACACACAGTTACTAGTTAATTAGGCCAGTTTCACACTGGGGCGGTGGGGGCGGTATCCCCGCGGTGTCCCATTGATTTCAATGGGTAGGAGCACCGCTCCAAATATGCTGCTAGCAGGATTTTTTTTACCGTCCTGCTAGCGCACCCCTTCAGTGTGAAAGCCCTCCTCTTTTCACACTGGAGTTAAAAGACCCGCTTTTTTCAGGCGCATTACAGACGCTATTTTTAGCACTGTAGCGCCTGAAAAACGCCTAGGTGTGAAAGGGGCCTTAAAGCTATACATAGCTACCATTCTCATCTTAGTGGATAAAGAGAGGCAGCATTGTGCTTAGTAGGTTGTAAAAAGGATGAATCACATTGTCGCAAAGCATTTTAAAAAACTTTTAGTTGCATGTATGTTTCCTTATTAAAACACATGTTTGGATCAGTGGTGTTCATCTTCTTTTTAAGCCATGATTGCTCTCAAAATATCATAACAAAAATGTATGCACTTAGCTCTGATCTAAAGTCATCATTTATAATGTTTTGATATACCTATGTCCCCAAATGGTGTGTAATTTCAGATCATATATATGGAAAATATATAAAAAGGTTTGCATAATTTTTGTTCTGTTTTGTGTGGTGTGCGTAGAGTTTTTGTTTTGCATGTCGGAATTTGATACATCCTTTTTATGTGTTGTCTTCTAAGCATACCATACAGTGTTTGTATTTTCATCAGGGTTTGATGACTTAAAGCCCTTCCTAAAATGTTATTCATGGGCTTTATTTTTCTTCATTTCTTGCATGCTTAGTGTAAAATGGTAGGATTCACAGTCTTTCACTGAACTGTATGAGCACACAGTAGATGTACAGTGCATGAAATTGCAAATAAGGTTTAGGATCAACACCATAACATAGGCGTGGTGCAGTATCCTTACAAACCCTTGCCCTGCAACTGTCATTACCTGGGAGCTACAGTGTCGCCAATATCACAAGGGTCATGTCCTATTAGGCTTGCTGAATAGGAAAAAATGTAAATGGCAATAATGTTAAATTGTTTAATCAGTTCACCTGTCACTGGTAAGAGTTGAGCAAACTAGGATCAAGTTGGTTGCTTTAAGTTATTGTACATTATCATTGTTCTTTGCACGGGTTTGTTTTTAAGTAAGCCTCATAAAAACCAATTGTATCGCACTTAAGTGATGATGCTCTCCTTTTTGTAAAATACAGAATCAACTTTGACATGGTTAATCTCTATACTACTGTACAATCGTTGAGAATTTTATTATGGTCCTAATTCCTACTTCCTGGTGTATTTTACCCATGTCCGGTTTTAAAGCTGAATTCCAGGAAGATGTAAAATATACAATGTAATGCAGCTAAGTATCCATTAATCAGTTATTATACCTACAGTATTTCTTTAAATGCAACTAGTATGTAAATGTACTGGAGTTTAAAGTAACTCCTGGCTCCTAGTCACGCCCCTGCATAAGACACACAGAGTGGGGCTCGGCCCTGCCCTAGCTCCCTCATCACTGGCTCTGATTGACAGCAGCTGTAGCCAATGAGAAGTGAAAGAGCCTCAGCTCTCAAGGACATCGCTGGAATTGATGTCAGGCTCAGGTATGCATTGTGTGTGTGTGTGTGTGTGTGTGTGTGTGTGTGTGTGTGGGGGGGGGGGGGGGGTGAACTTTTTTTTTTTTTTTTTTTTACCTTACTGCATGAATGCAGTAAGGTAAATAGCCTCTGCCTTTGCAACCGCTTGGTTTAAGCCTCTTGCAATACCCTTTTATAGCGACACTCAAACTGAGAGAGGTAGAAAAGAAGCTCAGCTAATTTTTTATTTTTTTTCCAAATGTGCCGACAAGGAACATGTTAGGATGAAAGAGCATAGTGAGTAGACAGATAACCTCCTTCACTGATCAGTCAGCAGGTTGGGGGGGAGAGAGGTTGATAACCCTTTATTCTTTCTACACTATAGCTGTAATATGGACGGTGGTGTAATCCATCCAGCTTTGATGCAGGGCTATGAATATCTCAGAACTAAATGGACAGAAGTGTAAATACAGGGAAAAGAGTTCCCATATATGTATTTTATTTGTGTGTTTTATGGGTTTGCCTGAAGATCTGCTTTAGTGCCCATGTTCATACTGCCAGACAGAATTAAGTTGTGTTGTGGACTGCTGATAAATTTGGAAGCAGAAGTTTTTAGGATACCTACAAACTACAGATTTTCCTATGTGTGGCTTTTGTTGATTTCAACTGCACAGTAAAAATGTCTACTGACATCAGCCTGATTGTGTAGACAAAATATAGCCACGCTTGGTTGAGTGCTTTTTAAACTTTTGTACGATTGACTTGGCTAAGGTTCTCTGGTTTTCTAAGCAGTGGTGTCGACTATTTACCTCAACAGCTAATTTCTGTTGAGATAAATGGTAAATAGAGATGTGACACCTTGGAACTATATAGACATGGAGGGACTATAATGAAGTCTGTTGTTTTTTTCAAGAGAACAAGCTCTCTTCCAGATGTAGCAGTTAAAGGGATGAGACAACCCTTTTACCACTGATGACAGTGGTGCTTACAATGATCAGCGTTTATGTACAACCGTAATCCAAACAGAAATGAGAGCTGTCCCTGTAACTGCTTATATAGTGTAATCTGGTATTTGGCTTCAATTCGTTAGCAGATTTAGATACACTATTACATCTAATATTCCCCTCCCCAGAGTAACCATGCTCCTGTCCAAAGGTGCCCCTATGCGCCTTCATCCAGAGTGGAGGCAATGTAAGACAGGAGGTGTGTTATTGGTCAAATCACTAGGTGAAAATGGACAAAAGATGACATCTTATCTTGCTGCTTCTCTCTCTCATCCTTTGGAAGCAGTGTGCATTGGGTCTGAATAACCTTGCATTCAAGTACTGTTCAGCAACTGACAGGATTCTACTCTTCCCCAACCACTGCTCATACTGTATAATAATGTATCAAAAAAGTGTTGCGGTAGAGAGAGTGCTCAACAAGGAATAGGCTGCCCTTCCTGGGCTTTGATAATATGGCAGCACTAGGCATTATGAAATTGAGCATTGTTGGAAACAATTAGCAGTTCGCATTAATTTGGCAAGTATGATTCATAACAGGGCATGTACATTTAGGTCCATATATATTTGGACACAGGCACAATTTTAGTTTTTTTTTTTTCAGGTATTTACCTAAACATATTCAAGCTATAGTTATATAATGGATATGGGCTGAAAGTGCGCACACTCAGGTTTAAATCGAGGGTATGTAAATCCAAATCGGAGGAAGGGTTTAGGAATTACAGCTCTTAAAATTAACCGTCCCCCTTTTTCAAGGGACCAAAAGTAATTGGACAATTGAATCAAAATCTGTTTCATGGCCAGGTGTGGGCTACTCCTTTGTTATTTTTTCAGCAATTAAGCAGGTAAAAGGTCTGAAGTTGATTCCAAGTGTGGTATTTGCATTTGGAATCTATTGCTGTGAACCTACATCATGTGTTCAAATGAGCTGTCCATGCAAGTGAAACAGGTCATTGTAAGTCTTCAAAAATTAAACCAATCCACCAGAGATAGCAGCAACATGAGTGGCCAGATCAACACTAAACTACGAACCTTGCAAGAAGATATAAACTATAAGCTAGAAGATATAAATTGGGATTAAATCTTAGAAACAAAACACAAAGGAGAGATGGGTTTGCTTTAAGAGCATATTAAATAAGGGCATTAGCCAGTGCATCCTATTGGGAAATACATTTAAAATTAAAAAAAGTCCTGGATGGCCTAACTCTAATGTAAAAATTCATATAAAAGCAAAGGAGAAGGCATTCAAAAATACAAGGCTGTGGGATCATCATCAGCATTCAGACTTTACAAAGAATGAAATAAAGCGTTAATTCTCCCACTCTACAAGACTCTGGTCCGGCTGCACCTGGAGTATGCTTTCCAGTTCTGGGCACCAGTCTTCAGGAAGGATGTACTGGAAATGAAGCGAGTACAAAGAAGGGCAACAAAGCTAATAAAGGGTCTGGAGGATATTAGTTATGCAGAAAGGTTGCAAGCACTGAACTCCTCTCTGGAGAAGAGACGCTTGAGAGGGGATATGATTTCAATTTACAAATACCATACTGGTGACCCCACAATAGGGATAAAACTTTTTTGCGGAAGGAAGTTTAATAAGACACGTGGCCACTCACTAAAATTAGAAGAAAAGAGGTTTAACATTAAACTGCATAGAGAGTTCTTTACTGTAAGAGCAGCAAGGATGTGGAATTCCCTTCCACAGGCGGTGGTTTCATCGGGGAGCATCGATAGTTTCAAAGAACTATTAGATGAGCACCTGAACGACCGCTACATACAGGGATATACAATTTAATACTGACATATAATCACACACATAGGTTGGACTTGATGGAATTGTGTCTTTTTTTCAACCTCACCTACTATGTAACAGTTTGATACATTCTGAGAAAAGAAAAACGCATAGGTGAGCTCAGCAGCATAAAAAGGCCTGGATGTCCACGGAAGACAACTGTGGTGGATGATAGCAGGATCCTCTGTTAAAGCAAAACCCTTTGTATAAAAATGGTTGCAGTTTCTAAAATTTGTACTTGATATTTATGTTCCACCCCTTAAATTAAAGATGAAAGTATGCACATTAATTTAGATTGTTTTGTTTTAATTTTATTCTGGTGGCATATAGAGCCAAAAGTATGACTATTGTGCCTGTGTCCAAATATATATATATATATATATATATATATATATATATATATATATATATATATATATAGACCTAACTGTATGTTCCTTATAAAAATATGAAGAATATTGCTGTTAAAGCTCCTTAAAATTGCAGAGGAGTGCCTTTAGGATGATTGAGGGAATCAGGCATTTGGATACATAGGATATATTAAGAGTAAATCTGGTCTCAACTAATATCGAAAGCCATGTTGCAGGGTGATATATATATATATATATATATATATATATATATATATATATATATATATATATATATATATATATATACACACACACACACACACACACACACACACACACACACACACACACACACACACACACACACACACACACACACACACACACACACACACACACACACACACACAACACTTCTGTTGGGTTGATGTCAGACCAGTCAAGTTCCTCCACCCCAAACTCGCTCATCCATGTCTTTTATGGACCTTGTTTGTGCACAGGTGTGCAGTCATATTGGAACAGGTAGGGGCCATCCCCAAACTGTTCCCAAAAAGTTGGGAGCATGAAATTGTCCAAAATGTCTTGGTATGCTGACGCCTTAAGAGTTCCCTTCACTGGAATTAAGGGGCCAAGCTCAACCCCAGAAAAGCAACCCCACATCATAACCCTCCCTCTACCAAATGACTTTGACCTGTGCACAAAGCAAGGTCCATAAAAACACGGATACACAAGTTATCGTTTGTGTCACAATAAAAAATATTTTGCTCCTTCAAAGTCATAGGCATGTTGTGTACATCACATGATATAAAGCCTCAGCCCAGAAAAATCTATTTTATTTCCAGATTGTAATGCAACAAAACAAGAAAAAACACCAGGGGGGGGGGGGGGGGGGAGATACAAGGCACTGTAATTCACCCGGATACATCAAGTGGTTGCGATGTGAACATTTTTATGAACACTTGTCAAAGTTTGCAAAACTGCATTCAGATTTGTTTTACCTTTTGAGGCGTTAAGGAGGTATGCAAATATGAAAATCTAACATTAAAGGAGACGTGTGAGAAATCAAAATCACAAACGTACATCCTCCCCTATAGGGCTGCAGCATCAATCTATTGCTGCAGCTGTCCCCTGCCAGCTCAGAGACCAAGGACTGAGAAATCACATTTGCTCAGTTGTTGTTCACTGAGCAGAAAGTGGCGACTGCCAATCACTACTCTGCTCTGGCCCTTCAGCGCTGGGCTTTAGGGGGGGGGGGCAACTGGCTCCTGCTCTCAGCAGCGCACTGAGAGGCCGAGCCAGCTGCCAGTCAGGCATTTGGGTTAATCCAAACCTTAAAGTCCAGGCCCTGGACCAGCTTTGTGATGTCAGCCGACAACGGCCTTTGGTCAATTTAGAGTTGGCCTTTTCTTCAATACTATGTTGGCATGAAAAAATGTTTGTGTTGTGTTGTAATACTTTTTTATTTTATATATCATCCTATTAGGGCATCCATTATATAGTAACCTATTTGTGGAGACTGACATTTCATCAACATATATTTGTCAAACATTTCATAGACATTGGTATGCTAAAGTATTTAAACAAAAAAAATGTTGCCTTTTTTATGTAGTTCCATTATTTCTTCAGATTATCAATTTCTTTTTCAAAACGTAGTGGTGGGAGAAAAACTAAAAATACATGCCCATCTTTAAAAATAACAGTTTTGGCAGTTTTGCTATAGTGATTTTCTTTGTGTGCCTACTGAAAATCCTGATTTCTTCTTTTTTTTTTTTTTTTTTTTTTAAATGTACTATTGTTTGATATTTTTCACTGATAGTTGGCTGCTATTAATAAATGTTTTTTTGATTCTTTTGTAGGATCTGGGGATAATGAAAGTGGGTCATATGAAGCGAATTCTACAGGGAATTAAGGAACTCGGCAAAAATGCATCTTTATCTGACGTTTGAAGGAGGTGTCGATATATGGCAGAAGGCCTGACCAGAGAACTGAGTTGAATTGGAGGCACTATGTGGTTTTAGTTTACAATATAAATGTGGAAACCAGGAGGATAAAGTTTGGAGCATTGTGCACTTGGCTATTGTGTTAGCAATTTGGTGCCAAAGTTTTGAGAAGTTTAGATCTGCATGACTTGCTTACTTGATTAGAAATGACAGTGATGGTTGGAGAATGAAGGCACTTGAATTGCCTGTGACACTATTAAGTGGCAGATATAAAGAGTGACAACTTATCTTTTTAATGGTTTAAAGTTACCAAGCTTCCTTGTATGAGGCCCAGACTTCCAAATAACAGGAAAGGCCAACATAAAATGGGCCAAGCCTAAGTTGGTAGTCTTGGTTCATGCTGCCTCAGGTACCATTCCCTCATTGGCCAAGGAGTATGACTGAAAAAAAAAAAAAAAAACACTTTATACATTTAAAGTGAATGCAAATGAACATGCATGGAGTGCCTGTTGAAGTTGGATTTTAGTTGCATGACATATCAGATACGAAGACAAAAAAACACACACAAAAAACTTGAACAATTTTTATATTGATTTTACTAAGTTTTAATTTATTACTACTGATGTGTCTTTTGGCTGAAGGCACTTTTGTACTACGTGTTGTATATTTTTGCATGAGTATGTTCTGTGGCAGGGGATTTGTGGATGTGAAGATGTAGCTCATGTGCCATGTATCTTCAGAAACTGATGTGCATTATGTATGTTCAACATATTTATTATAGCTAATCAATATTGTTTTGTAATTAACGCCGATAGACATAGCTTATCAAAATTACATTTTGCAATGGTGGTTACCTCACATAATTTATCTTGTAATTTCTTGGGGACTCTTGATTTTTTTTTTTTTATTTTTTTTTTCCATTGCCTTATGTTATTTAGGTTATTAAATTTCAGTGACATCAGGGGCGTACCTAGTGCATTTGGCACCCGGGGCGGATCCTATATCTGGCACCCCCCCCCCCACCGTAAAACGTAAAAACACCCCACTGTGCTCCCTGCATACCTCTGCATCCTTAAATATCTCTTTGTCACTACTGTGTACATTACACAGCATCCTGCACCTCTAGACCCCTTTACATTACACAGCACCCCTTTACATTACACAGCACCCTGCACCTCTGGAGCCCTTTACATTACACAGCACCATGCACCTCTAGACCCCTTTACATTACACAGCACCTCTGGACCCCTTTACATTACAAAGCACCTCTGGACCCCTTTACATTACAAAGCACCTCTGGACCCCTTTACATTACAAAGCACCTCTGGACCCCTTTACATTACAAAGCACCTCTGGACCCCTTTACATTACAAAGCACCTCTGGACCCCTTTACATTACAAAGCACCTCTGGACCCTTTACATTACAAAGCACCTCTAGACCCCTTTACATTACACAGCACCCTGCACCTCTAGACCCCTTTACATTACACATCACCATGCACCTCTAGACCCCTTTACATTACACAGCACCCTGCACCTCTAGACCCCTTTACATTACACAGCACCCTGCACCTCTAGACACCTGTATGTTACACAGACACCCCCCCCCCCTAGCAGCTCTGGACCCCCTGCATGTTACACAGACCCGCCTACAATACAGACCCCCACCCCTGCACAACCCCCCTACAGTGCAGACCCCCCCTTCAGTACAGACCCCCCTACAGTGGAGACGCCCCCTACAATGCAGAGCCCCCCCCCCCTTTAGTACAGACCCCCCCTACAATGCAGACCCCCCTACTACAATTCAGACCCCCCTTCAGTACAGAGTGACCCCCCCTTCAGTACAAACCCCCCTTCAGTACAGACCCCCCTACTACAATGCAGACCCCCTCCTTCAGTACAAACCCCCCCTCACTCTGCTCGGCTGAGATCAGAGCCACGGAGAGCCGCGGAGCGCGCCGAACACCCTCCCCCCCCCCTCCTCTCACCTCACCTGCGCAGCCTGTCACTCACCGCGCCGCTGCGCCGCTGAGCCGCTGATGTGTTATATCAGCGCTCGGCGGCGGCGCGCTGTCACCGCTTCCATCGCGGAGGGGGGCGCCGGCCTGGCACCCCCCCAGTGTGTGGCACCCGGTGCGGCCCGCCCCCCCCGCACCCCCCTTAGTACGCCACTGAGTGACATTTTTCAGCAGTCTTCAGCTCAAAGAAATCAGGTAGCAATAGAATAGATATTTCTGCTGTCTGGCCATCAGTAGCATAAATACACAAATGCCCTCACTGCTTTAGGCCAAGATGCCTGGCTAAAGTCCTCCTTTACTGTTCTTTCTGTAGCTCAATCTAGGCAGCTAAAGTGTTTTGTTTACTCCTGCTATGTTCTCTTCTGCCTTATTCAATCAGAATTCTTACTCTTAAGGACTTGCGGTCACACCAGCAGACACTTTGTATCATGGCTACTGGTGTGCACATTGAAGGGTGCGGTGCCAATGCGTTTTAATAACAAATCACACTGTTGACTTTTTATTTTTTTCAACTTTACTGAACGGTCATAAAATGAAAGTAAAGTTGATTCATCATTATGCACTGCAGCACATTGGGATGCAGTGTAGTGCATTGCAACACCCAGCACTGAGCACTGAAATTTTAGAGCTTGTTCTTATCGGTAACTTAACCAACATATAACACTTAAGAATAAGAACTCTTTTTTAGAGCAAGGTAGTTTGTGTCTTTATAAACCTTTTTGTAGTGGAATACATGTATGTAGTTAAACATCTTTGCATCAAAAACATTTAATTACATATTCTTTTTGCAGAGTTGCTTGTAGATCAAATCAAGTGATAAGGTATATCAACTACAGACTGCTGCTTATAGCTGCTGATAAATTGCGTGCACCAGTACCAGTTAATTGATATCATTGGTATTTTTTTTATCGGTTAGGCATAATGTCCGCCCAGCTGAAGTAGATGCTTTTATTGTAAAAGTTTTAACACACTAGATAAATGATATATGCTAACATACAATGGCATGGTTCACAGTACTGCCACTTAATGCTAAATAAATACTTGGCTTTTAAATGTGGCATGATTATGTTACAGCCACTAGTAAACCACTGTTTAAAAACCTGGTTATTTATTGTGGCATAAAGCCCCCACCTTCCATCAGCCTCATAATAACTCATGGGCATGTTTTGTGCCGCTTTCTTTTGTAGTTCTAAATGCTGTGGATCACAGCATTTAAATAACTTTTTTTTGTTTTAACTTAGATGAACGCATTTATATTGATTTATTAAAGCAATGGGCTGGCTGATAGTGAAAATAGTCTTGAGCGTGTTTTATAGTAAGAGCTCCATACTTTCCCCAAGCTTGCACACATTATTTCTAAGCTGATAAAGCACTTTAATAGAGTTCATGCGATCCTGCCCTTGACATCCACTTTAACATGTAGCATGAAAAGTACCAGCATCCTACTTCCCCTATTACTATAATGATGAACTCTTTCTTTTTTGTTCAGTAAAGGTAAATTTGTGGCCATAACTTGCAGTATTTTTTCATAGTTACAAGTATTTACTGATTCGGTGATAGCCGGAAATTGATTTAGAAGCCGCCGTGTGGGGGTCTGCCATCTTTTATAAGAAGTACCTCAATGATGTCGCTGGTTTCTGGTTTGTTGGTCATCTTAGTAGTGAAAATGCACAGATTTCTTTCAGAAGAATATAGAGGAGAACATTCATAATTTTTAGTCACCGTATCATAAACCCTAATCTACTGTAACTGTAAAACCTTGGTTGAAACACAATAGAAAGTATTGAAATGGTTATTTCACCTAAAACAACTTTTTTTTTTTTTTTTATTGTGATGAAGGTATTGAATAGTGGTTGATCGCATAACCCACTAGTTTCTACTTCTTCATGATTCCCCAGTCGTTCCTCGGGCTTTCGTCTTACTCTTTATGCTGGAATAAATAGATTGTTAATGCTTCTTTTACATTCTCTGTACTGTTTAAAAACAGTGCAACAGGGAAAATAAGACCCCACTGGAATGCCTTGGGTATGACGAGAGTTGGGATTCAAGGAGCAGAAATTCCAATGACTGGCAAACTTAAAGTAGAGGTCCACCCTAACACTAAAATCTCTAAAGCTACAGGCATCCACGCTCTAAGATTAACCTATCTAGCTTTGTAAAGAAGAAATCACTATACATACCTTTTTTTTAAGCCGATCTGGTCCGGTCCCATGCTGAGCTGTCAGCGGCAGCTTTGATGTTGAGTCGGGTGCAGAGGAGGCAGCCAACAACGCAAGCCTCATAGTAACTCTATGGGTGACGTCACTTCTCCTCTGCAGAGCTTCCGCCGCTGGAGACCAGACTTGAGTGACATCAAAAAAGATATGTATACGATTTCTTCTTTACAGGGCTAGATAGGTTAGTCTTGCATTGTGGATATCTGTAGATTTATGCCCCGTACACACGGTCGGAAATTCCGACCACAAAATCCGTCTGATTTTTTCGGACGGATTTTGTCCGACACTGGTGTTGCATACACACGGTCGGACAAAGTTGTCGGAAAATCCGATCATTCTGAACGTGGTGACGTTTGTTGCGTACGACGGGACTACGTAGAGGCTAGTAGCCAATAGCTTTGGTCTTGTAATGTGATCTGAGCATGCGTGGCACTTTGTCCGTCGGAATTCGCTACACACGATCGGAAAAAGTCCGATAGGACTTTGTTGTCGGAAAATTTGAGAGCAGAAGATAAAACTTTGTCCGTCGGAAAATCCGACGGAAAAAGTCCGAAGGAGCCTACACATGGTCGGAATTTCCGACAACTTTGTCCGATAGGACGTTTTCCGTCGGAAAATCCGACCGTGTGTACGGGGCATTAGACATTTTAGTGTTAGGGCAGACTTCTACTTTAAGAAATTGCTGGGTGATTCTATCAACCTTCATCCATACAAAGCTGGCATACCAGTTTTGTGTGAACTGACTCTTTTTAAAGTGTATTTAAAGCCAAAAACAAAAATTTAATTTACAGCTTTTAGTGCTAAGATGTGGTGGCGGCATTCGTTTGATTTTTTAAAAATTTTCACTTTATTTTCACTCGCTAATTCTGCAATTCGTGTCTACACTTCTATCTCTACTGTATCTATGTGGAAAGCCATCATTGTCATACAGACTGGTCTTCAAAGTTTTTGTGCTTTCTTTTGAGCTCATCTGATGTGACAAAAACCCTGCCATTTCCAGATCAAGTAATTTTCTGTGCTTGCTAAAAATATTCATAGCCTCAAAATGTGAACATTTTGTGAAGCTACCACATGTAAGGACTAGTAAGCTTAGTATATTACACTTTTTGTTTTTGAATTTGTGTGCTTAAACTTTTGGTAATAAAGTCCCCTGTAGTATTCACTGTGGGGTTAATTTACAAAAGGAGTAGTGACTCTTCACTGTTTCCCTAGTAAATGTGGTGAAGTCATGTTCACATCAATTATTTAATTATGTGTAAGGGAAAAAAAAATCTATTTTTTTATGTCTTTGTACATGATTGGTTATTCAATGTAAGTACAGCCTTGCCTTATTTACAAAGCTTGGTAAACCTTCACTTTGGTAAGAAAACAAGCTCTACTCCCTTAGTAAATCAACTTCAGTGTCTCATTTACAGTACATAAAAAAAAATCATATTTTTTCTCTATATTATAGTATTTTTACACCTGTGTTCACGCAAGAAAAACAAAATTAAGTTGAAACCTAGTTCTGTTTGTTATCATTGTATCGTAAATGTCTTTACTGCTTAAAATCTTTTTATAATGATCGGCGCTAGAGGCCCTTTCTTGACCAAGTGAACTAGTTTATAACATTCTTTTACAAATGCATTCTATCCCCTTTCAGACCAGTTTTGTATAATAAAAGCTTCCTGTTTTCTGGTAAAGCAGGACAATGTGTGAGGTGCAATATTTATATAAACTTTTAGAGTTTTTGTGGGGTAATTTATCACACAACTATAAAGAAGAGGTTACCAGTGCACTACTTTAATACTGTATCTGTTTGAAATATAAATATATCACTGTTATTATGCAGTTGATCTGCATATTTGTATATTATGTTCAGCACTGTATCATCCTATATAAAGATTTTTTTTTTTTTCTTTTTAAACTGTGTAATTTTTTTTACTTGGTTAATTTTCAATGTTTTAGGTATGTGAGTTTTTGTTTTTCTACTATAAATTAATATTGTGTCACAGATGTTAAATTTGCTGTTATTGTTTTTCTGAAAAAAAAAGTTGTAAATGATGTGCTATTTTGAATTAACTTTTTTTCCCTCATGCTGGTCATTATTCGAAGGAATGGTAAAAGCACACAGTTGATGAAGCTGTTATTCTGTCACCTTAACTATTCATTTGATTGCAATAAAGGCTCACCTTTGGAACATGTTACATGTTTCACCCGTATTTATGGCGGAACAAGTAACATGTTCCAGTTCCTGCCTCCTCTCCCCCTGATCCCCCCTACCTGTGACAGCAGTTGGGGAGATCCTCTTCCCACACCCACTGTCAGTTTAAAAAAACACGCAGCCATGTGAGGCTCTGCCCACACAGCCGCATCATTCATTCACAGTATTCTGTGAATGAATAAACAAGTACTGTTGTCCACCGCGGCCGATAGTTTGTAGTTCTCCATGAACTGCGAGGACACTGTTGAGCATCCTCATAGTTCATTGGTTCTTCCTGCAATTTAGTAACTGCCTGCCCGTAGACTGTGAACTTAGAGTCTGCAGGATCCTGGCATTGTACCTGCGATCTGCTAAATGCAGGTGCAATGCTTTACAAGCTCCAGTTTAAAAAAATATATATACAATGTGAACTTCTCCTGAGTCAATCTGGTGCAAAATGCTTTTACTGTCTGTCTGAATTTAAAATATCTTGCTTATTATGTAGATGTCATAAAGATATATTAAAGCTGGGTACACATGGTTCGAAATGCGGCTGGTTCGGCAGGAACCAGCTGAATTTTGATTTGTGTGAAGCCTTCTCTGGTCGACAGAATCTGATCCAACGATCAGCTTCTGTCATATGGTCCTGCTGGAAAACCTGCATTCAATCAGCTACTGCAGCTCTCATTAATGTATACCACCAGTGGAGGAGTCCTTGCCATCAGAATACAATCACAAAGCATAGGAGATTCCTGCATCCCCCGCTTGTGTGGATGCAGGGATCTGTTAGGTTTTTTTTGTTTGTTTTGTTTTTTTGATCAGCCTGCTGGTTGAATAAAAAAATGAATTCAGTGTTTACCCAGCTTTAGTTCAGAGGCAGACAAAATGTGGCATGCTGGGGATGGAGTTCAACCAAAGCTATAAGACCATACACACAGATGAGATGTTCAATAGTTTTGCGGGTTCATTCCATTCTGTAGAAATTTTCGACTATCAATACATGTTAGAATTAGCAGATTTACTTTAAGATTGCAGTTTCCAAATGCAGGAGAAAAAAATTTCACTTGATAGATAACTTCTGACCTCAGTCAGCTCTGTTGAATACTACTATGCCTTGGATAGGTCAAACCTCTGTGAAGTAGCTGTTTACGGTTTTCTTTTTATAAAGTTTTTTCCTTTACAACCACAGTAAGCCCTATTAGTTAACAGCCGGAGTGAACAGTTGTCTCCGACAATTAATATCGACCATTTGGGTTCAAATCTTAAAGGGTAACTCCACTTTCATGTGTAAAAAAAAAAAAAAAAAAAAGCAAAGAAATATAGCGTGTAGAATTGCGATACAAGCCCTATTTTAATGGAATGTTATTAAAACAGTGCTCGACGAATACCGGGCGCCAGGTCGCATTGGCGACTAGAATTAGCGACCTGTCGCCTGGGGCAGCACAGCTGGGGGGTATCCTGTCTCCATAGTGCACCCCCCCACCGCCGCGCGCGATCGCGAAGGGCCGCGCCGGCCGGTAAATGAGGCCCCGGCTTTGCGGCCTTGTGCAGTCCTATGGTACCTTCTAGAATCTGGCGCCCTCTTGTGGTGGCCGTTGGTATGACACCCAGCAATGCTAATGGAGCTTTTTGTTTTGTTTTCACTGCCTGCCTATCTCCTTCACTTAGAACCCCCAAACATTATATATATTTATTTTTCTAACACCCTAGAGAATAAAATGGCGGTCGTTGCAATACTTTCTGTCACCGTATTTGCGCAGCGGACTTACAAGCGCACTTTTTTGGGAAAAAATACTTTTTTTAATTAAAAAATAACACAACAGTAAAGTTTGCCCAATTTTTTTTTATTGTGAAAGATAATGTTACGGCGAGTAAATTGATACCAAACATGTCTCGCTTCAAAATTTTGCCCGCTCGTGGAATGGCGACAAACTTTTACCCTTTAAAATCTCCATAGGTGACGTTTAAAAAAATTCTACAGGTTGCATGTTTTGAGTTACAGAGGAGGTCTAGGGCTAGAATTATTGCTCTCGCTCTACCGATCACGGCAATACTCTACTGCAAACAAGCTCGGCGGGACGGGCGCGTTTAAAAATTTTTTTTTATTATTATTTATTTTAACTTTTAATTTTTTCACTGTTCTTTTGAAAAAAAATGTGTAACTTTTATTCCTATTACAAGGAATGTAAACATCCCTTGTAATATAAAAAAGCTTGACAGGACCTCTTAAATAGGAGATCTGGGGTCAAAAAGACCTCGGATCTCATATTTACACTAAAATGCCAAAAAAAAATTGCCATTTGAAAAAAAAAAAAAAATGTTCCTTTTTTAAAGAGCTATGGGCAGAAGTGACGATTTGAAGTCGCTTCTGCCCTGCAATGACTTGGAGACAGGCGGGGGCCATCTTCCCCTCACTCGTCTCCATGTCGTTAAAAAAAAAAAAAAAAAGAGAGAACCTGGCTCCTAACTTTTTTTTAGCTGGCTCCTAGATTCCAAGCAAATTTGTCAAGGCCTGTATTAAAAATGACCTTTCCTTTTCAATCTGCAGCCACTGTAATGTTCTCTAAATGCAATGCAATATTGCTTCATAGAGTTGTTCTGTACACATGTATATTGACCACTCCGCCGAAAAATAATTTCCTGCTTGTGTGATTGGCTCAGATTTCAGGCATCCCCTGACATTTTTGGTGAGATATTTCCAATAGGAACTCTTCTAAAGGGGTGCAAGCCTAGCAGCTTTCCTCATTAGTGCTCTTCAGCTTCCACAGCTGACTGATAATTATGAAACCACTCCCATTAGACATACTCGGCACAGACAAATACACAATAATTTCTTCAGAATAACAAAAGCTAGGAATCTGCAACAAAGGTTGTTATAATCCTTGCAGTGCACATAGATCACCCATTTGAGGAATGTTTTTTTTTTTTCTCAACAGAAGTGGAGTTATGCTTTAATGATTAACTTTTTAAGTGAGACAGGTCTTCCAATCCTTTTAAATTGTAAAGCCCTGATGTTGACTATCTGCTGTGACTTCAAAAGACACTGGGTGGATTTATTAAAGGTAAATAGACAGTGCATTTTGGAAATTCAGTTGCAAAACGTTTTCCACAGAGCTTTGTGAATATTGTAAATCACTGCTGATTTCATCATCCAATCATGTGCAAGCAAAAATGCTGTGTTTTCACCACATTCACTAAGTTCTGAGAAAAATTAGTGCAGCTACACTTCCAAAGTGCACAGTCTAATTGCCTTTAGTAAATCCACCTCCCTTGTCATCTAGAAACTCCTTTCAGGCTGTGCACATTGATTGTTTAAAATAAGCATGGCTTGTTTTTATTACAAATTATGTAAAGTTCCTCTTTAAGCTTTGACAAAAGAATGGAAGCTAACACTTACCTGAGGTCCCTTTCTGTCCAGCAATGTCCATCAGTGTCTCAGCCGTCCCAGATTCTCCTTCCTGACTGGCTGAGACACAGCAGAGGCGCCATTGGCTCCCGCTGCTGTCAAAGTCAGCTAGCCAATCATGGGAAAGAGGGGGCTGGATTAGGGCTCGGTGTCTGAATGGACACATGGAGCTGTGACTCGGGTGCCCCCATAACAAGCTATTTGCTGTGGGGGCACTGAACAGGAGGGAGGGGCCAGGAGCGCCGAAGAGGGACATGAGAAGAGGAGGATCCGGGCTGCTCTGTGAAAATCCACTACAACAGAGGAGGCAAGTATGTTATTTTAATAGGAAAGAAAAACGAGACTTTACAATCACTTTAGGATTTGGCTGTCCGAACATTGGTCAAACAAGCTTTTTAAAGATTACGAGAGACACATAGCAGAAGAAAGTAAAAATAACCCAAACATTTTTTTTAGATATATTAACAGTAAAATAACAAAATCGGAGCATATTGCACACTTAAGATGAGAATGGGAGGATGGTTACAGATAACACAAAGAAGGCAACTGTACTAAATGCATTCTTCTCCACGGTTTTTACACAAGAAAAAGAAGGGTTTACTGACTGACTGTAGTGTTAATGGCAAAACACAAGACATACCCACGTGGCTAACAGAGGCCAGAGTCAAAGATGGACTTGATAAGCTCAACACAAATAAATCACTGGGACCAGATGGCTTGCACCTACGAGTCATCAGAACTCAGTCAAGTTATAGCCAGACCATTGTTCCTGATCTTTGTGGACAGTGTGATGACAGGATTGGTACCCGCTGATTGGAGAAAAGCCAATGTGGTACCAATATTCAAAAAAGGACAGAGACACATTACTTGGAATTATAGGCCAGTCAGCCCAACATCAATAGTGGGTAAATTATTGGAGGGAATTATTAGGGACTACATCCAAAGTTTTACTGAGGAGAAAAATGCCATTAGTGGTAATCCGCATGGGTTTATGAGGGGATGTTCCTGCCAGACCCATCTGCTAACATTCTATGAGGAAATGAGCAGCCATCTAGATATGGGGAGGGATGTGGATGTGGTGTATGTGGACTTTGCTATAGCATTTGATACAGTCCCCCAACGTTGCATAGTAGGTGAGGTTGAAAAAAGACACAAGTCCATCAAGTCCTATGTGTGTGATTATATGTCAGTATTACATTGTATATCCCTGTATGTTGCGGTCGTTCAGGTCCTTATCTAATATTTTTTTTAAACTAACGATGCCACCAACTGAAACCACCACCTGTGGAAGGGAATTCTACATTCTTGCCGCTCTTACAGTAAAGAACCCTCTATGCAGTTAAAGGTTAAACCTCTCTTCTAATTTTAGTGAGTGGCCACATGTCTTATTAAACTCCCTTCGACGAAAAAAAAGTTTTATCCCTATTGTGGGGTCACCATGAATGCTTAATTTACAAGCTGAGGTCTGCAGGGTTTGTGCTTGGGTAAAAAACTGGTTACAGGGACGGGTCCAAATGGTAGTGGTAAATAACATGTAGGCAGGTCTGGAGTGGTGAGTGGGGTGCCCCAAGGTTCTGTTTTATAACCAATTCTATTCAACATATTCATAAACGACATAGAGTATGGGATAACTAGTTCAGTCTCAGTTTTTGCGGCTGACACAAAGTTAAGCAGAGTAATAAACTCTCATCAGGACATGGAAATTTTGCAGAATGACCTGAATAAAATAAAGGAGTGGGCAGACAAATGGCAATGAGGTTTAATGTGGAGAAATGTAACGCAATGCACTTGGGGTCAAAAAACATAAATGTAAAATACTCACTAGGTGGAGTACAACTGGGGGAGTCAAGGATGGAGAAGGCTCTAGGGGTACTAGTAGATGACAGGTTGAGCAACAGCATTTAGTGCCAAGCTGCAGCTGCCAAAGCTGGCAGAATATTAGCATGCATAAAAAAGGGGATATACTCCAGGGACAAACTATAATTCTGCCACTTTATAAAACTCTGATTACATCTCATTTGGAGTTTTCAGTCCAGTTCTGGTCACCAGTCCTCCGAAAGGATGTGCTGGAGAGAGTCCAAAGAAGGACACCGAAACTAATAAGGGGACTGAAGGATCTCAATTACAAGGAGATATGATAGCAATCTACAAATATCTCAATGGGGATCCCAGCATAGGAAATCAACTATTCAATCATAGGGAGTGTGAAAGGACACGGGGCCACACAATGATACTCGAGGAGAAGCGGTTTAACATAGGGGATTATTCATTGTTAGAGCAATAAGGATATGGAACTCCTTCCCACAATTGGTGGTGGCTGCAGGGAGTATGGAGATCTTTAAAAGACTTTTGGATGTACATCTTAAAGGACACATCAGACACTGATACAGTACACGTGCACCTACACAGGTTGAACTGGATGGAATATTGTCTTTTCTCTGCCTTACTTACTGTGTAATTTTGGATAAAGTCATATAGGAAACTTCGTCATCTGTCCATATACAACCTGCTGAAGGGTTATTGTTGGCCTTTAAAATGGGTTTAACACTTTTTTTTACTTTTCTGTTATCTCAGCAAACATTAAACAATTGTGGACTCTTATGATGACCTGGTTTTGTTCGTGTTAATTTTACTAAGACATGGCCATAACAGATGCAGTTAAAGAAATGGAATATACCATTACTTCTTTAGCAACAATACCAAATTTCAGGAACTACAGGGTTTGTTTGATTTTTCTTTTTTTATTTTATTTTTTATTTATTTTTTAATTACCACTATAAGCCTCCTTTTCTCACACTTAGCCAGCATTCTTTAAAGTATTTTTTTTTTTTTTATTAGATCGAGATGATAGAAAAGTAGCAAATCCTCAGTTTAAAAAAAAAAATGCAGCACGTGTTTAGGCAGTTGGTATTTCTGAGGTTGTACAGATATCATCCAGGATACAGGCATTCACGTATTCATCAAAGTTAAGACCCAAATTGACTAAATGGTGACTTTTTTTCCCAATATATCTTTAGGAAAATACTATAACAAAATCTTAATATTCTATATGAATAACTGATTTTTGGTAACTGCCCTTATGTGCTTCAAGAAGAACTTGTTTCTTCAGACAGTAAAATAGCATCTGCAACATTTTCATTAAACGTTCCCTGATTGGTTATGTTTCCTGTGCAAATTTCCTGATACTGATAAATCTCATAGTAAGATTCTTTGTATTTTGGTATCGTAGTTAAAAATATTTACCTTTTTGGAATACGGGTTGTTTAGGGCAACTCTGTCCTCAACTACCCCCAACAGACCATGTTTTGGGTATTTCTCTTAGATAAAATAGCTGTCCAAAATACCAAGCCATTGATTCTGATTTAAAGCACCTGTGCAAGATGAAGGAAAACCTGTAAACATGGCCTCTTGGGGGTACTTGAAGACAGGATTGAGAACCACTGGTTTAGGGTATGTAGTCTTTAGGGAGGGATGCAGATCTGTTCTGTATCACAAAAAAAAATTATAAAAATAAAACTTTATTTGTTTTTGAAACAAATGGCTGTGGTGCCTGTAGAAATATTAGATTGGCATTTCAAGGGCAGAAAATAGGAGAGACACTAATGCTGAGTTACTTTGGTTCGCAAGGCCTAATTGTCAATAGAAGTGCTTCAAGCTGCTGTGTATTTTTTTCCCATCACTATATGCTCAATGTGTGGGCACAAAATAGATTTTCCCAAGGCCGATCTAAATAAAAGTGACAGTAGTCGTTCTGAGGAATAGAACAAAATTTGCTAATAAGCAATTAAATAATTGCTTATTAGTGAGTTATAAGGGATTAAATTTGATTCTAAGCCAATGTATTTCTTTACCACAAACTTATGAGAAAGCATCATTATCTGGAATAAGAATTTAGTAAAACTTTGTTGACTTAATTAGGCTATACATCATGCATTTTTCTTTCCGTCAACCACAGGTTGAAGGTAAGAAAATTGCTCGATTCCCCCATCAACACTGAACCAGCTGAATTGTATCCCATCTATCGCTGGATGTACATTGACTAATCACAGTAGGAGCAAACAATGGGTAATCCCCTATCCTGCTAAGGATAGCCCGCGTAAAGTTCCGTGAGTCGCAGGTTTTGAGAACTCGATCGCTGTGGGGATACCCACGATCATCTCACAGAGAGGCAGAATGGGGAGATGATAATGTAAACAAGCATCTCCCCGTTCTGCCTAGTAAAAGTGTCACTGATCTCTGCTCCTGGTGATCGGGAGCAGAGATCAGTGGCATGCCACACGTAGCCACGCCCCCCCCACATTTAGAAACACTCCCCAGGACACACTTAACCCCTTAACTGCCCCCCTAGTGGTTAACCCCTTCACTGCCAGTGTCATTTACACAGGAATCAGTGCATTTGTATAGCACTGATTACTGTATTAAGTTGAAAAAACAAGGGTTTACAACCCCTTTAAGACGGACAGTGTTAATTATAAATTACAATAGTAGTTGTAATCTATTACAACTCTTGAAACATCTGCCTCCAGCCATGGTTATTTATGGTAAACACCACTTCCCAGCCCCACTCAAAACAAAGAAAGCTAAATAAAGTTTCTATGATTAGAAGTTCCAGAAGTGGGAATCTAAATGGTTAAGCAGCAGATTTGAATTTTGCCTCACATTTTGCTACATGAATGGGGAAATGCATCAAATATAAAGTAAATATCACCCCAATTTGGCTGCACAAGTTTAAATTCCCTTTACACGTAACCTGTGATCATAATGTATGGAGACTGCAATTGCTGACCTCTCTGAAAATGCTTTTTTCCCCATCATGCTGATTAGGTGCTTTGGTAAGTTTCCAAACCACTCCGAAGCGATTTGTGGGTAAGGCATGTTTATTTAATTCCTTTGTTGAACTCATGCCTTTTTCAAGTCTATGTCCTGAAGCCATAGTCTGGCAACTTGCATTTTCAGAAGATGTTGGTGATGGCAGCCTCAGTATCGCTCTTTGTACAGGTTCATGTTAGAAACATTTTATGCCTTACACATTTTACTGAGGTAGTTGGCCTTACAAAAATAACTGTGTGATCCACCAAATGGTTTGGTAGGCCTTGGTCACACGTGAAATTAAGCTGATGGAACTAAAGTGCTGAATGTTGGCACCTTTGCTGTGTGAACTGTGTACGTTTGCTGGTGGCAGCTGCTTCTGACCAAGGATCTAGTATGAAATACAGATCCTAATGAGGGTGCCCATCTGTAGCTTGGAAAAAGCTGATGCCTTGGTCTTTATTTTATCCTTTTTCAATTCTTCTTTATGTAGCTTGTTTAAGAAACAAAGCAAATGAATTGCACATTATTATTCATTATGTTTAAAGTGTATACATTTTCCTAGTATTCTAGAGTGTGCAAAGACAAGTGATTAAAAAAAAAAAAAAAAGTTTTTTTTACAAGTAGTTGTAATTTTGATTGTAGTTTGGATCCAAATGAAAAAAAAAAAAAATTGCAAGCACATCTGTGACACAGTGGAAAGAAACGACTCCTAGAAAGTATCCAGAATTTCTAAAAGACGCAAGTGACCAGAATTTGAATTGTTCCTAACAGTAATGCTTGCATATATGACAATAAAACTCCTAATAAGTGTTCAAGTCACTGTATTCCGGAAAGCACAGTCATCATAGAATCTGCACAAAAAATTGCCATTTACTTCATGGATGTTTAGAGAAGTAGCAGTTAGGGCAGCATACCTGTCTGCTACAATCATTTCCAAAAAAACTTTTATGCAAAGACTGTAATGTCATGCTGAATTGTGTCTGACAGTGCAAGCTCCAAATTTGCCATTTTCACCCTTCATTCACTACTTGGTGAGTCAGTGACTTAAAACAAACATGTGCTTCAGGCCAAAATGTACTTGCGTAGTAAAGCAAGGATTAGAATGACCTCCCCAGAGATTGCATTTTTTTTTTTAAAACTAAGGTAGATTTTATGTTTGTTTTTTTGACAGCTTCCCTCTAAGCAAGTTAAGTTCTGATCAGTGTTAAACACAAGCAACCCTATCCTAAATACATCTTTTCTGTCACTGTGCACACATTATTCCATTTTCATTATTAAAGTTAATGCATGTCTCTCTAAAAATAAATATATATATTTCTCATTTTGCTACAACCACAACAAATGTTTTTGTATTTAGTTCTATGATTCCACAAGTATGTTCTTTCCATAAAAAATATATGCAAATGTTCCTGTTCAATTGGTGCTTCCTAGTACATTTTTAGATGTAACCTGACTGTTGAAATATAGTGTATAGTAGCTGTGTGAACTCTTTTTAAACAGCCAAGTGGACACCCTTCATCCTGAGAATAGTGAGTTTGTTATGTAGTACAAAGGCCGCCAAATTTAATAGTATTTTTTGAAATGGGGTTTGGGCAATACTTTCCTGTGTTAATGCAGATAGGCTGAAGTGTCCTTGGAAACTCCTCGTCATTATTGGCCCCACTAACCTTGGAGATTCATAAGATGGAGAAGTGTCTCCTCACCTAGCCTTTGCTTAATATGACTGAGCCGCAAAGAGACCTGCTCATAATGACTCTTGTGGGAGGAGCTGGGAACGTTACAGCGGTTATCCCTGCACAGGGTGTTTAGCATAGAGCATTGTACAAGATGACCCTTCTGGCAAGGGCTGACTACAGAATGGATTCACAAAACATCAACGCATGCAGTATTTTTCTTCTTTGTGTTTTTTTTTTCTTTCAACTTTTCTAGATACATCAGAAATAGATATTCCATTTCACTACCATACAGATGAGCTGAAATTATTTTGAATTAAAGGTTAATTGCACAAAGAAGATCACAGGGTTGTCATTCTGTAAAATAATGCTAGCTTTAGGTTTTCAGGCTGGCAATAATATAATTAAGTGTCCTTTTAGGGAGCTGTAATGTGTGATGTGTAGAAGATATATTGACAGACCCCAAAGCTTCCTCTGACTGGCTGAGATGGAAAGGCAGCCGGATAACGTCATAATCTTTGCAGCCTGTCAGAGGAAACTTTGTATTCATTCCCAGATTACAAAGCCGATTATGAATGGCTGAGCAGCACTCAGCCCAACTCCATTTTGTTCTGGGTGTGAGATGGGAATTTTCTGTCTCACTGCTGGAGCAAAAGGCTGTATACTTTATGTAGCTTAGGCTACATACAGTTTATACAGCATGCCCAGCAGGTGCACTTGTTAGTGTGGAAAGTATATTGTTTGGCCCAGTAAACATGTAGATCAGCTTTAAATAATCTGTATAGGTAGACCCTCACACAGCATAGTTGGCAAATTTTGTTGCCCTTACATTCCCATGAAAATATATGAATGTGTATTACCAGTATAAGACTCCTTCACACCATGCCAACCCCTAGATAAAAAAACATGCCATAATGTGGGTAGTTTATACTGGTAACTTTTCAACCATAATATTATTTTGTGCAACTTGTATTACAGTTGAGTCAAGCTCACATTTTCACCTCCTTTTACACATTTAAAAAAAAAAAAAGTACATTCACGTTCAAGATATGACCAAAGTGAACAAACAGCTACCACTGCAGAAAAATGTGTATGTATATATGTACCTTTGTGTTGTTTTCCTATGTACAGAGTTGTATATCTATATATTGCAACAGTGTTTGTTCTTGATTTCAAACACCAGAAATGTTATCTAGTCTAGACTACAGGGGGCAGCAGTACTACAAGAAACATATTACATACAGTATATGGGACCAAACAGACTGCATTTTACTAAATAGGCTCTTGACCTATGTGCGATTTAATAAAATAAGCAAACTGCTTTCCTTATTATTCCAGTTTTAGCTGCTGTTTAACTGCCTTTGTAGATCGTCATAAAGTTCAACCGTAATCACAAAATATTAACCAAAATTCCATATAACGATTGCTGTTACTTGCACAACTGCCAGGCAGGTCTGCCAGCAGCATAAGAAAGCAGGCAGTGTAAATGTTTTGACTTTACTAAGGAAACAATGTTAAAAAAAGTAAAGTGAATTTTGTTTGTTTACATGATGTTTACAATGGCACAGTTTATTTTTTAATATACTGTATACAACTTTAACGTATTTATTACATACAATAAGAGATAAAACTATGTTTTGTGGTTTCACTTTGGAATATAATGTTACATTTCCCTGTACAGATTTTGGGTGGCTTTGTTATGTAGTTAGTAATTTTTATGACTACTCAGTGACCAGTTTTCTGTGCCTTTTGTTGGATGCATCATAACCTATTTACTATCATTATTGTATGGGAGTCACTGAGATGTGTATTTTTGTATTCTGCTGAAGGCGATGGTTGTTTTTCCTGTTGTAAACAACTGAGCTGCTGCTTTTTGTCTGGCACTCAGTTAAGATCTTCCTTCTCAAATAAACTTAATGCATTCACTATACTTCACAAGGTATGTGTCGTTTTTATCTTGCTTTTCTTTATCGGGAAAGCTGATTTCAAGGCTATTTCTAAATTATAATCCAAATTTAAGTTTTTAACAAAAATCCAAAATCAAATTGACCAAAATTATTCTTGTTTTACCTTAAAGTGGTTGTAAATTAGTGATTTCTACCTCATTTCAGAGCTTGTAATACGTCAAAGGCCTTGCTCTCCACAGCTCTTGTAGTCTTCCATTATTCTGTCCTTCATGAAAACACTTTTCTCTGGTCTTCCTATAAATCAAATCTGAGAGAGCCTGTGGAGTGGAAAACAAAGCGGATTATCTGTTCCTTCTAATAATACATAAACAGTAGATCCCGGCCCTTCAGCTACAATTTCTCCTCTAACTGGCTTCTTACCTGGATATCTGACCAACTCTTTGCCACCTGCCTGCATCCACTTCTCGCCCTCCCAAAGAACATCAATAGGGGTCAGAGGAAATATACAGATTTTTCCCAGAAGATCACTGTTGTTTATTTTGGAAGACTTGATGTTATGTAGCCGCACTTTCCACTCTTGCTGAGAAGTATCCACTAACCAGTCAGAGTCCTAGCCACTGTCTTAAAGCCCATCTGCCAATGCAAATATAACTTCAAACCTTCCTACCAGATTCCCTCTCATTCCTAGATAGGCTTCAGCTTCAGATACGTCACTCTTGGTTTCTATGTCATGGGACACAGTAACATAATATCTGTTAAGCCCTGTTCTTTCAGGAACCTTACATAAATACTGCACTCCAGCTGTGGAATCTGTGCCCCAGCCCCTATTATCCTCTTATATGGTGTGCTTTTGGCTATTGGCCTAGAATTTAATAACTGCTTGTGTGAGGACCCAATCCCACTCCCTTAGTGTATGTGTGGGTGCAAGTTTGCGTATCTGGTCCTTCAATAGCCCATTGTATCTTTCAATCAAACAGCTGCCTGTGGATGGTATGGGATGTAGCACAACTAGTACACTTCAGAATATTTGGCCCCCTGCTGTACTGTGGATCAGGTGAAGTGTGAGCCGTTATCACTTTGGACTTGTTTGGGACAGCCATAAACGACAAGTTTCTGGAGTAGTTGAAGCGTTGCAGCTTGATCTGCACATTTGCAAGGATGAACAAGCAAAAGTCCTGAATAGGTATCCACTGCATTGCAACAATATTTCAGTGCATTTTTTTCCCAGGGCAGGGGACCAATGAAGTCAATCTGCCAGATCTCTGAGGCCTCTCGCCCCTCTTAAACGACCCGGTGGAGTACTTTTGCAATAGCCATTGTCCTATTTCTCCACACACTTTGCAGTTCCATATTAGTTATGTCCATGGATATAGGCAATCCTCTCTGCTGTGCCCATTCATATGTTGCTTCCTGCCCCAAATGTCCAGATTGCTTGTGGGCCCAGTTGGCAAAGTTTATCAAGACCGGATCAATTGACACAACTGCCTTTACTTTGGCAATTCTATCTGCAACTCTGTTATAGTGCTCAAAGTCTAGAACTAGGGACACATGTGCATCAACATGCCCCACTTTTATGGTGCAGGAGTGAGCTTCCTTCCAGATGTAGTCCCAGACTTCCTTGCCTCCCCACAGCACCTTTCCATGAATCATCCATTCATTGGACTTCCACATGGGCATCCAAGTTGTCAGTCCTTTAACCACTTGCCGCCCGCCCATTGTCAAATGACGGCGGCAAAGTGGTTGTAAAATCCTGACAGGGCGTCATATGACGTCCTCAGGATTTTGAGCCGCTGCGCGCCCCCGGGGGTGCGCATCGCGGTGACCGTTGTTGCGGGGTGTCAGTCTGACACCCCGCAACTACGATCTTAGTTAAGAGTCTCCGACTGAGACTCTTTACCACGTGATCAGCCGTGTCCAATCACGGCTGATCACAGTGTAAATAGAAGAAGCCGGTAATCGGCTTTTCCTCACTCGCGTCTGTCAGACGCGAGTAGAGGAGAGCCGATCGGCTGCTCCTCTGACAGGGGGGGTCTGTGCTGATCGATTATCAGCACAGCCCCCCCGAGGATGCCCACACTGGACCACCAGGGACACCACCAGGGATGCCCATCAAAAGGTATGCCACCCTAGACCACCAGGGATGACACACAGTGCCACCAATGGATGCCAATCAGTGCCCACAATGGATGCCAATCAGTGCCCACAATGGGCATCACTGATTGGCATGCATTATTGTTTGGCACTGATTGGCATCCATCAGTAAAAAACAATGCTGCCTATCAGTGCCCATCCGTGCCTCCTATCAGTGCCCATCCGTGCCTCCTATCAGTGCCCATCCGTGCCGCCTATCAGTGCCCATCCGTGCCGCCTATCAGTGCCCATCCGTGCCGCCTATCAGTGCCCATCCGTGCCGCCTATCAGTGCCCATCTGTGCCGCCTATCAGTGCCCATCCGTGCCGCCTATCCATGCCAATCCTTGCCGCCTATCCATGCCAATCTGTGCCACCCATCAGTGCCGCCTATCAGTGCCCATCAATGCCACCTCAGTGTCACTTCATTGGTGCCACCTCATCGGTGCCCATCAGTGCCGCCTTATCAGTGCAGACCTATCAGTGCCCATCGGTGAAGGAGAAAACGTACTTATTTACAAAGTTTTGAAACTGAAACAAAAAAAAAACATTTTTTTTCAAAATTTTTGGTCTTTTTTTTATTTGTTTAGCAAAAAATAAAAACCGCAGAGGTGATCAAATACCACCAAAAGAAAGCTCTATTTGTGGGAAAAAAATTATAAAAATTTCATTTGGGTACAGTGTTATATGACCGCGCAATTGTCATTCAAAATGTGACAGCGCTGAAAGCTCAAAATTGGTCTGGGCAGGAAGGTGTTTAAGTGCCCTGTATTGAAGTGGTTAAAGACCGCCCAGCTGTCAGTGTAGATGGTGACATGGGAAGAAGGATCCTCCTGAAGAGTCATCACTACAGCTTTCAGCTCTGCATACAGACTGGACCCTCCATTTCCGGGCTCCTGCAGGACTGTCCGTACTTGGGTCGTAGGCTGCTGCTGTCCATTTACGCCCAGGCGAGGCAACTATGGGTTAACCACGCTGACTCCTTCATGTCTTCTGACAGACTCAAAGTGTGGAGCTTCTTGAATGTGGGATAACTGCAGCACAGGAATTTGTTTTGGACATTTGTAAACCGCTTACGCAGCATTTTTACCTAGCACAAACTACACAACACTCCACAGAAAAAAACAGGTCTGCTTCAGTTGAATTATAGCACAGATCACAGCACGAGTCCCCAATGTTTTGCTTGCGTGTATCTAGCAAGGTTACTTTGTGGTATAAGCAAGGAAGCTGAGACCTCTGCAGTGTGTAAATGTGCTTTTACTAAACAAAACTGCTGTACATACAAAACTATTGCAATATTAGGAATACAGTACAAGACTGATAGATATCTATAACAAGCAAAATGCCTAGTAAATAAACAGCCTATGGTCTACCATGGACTACTCATATCAAACGCAACACATGTATCCAGCCCTTTTCTGGTCCTCCTCCAGACCCTGCACTTTCCAATTCCCAATTCCACCCCCAGCTTCTCCCTGACAGCAGCTTGAGATATGGGGAGGATCGTGACATCTGATGTAAGGGGGGGGTGGATTTCTCTGGAAATCTGCTTATAATCCCCTGCTCTCTGTGCCAGCACTGGGGTCATGTTAACTGAATGGAGGTGAGAAACTGAGGGAGTAGAGAAATGCTTTAGTCAGTACTAGTGTGCAAAGGTATATTTGTTTGTACAAATAAATAACCATTAATGTCTTCAGTGTGTGAATGCTTCTGTTATGTAGAAAGAAGCATTCACATTTTAGAATGAGGCTCCTCAAGATTGTTCATCATTTTAAAGGCAGCCTTGACTGAAAAAGGTTTGAGAAACACTGCTTTAACCCTTTTGTGGGCGTGTTGGCAGTTCTATTTGTTGTTGCCCTCCCGTCAGTTTGGCTCCTTTTTACACTGAGCGGAGTAGACTCCAATCCATGAGCAGATCTTCTGCTGAATGTGAGATGGATGGGACGGATGTCAGTTTTTTTTTTTTTTACATCCGTGCCCATTCAGATTGTGTCTGTCTGACATGGGCAGACCAGTGATAGCCATGTTGGTGGCCAGGTGTAAACGGACATCTTTGTACATTTACATCAGGCTATCTCTGATCCATCACGTTTTAGGTTTATTAGAAACAGAAAAGGATGCAGTCCGTTTCCCTTTTTTTTTTTTTTTCTGGGCCAGGATGGGCTCAGAGGTAATCAGATGTAAATGAACCCAAGTCCATTTGCATCTGACTGTCCATAGGGCTGCATGAAGCTTCTGATCAGGTCTGCCTAAGAAACTAACAGGCGGACCTGATCATAAAGCCTGTGTGAAAGGGCCCTTTATTACCTTAAGGTAGTCTGCATATAGCCTATGGTCGATGGTTATCCATACAAGTCCTGTGCTCTGTTCTATATTTCAAGAAAATAAGAATACCTGTAAATTACTTTACACAAGATGCATAGTTTACCTTAAGGTAAGTCATGATGCAAGAGGCTGTTTGCAAAGAAGTAGAGAAAGTCTGTTTTGCTTTTGTTGGGAAGGTCTTCTGTATTCTAGGTATTTGTCCCTGAACAAATAGGGCTGTAAATGTAAGTACCACTTGCTGCAGTGTTAAGCCCTGTCCAGCTGCAACCATATCATAGACTTTGACAGGGTGCAAGCGGCAAGACTGGACATTGCACCGGTCACACTGGGGTGCCCCAAAACACTGGGAGGGACTCTCGGCAGATAGATGGACCGTGTGCAAGTGACTGCATATTTAAAGTGGTATTAAACCCAAAAGCAAACATTTATTCGTTTGCAGCTTACCATTTCGTGGATGCGATGGCTGCACTCATTTTCCTTTTTTAGGCTTTCTTTTTTCTATTTTCATCTGGTGAGCCTGCCAAAAAGTCTGTTGCCTTTCAAAAGAACAAGCTCTCCAGTAAAATGTATCGGTTACAGAGATGAGACGAAGCATTTAACACTAGCAGGAGTGTTTACAATGGTCAGCTTTTATTTTTGCAAAACCTTTATCCCAAAAGGAAAAAACTGTTGCTGTAATTGGTTATACAGGGGGTCCCCGGGTTACAAACAAGATGGGGACTGTAGGTTTGTTCTTAAGTTGAATCTGTTTGTAAGTCTGAACAGGCACATTTTTTAAGTGTAGCTCCAGCCAAAAACTCTAGTTTTAAGTTTTTTAGATAACATAGGGAAGAGTTATCACCCCTGTAACATTTGTTTTGCTGTCTGTGCCCCTGTTCAGAAGATTTCACCTCACCTTCTGTCCCAATGACAATTGGATTTTGAAAATTTTGGGTTGTTAGGGAAGCATGGACTGGTGATAAAGCATCAGTGGAGATACCTTTTTCCCATATTAACTCTTACAGGAGGGAATTTCCCTTCCTAGGGGTGGATTTCCTCTCACTTCCTGTTGTCTCCCTCCGTTTGCAAGTAGGAGTCGTTTGTAAGTCGGATGTTTGTAAGTAGGGGACCCCCTGTAAAGTATTTGCTGTAGTTTGGCTTTAGTACATCTAGCACTCACCTTTCCCTGATTGGCAATGATGCTGCTCAAAAAATGCAGGAGGTATGTAACTCACAGGACAACCAGGACAAAACAGAGGGGAAAAGAAAACGTATGAAGCCACCACATCTAATGACTGGTAAGCTGCAGTATAATACATGTTCGGTTTTGGGTTTAATACCACTTTAACAAGGTACCCATCCTTCATCTTATTTAATTATATTATGGGGGCACAGACACGTTGAACTGGTGTCTTTATTCATCCTTCCCAACTACATAACATTATATTGCACTAGCACAGGAGCTTTGAAAATGCTGTACTTTTTCTTGTTAACCACTTCAGCCCCGGACGGATTTACCCCCTTAATGACCAAGCCATTTTTTGCGATATGGCACTGCGCCGCTTTTAACTGACAATTGCGTGGTCGTGGCACGGACAGGCATAAGGGCATACAGGTAAGTCCCTTTTAAAAATGCCGCCGTGCCATCGCGTGCGTGCTCCGGTCGGGACCCCCGTGAGTCCAGTCACAGGTCCTGCAGACTCGATCGCCGTGGGGATACCCACGATCGCCTCACGGGAAGGCTGAACGGGGAGATGCAGAAGTAAACAGCATCTCCCGATTCTGCCTAGCAATAAGTGACACTGATCTCTGCTCCCTGTGATTGGAGCAGAGATCAGTGTTCACTAACACACAGCCACGCCCCCCCCCCCACAGTTAGTAACACCCCCTAGGAACACTTAACCCCTACACTGCCACCCCCTGTTTAACCCCTTCACTGCCAGTGTCATTTAATCAGGAATCAGTGCATTTAAATAGCACTGATTGCTGTATAAATGACAATGGTCCCAAAAATGTAAAATGTGTCAAAAATGTCCGATGTGTCCGCCATAATGTCGCAGTCTTAATAAAAATCGCTGATCGTCGCCATTACTAGTAAAAAAAAAAAATTATTAATAAAAATGCTATAAAACTATCTCCTTTTTTGTAAACGCTATAACTTTTGCGCAAACCAATCAATATCGCTTATTGCAATTTTTTTTTTTTTTTTTTTTTTTTTACCAAACATATGTAGAAGAATACGTATCGGCCTAAACTGAGGAAAAAAATGTTTTTTATATATTTTTGGGGGATATTTATTATAGCAAAAAGTAAAAGATAATGCGTTTTTTTCAAAATTGTCACTCTTTTTTTGTTTATAGCGCAAAAAATAAAAACTGCAGGGGCGATCAAATACCACCGAAAGAAAGCTCTATTTGTGGGGGAAAAAGTACGTCAATTTTGTTTGGGAGCCACGACGCACGACCGCGCAATTGTCAGTTAAATCGGCGCAGTGCCAAATCGCAAAAAGTCGTCTGGTCTTAAGCCAGCAAAATGGTCCGGTCTGAAAGTGGTTAAGTGGGGACATCCTCTCATTGGACAGATATCTTCTTACTTTTGCCATGGCTCTGGGACATCTTTGGCAAGTCTCTACCGACAGAATAATCAGCAAAAGAATTTCTGAGATGGGACTTAGCCAATCTCTACTATACTGAAAACAAAAAAACAAGTTTAGAGTTTATATAAACTATAAACTTACATTTACAAAATTAAGCAGTGTTTATTAACTTGACAAATACTCTAATTTGTCAGTTTTACAATGGGGTTTGGGAGCCAGAAATTAGCAATTGTGCGTATTCCAAGTTCCAGGCCACAAAGTTACTTCATATTCTTGTAGCACAAGGCATTGTGCATCAGGATTTTAAAAAGTCATACTATGGTCACTAAATTGTTATAAGGGTTCATGTTAAATGAGGACAGCAGTCAGATAATCGCTGTTAGCAAAACGGCTGGGTTTCCATCTCCCTATTTTGCTTGATCATTGGTTCATTGTGAAATGCGTATAATATTTAATTTGGAAAAAATGTACAATAGATCAAACTTTACACAACAAGATGAGGCTTGCTATTCCACCAACAACAAGCAAGAACTTGTTTGTGGAAATAAGCCCACTTTGGCTTCCCAGCCATTTAGATAGAGCAATGTCTGAACCAAAGGATAATCCTTGCCAGAACTACCTAAGAACTCAAAAGTATTGGGCCAGCAAGTAAGCACCAAAAGGAACGGGGAAACGCCATTACCATAAAAATTAAGTTCTTCTCTTGTTCTAAATGATCCTTTAACTCCATTCTTTATGTAATTTTTCTTTAGTTTATCATTCTACACCTTCACTTTTTACACACATTTGTCTGAAGCTTCTTTCCTCTGACATGGGAGACTAATCAAGATTTTGGCACAATGGCCAAATAACTGCCCTTCTTTTCTAGAAGTCTTTCATTTTAAACTGAAGAGCCACTATAACAGGACAGAACAAAAAAGCTAAAGCTTTGTTATTGCCTATAACTTTCATTATAACCTTTTATGCAACTCCAGCTCCACCAAGTGGAATAAAAAGCCCATGACGCCTGCATTTCTACATGATGAAGATGCATCCAAAATCCTTCTAACCCCGTCCTTATATTAAATCCTGTGTTCCAAATTTTTTCAGCAACTGAGTACAGAACTGTTCAGACTTTGTGACTTCATATTAAGAGGTATTTAAATAGCTTTAACTGTGGCCTATAAATGGAGCTTATTTCTCAAAGAGGTATTCTTATGTTTATAAATTTCTGTATATACATATTTCTACCGCGTTTTCTCGAAATTAAGGCCTATTGTGATTTTTGGGGAGGGCTGCAATAGAAGCCCTACCCTGAAAATAAGCCCTAGTTTAAAGTGCTTGTAAAATCCTAGAATCCTTTCTATTACAGTAGTATATAATGTACACTGTGTGTGTTTCTGTAATCTAATTGTGACAAATACCTTCAGGACAGCGCCGCTCAGCTGATCTCCTGCTGCTCTTCTCCCAGCTGTCAATGGGGGATCTCGCCCCCCCCCCCCCCACCCCGCAGTGCTCGGAGCAGGGAAGAGAGCTCAGGCGGGTCACAGAAGCGATGCATGCCGCTATATGAAAGTATTTGGCACAATTAGATTACAGAAACACACACAGTTTACATTTATATACTACTGTAATGGAGAAGACTCTAGGATTTTACAAGCACTTTTACTATGTTCACACTGGGGATTTCCGACGGGCAGGGAAAGAGAGGGGGAGAGAAGACATCACATTAAATAAGACCTACCCTGAAAATAAGCCCTACTGTGTCTTTTATTGCCGGTCTTATTTTCAGGGAAACACTGTATATGCTCTCTCCGGCCTTTATATAAGGCTATTTAATACATACAAACCTCCATTCCCAAAAGCTCAACATATTTTCAGTTCTGTGTTTACACAATCCACACATGTTTTGCCATCAGTTTTTGTAGTATTTTGGATGTAAAAGTAAATTCAAAAAGATTATCACGCTGCATATTGCTCCTAAATATATCACTAGTATCTGGCTTGTGGTAATCATGCGTATATAAGAGGTATCTATTGAGGAGTGCAGATAAGGAGCTGGTTGTTATACAATTCTAACAATGTACCACTTCCTCCCATAATCTTTAATAAACAATTAGTGAATATAAAAAAAAAGCAGTCAGCAAAGGCAGTCGCCTTATTTACATACTCAACATTTCCCTTTACAGTAAACTTCCATCTAACTAAAAGTACAAAAGCAATCCAAACTGAGTGTATGATGAAACGTGCACAAGCAGAAATAGCTGGCAGTGAAAACCTCATATCAGAATGACCAGTTGATTCAGAGATTTAGTCGGATGAATTTACATGCAAATCTTGACATCCATAATATCCCTATATTCATGTCAGCAATGTGATCTAGGCTTAAATGTGTTGAGATTGATCACTGGTATCTTTTGCTCCTGTGAAATGCACACACGGCAAACTCAACAGTATCCATGTCACCATTGAGATTATCATGTTGCGCTACTCCTGTAGGAGTCGCTGGAAAGGATGGGCCCTCTGTTCTTTGCCTCCACCTTCTCAAGAAGCTCAGCCCTTCTGACACACTAGGTTGAGTGTACAAGCATACGCTATCACAAGAAATCACTGAAAGTAATACTTAGTACCCAAAAGTAGTGTAATATTAAAGAAAACAGGCACCAAACCAGGTAGTAAAGGCATACTTAATGTTTTTTCACCCAATATGGTTGTTAACTAGGCAAGCATAAAACGGATTAACAATTGTAATAATACAATTTAGCATACAAAGTGATGAACAGTAAGGACTACACAAGATCTCATTTGGTGTCCAGGTCAGCATAAACAATAGCATGGCCACCTCAAGTGCAGCACATTTATGTCAGTGATGCACTGTCCAAAAAATAAGGCGTATGGTAGCTAAAGGGGAAACAAAGGGGACTTGAAGAGGCTTCCAGTCTGGATATAGGTATAAGATATTCCAACCGCTCCCAAGCACCAAACGAGACAACACTTGCTTAGTTGCTAAAACATGGACTGAAGATTTATTACAAAGATGACATTTATATACAGTAGAAGAGGAGATCCCCCCTCCTGCTCATATTATTCTAACAATACACTTGTAACAACTTAACATAAACTAATTAGCTAATTCCTTTAAGCAGCCGATGTGACTCAGGATTTCACTACAGGCCAGACTTGTGGTCACCGAGCTAAACACAGTTGATTATAAATTAACATAATTACCACCACAAGACATCTCATCACAATAGCAGGAGACCACCAGTAACAGACGGAGCGTCTCCTGCATTGTGCAGAGGACAATGGGATCAACTAACTCAATTAACATCTTGAGTTCATGACATTGAATGGGACACAAGGTGTCAGATGCTAGTCTATTTCTAATGCCAAATGCATATACAGAGAGTGTATTTTGGGGGGCCCGTGATCAGCTGGCAGGAGGCTAGCATGTAGTCCTCTCAAAAAGCCCGTGTCCCGGCTAGGTCTGTCACATTTCTCCCCTTTCGGCAGGAGACTAACACAGGAGGAGACCCCAGCATCCCTGGGGTATACAAGTGGGGACTGAAGTCCCATCCACCGATATCAGCTCAAGCTGCAGTTGTGAAGTGCAGATTGCATCCTCTCCTTGGGTCCTGAGCTGCTGCTCGGGAGTGACCACCACCTCCTCACCCTGGGCCTCCAGAACTGCCACAAGTGTGGGGCAGAGGTCTTGGACCCTCTGTCCGGTTGCCAGCACTTTAGCTGGGTTGGTGTCATCATTCTGGGGCGCCGTCTGCTGCTGGACAGTGTGACCGATCGCCCCAGCTTCTTGAAGCTGTAGAGACACTGTAGGTGCTAGGCAGAGGCCAGCGGTGCTCTGCCATGTTGCCAGTGATTCAGCTGGGAGTAGCAGCTTCACTACATCAGCTTGTTGCCGGAGAGAGGGGCCAACTGCCCCGGCTTCCTGGAACTCCACAGATACTGCTGTTGGTGCTGGGCAGAGCTCAATGAAGTTTGGCCCTAATACCAGCTCCTCTGATGGAGGCTCATCAGGCTGTTTTTCCTCAGCGGAAAAGTCTATTAAATCCCCTGTCTCTGTAACTGGTGTCTGGGGATAGAGGTTCACCATCTGTCCGTGGAACCTAGAAGATGCTATCAGTGCTGAGCAGAGGTTGGCAGAGCTCTGGCCGGTTGTCAGCACTTCAGTTTCTGGGGTGGCAATTTCCAGATTTTCCACTGCCGATTCCCTGGCATGCTGCTGGACAGGCACATTCCTCCATCCAAGATCATCCCATGCAGAAACAGGATCATCAAGGTCAGTCAGCACTTGCTGCATCCGCCATAAGACCTCCGCGTCCATAGCTGCAGGGGCAGGTTGGCAAAGCACACTGTTACTCTGCCACATTGCTGACTCTTCAGACAGGATTTCAGAGTTGTCCACTGGCATTTCCTTATAGTCCCAGGCAAAGGGAGCCCAGCCCTGGCACTGAGCAGAGTCTAGGAGACGTCTGTAGGCGATCTCCAGGTACCTTTTCCCTGGTGACGCTGCTCACGGGCTAGCGCTGAGTTCGCTGTCATCTGCTATCCAAGGGCATGCTTGGGATACATGCCACCGGAGGGCTCTGTAACTCTGATACTGGTCCTCTGTGCTGTAGCTGGATGGAGGGGAGAACTTTTCCCTGGTGACGCTGCTCACGGGCTAGCGCTTCCTTCCAGAGTTCGCAGCGAATAGAATCAAACCATCCCAGCAGGACCTGCTCTGATACTGGTCCTCTGTGCTGTAGCTGCATCTCTCGCAACCTCCTCCTGAATTCCTCTTCCATGGCGGCTGGTATCTGTACCTCTCCTCCTCTCCTGCTATCCGGACCTTGGATCCAGGTGGAGGTTTGGATGTCCCAGACTGCAGGAAGCACAATCCCACTGCTTGCCAACAATGTGACGGAACGTCCCTACACTCCTCTTGAGTACAGTATAGTGTCAGCACATGTGCTTAGTTGCTAAAACATGGACTGAAGATTTATTACAAAGATGACATTTATATACAGTAGAAGAGGAGATCCCCCCTCCTGCTCATATTATTCTAACAATACACTTGTAACAACTTAACATAAACTAATTAGCTAATTCCTTTAAGCAGCCGATGTGACTCAGGATTTCACTACAGGCCAGACTTGTGGTTCACCGAGCTAAACACAGTTGATTATAAATTAACATAATTACCACCACAAGACATCTCATCACAATAGCAGGAGACCACCAGTAACAGACGGAGCGTCTCCTGCATTGTGCAGAGGACAATGGGATCAACTAACTCAATTAACATCTTGAGTTCATGACATTGAATGGGACACAAGGTGTCAGATGCTATTTCTAATGCCAAATGCATATACAGAGAGTGTATTTTGGGGGGCCCGTGATCAGCTGGCAGGAGGCTAGCATGTAGTCCTCTCAAAAAGCCTGTGTCCCGGCTAGGTCTGTCACAGGCAGTCCTTTGAAATGTACTTCTGTCGGCTATCATTGGGCCTGTGTAAGAGTGTCTTTGCCCTAAATGACAGTCCCAGTTAACCTGCATGCAGCATAGGTACAGTCCGTATGGATTGGGTACACTTTGTGTCCTGCTTCCAGTGGCACAGTCCCTGTCAACAGTATCATCAATGGGTAAATAGCCCTCTCTCCAGTCCCTGGGATTCTGCGGTGTCCTCTCACTGTAGAAGGAGGGCCCCCTAGGTCTCACCTTGAAAGCCTCTTGTAGTCAGTGGTGGGAAGCAGAGGGTGAGTGGATGCTGCAGTCTTCCTGCTACAGTGGTGCTAAGAGGAAGACTCTTTCCCGGCAGTTTAATGGGCAAAACGCTCCCCTGTTCGGTTTGCAGCAGAACTCCTGAACAGGGGAACAGTGAATCCCATTGAAGTCTATGGGAGCCAAACAGGAAAAATCAAGTGTGTCCATTTTGAAGGCTTATATGCAAGTAATTGGCCATAAAAGGGGTCTGGTGGTCCAGGTACTGCCCTGGGGGACATGTATCAAAGCAAAAACATTTTTTTTAAAACAACTGTTTTTTCAGGAGCAGAAATGTTAATGATGCTTAAAGTGCAAACATTAAACTGAAAAATTCCTTTAAATATAGTGCTGGGCCTTAGTCTGCCTGTAAAGTGGCACATTTGTAGCATATATAGAATATGCTGTAGCAAAAATTAAATTTCTAAAGAAAAGGAAAAAAACAAGTCAAATCCCATTTAAAATGACTCACGGTTGCAATTGCCGGAACCCGGCTATTGAAAAAAATTAAGGATTATAAGGGGAGCCCCACGCCCAAATGTAAAAAAAAGTGAGTGCCCCCCCCCCTGAACCATACCACGCCACATGCCCTCAACATGGGGGGGATGGGGGTGGGTGCTCTGCCCCCCCACCCCAAAGCACCTTGTCACCATATTGATGGGGACAAGGGCCTCATCCCCACAACCATGGGCGGTGGTTGTGGGGGTCTGCGGGCAGGGGGTTTATCGGAATCTGGAAGCCCTCTTTAACAAGGGGGCCCCAGGTCCCAATCCCCCTCCCCCAATGTGAATGAGTATCGGGTACATAGTAACCCTACCCATTCACCAAAAAAGTGTCAAAAAGTAATAAAATCACAGACCATTTTTGACAGTTCCTTTATTAAAAAAATAAAAATAAAATGGTGTCCACCGATGTAAATCCAACATCAATCACGTTTCACCCGAAAAATAAAAATGTTCCCGCCGACATGAAGGTAGCTGCCTACTACAGGCTCTGCCGTTTGACAGTTCTTATATGCGTAAAGGGCAGGGCCACTGTTTTTTTTATTTTTTAATAAAGGAATTGTAAAAAACTGTGTGTGTGTGTTTGTTTTTTATTACTTTTTTCAACTTTTTTGGTGAATGGGTAGGGGTACTATGCTTCCAGATTCTGACAAGCCCGCAGACCCTGACAACCACCAGCCACGGTTGTGGGGGACGAGGCCCTTGTCCCCATCAACATGGGGACAAGGTGCTTTGGGAGGGGGGGCAAATTTCGGGTGTTGGACGAATGGGCAGAACAGCCATTGTTCGCCCAAACTCATCCTGGAGCCAAAGCGTTCGCCCAACATTACTCTTATTGCACAGTACACATGGGGATCTGTAGTGTAACCATTATATGGCTGTTGTCTCAAACTATAACTCCCAGCATTCTCTATGCATATAAATCCATGGGCTTGCTTGGCTTTAGCTCTCCCCATGCTGAGCAGAGGAGGATGGTCCAGCATAACAGTAATATCACAGTAGAGCCAGAAGCAAATAAAGAGCAATGTCTCCTTCTCCAAGTTGTTGTTGCCCAGCACCTAGAATTTAATTGTGACACAGCACACCACAAAGCAGGTGCCAAAAGGATTGAATGGCATTGCAGTGGACTAATGCATGTCATAAAGCATAAGTGTGAATCTATGCTTAATGCTATCTATGTCCCTGTTAAAGATATTCACCCTCTTTATTGTACTGGAGATCATTTTCACCAGGACTAAAAGTGAGAGAAAACACACATTTTTGAGTTGTCTGCAGAGCTGCAACAGATAAAAAATCCTCCAATGAGGGCACTTACACCCGTGAGGGCACTTACTCCCGAGACAACTGTCTAAAAAGGGATTTCAGTTATTCTGGAGAGACTTCCTGGTAAAGTGACACTAAACTCACATTTTTTAATCAAATAAAATAATTTTAATATGTTTAAATATAAGTAGAATGTACCTCCTATCTCTCTTCCTTTGTTTCATCTCTCAAATGTAAGCTTTCTTCTACTCTCAAACTTATGTTCTAGGCTGTCTATGTTCGTTCTCCTTGTCCCTGTTTGTTTGTGAATGTAGCCACCCTTTCCTGCTCACCACTGAGATTTACCTGCAGGCACATTCAGCTCTATGGGAATTGTAGTATGCATAGAATGGGGCATGTGACCAGAAATAAAAGCACTGCTCGCTCTACACTTGTAGCAGTGAGGTGCATCAATGAAGGATAGGGAGCATGCACAGGACAAAAAAATAGGATTTTTTGTTATACTTGCCTGTAAAATCCTTTTCTTTGACTACATCACGGGACACAGAGTTAGGCTATTCTTTCTTACTTACTGGGTTATATGCCATCTCTAGGTGAATGGACACTGGTAGACCAATGTCATAAACAAGAAGTCTCCCCCTGTATAACAAAACAAAGGTGTGTTGTGCTACAGTGATTGATATTAAACATACTGAAAAAAAATTATAAATAAACAGTCAAGAAAAATCCGTCTCTGAACCATAATGGTCAAAGGGCAAACTCCATTATTTAACTGTGGATAAGGTTATCCAATCCCTTCACCAAGTGTACACGCCACCACCACAATAGGTTGGACTCTTACTAGAGAGCCTGGATCCTTTATTACGAAGGTTTAAACAGGCTTGATGAATATGTCCCAGTAGGGGTCATCAGCAGGGGATGTACAAAGGAACCACGTCAGGAACAGCTCCAGAGCATCCAGGGGACTCCTCCCAAACGACGAGATCGCCTGCCTAAATTTGCCTACCCTAAGAAAAAAAAAAAAAAAAAACATACTCTAGCACCTACCTACCTAGAGGGTGCTACACCCACCCCCACCAAAATCCAGTCAGTCCCTTGGCTGGGAAAATTTTGAAAAGTGTCTCCTGGGCAGAGGAGCAAGGGCATCCCATAAAATAAGTTGTAAGGAGGAAGGGAAATAAATTGGACAGGGGATATGTACAAATAAATTTAATACGTACAAAAATATAAATAGCAAAATATCTGTCAAGTATTTACATCATGTACATATTAACACATTCCTACCTAGAGGTCCCTGTAGCTAATAGTCACACAATATAACACAAATTTTGAGCCAGAGCATCTCTCCCTCAAGAGAGACACTCTGCTCACAGGGATCTTGTCTCCGGCCGGAGGGCGATGGACAGCTGTCCCATCCTAGCAGATCCTAAAAGGAAACAAACACCACAGCATCCTAAACTTAAACTCTATCTACATACTCTGTACAATGTTGTCAGTAGGAAACAAGTGGCAAAGAAAAAAAAAAAAAAAAAAAAAACATAAAGCAATGGTAGTGGACAGTTCTCTTCGGAGCTCCTGATAGAAGGGACACCTCCCCAGACTGACAGGCTCCTTAAAAAAGTTAAAGTAGGGATCAGACCTCACCCTCAGTGTCTGTGCAATAGGGAAAGTGTATCCATTGGGCACAACCAGGGTGGCAGGCCGGTCTTATCCTGCAAATCAGGGATGGAAGGAACACACAACTCTGCAACCTTCAGAGCAGTCTATGTGGACATTTTAAAAGCAGGCTGTACACACCAACAGTCTCTTACGCATAGAAATGTGGGTCAGGCAGTCTCTTCCTTCCTCTCCCTTCCTCCCTTCCTCCCTGATGGAGACTGAATGGCTCTTCGTAGGCCATCCTGCCTTCACGATAAGAACCCGGTCTCGATACACTGCTCTCCCCAGCCGCCATTCATGCCGAATGTCCTCAGAGCAGGTCCAGGTTTCAGCACAGTCTGGCACCCGCAAAGGCTTGGGGATATGCAGATAGTCCCAGACCATATCATCCTCCCACTTTACTCAGAGCTCTCTATGATGTCCATGGTCTCAGAAGGAACATAAGGGTAGTCCAGGCCCCACTCCAAAGCAATTTTTCGCTGCACCTCCCATTGGATTATGGAAAACCTGGGCAGTTCTTTGGGTTTTCCTTTTCCAGGGAGGACACAAGCATCTTGGGACCCTACAACCCATTGCCTGTATGCAGGTGCTCTGGTCTGGGTGGTGGAAGGTCTGTTTAAAAAGAACTGTCTGCTGCTGACGCGGGCTCCTGTGGCTTTTTCAGTTCTCATGGCTGACTCTGGCACATCTCCACCCTCGGTCTGGACTTTAAGGACCTGGGAACCTTCTGTCTCCCATTCCTCCTCCGAGCTGCTGCTATGGGATGACCACCCCGACAGCCTCTCCAGGGACCCAAACTGCGCTTGCAATCTGGGGGAGCCTTAATCTATGGCCCTGCCATCGCACTCCCCTCCTGGCTTACCTGAAGGCGCATCCTCTTCCAGGACTGGCTCCTTTCAGAAAGGGTTGGCAATGGGCACTGGGGCAGTGGGAATTTCAGGGACTTCTGGCTCATGCATGGCAGTACTCACAGTCACCAGGTCCCTGACCAGGCTGTAGGCCACGGCAGACTCCTCTTCCCTTATGCCACTGATCTTCGCAGGGGAGTCACCAAGCTCCGACTCTGCTCTGCCTTTCAGGGATGGTTCCTGGCCCTCTCCAGCCTTGCAGGGCTTCCACAGCGGCACGCGACACAGTCCTGAGTACAGGTCCACGTTGTAAAACTGTGACTCTTGCTGGCTGAATGTAAGATGGGTATGCGTTCTCTGCAATGGCACTTCCAGGCCCACTTTACTGTTTAAAGCAAGAGTTTGAGGCATAAGTTCATAATGTCCAGCATTAGCAGAACACTGGACATATTTGAAATCCAAAGTTAGACGTCCAGTAATAGCAGAATACTGGACGCATTTGTAATCCATGGGTGCAGTTTTCTGGCATGATTCCCACAGGTGACAGCTCATGATAAACAGTTCCTGTGTTGCAGGATTTGCACAAGTGTCCGTCCCAGCACTGGTTGGGGCAACTGGGTAAGCAGATAGCGATGATTAGCAAACGGCTCCCGCTGGTTGCTGTGGGCAACAGCACTCGTTACTGTAGTATTTTATTGAATAGCAGGCAGAACACAAGTCCTTCCCCTGGGTTCAGTTCCTCAATGGTGGTGGAACAAAGCACGGTTCTCTGGCTCGCTCAACTTCGGTTGCTATGGGCAATGGCTGGCAGGTTACCTGTGAACAGGTGATCCTGGACGAGTCCCCAAATGTAGCATTACCCCCATAGGGGTTGCTAAGTGATGTGGCCCACCTGTCACCCTGCCCAGCCCAGCATTCACTTCACAGACACTCCAAGACAATGGACAGTCCGTCAGCTTTGTTTTTGTATTTTATTGAGGGAATTGAACTTGGATTGGGTAGGGGAAATATGGGATGCCTAGTAGAAATAGTAACAATTTGCTTGGGACAACTATGTACAGTTCAGTAGGTTCGCTCCATTTCTTCTCCTGCACATCGCTTCCTCTCTAATGTTCCGGTCTTTCTCTTCCTGCACGTCGCCTCCTCTCTAATTTCCAGGAACAGCTAGCACAATGTGATTAGGCCTGACTCTGACTCAGCCAGGCCTTAGCAACAGACTTTTGCAGGCAGGGACTGTGCACCCCAATACTGTAGCAGATAGAACGTTTCTAGTGCTAGCTGTCCTATCTCTGAGCCCAGTAACCCATCTTCAGGCCCTGCCAGCCATCCTGGCTGCAGCTGCCCCTCTCCACTGACCTTGACAACACAGTCCACTCCACTGGCTCTGCCCATATCCCAGACTATTAAAAGAAACAGGTGAACTAATCTGTAAGAATATTCACAGTGCAAAAATACACATGACAAAAATGTAAGGGCATAAAGTCCACGCCTACAAAAACAAGTGTATAAAAATAAATAAAATTGGCTGAAATGACTCATAAAGTGAGAAATATACGATTGAGTTCATAAAAGGTGCAAAAAAAATGTGCATAAAAAGATGTGCATGAAAAATATCCAACTGACAAACCCTTATACAAAAGGGAGCTGAGTGAACCAAATATATGAAAAAGTCTGTGCTCTTCAAGGGAATTGGGTGAACCAAATATAAGGGAACTTCAGTGCTCTTCAAAACACAAAGACTTTAATATCCCATCACCACATAGATTCACTTCTTACCAGATAGCAGTAGTTTCAAGCATTGGATAATAATCCCACCATGCTCCAAGATACTTGGCTGTAAAAAAGAAACAAATTCCAGATAACAGTGGTATCAGACGCTGGACAGTGATCCCATTAAACTGTAAAAGTGGACCTGGTTTTTCAATGGACACAGGAATCACTGTAGCTTTGGAAAAGCTAATATCCAATCTGGCAGCTCAAGGATAAATCCCAGAACATAAAGGAAGAAGAGGATAGCCTCATAGTGCAATATGTTTCAACAAAAATGTTTATTAAAACAGCACACTAAAAACTTACATCAAGGCAACCAAACATCAGCAAAAATAAATGCACATAAAAAACAGAGCAGTGGTTTGCACCAGCACCAACTGTTATCTGGAATTTGGTTCGTTTTTACAGCCCAGTCTGTTGGAGCATGGTGGGATTATTATCCAATGCTTGAAACTACTGCTATCTGGTAAGAAGTGAATCTATGTGGTGATGGGATATTAAAGTTTTTGTGTTATATTTGGTTCACTCAATTCCCTCGAAGAGCACAGAATTTTTCACATATTTGGTTCACTCAGTTCCCTTTTTTGTTATGTATTTTTGCACTGTGAATATTCTTATAGATTAGCGCACCTGTTTCTTTTAATTATCAATGCTTATGGTAGGGGTTCGGATCTTTAAGGTTGCAGATTTTCTTTATCTATATATTTTCATTTATTTATTTATGTGTTTGATTTCTCCATTTCAATAGTCACACTTCCCTTCACCAATAGAGTAGGATAAGAGCAGGATTTTAACCCTTTTTTTTTACCTATCCCAGACTTCATGCTCCCAGTCCTCCTGACTGTGCTTGTCACTCACCAGCCCCCCTGGCTGCGACCAGTTGTTCCTCTCCTTGAAGACATGCCTGGACACGCCCTCTCCTGCTGTCCTCTTTGCTACTCCTGTGCCTCCTGTCCAAGACACCTTCATGGTTTCTTGAAGGGCCCCATCCGCACCTGGGTCCAAGGTCCTCCCCCCCCCCCAGACTGGGGAGCTCCCTCAAAGGCCCTGACAGCCTAGCATTCCATCTTTAAGCTCTGAACAACTCCAACCCCCCCCCAGCTGGGCTGACCCTGGGTACCTAAGTTGGCTTGTCACCTGCCAACCCAAGTTGGGGATTGGTTAGGGCTCCTTAGTGTACACCAGGCAGCTCCACCTCTCTCTCCTCCTCCAGTTCTCTACCCCCGGGATATGGACCGCCGATAGAACCGACACATGTCCTTCTGCCCCGGCTAAGTCATGGTTCACCTCCTCCTGACCTAAATGGCTCCTGGTACCGCCCTGGTGGTTGATATAGGCCGCCGGATTGGCAATGTCGGACTGAACCCTGATAGAGCAGTCCTGAAGCTCCACTGTCCAAGACCATAGGGCCAGAAGTACCGCCTGCAACTCCAGGATGTTGATGGGCAGGCTCTGCTCTGTCCTTGACCATCTCCCCTGTAACGTACCTGGTATCAGAGCCCAACTGTAGAAGGAGACCTCTCTTACAGCCCTGGCTAGAGGACCACTGGGGTTGCAACAGTGGTACAGGAGAGCAGCGAGGTAGGAGTGCCTGTATGATCTGTAGTAGCTGATACAGATGAGTAGAGAGGATCCACCTGACAAACTGGACTGGAGAGGCAGTAGCAGCAGTGGTAACAGGTGTAGTTCAGAGATCCCTGGATCTAGGCAGAGACTGGATCAGGACTAGACTGAAGCAGGTGAGACAAGCCGGGTCAAACACAGGTAATCAGGTAGTAACAGCAGGCAGAGAGTGGTCAGTAGGCAGGCAGAGGTTTGGCAACAGAAGATCAGCAGGTTCAGAAATAGCAGGGTCAAGGCAGGCCAGGTCAGGAGAGGAGAGGCAGCAGTAGTCAAACAGCAGGTACAGGATCAGACTCAGGTAAAGCTGCAGATCAGACAGCACTGCACTGGAGCAGCTGCTGTCCTTTTAAAGGGGAACTTGCACCAAGTTGAGTTAGCGCGCGCACACGTGCCTGTCGCGCATTCCTGCGCACGCGTGCCTGCCATGTGTCACGGCGCACGTTCATGCGCCGCTGCCCAGTGCAGCCGGTTTTCATGGGAACATGTGTGCGCACGCGCGCACGTCCGCGTGCCTGTCCTGCCACAGGGTATCCCTGACATCCCCTGAGCTGTTAGCCCCTCTATGGTCACTCCCAGGCCCGAGGCCTGGCGTCTGTGGTCAGCACTCTCCAAGACACCAGGAAGAAGAATCTTCCCCTTCGCAAGGTCTTATCCTACAACCACCAGCCTAGGCTTAAGAGCGCCCGGGGAGATAAGGACATGGGGTAATCCAGGGCATGCACTCTCCTGTTCCAAGTTGACAAGAGGTCTTGTTGTTTAGGCCTGGAATGGAACTGGGCGTAAGTAACTGCCTTGAAGGAGGACACCATCCTTCCCATAAGACTCATATAGAGCTGAATGGAGGGTTGTCTAGTGCCCCTTGCCTGACACACCTGATCCTTTAGGGCACAGATCTTTAAAGGTGGCAAAAATACCCTTGCCTGGACCGTATCTAGGATCAGACCTAAATACTTCAGCCTCTGAGCTGGTCTCAAGGCTGACTTTTCAGTATTTATGACCCAGCCCAGGTTTTCTAAATACCGCACTGTGCAGGCTAGGCTCTGTTCTAGGGCCTGCAGTGAGCAAAGTATCGCATCAGGTCTATCACATAAAATCCCAATAAAATACATTTATGTTTCTGGTTGTAACATGACAAAATGTGGAAAATTTCAAGGGATATAAATACTTTTTCAAGGCACTGTACACTATATTACCAAAAGTACTTGTGCGTCTGCCTTTACATGCACATGAAATTTATTGGCACCCCAGTCTTAGTCCGAAGGACCCAATATTAAGTTAGTCCACCCTTTGCAGCTATAACAGCTTCAATTCATCTGGGAAGGCTGTTGACAACGTTTAGGAGTGTGTCTATGGCAGTAATGGCGAACCTTGGCACCCCAGATGTTTTGAAACTACATTTCCCATGATGCTCAACTACACTGCAGAGTGCATGAGCATCATGGGAAATGTAGTTCCAAAACATCTGGGGTGCCACGGTTCACCATCATTGGTCTATGGGAATGTTTGATAAAGACGTGGATGAGCCAGTTTGGGGTGGAGGAACTTGACTGGCCTGCACAGAGTCCTGATCTCCATCTGATAGAACACCTTTGGCATGAATTAGAGCGGAGACTGCGAGCCAGACCTTCTCGTCCAACATCGGTGCCTGATCTCACAAATGCTTTTCTGGAAGAATGGTCAAACATTCCCTAAACCTTGTTTGAACAGCCTTCCCAGAAGAGGTGAAGCCGTTATAGCTGCAAAGGGTCGGCCAACCCAATATTGAACCCTATGGACTAAGACTGGGATGCCAGTAAAGTTCGTGTGCATGTAAAGGCAGGTGTCCCAAGACTTTTGACAATGTAGTGTAAGTAAAATCCAAAATCGGAAGAAAAAGGCATACATCAGGCAAGGAATGGTCTCAGGTTAATATCCAAAAGCTAAATGTACTATCCATCATCGTCAAAAAGTAAAACAAAAAGACGTAATCCTGAGCAATAATGGGTCAGAGAGTAACCATTTCCTATTGGTAACCAGAAATACAGTTATGTATGATGAAGAGCAGGAACAAAGGCATGGTACAGGGGAACGGGGGGGGGGGGGGCTGCCGGGGGTAAAAATGGGTAAGGAGTACCCGAACACTAATGCCTGAGACTATCGTTGGGCACACAACTGTATGAGGCCCTAACAACCAAATGTACATTAACCACATTCAGAATCTACAGATAACTGTACATTCAGTTATCCTGACCGGGTGTCATATGATGTCCAGCAAAAAAACAAGCTAGCGTGCGCCCGCGGGGGAGCGCAGCGCATCGATCAATGGTGCTGTGTGACACACTGCATCTCTGATCGTAGTAAGGAGCCTCCTTACCACGTGATCAGCTGTGACCAATCACAGCTGATCACAGCGTGAACCAAGAAGTGCCGGTAAACAGCTTTCCTCGGTTCGCGCTGACAGGGAGAGCCGGGGGTCTGTGCTGATAATTAGCACATTGATTATCAGCACAGTCCCATACACAGACCCAAAGACTGATGAAAAATCCAGCTTGGGTGAGAATCGTGCTGGATCCATGGACAGGTAAGTGTCCTTTGTTTTTGGTCTTTTTGTAGCTGCTGACTTCAAATTTTTTGGGAACCTGGCCGAAGCTCCTCTTTAAAGTGGAAGTAAACTCCCCAACAGACTCACCTCTACCTTCCAGAGATGTGGCGGTTACATCCCTCACTGGCTACTGGCTTCTGTCATCTAGTCCCCAAATGCCAGGTTTTCACCATCTTGATTGGCCAGTGGGGGGTGACATCATCCCACGCATGTGCAGGGTAACCAGTCATTCTGGCAATGCCAGGAATGTACACTAAACTGCTGTGCATTTGCGGCTCACTGTACATTCAATAGAAAACTTTGAACTGCCTGATCGTAGTTTTGTGATAGGTAGGTTTAGTTCTGCTTTAAGCTAAAGCATTAGAGTAGAATTCCTGTCTAACACTTACTATGTAAAAAAAAAAAAGAAATGTGTATACTTACCTATTTTTAGTGTGTGTCGGTAAGCAGAGAACACACAGAGGCCGAGGTGAATGAGAACCATGCACTCAGAAAGTTCCAACAATGCACAATAAAGCTTAGCGGGTAGGCAGAACCACGTACGAACTGTACCAGCGAGGCGGTATCTTGAAATGATGCTGACAGCCTTTGTAACTAGCAGCAGTAATGCTGCCTGGCTGGTCCACACCCAAATTAGAGGCTTCCTAAAACTGAGGAAAGGCGTAGTTCCCGCACTGCCCCTTCTCCTCTGGAACCTTTCCCTACCTCTGAGCACTCTCCCTGACAAATGGAGGACCTGTCCCTACACTAACCACTCGAAACTGTGCACCAAGCCCAGGAGCCAGTGTTTTAAATAGACACTGCTATGTCCCAAGATGGCTGCCGAGGTCACGAGGGGTGTGCTATCAGATAGCCGCTACCCTTCAGAAAGCCACTACCCAGCTTACTGCGCATGCGTGATGCGCAGCCGAAGTGACGTTGCCTCGCGGCCATCTTGGTACACCCACACACGTCTGCAGTAAGCCCAGAGTTAGAAGTCGGCAAGTGGACATCTTTATACACTCACCAGAGTCTTGCTTTTAAAATTAAACATCAAAACAGTGTTACGGACTTCTAAATACTGCATTTCACTATATAAGCTGAGTTTACTCCAGTGGGTGTATAAGGATGTCCACTTGCCGTCTTCTAATGCCAGGCTTACTGCGGACAAGTGTAGGTGTACCAAGATGGCCACGAGGCAACGTCACTTCGGCTGCGCAACGCGCATGCGAAGTAGGCCGTGTTGCGGCTTTCTGATGGGTAGCGGGTATCTGATAGAACAGGGGCACCAATTTCCAATTGAACAGCTGTTCCCCAGGTGACCGCAGGAAATCATAGAAGAAACAAGTTCCTCACGACTTCCTTCCCCTTCTGCACTGCCGTTTCAGTTGAGCGACACCTTCAGTGGAGAGTCCAGACTGCATCTGCCTACACATTTATCTCCAGGACAGTCGACCAACCTCCATGGGACTCTATCCTGTTCTTAATCTTCTGCAGGTGACTCAAAATATTTCAAAAGGTAGATGATTTTTTTACCTTATAGTAAAAAAATTTCTGTGTGCAGCTCCCCTCCCTGCCAGCCTCCCCTTATACTTACCTGAGCCTGACCTCGGTCCAGCACTGTGCCTGAAAGCAGCAGCTTTCTCTCTCTGTTTACTAGAGATCAAGGCTGTCAATCAAAGCCAGTAATGAGAGAGCAAGGGATGGGGCCAAGTCATGCTCTGTGTGTCAATGGAGCAAGCCCTCATGAGTAAAGCCGCTAGCTACGAGTGCACTCAGAGGAGGAGAGGAGCCAGGCAGGAAGACACTCAGCAGCCGGCACCAGGCAGGAAGACACTCAGCAGCCGGCACCAGGCAGGAAGACACTCAGCAGCTATCATCAGGCAGGAAGACACTTAGCAGCCGGCACCAGGCAGGAAGACACTCAGCGGCTATTATCAGGCAGGAAGACACTCAGCAGCCGGCACCAGGCAGGAAGACACTCAGCAGCTGTCATCTGGCAGGAAGACAGTAGCTGTCACCAGGCAGGAAGACACTCAGCAACTATCACCAGGCAGGAAGACACTCAGCAGCTGTCACCAGGCAGGAAGACACTCAGCAGCTTTCACCAGGCAGGAAGACACTCAGCAGCTGTCACCAGGCAGGAAGACACTCAGCAACTATCACCAGGCAGGAAGACACTCAGCAGCTGTCACCAGGCAGGAAGACACTCAGCAGCCGTCACCAGGCAGGAAGACACTCAGCAGCCGTCACCAGGCAGGAAAACACTCAGCGGCTATCATCAGGCAGGAAGACACTCAGCAGCCGTCACCTGGCAAGAACACACTCAGCAGCTATCACCAGGCAGGAAGACACTCAGCAACTATCACCAGGCAGGAATACACTCAGCAGCTATCACCAGGCAGGAATACACTCAGCAACTATCACCAGGCAGGAAGACACTCAGCAGCTGTCACCAGGCAGGAAGACACTCAGCAGCTGTCACCAGGCAGGAAGACACTTAGCAGCCGTCACCTGGCAGGAAGACACTCAGCAGCTGTCATCAGGCAGGAAGACACTCAGCAGCTGTCACCAGGCAGGAAGACACTCAGCAGCTGTCACCAGGCAGGAAAACACTCAGCAGCTGTCCTTAGACAGGAAGACACCCAGCAGCTGTCACCAGGTAGGAAGACACTCAGCAGCTGTCATCAGGCAGGAAGACACTTAGCAGCTGTCACCAGGCAGGAAGACACTCAGCCGCTGTCACCAGGCAGGAAAACACTCAGCAGCTGTCCTTAGTCAGGAAGACACCCAGCAGCTGTCACCAGGCAGGAAGACACTCAGCAGCTGTCATCAGGCAGGAAGACACTCAGCAGCTGTCACCAGGCAGGAAGACACTCAGCAGCTGTCACCAGGCAGGAAAACACTCAGCAGCTGTCCTTAGACAGGAAGACACCCAGCAGCTGTCACCAGGCAGGAAGACACTCAGCAGCTGTCACCAGGCAGGAAGACACTCAGCAGCTGTCACCAGGCAGGAAGACACTCAGCAGCTGTCACCAGGCAGAAAGACACTCAGCAGCTGTCACCAGGCAGGAAAACACTCAGCAGCTGTCCTTAGACAGGAAGACACTCAGCAGCTGTCACCAGGCAGGAAAACACTCAGCAGCTGTCCTTAGACAGGAAGACACTCAGCAGCTGTCACCAGGCAGGAAGACACTCAGCAGCTTTCACCTGGTAGATCTGTCAGTTCCTGTCAGTTAGGATTGGCTCTGGACTTTTCGATGGGAAGCCTGGCAACCAATAATGGAGCAGACCTATCTTTAAATGTTTCTCTTCAGGGGCTCCTGTCAGCAGATGGATCTTCAATCAAGCCGAGCCCCCCTCTTTGTCATAGCTATTCTTTTCTGGGGTGTTGTCACCAACATTTGTGAATGAATGAATGAATGATTTGTATAGCGCTGCAAATGCGAACTGAATTGCCTTTGTGAGTGGGCACTGTGACTAACTACTGTAATAGACTGGTTATGTTTGTCTCAAGTCTAGGTGAATAGGCTTTTGGTGCCCTTTATTTACACCTGGTGATCCGGCTAGTAAGTCTGTTATTTTTAAACTTTACCAGACCATGCTGTTCAGACAAAGTAGCAGTTAGAGGGTTGAAATAAACAATTTAACACTGACAGGGATGCTTACAATGATCATCTTTTATTCATTTATGTAGAACCTTTTAAAAAAACACTGTTTGCTGTAAAAGCTTAGAAAGTGTTAGCTGGAGTTCAGCTTCAATTTGTTAGTCAGGTCCATCAAAATCTGTTAAAGAGGAGCTGCAGTCTCCTGTGAAAAAATTAAAAGTCAGCAACTACAAAAACTGTAGCTGCTGACTTTTCAAAAACAGCCACTCTGGTTTCTCCATTGCATGTACTACATTGTACTTATGCAGACAAGTTTTGCACAGTGTGATGTAGGTGAAAATGTCTTCTGTGGAGCTGGCGTGATGCGCACTATCAGTGACTCCTCTGGCGGGAGAGGTGGATCTGTCACTCTTTTCTCCTGGATGGAAGAGGTGAGGTTTACGCCATAGTTGATACCTTCTGATGTTGCCATATTCTTCACCATAGTTGAACCTCTAAAGCCGCGTACACACGAACAAAATTATCATGGGAAAAGCCATGGTTGTTTTTTCCGACGGAATTCCACTCAAGCTTGTGTTGCCTACACACGGTCACACCAACTTCCGACCGTCAAGAACGCGGTGACGTACAACACTACAACGAGCCGCAAAAATTAAGTTCAATGCTTCCGAGCATGCGTCAAATTGTTTCCGAGCATGCGTCGGAATTTTGCACATCGGAATTGCCACAGACGATCGGAAAACTCGGAAACTTTGTCCGTCAGAAAAATTGAGAACATGCTCTCAATCTTTTGCTGGCCGAAATTCCACCAGCAAACGTCTGATGGAGCCTACACACATTTGCATTTTCCGACCAAAAGCTCACAACGGTCTTTTGCTGGCGGAATTTCCGATCGTGTGTACACGGCATAACGGAGAAGAGGCAAAGCTACATAAAAGGATTCTCTTCTGTTATGTACTAATTTTCTGAAGCTAAACGTATTGCACTACAGATGTCCCTAGGATTAGTGGAGACTACCTGCACTTTTATTAATGTACTATTAGGCATGAATGTATCCGGGGATTGTTATCCAACCCTTTCCGCCACAAGTTTTCCAGTTGGCTTTTGTACTGAAATACATAACAAAAAGTAATGGAAATTAAAAAACAGCCACTCACCTTCTCCATGATCCAGCGGTTGCTCACCATCGTCAATTTCACCTGCTGTCTTGTTTCCATGGCGCCAGCATCTTAACTGTAGGCACCCGGCTGTGACAGCTTGTGGCTTCACATCTGGGTGCCCACTGCACATGTACGAGTAGCACTGCACATTGTAAATGGTCCTGCAGTCTTCTGGGACCTGTCACATGTCCCAGAAGACTGAGGGGAGGAGGAGAAGGTCTGCTTCCAATTGGCTAGGCGGTTGGAGCGGAAGTGGGAGGAGGTACCTGTCAAAATTGGGTACCCACTTCCCCCCTGTTTCTCAAAACTGCCAATTCTTCAAGAGGAGGGGGGGAACGAGTCCTTAAAGTGGAACTTCCCCTTCTGGGTGGAGCTGTGCTTTAATATAACACTGGCCTCTACCCAGACTGAATGCTGTTGTCCAAAGGCACCTGCTTTACTACAGTACTTTATCCAGAATGCAGGCACCCTAAGGGGCAGTGATGGCGAACCTTGGCACCCCAGATGTTTAGGAACTACATTTCCCATGATGCTCATGCCCTCTGCAGTGTAGTTGAACATCATGGGAAATGTAGGTCCAAAACATCTGGCGCGCCAAGGTTCACCATCACTGCCCTAAGGGCTGTTTCACACAGGAACGTGGTCCTTGTTCCTGTGCAATTCAGAGCGATACGATTTTCAGCCTGTTCATTTGAATGGGCTGAAATTGCACTGGATCACACCAAAAGTAGTGCATGCACTACTTTCCAAAAATGCACCACACCGGATCGCACGGTACTGTAGTACTATCCCAGATAGCAGGGATAACTTGCCACAAATTTGTGGCAGTGTTGAATTGTAAGTCTGTTAACTTGCTGCACATTTTCACCGGCAAGTTGTACACTTCCATAGCACTTGAAGTACAAGTTCTAGTTAGGGCCCTTTCACACGGGCACTCTGATCAAACCCGCCTCTCAGTTTTTCAGGCGGACTTGATCGGACGCTCCATGCACCTCTATGGAGTGGCGGATGTCAGCCGGTGACATGTCTGCTAACATCCACCGATATCCGATCTGATAAATCCAGACAGATGGAGACCCTATTTTCCATCCGTCTGGAGGATTGGATCAGATGAAAATGGACAGGTGGTCCTTTTTCATCCGATCTCCCATAGAGGAGAGCGGGGCTCTGACAGGTTCGTGTCAACACAGTGAGCAGAGATGGACCTGTCATCCGCCTGCTTAGGGGGGATCAACGGAGCAATCCCCCGATGAACAAGTGGAATCCGTATAACTGACAAGCCCCTGTGAAAGAGCCCTTAGGGTTTCCACCTCATTCCTAACCTGAACACATATGAATTACCGGTTCTGAGGCTAATTTAATGCAGATAAGGCACCGCGTGAGTTTAATTACCACCTGTAGATTTTGTAGAAGCAATGATGAATAGTCAGATGAATCTTGTGAAGAGCTTGTTCATTCCAATCAGCAGAGAGCCACGTGTAAAACCTATTTCTTCTAGTTTCATTTCATAACTTCCTACTTCGTGTTTCCACCCCCAGGTCCTAACACAGCTGTGTAAATACAACACATACATATTCTACACCACCTTAATCAGCCATAGAACCTGTGCAATAAATGTGTGTTCAGGTTTAAAAGGATGGGGTGGCAACCCTAGTTCTAGTTGACACTTTTCCAACTTGTAGAAAATTTCTGTGGCAAGTGTTTAGCAAGAGTAAAGTTGCAGTGGTGAGTCTACAGCAAGAGCTCTGCAAGTCTACAGTAAAGATGAGCTCAGGCTTGTTTGCAACTCCACGTGCCCGTGCCCGCCAGGTAGCTGACACTCCGCACCGCTAATCACAGGTAGTAAAACATTTCACGATCCACGGCTGCACAGATCAGGAAATGTATCACTACCTGTGACTAGCGCTGTAGAGTGTCAGCCTCCTGGTGGGCGCAGGCACGTGGAGTTGCAAACACGCCTGAGCTCATCCTTAGTCTATAGCAGTGTTTCTTAACCTTTTATGGTAAAGTACCCCTGCAGGTCTAAAAAAATTTCCAACGTAACCCTGTCTCGAGAAAGTAATTTCTATTGTTTGGGAGTCATAGTTTCTGTGTGTGTGTAATGTCAGTATGTGTTTGTGATAGTTTTTGTTCGTTTGCAATATCATTGTATGTGTGCATGCTGCAATGACAAATACACACACACACAGGCCAGTGCCCATCAGCTCAGCCTCACCAATGCAGCCTCACCAGTGCCCATTAATGCACCCTGATCAGTGCCCATCAATGTAGCCTGATCAGTGCCCGTCAATTCAGCCTCAGCAGTGCCTATTAATGCCACCTCAGCAGTGCCCATCAGTGCAGCCTCACTTGTGCCCATCAATGCAGTCTGATCAGTGCCCATCAATGCAGCCTTACCTGTGCCCATCAATGTAGCCTGATAAGTGCCCATCAGTGCAGCCTCACCTATGCTCATCAATGCAGCCTCACCTGTGCCCATCAATGCAGTCTGATCATTGCCCATCAATGCAGCCTTACCTGTGCCCATCAATGCAGCCCTGATCAATGCAGCCTGATCAGTGCCCTGCACAGGGCCATCTTAAGAGCATTATAGGCCCCCGGGCAATACAGTGCACCGGGGCCCCTGTGTGCACTACACTACATACCGCACTGACCACTACACTACATACCACACTGACCACTACACTACATACCACACCACACTGACCACTACACTACACACCACACTGACCACTACACTACACACCACACTGACCACTACACTACATACCACACTACATACCACACCACACTGACCACTACACTACACTACACACCACACTGACCACTACACACTGACCACTACACTACATACCACACCACACTGACCACTACACTACACACCACACTGACCACTACACTACATACCACACCACACTGACCACTACACTACACACCACACTGACCACTACACACTGACCACTACACTACATACCACACCACACTGACCACTACACTACACACCACACTGACCACTACACTACACACCACACTGACCACTACACTACATACCACACTACATACCACACTGACCACTACACTACATACCACACCACACTACACTACACTGACCACTACACACCACACTGACCACTACACTACAAACCACACTGACCACTACACTACAAACCACACTGACCACTACACTACAAACCACACTGACCACTACACTACAAACCACACTGACCCCTACACTACAAACCACACCGACCACTACACTACAAACCACACTGACCACTACACACCACACTGACCACTACACTACATACCACACTGACCACTACACTACATACCACACTGACCACTACACTACAAACCACACTGACCACTACACTACATACCACACTGACCACTACACTACAAACCACACTGACCACTACACTACAAACCACACTGACCACTACACTACATACCACACTGACCACTACACTACAAACCACACCAACAACTACACTACATACCACACTGACCTACCTGAATCCTATACTGACCACTACTACACAAACTACACTACCCACTGACCACTACATACCACACCACACAACACTAACCTACCTGATTCCTATACTGACCAGTACACTACACACCACCCTACCTGATTTCTATACTGACCACTACTACACAATCTACACTATCCACTGACCACTACACTATACACTTCTCACAGACCACTACACAATACACTACATACTGACCGCTACAGCATACTCTATCCACAGACCAATACACCACACACACACACACACACACACACACACACACACACACACAATACACTACACTACACACAATACATTACACTATACATTACATTACACACAATACATTACACTACACACAATACATTACACTACACACAATACATTACACAATACATTACACTACACACAATACATTACACTACACACAATACATTACACTACACACAATACATTACACAATACACAATACATTACACTACACACAATACATTACACTACACACAATACACAATACATTACACTACACACAATACACAATACATTACACACAATACATTACACTATACACAATACACTATACATTACACTACACTACACACATTACACTACACACAATACACTATACATTACACTACACTACACACATTACACTACACACAATACATTACACTACACTACACACATTACACTACACACAATACATTACACTACACACATTACACTACACACAATACATTACACTACACACAATACACTATACATTACACTACACACAATACACAATACATTACACTGCACACAATACACTATACGTTACACTACACTACACACATTACACTACACACAATACATTATGGCTTCTCCCTCTCCCCAGACCATATCAACCCCCCCCCCCCCCCCCAGCCAGCAAAAAAAAAACTCACGAGTGAGTCCCTTACCTTTTTTTTCCTTTCATCTCTGCTCTGCTCTGCTCTGCGCCGCCTGTCACACTGCCTGCCCCAGCGGGGACATGATCGGTGACCCGGAGAGGAGGAGGCGAAGATAGCGGCCACAGCTCACAGTGAAGGCCAGCCCGCTCTCCCACGATCGAGGACAGGCCAGCCCCACCTGCTGCACATGACCCCTTTCGCCCAATCACAGGGCGCCAGGGGCCGGCCTGAGACTGGACATGGCGGCCGGAGCGCGGGGTCACAGGCAATAAAAACGAGGGTGACACATAGATGATGCTTGGCTCGCTGGGCAGGTGGGGCCCCCCAGGCAAGTGGGGCCCCCGGGCAACTGCCCAGCGTGCCCAATGGAAAAGACGGCCCTGGCCCTGCAGCCTTACCTGTGCCCATCAGTGCAGCCTTACCTGTGCCCATCAATGTAACCTGATAAGTGCCCATCAGTGCAGCCTCACCAGTGCTCATCAATGCAGCCCGATCATTGCCCATCAATGCAGCCTTACCTGTGCCCATCAATGCAGCCTTACCTGTGCCCATCAATGCAGCCTGATCAGTGCCCTGCAGTAAGGCTGCAGCTCAGCCTCATCAATGTCCATCAATGCAGACTTACCAGTACCCATCAATGCAGTCTCACCAGTGTCCATCAATGAAGCCTGATCAGTGCTCATCAATGCAGCCTTACCTGTACCCATCAGCTCAGCCTCACCAATGTCCATCAATGCAGCCTACCAGTGCCTATCAATGCAGCCTGATCAGTGCAGTCTTAACTGTGCCTAAAAAGGCAGCCTGATCAGTGCCCATCAGTGCAGCCTTACCTGTGCCCATTGATGCAGCCTGATATGTGGTTATAAGCTCAGCCTTATCTGTGCCCATCAGCCCAGCCTCACCAGTGCTCATCAAAGCAGTCTGATCAGTGCCCATCAGTGCAGCCTTAGCTGTGATCATCAATGCAGCCTCAACAGTGCCCATCAATGCAGCCTGATCATTGCCCATCAATGCAGCCTGATCAGTGCCCATCAGCTCAGCCTCACCAATGTCCATCAATGCAGCCTTACCTGTGCCCATAAATGCAGCCTTACAGTGCCCATCAATGCAGCCTGATCAGTGCCCATCAGCTCAGCCTCACCAATGTCCATCAATGCAGCCTTACTTGTGCCCATAAATGCAGCCTTACCAGTGCCCATCAATGCAGCCTGATCAGTGCCCATCAGCTCAGCCTCACCAGTGCAGCTTGATCAGTGCCCATCAGTGCAGCCTGATCAGTGCCCATCAATGCAACATGACCATTGCCCATCAATGCAGCCTCAGCAGTGCCATCAATGCAGCCTCAGCAGTGCCCATCAGCTCAATCTCACCAGTGCCCATCGATGCTGCCTGATCAGTGCCCATCAGTGCAGCCTTACCTGTGTCCATCAGTGCAGCCTGATCTTTGCCCATCAATGCAGCCTGATCAGTGCCCATCAGCTCAGCCTCACCAATGCCCATCAGCTCAGCCTAACCAGTGCCCATCAATGCAGCCTGATCAGTGCAACTTTACCTATGCCCATCAAAACAGCCTGATCAGTGCCCATCAGCACAGCCTTGACTGCCAGTGCCCATCAGCGCAGCCTTGCCAGTCACCAGTGCCCATCATTTCATTTCTGCCGAGGGCAAGTTGGAGTTCTCTGCAGAACACCTCAGGTAGGCAGCCCCATCAGCCCCTCTCTCCCAACGCTGCTGGTGGCGGTGGCTCTGGGCGGTGTACCCCCTGCCCTTGGTGCACGTACCCTGGGTTGAGAACCACTGGTCTATAGCACGAAAATTCAGCCACAGTGACCCCTCTGGTGGGATGACTATTGCACAACATAACTGAACCAGAACTTTCAGAAGATTTGCGAAGAAAGTTGATCTGCAGTCATGAAACGCAGACTTGCTGCAATTGTGGAAGAAACTTGTGAAGCTTGGCAAGTCTAGCAATAGCTTAGCAAGTCATTTTTAAACTTGCAGCACAATTTCTTTCTATCTGGGATGCGGTGCAGGCAAACGCTTGTGATCTGCATTTAAGGTGTTAGGGTTTTTCTTTCCAATTTTTATTTAACAGAAGATCAGAGTACAGAGACTTATGAAACAATGGTAAATAAATAGGACTCCAAATCATCATAATAAATCATAATCATCATAATAAAAGTGGTACAGGGAGCGACATTATAAGACATAGCTGGTAAAAGTATGATCTTGGTTATTGGCCTGCAGGTCACAGGATACACTCCATTACACAGAACTAATGTGCCAAAAATAAGAATGAACTTGAGCTTTAAAAAGCCACTTTCAGCTCTTACGCTATGATAGCTATAAGAAAACCGGCTCACGGCCAGCCTTTTCTATAGAATTTGCTGTGTACTGGCGATGAGCAAAGGCATGCTCCCGCCCACTTGCCAATCACACCCTTCCTTTGCCAATCAATGCGCCACAGGCAGGGCGCCGGATGATGACGTCAGAGCCGTCAGTGGATGGAGTCACAACACCTCCGTCAGCTGCGCAGCTGATCCTGCCCAGGAGTGGGCTGAGAGGGGGATGAAGATGCTGAATGATCGTGTTCTGCGGTCCTGAGCTACCGGGGATTGCAGTGAGGAGGGATCCGCTGGGCCGCAGCTGTCCTCTGGGAGGAGCAGTCAGTGGGGGGCCTGAACCTGGTAATGACGGCTGTCCTGTCACTTGTTGGCTTCTCATGAATGTGTGATGTGTTGTGCCCTCCATTACTCCTGGGCACCTTACAGATGTCTGGTGTTTAGTACATAATCCAGTGTACAGGGGGGCTGATGTCCATGGCAGCCAATCAGCTACTAGCTTCAGCTTGTTCAGTGAAGCTTTGGAAACGAAAGCTAGAAGCTGATTGGTTGCCACGCACAGTCTTAGTAAACCCCCCATTGTATTGCAGTGCAAGTCATTGAGATGTCTTGTGTAGGATCAACCACATGTTAGTGCGCTCTTCTTTATAAGAAGGTTATTTGTTTAAAGCGGAGTTCCGCCCACATCGGCAAAAATGAAAAGCCAGCAGCTACACATACTGCAGCTGTTGACTTTTAATAATTGGACACTTACCTGTCCTGGAGTCCAGCGATGTCGGCACCTCAGCTGATGTTTCCATCAGCTGTCGGGTTCTGCCGCTGCCAGTGTAGCCTTACAGCTTCAGGCCGTAAACCCTACTGCGCATGCGTGAGGCTCCTCTCTTCTACTGACCAGGCGGAGGAGGGAGCCGAGCTGCTGACGTAATTCGTCGCGGTCCGCTCTCCTGCAAGTGGGGTCAGGATACGATACCCGTCAAAGACCGGTATCCGCCCCCCCAAAAGGTGACAAATACAGGGGAGAGGGGACAACTGAACTCTGGGTGGAACTCCGCTTTAATCTCCTTAAATCCCTTTGTGGGTGAGATGTAAAGGTGCCACTTCTTCCTGCTGGATTGCTCCTACTTCCCTGTATAGTGCCGGGCTCAGTATAGATCAGGCCTGCCTGTATTCCCACACACAATAACAGGATCTATAACTGTCACATTGATTTGTAAAACTCCTATTCTAGAGGAACTTAACCCACAACAGTAAAGTCAGTCTATATATGCAGTAAAGCATGCTTGTTATACTCACTGTGGAACCTAAGGGGTTAATCCGCTACATTGTGTAAAAAGGCTGTTTGATCCTGTCTTCTCTGATCCTCTTCTTCCACTGTCCCCAATCTATCTGCTAATAGAACAGAGCCTTGGGGACAATCCTGCACATGCTCAGTTTGGTGTGTATTGAGAGAGCGGTTTTTTTTTTTTCTTGGGAGAGTGCATGTGATCTGCACAGGGCCAATCAGCACTGTCCAGACAGAAGGTCAGGGGTCCTGCAGCCTCATAGGACAGTTAGTGCAGTATGGAAACTCCTCCTATAAGCTTTAACCAGACACTGATAAAAGTCACAAGACTGCTGCTGTTTAGAAAGGGTATTTAGCAGTTTATATTTACTAAAACTATTGCATTTCCATGTTCTGTGTACTGTGGGAGACCAGATATAGTGAATGCAGGGTCCGGGGTTTAGTAACGGTTCCATTCAAAGCATGACGTGTGAGAACTGTCACAGGTGCTTGGGATCTCAAGAGAACGGTCAAGGCAGCAAATGGCAGCTTGCATGTCTGTAAAGGATAGAAGGGTTTCATTTCACTTTAATAAAATCTACAATCCAGGAGAAACTTCTGCTGGATGGAGGAGGCCATGCAGGATTTATTTGAATGTTGGCTGTCAGGATAGTGTCAAAGCTGCAGATAACAATGGCTCGGTATGTGATTTCTCTGATATTGTGTCTGCATTTCTCCATTTAACATATAGAATAAAGTATCTGCATGTTAGCTGCATCTATCCTTAGAAAAGCCTCTTCTTCCTCAGCATTTCTTAATAAACACATACTTTAAGGCCTCATTTATTGCATTCCCCATCCTCACCCAAGCAGATTCTTCAATCGGCTTCAGGTACAGGCGCCAAAATCTCTAGTAAGGGAAACAGGAAGTGAAGCCTGTTTCCTACTGCGCATGCTTGAGTTGTGCTGTGCCTTGTGAATGGTATTTTGGGACCTGTGATATGTCCCAGAAGACTGTGGGAAGGGGGGGGGGGGGCTGAATGTCTGGCTCAACGGCACCTCCCTTGTGTGGTGCAATCTGGGGCTGAAACATCTAATCGACATGATTGATTATAATCGATATAAAAAATAGTTGTCAACAATTTTCATTATCAATTAGTTGGTCAGCTGATTAGTTGGCCTGCATGCATTATTTTTTTACTTATCAGTATCCAAAGTGTACTGATCTGTATATGTCAGTCCATATACTGACATATATGGACGGTATACTGAGCTGTATGTCTGATGCACTGTGTATACATATCAGTATACACAGTGCAGCAGACATACAGCTCAGTACACCATCCATACATGTCAGTAAGTGCCTGAGACCTTGTGAATGTGTGAGGAGCAATGCCTCATGGGACATGTAGTCCTGGGCAGGAGAAGGAAGTGATTTTAAAGGCAGAAGGTTTTTAGGGTAGAAGACCACGTGTGTCTCCCTCTCTCTCTCGATGAGCCGCGGCTCTGTGTGTCCATTCATCAATCCTGATTGGCTCACTGGCTGTGATTGACAGCTACCAAAAGGAGTCAATCAGGAGTGTGAGTCCCCAGAGAGCCAAGGCTCTTATGGACATTGCTGGATCGAGAGGAGGTTCAGGTAAGTATTAGGTGGGGGCTGCTGCAGCACAGGAGGTTTTTACCTTCATGCATAGAGTGCATAAAGGTAAAAAAACCTTGTGCCTTTACAACCACTTTCAAGTAAAAGTTGCCAGTATTATGCATTATATTTAAATCTGCTACCGATTTAACCACTTCAGCTCCGGAAAGTTTTACCCCCCTCCCTTCATGACCAGGCCATTTTATGTGATATGGCACTGCGTTATTTTAACTGGCGATTTCGCGGTTGTGGGACGCTGTACACAAAGAAAATTGATGTCCTTTATTTCCCAAAAATAGAGCTTTCATTTGGTGGTATTTGATCACCACTGCATTTTTTATTTTTTTTGCACTATAAGGCTCGATTCACATCTATGCATGTTGCTTTTGAGCGTTTCTGCAGTGCTTTTTGCAGTGCTTGCCACGTTTTTGGTCACGTAACCTTACCGCTTTTTTTTTTTTTCACTGTATATAGCTGGTTGCTAAGGAGGGGGCCGGGAAGCCGGCCGCCACATCCTTAGTCACCAGCTGTCAGCAGGCTTTCCCACTGAATGTAAAAAAAAAAAATTCATGCGTGGGGTCCCCCCTCCATACCAGACCCTTATCCGAGCATGCAGGTCAGGAAAGGGAGGGGGGTCAAGTGAGCATACCAGCCCTCAACATGGGGGGGGGGGGGGGTGCTTTGGGCAGGAGCCTCTTCCCTTGCTCGGTGGTTGTCGGGGTCTGTGGGCGGGGGGCTTATCGGAATCTGAAAGCCCCCTTTGACAAGATCCCGGCCACCCCCATGTGACTGAGTATGGGGTACCCCTACCCATTCACCAAAAAAAGTAGTGTCGTGTGAAAAAATACAGTGGACAGTTTTTGACAAGTCTTTTATTAAAAATATCTTCATCTTCCTCCATCTTCCTCCTCCAGGCTTCTCCTTCTCACGCTGCTCCTTCTGCTGAGTCCTGTTTCCGCCGACGACCCTCATCCTATGCTGAATCCCGCTGATCTGTCTGTGCTGATGTTAAGCTTTTCTTAAATGTGTGGCCATCGTATGTCACCCGGAGGCCCCACCCCCATGCGACATCCCGGACCCATCATGCCCTGGGTGGTGACATCAAAAGATCAAAAGGGGGCTGGGCCTCCGGATGATGTCATCCAATGGCCACACCCCCCATCATTATCTAAGACATGCTTGACATCGGTAGGGACAGATGAGCGGGACGCAGCATCGGAGGAAGGTCGTCAGCGGGAGAAGGGTCATCGACGGAGAGGAAGCCACCGGGCAAAGGTTGTCGGGAAGAGGCCCTTGTCCCCATCAACATGGGGGCAAAGTGCTTTGGGGTGGGGTGTGCACAATAAACCCCCCCCCCCCCCCCCCCCATGTTGAGGGCATGCGGCCTGGTATGGTTCGCCATCTCCCTTTCCTGATCTGCCAAGCTGCATACTCAGATAAGGGTCTGGTATGGATTTGGGGGATTTTTCTTCTTTTTTAAAAACACAGAGGCACAAAAATGCATTGATGTGAACATGTTCCATAGGAACTTATGTTAAAAAATGTCCCTGCATTTCTGCAAAATGCATCATTAGTGTGAATCGAGCCTAAGGGCCAGTTCACACACATGTAGTCCAGTGCATTTTTTTTTTTTTCTGCATCAAAAACGCATTGAAAGTAGGTTACATGGTTTTCAGTGGCATAGTTCACACCAGTAAACAAAAAATGTAGTTTCTTCAATTAAGGCCAATATGTATTCTGCTACATATTTATGTTAAAAATCCCTATAATCGTATATTGGTTGGTTTGCACAAAAGTTTTAGAGTCTGCAAACTATTGGATATTTTTATGGAATTTTTATTTATTACTAGTTATGGCGGTAATCAGCGACTTATAGCAGGACTGCAACATTGCGGTGGACAAATCTGACACTAAGTAACACTTTTTTTTTTTTTGGGGACCAGTGACACCAATGCAGTGATCAGTGCTAAAAAATATGCACTGCCACTGTACTAATGATACTGGGAGGGAAGGGGTTAACATGGGCGATCAAGGGGTTAAATGTGTCCCTAGGGAGTGCTTTCTAAGCTTGTGGGGGGTTCTTTTACTGTGGGAAGACGGAGATCCGTGTTCCTGCTTAGCAGGATTCGCCGCAAGATCACTTGTGTCGGCGGCGGGAGAGGGGCCCCTCCCTCCCGCCACTTAACGGAGCCGTTGGCAGCGGTGGAGACTATCGGATGCTCTTCCTTGCTGGGTATGGAGACGAGTGATGGGGAAGATGGCCCCCACCCTTCTCCATACCATTGCAGGGTGGAAGAGACTTCAAAACATCACTTCCATTCACAGCTCTTAAAGCAGGGGATCGAATGATGATTTGCCAGGGGTCACCGAATCCTGGGCTGTTCCTGAAGCCCGCACCGCTCTCCCAGCCTTTTCGCGGCCACCCAGCAGGGCTGTCCCTGGAGCCCCCGGCCGCCCACTTAGCCTCTTCGCAGCCGCCCATTCAGTTCATGGCATGGCTGGGGGGCAGAGACTAGAGGTCAGCTGACTGGTGAGGAATGTGAAGTGGGAGGGGCTGGAGGAGACCCTATCTCCTGATTTCGGCATAGGTGTCACTGCTACGAGACACCACAGAGCTGGAGACACAGTGAGTAACACTACGTGTGATTAGAGTTGGCTCTAAAAGTCCCCACTTCAGTTCTCGGATCAGCAGGTGACCTTGATCAAAATCACCTAAGTTGGCTGATCAGAACTCCCACCAGCACTGCCACTGATCCCATTCCCCACCAAGGAGTAAGAAGAAATAAAAATAGAGAATACATGGAAGGGAGAGGAAAAAGGGGGAGGAACAAAGAAAGATGGCTAGAGAGAGGAATGGGGGGGGAAAACATAATGTGTTTTAGTATTGTACGCTTGGAAGGGACTTGGGGAGCGCTAAATGTTCGTTGGGTTAGGGGCGCAAATTAATTGGGTCTTGGGTGCTGACAACCCACGCTATGAAGATTTTACTGTTAGGGGTCCCCACAACTTGGGACATTTTATCAAGGGGTCACGGCACTAGAGGGTTGAGAACCACTGTCTTAAAGGGACATTTAATTTTTTTATTATTGCATTTTAGTGTAAATATGAGATCTGAGGTCTCATTTTTTTTCCTATTACCAAGGATGTTTACATTCCTTGTAATAGGAATAAAAGTGACACAATTATTTTTTATTTTTAAAAAGAACGGTGTGAAAATAAAAAATAAGAAAAAAAAAATAATTTAAATGCGCCCCGTCCCGCCGAGCTTGCGTGCATGTGTTTTAAACCACACATGTGAGGTATTGCTGCGATCGGTAGAGCGAGTAAGACCGCTGCGCAACTATGGTGACAGAAAATATTATGACCGCCATTTTCAGCTGAACGTGCACGATTTAAAACCGGTAATGCAGTCTGACTTCGATATGACAGACATCTGTACGATTTCCTGCACCAGATGTCTATACAAATTGCTCCCAAAGACGCTAAAAATAGTACAGGACCTACTGTTGGTAATTGTTGCGGGGCACCGCAAAATCCGTGTCGCACCAATTCGGATGGTGCTTTTGCTGGCGATTTGATGTGTCAAAACGGCCCAATGTAAACGTGAGCTAAAACTAGAGTGTAATATTTTAGTGCAGCTGTGCATGGTAGCCAATCGGCTTTTAATTTCAGCTTGTTCATTTAGGCCCCTTTCACACGTGCAAACCGTTCAGATCCGCCTGTCAGTTTTTTAGGCGGATCTGAACGGTCGCTCCATACATCTCTATGGATCGACGGATGTCAGCGGTGACATGTCCGCTGACATCCGATCTGCTCCACAAAATCCAGACTAATGAAAACCCTATTTTCCATCCGTCTGGCGGATCGGATGAAAACGGACAGGCAGTCTGTAATCGTCCGATTTTCTCTCCCCCCCCCCCCCCACCCCCATAGAGGAGAGCGGACTCTCTGACAGGTCCATCCCTGCACAGTGCTGTCATCCACAGACTTGTCATCCACCGGCTCAGCAGGGATCAATGGAGCGATCCCTGCTGAGCAAGCAGATGCTAAATACGGACAGCCCCATGTGAAAGGTGCCTTAGGCTTTGACAATAAAATCTGCAGCTGCACCTGATTTTTGCACCCTTCAGTTTTAGTAAATCTACTCCATTGTCTTCTTACACTTCAAAAGACTGGAAATTAGCTGAAGTAAAGTTTGGTTGATTTCAGCTACCTTTTTCCTGTTAAAGACGTAAAGTGATCGATTGTAAGGGTTTATTTTTATTTTTTTATAACAAACATATCATAATTGCCTCCACTGTGCAGCTCGTTTTGCACAGAGTGACCCCGATCGTCCTCTTCTGGGCTCCCCCGGTGGCCCTCGCGGCTCCTCCCCACATAAACCCCCCTAGGAGAAGCGCTCTCCCTAGGGGGTTACCTTGCAGGCGTGCTCCAGAGTCCAACATTCAGCGCCCATAGCCGCCGATTGTATGACTCGGCCCTGTCCTCCAGTGCCCGCGTCATTGGTTTTGATTGACAGCAGCGGGAGCCAATGGCTGCGCTTCTATCAATTTATCCAATCAAGAGCCGAGACCCCCCTGCAGAGAAACAGCGCGTCTCCACCGGGTCAAGTTTCAGGGCTTTTACACTGGAGTGGTGCGATGGCAGGATGCTAAAAAAAATTCCTGCAAGCAGCATCTCTGAGGCCCTTTCGAAAAAGGTGTATACACCGCTCATAAAGCTCCCCTGCCTATCGAAATCAATGGGCAGCGCCGATTAAAGCTAACCATTTGGCCGATATCGGGGTGTTAAAAACGCCCTGCTAGCGGCCGAAAAGCGCCGCTAAAAATAGCAACGCTTTACCGCTGACACCCCCAACACCCCAGTGTGAAAGTGTCCTCAGAATCTAAATTTGCTAATACATTTAAGGGGTCTTTACACGGACGTGTCCGTGTACGGAGCCCGCTCTGCACAGCGGGGGATCGCTCTGTTGATCCCCCGCTGTGCAGGAATCTGACAGGTCTGTCTCTGCACTCTGTGCAGGGACGGACCTGTCAGAGCGCCGCTCTCCCCTATGGGAGATCGGATGACAGATGGAAAAATAGCTTTTTCCTCCGTCACACTTTTTCGGATCGGAGCGGGTCGGATGTCAGCGGACATGTCACCGCTGACATCCGTCCCTCTATAGAGGTCTATGGAGGGTCCGTTCCGGTCCGCCAAAAAAACTGACAGGCGGCCCTGAATGGACCGCCCGTGTGAAAGGGGCCTTACTCTCTTCTCTCAGACTGACAATACTGCTGTATACTGTGCCTCCTGTGCTCATTCCTCCATAGTTGTGCCTGACTAATACAGGAGGTGCCGCCACTCGCGGCATATCGCCTTGAGAGCGGCGCAATCAGTGCGCCTGCGCTCCGCTGTCTACGTAGACAGCGGTGCATGTCTAATATAAATATAAAGATACTTCTTGGACCTACAGGTAAGCCTTAATCCTAAGGCTTACCTGTAGGTGAAAGTGGTTTGTAAGGGTTTACAACCACTTTAAAAAGGTGTACAGAGAGTTAGAGGACCCCCCCCCCCCCCCCCCCCCCCCCCCCCCCCCCCCCCCCCCCCCCCTCCCCCCCCCCCCCCCCCATCCCATGTGTCTTATGTCCCCCCCTTACAATTCTTTGGCTTATTCACAGAAAGCATAATCGTTCACCCAGTGAATCCAGGGGTGTTCTTTTGTGATCGGCTGCTGCTTCCCTGGTCCTGCGTCGGCCTAGGACTTCCTCGAACCAGGAAGAGACAGCTGGCTTCCTGATGAAGCGATGCGGCACGCGCACTGTGAAGTACCCCAGGTTCTCCTGGTCTAAAGATTTCCGGAGGCTACAGGCAGCTGAATATGTCATTATCACCCTTTGTTGTAGGTAAGAATGATGCACTTATGACTGATTATGGAAGAGGTGGTTAGGAGTGGAATGGCAGACTGTAGGTGGGGAGGGTGAAGGGTCCACTTTAAATAGCCACAGATAAAAAGTGGCATACAAGCATACACAGGCAATTCACCCAAAACTATCTATTTATCCTAGTTTATAGATGTAACAATTAAGAATTCATAATACACCATTATTTCTTTAGCTTATTCTAGCTTTTAGGCCTCATGCACATTGGAGGTTATAAAAACTCCAGTAGCGTTTTAGCTGTAGCGTAAGTTTTGCAGCAGCGTTTTTCAATCCTAAGACTCCCTGGCTAATAGGGGCTTCCTGATTGGCCTGGGAGGAGAATGAGGACGACAATAGATACCTGCGTGTGTGAATATGGGGCCTTGTCACATACATGCAAACATACAGAGGAGGCAACAATCGCACAACAATGAAATCCCTGCAAATTGGGAGATATTCTTGGGGACCCCCAGGTCATCAGGACTAGTGTCCCCATTGGAAGGTTTCCCCTCTATTATTTTTCTGGGGACAACCTAGAATTTGTGATTTCTTTTACTTTCACTTTCAATGATAATGGTATACAGGACAAATGGAGAGGGTGAGTCTCCTTAAAGCGGTTAATGCCCACACAAAAAAATAAATAAATAAATAAAACATGTAAGGCATAATGAGCTAGTATGGACCGCATACTAGCTCATTATGAAATACTCACCCTAGAACAAAGCATCAGCATCACCTCCCGGTCACCGCTGAGGGAGCTGACATGTTCCCTCTGCGTTTCTTTCAGGTTCGTGGCTCCGGCAATGTGAGTTGCCAGAGCCGCGATGACGCGACAACCTCTTTCCGGGCAAGGAGCTCTTATTTTCCAGCAGCATCCACCGGACCTTCAGAGCGAATGCGCCGCTGATGTCAGGAGCTGCATGCAAGGTGCATATCTCCTAAAACGTACATTATAGGCTTACCTGTAGGTAAAAATGTGAAAGCCGCTTTAATGGGGGGCCACATACAGCAATAAAACCTGACAGGTGTTCTAATCCCTCTCCACTGTCAAAAACTAAAAAAAAAATTTCCTTTAGCTATACTTTAAGTTTTTTTTTTTACCTTTTTGATTGTAAAAGATCACCTTGTAAAACAACCCATTCATTTTAAAATAGAAAAGGCAAAACATTTTTGTATTGATTGAAATAAATAAAAAATAAACTTTTATAAATACATTTTCTTGTTTTTCTAAGATGAGAGCTGGGGAGGGGAAGAGAGAGAAGCAGCAGCACACTGAGCTTCCCAGTAAATGGCTGTGCTGTGGGGAGGCATGTCAGGACAAGTCTGGTCATTGAAAGGGAGCAGGCTGAGTTCCCAGCACAGCTAGAGAACTAACCAGCTGTGCTCTCATGCTTATTGTGGTCAGTTTTTAATAGGAAAGCAGAGGGACTGCCAGGGATTTCACAGGCTATTTTCTCATACAAGTACATGCTACAGCAGCCACATATAAGGAATATGAAGTGTTGGGGTAGGAAACTCTTTAATGCATTCTCTGCATGAAGGTAAAAATTAGTGTGTGTGTGTGTAATAGATGTACACAGCCTGGCTTGGGATTGAGCCCGCATGAGTGCCCCCATAGCAGGTGACTTGCTATGGGGACACTCGGAGAAGAGCCAGGAGCATTGGCGGGGACCCCAGAAGATGTGGTTCAGGGCCATTCTGTGCAAAACCATTGCACAGAAGAGGTATGTGTGTGTGTGTATGTATGTATGTGTGTATATATTTTATATATATATATATATATATATATATATATATATATATATATATATATATATATATTATATATATATATATATATATATATATATATATATATATATATATATATATATTGTCTTTAACAACCAGGTTGGTTTTTATTGAAAAAAAAAATATTACAGAACAATTCACAGTCAGGCATTACAGTGAAGTACATGCACTTATCATGAAAAACATCTCAGGTCCATGTTGCATATAGTAGCATAAGCAGTACAGGTAAGAATGCATAACATTTCAGTCTGGAGTATAGACGTCTAACTAGGAGGGGGGCGAGGGGGTGGGGGGGCGCAGCCATCCCATATCTACGTTCCATTATCATGAAAATAATCTCAAAACCTCAGTATCGAAGAGGTCTAGAATTGTTCTATCCCGGGGCGACCAGATCCTATCAAATTTCAGGGGGCAACCCCTGTTAGTGTAGGTCATCTTGTACATAGGGAGTACCGCATTTACTGTGGCATCCCATGATTCTACCGTAGGGGGGGAAGGATGATGTCCATGAGGATCTCTCGCCTGGCATAAAACACCAGGAAGGAGATCAGCAGTTTAGTATTCCTGGGTCTTTGGCCATCCTCGTGAATGCCCAGTAGGGCCAGCTCAGGCGATATAGGTAGAGTAAGTTGCAGACGGACGTTGATACACTCAAAAATGGCCACCCAGAATCGCTCAATACAGGGACAGGACCAAAACATATGTAGGTAGGAGCTATCAGTGGAATGACATCTGGGGCAATACTATAAGCAGCATTTGTACACATTTTATGTAAGGTTGCCCTCCAGTATACTGAATTTCACAGAATCTAATAAACGCTCAAGTCAAGGTTTTCTTCCAAGCTAAGGGTGGTCATAGACAATCAGATGTTATGCAGAAGACACCTGCCTGTGTTCAGCTCTACTGAGAGCTGCTGCTATGTACCTTGTAACTTTGCCAAAAGACAAAGCATGCGTGGCAGTTTTACTTCATAGAGGTACAGATTGTTTAATTGCGATATTCGAACATGCTGGGAAATATCCATACTTGAGTCTTTAAAATCAAAGACCCAGTGCTAGTAGCTCTTAATGCAAGGTTTGAGGTACCAGTAAGTTCTTGTTCCCTGACCCGGCGTGGCAACGTGTGATCACTAATGCTGGGGGTTAGGGGGGTTAAATTTCACTAGCACCAATGAAGAAGGGAGGTTAAAAAAAAAATGCAGCAGGACCAGTGTTAATTTTGGCAGCGAATTTCGATTTATTTTTAGTCTTAGGACTAAAATAGCATTGTATTTAGTCGACTAAATCTCTAGTACATTTTAGTCAACTAAAACTCATTTTGGTTGTCTAAAATCTAATGGGTGTAATTAAATTGTAATGCATTAGTTAACATTTCTCTACAATTTCCAAACTCTTTATATACTGCTGGAGTGAAAAATCTAATATGTTGTCATTTATGGTATTGAGGTATGAACATGTACTACAGAAGGCCCTGGTTCCCGGAGATTGTGTGACTGAAAATAGACGGGCTATGGATGCTTTCACTTCGCCCCGATCTACTGTCTCAAGGTCCTATATTCCACCCCAATTTACAGTCTCTAAATTTGATGGCATGGCTATTAAAGCCAGGGTGTTAAAGGACCGTGGTGTCTCGGGACCATTGGTGTCTACCTTAGTGAATGTTACAAAAGCTGTCACTAGGAAGATCTAGCATAAGGTTTAGAAGACTTGTATTGCTTGGTGTGAAACCAAAAAAATGGCATCCTCGAAAATACGTGATTGGGAGAATTCTCTCTCTTCTACAGTCGGCTGTGGAAATCAAATTGGCTTTGAGTACAATCTGAGGTCAAGTTTTGGCCCAATCAGTATTCTTCCAAAGACCTTTAGCCTCCCATTCACTGATGCAAACCTTTATGCAGGGGGCAACTAGCTTGCTTCCCCCCATTAGGTCACCTATGTGTCATTTGGACTTGAAATTGGTGCTGTCTGTGTTACAGAAACAACCATTTGAGCCTATCAAGGAAATTCCATTAGACTTGCTGTCACACAAGCTAGCCTTCCTGATCACCTCGGCTGAAAGGGTGTCGGAGTTGGCGGCCCTTTTGTGCAGGGAACCACTCTTGATCTTTCACCACGACAGGGTCGTATTACGACCTGTTCCATCCTTTTTGCCAAAAGTGGCGTCGGCCTTTCATTTAAATCGGGACATAATTTTGCCTTCTTTTTGCTCTCAGCCTCGTTTGGCGGAAGAGTGAACTTCATTCTTTGGACGTTGTCCTGGCAGTTAAGGTTTATTTGTCTAGATCTGTGGAGATCCGAGGATCAGACTCCTTTTTTGTTTTACCAAAAAGACCCAGAAGGGCCAGGCAGCTTCCATTGCCAATTGGGTCACTCAATTGGTCATTCAGGCCTATGGTCTGAAATGTAAAGCTCCTCCCTTTAGGGTGAGAGCTCATTCTACCAGGGGTGTAGGAACCTCCTGGGCTTTTCACCATCGGGTATATTTGGCTCAGATTTGTAAGGCTGCTACCTGGTCTTCAGTGCATACGTTCACAAAATGTTATCAAGTGGATGTTCGAGCAGCTGAAGCTTCGTCTTTCGGTCGCAGTGTCCTGCGTGCTGCTGTATGAGGTGGGCATTGATAGGTGGCACTGATGTACTTATGGGCACATATGATGCGGCTTCGCCTCTCCCTGCTCGGGACCGATGTCCCTTCAACAGGAGCTGGTGATCGGCTTTTGTTAGATGCGTTGGCATCTGTCAATTTCACGGCGCTATTCAGCTGCTATCGGGGTGCTTTTACCCCCCGCTAGCGGCCGAGAAAAGGTTAAAGCAGCGCTATGCTGGCAGTATAGCCGTGCTGCCCCATTGATTTCAATGGGTAGGAGCAGTGTATACACCGCTCCTTTAGCGCTCCAAAGAGGCTGCTTGCAAAGTGTTTTTTTTTTTAATGTCCTGCATGCGCACCGCTTCAGTGTGAAAGCACTCGGGCTTTTACACTGAAAAGATAGGAGCTGCGCTTTACAGGCGCTATGCAGGCGCTATTTTTAGCGCTGTCTGAAAGCACCTCAGTGTGAAAGGGGTCTTATGCACCACTACATGGGGTATAATCTTTGAAGCGAAGCTGAAACGTAAGGTGTCAACAGGACTTTAAGCTAACCATTTTATTTAGTGACAGCTTTGACTGGCATTCAGAGAGCTTTTACAAAAGCCTGTCCGAAGCCTAGTTTTGAAGCAAGTGTAAACTAGTCCTAAAGGTTATTTATTTAAAAAAAACCTTCCAATGCTAGATTAACCCCCCCCCCCCCCCCCAACACTTACCTGAGTTCTTGATCCATCACTGTGCTTGGCTGCAGGTCTTCAGTCCTCTCTTCCTGCTGTCGCAGCCTTTGTCTCCTTCCACTGTCAGTAGCATCCTGTGAGGCGAAAGGGCGTGGGACAGAGCCGCATTGTATTGTCTGTGAATGAACACAGATTGGCTCGGGAACACATGTGTCCCCAAAGCAAGCGGCTTGCTGTGGGGGCACACACAAGAGCAGTGGAGAGAACTGGCAGGGTCCACCCGAAGAGGAGGTAAGCAGCAGGTAGGTATTAACCGCTTTATTTTAATTAAAAAAATCGGGGTTTACAATTGCTTTGTGCAATAGAAAAAAGGGGAAAATGGAAGTTGGTATGATGAAGGCTCCATTCGCACCTAGGCAATTTTAATCACGAGTGGAATTGCTGCGATTCTGCCTGTGATTCCAAATCGCGGCAAAATGCAGGATTCTTTTTAGTCAGTTCAGAACGGAAACTGATGTCGCACATGCAGTGCCGATCCTGACCTCCCTGGGGCCCTAAGCAAAATTCTGCTAAGGGGCCCTCTACTTGACCCGTGATGCCGTGAGCGGCTGCGATCGGCAGCTATATGGTGTCCACAGGCAGGGGGATCTCCCTGGGGCTAGTAGTTCTATCTCCGAATGTATACATCGGAGAGGGGAGGGGCCTCTGACCCGGGCATCAGCAACAGTGTTCAAGCAGAGTGAAAGTGAAACTGATACCTGCCTGGGTCAGAGGCCCCTCCCTTCTCCTCTCCACTGTATACACTGAGAGTACTACAAACCCCAGGGAGATCCCGCTGCCCACTCAGGCACCATAGAGCTGCCTATTGCCGCCTTCCACCACCTCTCACCTCTCCTCACTGCACTCTAAACGGCCAGCCAGAGGTGCAGGGGGGATGCTGGGTCTTGGGGGGCCCCCCCCACAGCGGCGGGGCCCTAAGCAGCTTGCATAGTGTGCCTATAGGGCCGATCGGCTCTGCGCACATGACATTGGTGTCCAGTCTGCTTTTTTTGTTTATTTTGTGATAGAACTCATGTGATCCTGGGTGGCCGGATGAAACCGAAAAAGCGTCCGTTTATATCTGCCTACGTTCATTCAGGTCAGTAAAAGAGGACTTGAAAGAAAAACTGTATCTTTTCAGACTGACCAACCTGATAGGACCTGGATGTAAACAGATAGAGGCACATCCACTTATATCCGACCAACCATATAAATGTATAGCAGTCCATTTTTGAAGGAGTCCATTTTTGATCCCAATGTTTACCCTAAAGCAGAGATCCAGCCTCCAAAAAAAAAGTCAGCAGCTACAAATACTGTAGCTACTGACTTTTAATGTAAGGACACTTACAGTGGATATAAAAAGTCTACACACCACTGTTAAAATGTAATTTTTTTACATCACAGAAACCTGAGACAAAGATAAATAATTTTAGAACTTTTTCCACCTTTTAACCACTTCAGCCCTGGAAGGATTTACCCCCTTTCTGACCAGAGCATTTTTTTGCGATTCGGCACTGCGTCGATTTGGCTGACAATTGCACGGTCGTGCGACGTTGTACCCAAACAAAATTGATGTTCTTTTTTTCCCCACAAATAGAGCTTTCTGTTGGTGATATTTGATTACCTCTGCGGTTTTTATGTTTTGCTCTATAAACAAAAAAAAGCGACAATTTAGATTTTTACTTTTTCTTGGAAAATGCCTCCATATGCTAGATGCTGGTCTCACCATTTTTCTGAGGGGAGTAGGAAATAAAAACAAGAAAAAAATTACTACTTTGCAAGAAGACACTAATCTATGGATGTGTGTGGGGATGGGGGAAGAACCAGATTACTGGTAATTAAATTATTATTTACACAAATGTTTCTAAAGATAAACTAATGTAGCTAAATGATTCAGTTTTCTGGATTCAGAATCAGATAAATGTAAACTCTTACCTTTTTTAATTAAGTATTAAATGGTATTAAATATAATATTAAGTATTTCAGGTCCTTTTTGTTGCTCTGTATTTTTTTTCCAATGCTTTTGAGGCCTAGTGAAGAGGACAGAACAAACCAAACACCCACTAACATGCAAAAGAAAAAATGAAACCTTTTTCCTGGTACAATAGCAGCACAGCACCTCCTAAAGGAAGAAATGCATACTGTTCTTGCATTGGAGAGTTCAGTTTGTTACCTAGGACTTGCTTGTCCTTACTCATGATTTGGAAAATATTTTATTCATCATGTTAAAATAAAATATTCCATTTTTTTTTTCAATTTTTCCAATTTTTGGGAGGGAAAAAAAACAAAAAAAAGCCTTCAGGAAAAAAACGGAAAAATAACTTTTTTATTTTTTTTTTTCCCAAAATGTTTCTTTTTTTTTTTTTTTTTTTTTTTTTCGGGCCTTCACATCTCTAGATCACCCCACTGGTTTTCAATTGGATTCAGGTCTGGTTGGGACATTCCAAAAATATAATCTTCTGGTGAAGCCATTCCTTTGTGGATTTGGATGTATGCTTTGGGTCATTGTCATTCTGAAAGATGAAGTTCCGCTTCATGTTCAGCTTTCTAGCAAAAGCCTGAAGGTTTTGTGCCAATATTGACTGGTATTTGCAACTGTTCATAATTCTCTCTACCTTGACTAAGGCCCCTGTTCCTGCTGAAGAAAAACAGCCTCAAAGCATGATGCTGCCACCACCATGCTTCACTGTGGGTATGGTGTTCTTTTGGTGATGTGCAGTGTTGTTTTTGCGCCAAACATATCTTTTGGAATTATGCCCAAAAAGTTCGACCTTGTTTTCATCAGACCATAACACATTTTCCCACATGCTTTAGGGAGACTTCAGATGTGTTTTTGCTAAATTTAGCTGGGTTTGGATGTTTTTCTTCATAAGAAAAGTCTTCTGTCTTGTCACTCTACCCCATAGCCCAGACATATGAAGAATACGGGAGATTGTTGTCACATGTACCACACAGCCAATAGTTTCTAAATATTCCTGCAGCTCCTTTTAATGTTGCTGTAGGCTTCTTGTCAGCCTCCCTGACCAGTTTTCTTCAAGTCTTTTCACCGATTTTAGAGGGATGTCCAGTTCTTGGTAATGTCACTATTGTGACATATTTTCTTCACTTGATGATGACTATCTTCACTGTGTTCCATGGTATATCTAATGCCTTGGAAATTCTTCTGTACTCTTCTCCTCTGATCAGAGATCACTCTGATGCTTTTGCTGTAGGATGTGACTAAAAAAATGTTTTTTTTTTTTTTTTTTATAGTGGAAAAAAAAAAACAGAGCTGATCAAATACCACCAAAAGAAAGCTCTATTTGTTGAAAAAAAAAAAAAAGCAAAACTTTTTTTTTGGGGGTCTTGTTTTTTTTTTTTTTTTTTTTTTTTAAGCGGTGATCACTGCATTGGTGTTTCTGGTCCCCAAAAAGTGTCACTTAGTGTCACATTTGTTTTTTTTTTTTTTTTTATAGCAATTGTCAGTTAACTCAACACAGTGCCATATAGCAAAAAATGGTCTGGCCAAGAAGTGGGTAAAACCTTCCAGGGCTGAATTGGTTAAACTCTGCCCTCCTAGCTGGTGACGATTGTTAATTTTGTTCTTACAGTGTGACTAACCACAGACACATTTGTATTTGGGGAAGGATTACCTATTTTGGCCTTCTGAAATGTTGTGTTTTATTTCTTTAAAAAGGAGTATAAAAATAAAGGTCAAAGATTGAAATTTTAAATTGATTGACTGTAAAGCCGTCTCGACAATGCTGAGAAAATGTACAAGTTATCACTGTCCTATCTTTCTAAGTCTTTAAGTGGATTGATTTACAGAAGGAAATAGAAGATGTGAATGCTTGTGATGTACTCACAGAAGTGAAGTGGGTTTAGTAGTTTCCTGTACTCTTGTAAACATTTCCTTTCCACCGATCAAAGATGAGTAAAGGTCTTGCTGAGCATGTAGAATAACTGCCATATCGGAAATGCTTTGCAGCCTTATTTGATAGTAGGGCCCTCATAGACCGCCATAGCCAAACAGCTTATAAATTCACTTTATAGAAACCGTACAGTACAATTTTACCTATTAACTATTGGACAGTCTCGGATATAAAGGCTGTTTTAAAGCCCAAAAAAGCCCTCTCATGTATTAAGAAGAGACCTCAAGAGGTGGGATTATACCGGCAACAAGATAAACCATATAGGCATACATAAGATAATTTTATAGATTTATTATCTTACAGAGTTTCTGTCTAGTTTTGCCTACATAAAAAGAACCACACTGACACTGCATGAGGTACACCACCCCCTGAGTCTGGCAGGAGGCATAATGTCTCAGGGAGAAGTCTACCCCATTTGGCAGCGTCAGTGTGGTTCTCTGGCCAATGACTGAACATTGAGCACAGTTTCCACATGGAAAGGTTCCAAAGTTCCTACAGGGATCCTTCCTAGAGATTCCCTTATATTCACTTTGTGTGACTAGATTACCAATTGAAACAGTTTTTCTATAGGAAATCGGAGGGCGAGGTGAGACCAGGGTACCTACAACTGGATCATCTGTAAGTCTTTTTCTTCTTTTTAAAGAGAAGATCTCTCCTAGTAAGAGCCTTAACCCTATTAAAAGCCTTTTTGAGGCATGTTTTGGTATAGCCTCTATCTAATAATCTTAGGGTGAGTCCATCACTTTCTCTTTGGAAGTCCTCTTCCTTCGTACAATTCCTCTTAATCCGGAGGAATTGACTGAAGGGAATAGATCGTTTTAATGGCAATGGATGGAAACTGTCCGCGTGAAGCAGGGTGTTGCCAGCAGTTTCCTTCCGAAACAACCTACTGGTTAAATTTCCATTAGGTGCTTTTTTGATACAAATATCTAAAAAGTGGGTCTCATTGTGATTAAAGCTCATAGTGAAGAACAAGTTGTAGGCATTGTTATTCATAAGTTCCAAACATTCTATTAGCTGTCTCTCTGATCCGTCCCAAATGATGAAAACATCGTCGATGTACCTCTGCCACATCAAAATGTGACAGGTGTACATCGACGCATGTTCACTAGTCAAAAAGTCTTTTTCCCACTCCCCCCAGGTACAGATTCGCATAAGAGGGCGCGCAACACGTCCCCATAGCTACTCCCTGTACCTGGAGGTAGTGGGAATTTTTGAAAACAAAAACGTTGTGTCGGAGAATGAAATCCAACATTTGAACAATAAAGGAATTGAATTTCCAATCTGTAGTGGCTCTCTGTTTTAAAACCTTATCCACTGCCTTGATACCTAAGTCGTGTGGAATGCTATTATAAAGCGATTCCACATCAATGGTCACTAGGATCGCTGTTTCGGGGATAGTTAGCTCTTCGATGATCTGCAGAAGATGAATGGTATCCTTAGTGTAGGACGGTAGATCCATGACGTGGGGTCTCAGGTGGTCATCAATGACCTGACTGATTCCTTCCGTGATGGATCCATTGTCTGTATTGTATATGTGCTATCTTTTCCTTTTTTAATTTTTTTTTTTTCCCCTAACATAGCAAACTAAAGCCTAGTACACACGATGAGCTTATCGGACGAATGATCACCCCCTTTTTTTTATTTATACATTTTTTGCCTGCTAGACTCCATATCGAATACGAATAGGTTACTAAAGTACGAAAATTCTCATACGACAGAAAAAAAATTCGGAGGTACTGTAATACTGTTTAAACGAAAATCGTACGAGAAAATTTTTCACGTTTGTCCCTTCAGAAAATTTCTGAAAGCTGTGTACTAACGTTTAGATTACCGTACGATTGCATAGAAAGCGGAATTTTTCTGTCCAGTTTTCTCATCGTGTGTACTAGGCTTTAGAGCTTATGCACTTATCACAATTTGTTTCTATAATGGCAGCAATCAATTCACTGCAGTGGTGGGCTGCCAATTTTAAAATCCTGGCAGCTCTAACTTGTTTGGATGTTAACAGGTGTACTATATGTAAGAGTGATATCTAGAATGCCATGTTTATTCTGACTTCCTGATATATAAAGCACATTGCAAAGTAAGAATTAAGTGGGAAGCCACAGGTATACGTAAAGCAGACTTTTATTAAAATAGGCATGCAAAAGTGGTAGAGCAAGTTTTTCATTTTTATATATTACATTTAATATTACAGCTGCACAATTAATCATTGCGATCTCGATTCAACCCCCCTGACGATCTGTATTGCAGAGTTTGCTGATTCATTCATGTAACAAGTATAGAGAGTTCTCTGCTCACTCTGGCAGTCTGCCAAGTTTTTTTTTTTTTTTTTTAACAACATTGTAAGGGTCCTTTCACACGGGACGGATCCGTAATGATCCGCCCGTGAAGATCCGCTGCTCAGCGGGGATCACACAGCTGTTCCCCGCTGAGCCGACTGAAGACAGGGCGGTCCCTGCACACTGTGCAGGGACCGCCCTGTCAGTTCTCCGCTATCCTCTATGGAGGATCGGATGAACACGGACCGTCTGTCCCTGTTCATCCGATCCGCTCTGCAGACGGATGAAAAAATAGGATTTTCCTCCGTCTGCAGAACCGGACAATTGCGGAGGCGGACCATAGCGGGTGTCAGCGGATGCTCATCCGCTGACACCCGCTGCCCCATAGACATGCATGTATGTCCGTTTTTTTTCATCCAAAAACGGATGGATGCAAAACGGACATACGGTCCGCATGTGTGAAAGGGGCCTAACTCTTCCGTCTTAGATCAGAGGGATAAAACTTCTGTGTTTAAATGCAGGAAGTTTTTTTCTGACACTTGTTTGTTACAGTTAAAATCAGATTTTTTTTTTTTTTTTTGCAGAGACCCGAGGGAATAAAATTGCAATTGTTACAATATTTTAGGTCACACTGTATTTGCACAGTGGTCTTTCAAACGCAATTTTTGGGGAAAAATTCACTTCAATGAATTAAAAACAAAACAGTAAAGTTAGCCCAATTACATGTGTGTGTGTATGTGTGTGTATGTGTGTGTGTGTGTGTGTGTGTGTGTGTGTGTGTATATGTGTATATATATATATATATATTATATATATATATATATATATATATATATATATATATATATATATATATATATATATATATATATATATATATATATATATATATATATCTCTATATCTATCTCTATCTCTCTCTATCCAACCTCCTCTAAGAAGTTATTGTGTGTTTCCATACCTGCAACATTTTTCTCCAGGAACAATATGTGTGTTATTAGTCCAGGTTGGTTTACTGTTCCACCAAATCTGTAAGATCAGCCTTTATCATCCTTTTGACCATGGAGGACGCTTTGAAATGACTGCAGTAGATTTTTTTTCTCTCTATTTTTATGATCAATAATTATTAAATGGAAAACAATAATAATAATGGGCAGAAAAGAAATGCAGAACATGAACATTGTAGAGTTCATTTATAATGGTGATTTAGTGGGCGAAAGGCCCCCTTAAATTAATAGTCAGAAGGAGAAGGGCCCCTTACATTGGTGGTCAGTGTGGGAAGGGCCTGCTTTACGTTGGTGGTCAGTGTGGGAAGGGCCTGCTTTACGTTGGTGGTCAGTGTGGGAAGGGCCTGCTTTACGTTGGTCAGTGCGGGAAGATCCTGCTTTACATTGGTGGGCGGAGGGATGAGTGTCCCTGAGTTTAGTGGTCAGTGGGACAAGGGCTTGCTTACATTGGGGGCCAGAGAAGACTGGCCTCTTACACTGGTGCTCAGTGAAGAAGGGACCCCTTACATTGGTGGTCAGTGGGAGAAAGGACTCCTTACACTTGGAGGTCAGGGACGTCAGTGGGAGAAGTGTCCTCATGCAGGAATCTGTGGGAAAATACCCTCCAACATTGGTGGTCAGGATAGGAAGAGCTCAAACCACCAGTGCTAAAGGAACCCACAGAAACTTCTGGAGGAGTCTCAGGTTTCAATGGAACCCTTATTTATTTATAATTTTATTGCTGGTATTTATATAGCGCTGACAATTTACACAGCGATTTACATATACTGCATATTGTACAGTCACATCAGTCCCTGCTCACAAGAAGTTTACACTCTAAGCTCCCTAAACTCACATTCGAACCCTTATTGAGAATAGCTGCTCTAGATTGTATTTGTGCTTTTTTCTTTTGTTAGTAGTATGATCAATAGTGTTTAAGTAGTCTGCATGCAATTGTATAGCTTTTCAATGTAAAGAGCTGGTTGGTGGAACTCAGTTGTGTACTTTCTTTCCCCACAGATATTCCCTAGTCTCCTTTTTCCATATTGCACCAAATATGGACACCTGTACGAGAAGCAAGGTTGGCCAAATGAAGTCGAAAGTAACGGTGAAAAAAGAAGTAAGCTGTTCTGTTTATGTGGCATTGTATGTCCTGCACTAGACCATGTTTTGTGTGGGGGTTCTTTTTTTGGTCTAGTTTGAGATGTAACAGACACTTATGCCCCTTTTGCATGGGTGGACCGATCGGACCTGCCTGTCAGTTTTTAAGTAAACCTGATTGGACCATCCATTGCCCTCTATGGATCGGCAGATGTCAACGGACATGTCCTTTGACATCCACTTATATGATCCTATCTGTTCCCCATCTGTTGATCGAATTGAATGGCAGCCGGGTGTGCCGTTTCCTGGTACCCGCTCCCACTTCCGCATAAGATCGTCATGCAGCGATCTCCCCAATTTCCAGCCCCCGGGACCATTCGGAATGCTCAGCGCGACTCGTGCAGCCACAGGGCTTCACTTCCTGTTTCCCTTAGTAAGGTAGCTGGTGCCTGCACCCAGTGCCGATGGACAAATTGTCTGTGGGTGCTGAAATTGCGGGCTCCCTGCACAGGTATGTGTCCTTTTTATAATAAGTCAGCAGCTACAGTATTTATAGTTTTATTTTATAATTTTTTATTTTATTTTTTTCCCCCAGGCTGCAACTCCCTTTTTAATGTCACCTACAGCATTTATGGTGTGTTAGTGAAGCAAGTTATGAAGTGTTAGCTGGGCATTGGAGGAGAGACAGTGGAGGCTCCAGTATCCCTGAATGAACTGGAAATTGGTAGAGAACTAGGACAGAGCAGCTCCCACCACTTGTTGGTTGTACTGAGCAGCCGTGTGGCAACACCATTTGCTTCTGTGTGCGGGCAGAAGTATCATGCCAACCAGCAATACTGACAGCGCCAGGCAGAAGCATTGCCAGTGCAAAGCTTTTTGTGTCAGTGATGTTGAGCTGGACCAAGTCAAGTGACCCAGGCTATTCTTATAGGCACGATTCGTACATGAGTAGTTTCAGCTGCTAAGCCCTGCGCATTCTGATTGGTTCATCACTATGGAGCAACCTTACTGGCCCAATAGGAATATGCAGGAGGTGAGGAAGGCTCACAGCCATCTCATTCATTCCCAGAGCTCTGAAATAAATGAACTACAAGTCCCGTCAGGATTGTAGTACTCAACAGAATACAACTGCCATGATCACCACACTCGTAGTCCGCTGACACTTCCTCCAGTTCTCCAACAAAAGGCCTGTACAGAGGTATGGACAGGGAACTGGAAGAAGAATCTACAAGAGCGTCAAACTGATCAACTGATTGTGGGTGCAATTTTATAATTAAAATAAATGCACTTCTTTTTTTTTTTTCTACAAACGTATGTGCATTTAATTATTGGATGAACTTTCCATGCTTGTTCTACTTTAAAGCGAATCATAGCTTTTCTGAATAATAATCTGATGTGTTGCATGTGTGGTTTTTAGTTATTTCACTTCAGCTTTTTCTTTTCCAGAATATCAGCGAGGGGCTGCTGAGTGCTATGAAATCAGTACTTCAAAGTAGGAAGGAGCTGTGTTCTATCACAGACTGTCTAAAGTGTGGCAACAAAGAGGATTTCATTGAGGTCAGTTTTTTCCACTGCTAACAGTTCCGTTCTTTCTAATTTTTACACAGTGTTACCAAAACACTGCAAAGTACATAGCATTACTACAGAGATCTAAAGCCTTCGTCAGCTTGTGAGCCATGTGAATCAAATAATATAAACTTCTGTGAGAAGCATATTTTGTACATCTGACAGTTTGATACAGGCTTTTTGCTCAATTGCTACTACAGTGAATGTAATCTGTATGAGCATCCTGAGTCGCTTGTTTTTGATGGACTGTTTTTTATTTTGTATTTAATTTTTTTTTTTTATTTATCTTTTCCCATTTGGTAATATGGGAAATCTGCTGCTTTGAAAATGTTAGGTTTTGCACAGTTATGGCCATCCAGGCCATTACATTGTTTAGCTTTTATACCTTGTAACTATGTGAACTATTCAACTAAGACAGGAAGTTTATTCTTGGCATACTGCTTGCTAACCGGTAATACTATTGTCTAAGCTTGGTGGATGCCTAAATTACATTTAAAGGAGATTTTTGTATTTACATCTAAACTGGTATCAAAACCTAACCTGCAGAGCCCGCCAGGAAGTCGGCGCATCGCTGCGCTAATCACAGGCAGTGAGACATTGTCCCAATTTGCGGCTGCAGAGATCGGGCAATGTCTCACTGCCTGCGATTAAACTCCAACTTCCAATCACAAAAAAAAAAAAAAAAAAAATGTGAACAAGCACTTCCATTTACATAGAGAACAGCAAAAGTGTGCTTTCTGTTACCTGGGATGAATATAGAATAATTGCTCATGCAGAGGGCATGTCCATAAAGTGACGGTGAGCTTGGGGGGGGGGGGGGGTGCAGAAGTGCACGCCCCGTGCGGGGGGAGGGTCTTAGTGCAGAAGTGCACGCCCCGTGCGGGTGGAGGGTCTTAGTGCAGAAGTGCACGCCCCGTGCGGGGGGGTCTTAAGGATGCACTAAGGATGAGCTCAGGCGTGTTCGCATGGTCCACGTGCAAGTCCCACCAGGGAGTCGCGCAGCGCTGCGCTAATCGCAGGCAGTGAGACATTGCCCGATCTCTGCAGCTGCAGAGATCGGGCAATGTCTCACTGCCTGTGATTAGCGCAGCGATGCGCCGACTTCCTGGCGGGCTCTGCACGTGGACCGTGCGAACACGCCTGAGCTCATCCTTAGTGCAGAAGTGCATGCCCATGCAGGGGGGGGGCTCCCACCCCAAAGCTTTTTGCAGCGACAAATGCTTGATCATAGGTGCAAGTACAGAAGTTTGCATGGGTGCTGTGGTGGCAAGGGACAATGCCTGGATCAGTCAGTGCACTGGCAATTTGCTGTGTGGAGCCTGGGACTGTGTACAAAAGTGCACACTTGTGCAGTGGTAGACAATGGGGTAGAAGTTGAGAGTGCCTTCATGTTATCAGTGACAGAGAGAAAGCTCAGCCTGGTCCCTGCTGTCACTCACAGAGCGCTGGAGGTTTCACAGGCAGCATTCACACCCTGGTGAGCCAGGAGGGAGAGGGAGGAAGTGGTGTGAGCTGTCCAGAACTGCCAGAGGGTAAAGAAAACGAAATGGCGTAATGAAATGAATGCAAGGGCACCATCAGTAAGTGCTTATTGTAAACATTTTATTTACATGTGAAGCCTGAAAAGTGTTGTTTGAGGAGTGTCTCTTTAAGAACCAACCAGCAACTTTAAAAGCACTGCACATATTTACTACAATATCCTAAAGCCCAATGTCCATCACCAGCTGTAATTTCCTAGGTTCATCAACTGCTTTTGAGAAAAATAATGTCAAATAATACTATAAAATATGATTTTCAGTACTGAACTTATTTTTCTTTCACTATGTGGTCTGAAGTTATTCATAACATTTCAGGGCTGGTGACTTTAGAGGTTCTCAGTGCTTATTTTCTCTAGCAGCGAATTTAAACTTTCAGCTCGTAATGATCACATCATTGTTGTGGTAACTTTATGGCCATCTCAAGTATTTGTGAACACCAGAAACTCCTTCTTTTTTTTTTATTTTTTTTTTTTTGTGTGTATATTTTTAATTTAATGTATTTTATTTTTTAATGTGAGACTGCATTTAACAAAAATATTGGCTGCAGCCTTTGGCCAGTAAAACAAACTGTCCTATTTAAAGTAATTTATATATATATATTATTTTGCAGATCACTTTTCTTGGGCTTTCTACTGAGCACGGAATAAGAAACATTCAGGTACATCTTGATGTTGGGTTTAATCATGTAATATTTTTGCTTTTTTAAATATACAAATGGTGTACTCACAGTGTACATAAATGAGTGAATATTACCGTTTATCTAAAAAGCATATTGATCATCACATCAAATTCTACCAAATCCTTAGTAATTTTGGTGTATGTATGTGTAATAAAATTGTTTAAATCTCTCTCACTCTTTTCTTTCACTCATGGTTAGTGTTTGGCTGAAGCCATTTATTATCAATCAACTGTAGCCAATGACAGGTCAACTTGGCCTTGTGTTTTGGATCATTGTTATGTTGGAATGTCAAAGTACGTCCCATTAGCAGCTTCCTGACTGATGAATGCAAATGTTCTTCCAGTATTTTTTGATAACATACTGCATTCATCTTGCCATCAATTTTGACCAAATTTCTTGTGCCTTTTGTAGCTCACACATTCCAAAAAAAATGAGCGATCCACCTCAGTGTTTCACAGTAGGAATGGTCTACCTTTCATCATAGGCCTTTTTGATTCCTCTCCAAATGTAGTGTTTATGGTTGTGGCCAAAAAGCTAAATTTTGGTCTCCTCACTCCAAATGACTTTGTGCCAGAAGGTTTGAGGCTTGTCTCTGTGCTATTTGGCGTATTGTAAGCGGGCATTGTTGTAGCATTTGTAAGTTGTGGCATTTGCGTAGTAATGGCTTTCTTCTAGCGACTCAACAATGCAGCCCATCTTTCTTCAAGGGCCTCCTTATCGTGCATCTTGAAACAGCCACACAACATGTTTTCAGAGAGACCTGTATTTCACCTGAAGTTATTTGTGGGTTTTTCTTTGCATCCCAAGCTATTTTCCTGGCAGTTGTGGCTAAAATTTTAGTTGGTCTACCTGACCGTGATTTGGTTTCCACAGAACTCCTAATTTTCCACTTCTTCTTGATTAGAGTTTGAACACTGCTGATTGGCATTCTCAATTTCTTGGATTTCTTTTTATATCCCTTTTCCTGTTTTATACAGTTCAACTACATTTTCCCGCAGATCCTTTTGACAACTCTTTTGCTTTCCCTATGTATCCCAGAAATGTCAGTGCAGCACTGGATGAAAGATGCAAGGGTCTGTCAGGAGTCCAGAAACTCATTGACCTTTTTATACACGCACACTAATAACAAGCAAACCGATCACAGGTGAGGATGGTTACCTTTTTAATAGCCATTCAAACCCCTTTGTGTCAACTTGTGTGCATGTTAACTTTTGATCAGGGTCATTTGGGTAATTTCTGTTGTGATTATGATTTAAAGAGTAAACACAGTTGATTGATAATAAATGGCTTCAGCCAAACACTAACCATGAATGAAAAATGTTTGTGTCATCATTCATATTCTCTGAAAAATGGCCAAGAAATCATAAATTCTGCAGGGTATGTAAACTTATGAGCACAACTATGTGTGTGTCATAGAGAGACATCTTTATCGCCATCTTTATCGCCACCATCTCTATCTCTTCCCCCACCATATAAAATGCAAAATGCTAACCACAACATACAAGGCCATCCACAACATCGTCTCCAGCTACATCACCAACCTCATCTGCAGATATCGCCCAAATCATCCCCTCTGTTCCTCCCAGGACCTCCTGCTCTCTAGCTCCCTTGTTACCTCCTCTCATGCTTGCCTTCAGGACTTCTCCAGAGCCTCTCCCATCCTCTGGAACTCACTGTCCCGGTATATCCGATCAGCCCCTAACCTGTCCACCTTAAGGAGATCCCTGAAAACTCACTTATTCGGGGAAGCCTATCCCACACCCACCTAACATCTGTCACCGAGCCACCCCCATCAAATCATTCCCTGCATCTATTACCTTTTGTACCACCACCCCCTCCCTTTTTAGAATGTAAGCTCTATGAGCAGGGCTATGTTGCACTTTGGCAGAATTGCGATTCACTTACAACATCTAAGCTTGGTCTTTGATATTGGACAAAGCTTTCAGTAGATGGATCTTGGGTGGTGGAGGGTGTAAGGGGCTTGATAGTCAATTTGTTGGCAGTTTAATAGCAAACACATGTTTAAATTCTGTCTTGTGTTTTTTTTTTTTTTTTTTTTTTGGCAACTTCAGATGTTAAACTTTAGGTATAAAACACAATTTGTGTTTTTGGTAAGGCCTAAGGGAGAAATGTCCTATAACCTATGTCTTAGTCTGCATCTGTACTATGTCTTAATCCGTATTTGTACATTAATTGAATGGGCATGAGTAAAAAAATTTTTGTCTTCCACAATTAATTGAACAATCCTTGTACACACACATAGCTTCACAATTATTTTCTTCTTGTTTTCCTTTTTTTTTTTAAATACATTTGAGAGATCCTGTGACATGTCTACTTAATTTTATCTCTTGTAAACCATTATTATTTAAATATTTTATTTTCATAGGGTGTAACAGCACTTTACGTGGATGTCCCAGAATTGATGCAATCTCCCCATCTGTGTAATTTAAATGAGAATGAAGTTATTTTGATGAACAATGGAAATGAGAATGCAAAACCTAGTACAGCACAAGTAACACAGGTGTGTCATTTGAATAAGGTGGTACATTGGTCAGTGTTCTATTTGACAATGAAAGGCATACTCGGTGTACAGGGGATATGGCAATCTTGCACTAGTGTTGCTATGTATTATTTGTCTTGCTGATTCTGTGCCTCAGACTTGCATAATCTATGCAGTGCAGAAGAAAGACTAATGGGTGGTTCACATCTGTGCAGTGTGTTTTTTTTCTTTGCATTGCGTTTTAGACACACGACCCTTGAGCTTTATAGAATCCGCATTTTAATGGAAGCTTATAAAAGATGCAGCATGCAGAACTTTTTTCTTTTTCATACATCATGGGACACAGAGTTGGGCTAATATTCATTACCTGCTGGGTTATAGTTCATCTCCAGGTGAATGGACACTGGTAGACCCAAAGGTCTTTAGACAGGAAAGGATTCCCTATATAACCCCTCCTATACAGGAAGTACTTCATTTTTTTTTTTTTTTACCAGTGTCTGCAAGGTGGATGCCAAGGTTGTTTGAGCTCTCTGAGCTCCAGGTCTCTAGTCCCACAAACGGTTCTTAAACGAATCAAGGGATTGACTGATCGGATCCATTTGACACAGGCTTTATATGCTTAGATAAATGGTACCCGAGCCTCGCAAAGAAGACTCAAGATCCTGCAAGGTTTTGCCTATAATGCGATCTCCGGGTCCAAGGGAGTGGACCCTAAACATGAAAAGGCTACCCAGTCCTTGAAGGTCCTCAAGTGACAGGAACCCGCCATGATGGGTGAAGATTGGGCTCTTGTGTTCTAAGCTGCCCTGCGCCTGGACGGGTAAGTGAAACCCCTTTAATTATTTATTGTGGGGTGTCCCAGTGATTGTAACAATCAGTCAAGCTAGCTAGAGGCTGGACACCTGTGTGCAGTGACCATACAGGGGCGTTTTGGGCTAGCTGTGGGTGTTTGCAAGGTGTACCTTTTTTTTGCTTGCGTATGGCTGTTTACTTGTATGATGGCGCACGGTGGTGCGCCATTTCGCCTTGGTTCTCCATGGCGCATGTGCGTTCGCAAGAGAGCCTTCTGGGCTCAGCAGTTTGTTTGGCGGCCATGGAGCACGAGGCTTTGCCGCACATGTTTTATAGCCTTTATCTGGGCGCACGAAAGATTCACGTCATACGCAAATATTGTCATGCCCGTTCGCTGGGACTGTGCACGTGCGTGCATGCGCACGCACAGAACGTTCCGGCGCACAGCCAGCTTGTTTCAGGGTCTCCCTTCTGAGGTGTGTGAATACTACACCCAGGTACTCCCTTTTTGTGGCTAGTAAATGTCTTAAAAAAAAAAAAAAAAAAAGAGTGGGACTAAACACTACAGGGAAGGGCACACCCATGTCATCAGTAATTCCTGATGAACCTAGTCGTATCCCTAGTGTTGTTGTATCCCCTGAAGGACTAGAGGCCTATCTGGGATTTTTCCTACAGTCAACGCTGCTGCTTCATCCTTTATCATGAAGAATGAACTGTCCTCAGCCCTAGCCGGGTTAGAGCACAGGATTGCTGGCATGATTACCTCCATCCCGCAGGGTAGCAATAAGCGTGACAGATCCTCCTCCCCGGAGCCTCCTAGTCTGGGGCAGGAATAGATTGAGGATAGGTAAGAGCTCAGGATTCTGTGGATGGCCTGGTGGATGAGTCTGCTTCCGAGCAATCTGGAAAAGAAGATATCCAGTTGGTGTCTGCCTCTCAATCAGAGGCTTTTGACCCTGACTCTTAACAAAATGGGTTGTTCTGCCTTTAAGTTGCCTCTTGCAGAGGTTACTGAGCCTCCCTGGTCCTCTTTGGCATCCCTGAGGCCTCTTCGGGCCACACAGGCTTTCCCCTTACACCCTCTGTTGGAACAGGCAGTGTATGCTGATTGGGAACATCCTGACAGGATTTTTGTTCCTCCTAAGAGGTTTTCCCTTTTATATCCCATGGGTGAAAGGTTTGTTAAGTGGCGCATGCCAGCCGTAGATGCAGCAGTCTCTTCCTTAAACAAGAACTTGACTTGTCCGGTAGAGAAGGCACAGGGCTTGAAAGACCCTGTTGGCAAGAAATTGGAGTCATTATTAGAGGCTTCCTTTTCTTTGGCCAGTTCAGCTATTCAGCCAGCTGTTGCAGCAATTGGTATCTGCCAGTCCGTAAAGGATCAGATCAGACGGACTGACAGGCCTAACCAGGAGGATGATTTGCCTGAAAACAAGGCAGATATTCCTTGAGTGCTGTGTTTTGTTGTTGACACCTTTTTAAAGGTTTCAATACAGCAGGTTTCTTGTTTTGGATCTCTTGTCTATACATATGCGCAGACTTTTGTGGCTTAAGAACTGGTCAGCCGAGCATCCTTGTAAAAAGTTATTGTCAGGTTTCTCCTTTCATGGGGAACGTTTATTTTGTGATCATTTGGATAAATATATCCAAAAGATTTCTGAAGGGAAGCATTCTTTACTTCCTGTGAAGAAAAGCACCAGGCGTCCCTCATTTAAAACCTCAGGGACTGCTTTCTCAAATGTCTCAGCGCTAGGGCAAGGGGCAAGCTGCAAGAACTTGGTCCAAAATTCTTCTAAATCCAGCACCAAGCCTTCCTTTTTGAGGGGACACCCCCACTTCATCGTGTGGGGGGAAGGCTGCTGCACTTTGCGGACATTTGGAGAACAATAGTTCAGGACGAGTAGGTGACCTCCACTATATCCTGCAGTTACATGTTGGATCCCCCTCAGGTTTTTAAGATCCAGCGTTCCCTCGGATCCTCCAAAAAGAGACTTATTGCTTCAGGCACTACATCATTTAGTGCATCAAGGAGTGATTGTAGAGGTTCCTGTACCCGGGTTTTACTCAAACCTGTTTACGGTTCAAAAACTAAACTGGGACACAAGGCCCATTTTGGACCTAGGATCCCTGAACCAGTATCTACTGATCCAGTCCTTTCGAAATGGGGTCTGTCTGCTCAGTGGTAGCCTCACTCCAGATGGGAGACTTTCTAGCCTCCATCGATATAAAGGACATGTATTTACATGTACCTATCTTTCATCCTCATCATAGGCTTCTGCGATTGGCAGCAGAGGAACGTCATTTTTAGTTTGTGGCTCTACCTTTCGGGCTTGCTACAGCTCCCCGAGTGTTCACAAAGGTCCTAGCACCAGTACTGGGGCCCAAGGGATCCTGGTGCTTGGGTATCTGGATGATTTCCTGCTCGGAGATAACTCATTACAGGCTCTAGTACAGAGCATAACATGCACAGTACAGTATTTGGAAAGCTTAGGCTGGATCATAAATGCCAAAAAGAGCTGGTCTCATGGTCCTTTATTCCGCCCCAATTCGGGGGCTCCGCCGGAGCTGCAGGAGCGTTCTCTTACATACAGGACATCCATCCTGTTTTGACGGGATCTCTGGAAATTTTCATGGAGACTTCATTGGCTGCCCACTTATTAGTGATTTAAACACCAAATACAGCAATGAAAAATTATATTTTTCAAGCCGTCTTGTAGAGAGATAAAAAGAAATTTCTGGTTCTTCCTGACATGCATCCTGGATTTGAGGATATTTGGGGGAGCAACACCACATTTGATGATATATTTGTAAATATGATGATTAATAATTCCCTGATGAAGACTGGCAACTACAAAGCCGTGTGGAAACGCGTCGGAATTTTCATCAATCTGTTCATGTATCAATCATAAGCATTGGTTTTCTGGTTTTATATCCATGTGGAATATGTATATCATGTTAGAATTCTATCTTTTTGTACAATAAATTTATATAATTTTTATTCAACGAATTGTTGTTGCCTTTAAAATCCCATCCTAAGAGGTTTTTTGAAATTCCAATATTTTCAGGGATGATGGCAACCTTAGTGTCTTTAGGCGAGAGTTCAATCTTTTTCATTTATTCCGCCCCAATTTACAGTCTCTAAATTTGATGGCATGGCTTTTGAAACCAGGGTGTTTAAAGGACCATGGCATCTCGGGACTAGTCCTAGTGAATGCTAGAAAAGCTGTCACTAGGAAGATCTATCATAAGGTCTGGAAGACTTGTATTGCTTGGTGTGAAGCCAAAAAATGGCATCCTCGGAAATACGTGATTGTAGAAAAGTGAGAATTCTCCCAGTCAGCTGTGGAAATCAAATTGGCTTTGAGTACAATCAGAGGTCAAGTTTTGGCCCTATCAGTATTCTTCCAAAGGCCTTTAGCCTCCCATTCACTGATCCGAACCTTTATGCAGGGGGCAACTCGCTTGCTTCCCCCCCCATTAGGTCACCTATGTGTGCTTGGGACTTGAACTTGGTGCTGTCTGTGTTACAGAAACAACCATTTGAGCCTATCAAGGAAATTCCAGTAGACTTGCTTTCACACAAGCTAGCCTTCCTGATGATGGCCATCACCTCGGCTAGAAGGGTGTCGGAGTCGGTGGCCCTTTCGTGCAGGAAACCATAATTGATCCTTTACCACGACAGGGTCGTGTTATGACTTGTTCCATCCTTTTTGCCAAAAGTGGTGTCGGCCTTTAATTTAAATCAGGACATTATTTTGCATTCTTTTTTTCTCTCAGCCTCATTCGGCGGAAGAGAGACCACTGCATTCTTTGGACGTTGTCCAGACAGTCAAGGTTTATTTGTTTAGATCTACAGAGATCCGAAGATCTGACTCCTTTTTTTTTTGTTTTACCAAAGGGACCCAAGAAGGGGCAGGCAGCTTCCAAAGCTTCCATTGCCAATTGGGTCCGTCAATTGGTCATTCAGGCCTATGGTCTGAAACTTCTAAAGCTCCTCCCTTTTTAGGATGGGAGCTCATTCTACCAGGGTTGTAGGAACCTCCTGGGCTTTTCGCCATCAGGTATCTGTGGCTCAGATTTGTAAGGCTGCTACCTGGTCTTCAGTGCATTCTTTCACAAAATTGTATCAAGTGGATGTTCGAGCAGCCGAGGATTCGGCTTTTGGCCACAATGTACTGCAGGCTGCCGTATAAGGTTTGATGGCTATTGTTTGGCAGGGTGTCTCCCTCCCCTCAAGGCTAATGGCCTGGGATGTCCCAGCAGGTAATGAATATTAGCCCAACTCTGTGTTCCATGATGTATGAAAAAGAAAATGTTTTTTTTTCGTCATACTTGCCTGTAAAATCATTTTTCTTTGAGTACATCACGGGACACAGAGGTCCATCCCCTCTTTTTGAGGATTCAGTGCTTGCTACAAAACTGAAGTACTTCCTGTATGGGGAGGGGTTATATAGGGGATCACTTCCTGTCTAACGACCCTTGGTCTACCAGTGTCCATTCACCTGGAAATTAAGTATAACCCAGCAATGAATATTAGCCCATGTCCCATGATGTATTCAAAAGGATTTTACAGGCAAGTATGATGAAAAAATCCCATCTTTTAACACACCATACTTAAAGTGGTTCTAAAGGCAGAAGGTGTTTACCTTTTTTTTTTTTTTAATGCATTCTGTACATTAAAGTAAAAAACCTTGTATGGGCAGCTTCATCCCACCCCCCTTACACTTACCTGAGCCCCATCTAGATCCACCGATGTGCATGAGAGAAGTGGCTGTCTCCGGTCTCTCTCTCCTCATTGGCTCACACAGCAGCAGGAGCCATTAGCTCCTGCTGCTGTCAATCACAGCCATTCAATGAGGAAAAAACGGGGAGTGAACTGAGCCTGCTCGAGCCCTGCTCACAGGAGCACGGCACGAGAGCCCCCATAGGAGTGGCTTGCTATTTTGCCACAAAGTTGGAAGGGAGGAGCCAGGACCACTGGCAGGGGACCCAAAAAGAAGAGGCTCGGGCTGCTCTGTGCAAAACTACTGCACAAAGCAGGTAAGTACAGCATTTTTATTTATTTACTTTTTTTTTTTTTTTTTAAATCGCAACATTTTAGAATCAATTTAAAGTGCACAGCTGTGATTTGAGGCCTAAGGCTGGTTCAGGATTGGTTAAGGCAGTGGTATCAAAACTGTGGCCTGCGGGCCGAATTTTTGCCCATATCTGACCCTCGGGGCACTATTCCTCCTACTGATACGAGGCACTGTTCCTCCCAATAATACTAATGATTTGTCAACATTCCTTTCATGACACCAGCAGTGGGCAACTAATTCCACCCATTGACCTCTACAATGGGGCACTATTTCTTAAACAAATTTCAAGGTGAAGGCACAACTTTTTTTTTTTTTTATTTATTTATTTAGTTTTTATACTCCTACTGACCACCAACCTGGAAGCATTGTTTCCTCCTCTTGACAGTGGGCATTTTCTACTCCCACTGACCACAGTCTGGCCCCCCTTAAAGTCTGAAAGACAGTGAATGTGGCTCTTTGCTTAGAATGTTGAGGAACAGATTTAATTTAGCTCTGTAGTGGCTTTCAGAATTACGCCACACAATAAAACATTTGTTTGATATATTTCCTGATCGCACAATGAATGTGCAGTGATGTGCATATAAATACATCTCAACCGTCATGGTGCGAACAATCAGGTAATTTGCCAGTACTTTGATTGGAAGTGCTCCCTAAAGTTGACATGGGTTCAACTTGCAAGATGGCTACTTGAGAGATGGATTGTAGATTGAGTTTTTAAATGCATGTAGAGCCCTTTACATTTGTTTGTAGAACCTTGCACATTGTATGTAGCACTTTGTACATTCTATGTATGTTTACTGTATGTACAGTAGAAAAATTAACCTTTCTTGTTAAAAATTGATCCATATCTACATGGTATGAGTATAGAGGATACAAAATATAGAGCAATAATTACAAAATTGTATATCACATAATTTCATATAATATGTGATGTACAATTTTATAATTATCGCTCTTCCAATTTAGAGAGTGTACCCATATCTTGATATAGAGAGCTTGTGGTTCCTGAAGAAGCACTGGATCTATGCGAAACACGTCGGTCCACTAGGCTATGTATTTTGTATCCTGTATACTCTTGTAGATCTGGACCAATTTTTAACAAGAAAATTTTGTTTTAGATAATAACGTTGTATTCTTTTTAAACCTCATTTCACTTTTGTGTATTGTGTGACACTCTAACATCCCTCCACTCCAAGCTCCCTGTCTAAAGATTAGGGGGCTCTTTCCCCATCTTCTTTTTATAACAACTTAATAGGGGATGGTATAATTTATTTTGACACAGTCTCTGCTCACAATTTTTTTTATTTTTTTTATATTCCTACTGTATATAGAGTTTTCATTTTATTTTCCTTTATTTCTGCAGAATGTTTTTTTCGGCTCTTTATGTATGATGACCTCGGCACCATTTTCACTCTTTAAAAGCGACTATCTGTATGTCATGCTGAGCAAGTATTCAGCTGGCGTAATGTATGCAATAGACCAGGACTGCTTGAGAATGAATAAAAAGGAATATCATCGTGAGGACGATGACACTAACCATTCGGTCTCCTCAATTGAGGATGATTTTGTAACTGCATTTGAACATTTGGATGAAGAGGATCCTATTATTACAGCTGACAGCCGAGGTACTGTATCACCTCTTCATGCTACCTACAGTATATCGATTGTTAAATTCATGAATACAATGCTGTGTTTGCATAGGTTTTGATGTCCCTGGGTTATGTAAGTGTACTGAGAATACCAATTTAAACCTTCCTGCATGTTCTTTTGCATTAATATTAAGGCTTTTGTTTTGTGTTTGACCAGTCTACAAGCAGTTCTGCCTGAGATTTATCTAGGTCTTTTTAAATCTTGACTTGCCATCCACAGTTGCTATTGACTTCCATTTGTTACACAAAACACTTCCAGCATTTCTTTTATCTTTTTTATAGACTTCTAATGCTTTGCAAAAGTCCATTATTTCTAAATCCATGCTCCTCAACCTAAGAGAGAGGCCCATGGTTGCTTGGGGTAAGCATCTTCTGAGATTCCAAGCATCAGAAACTTTAAGCCGTGAAATAATTTTCACTTGAGTTAGACTAATTTTAATGTGAAAATCAATATCTGCCCCAAGTGAAGATGGCCAGTTTAGATGGTATAAAAAGGCATCTTTCAAATTTATGTATGCCAAGCCTGGTGTGTGTGTATGCATTTCAGTCAGCTCAGAATGACTGTAATGCCGGAGTGACATATATACAGATTGCAGTGAATTTTTTTATTTACATTTTTTTGCTTTAATTTCTGTTCTAAAAAAGATTGAGCAGTCTGCAGAATGGCAAGTTCTCACATACTCGTTTTGAAATCAGCCCTTCTTGTTAATACCAAATTGTCAGCCTGAGCCAGTATCATGGAGATCTATAAACTGGAGTAACCATTCCACTTCTTCCACCACAGGCATCAATGCCCTGCTAAGGTTTGGTAGCTGCCCATGAATTTTGCATAATAGTGATGAAACTCAACTAGTAGTTGTGGGGAATTACGATGCAGCTATTCAAATCTATAGAAAACGGGTGAAATCAACTCTTGAATTTTATTTATTTTTTCTTAGTCAGAAAGAAGTCAAGGTCACTTTGTTCTATTGTTTGGTGGCCAACTTGCGTAGCTGAGATGCACAGTGGAATCTGTCCTTTAAAGCAGGGATCTCCAAACTATGGCCCTCCAGTTGTTCAGGAACTATAATTCCCATCATGCCTAGACGTGTCTGTAAATGTCAGAGTTTTACAATGCCTCATGGGATGTGTAGTTCCACAACAGTTGGAGGGCCGTAGTTTGGAGATCCCTGCTTTAAAGCATAGCTCCACTTTCATGGGGAAAAAAAAAAAATGGCAAATAAAAAAAAATATATAGCATATGCAGTTGCGACACAGGTCATATTGTAATTGAATGTTTTTAAAAAATACCTTTCCTTTTCAATCTGCAGCTCATTGATTTTCTAGGAAAATGCAGTGCAATATGGCTACCTGGAGGCGTTCTGGATGTGTACAGAACGCCCCCTAGAAACATAATTTGCTGCTTGTGTGATTTGGCTCACTGATTTTCCCAGTCAGATTTTAGGCATCCCCTGGAACAAAAATGTAATTTTTGGTGTGATACTCCCAGTAGGAAATCACATCTAAAGGAATACAGACCCTACAATTTTCCTCATTAGAGCCCTGCTGATGCAACAGCCGGTTGTTAATTTATGAAACCCCTCCCATTAGACTCACTGAGCACAGGCACGGAGAAACAAACAGAGATTTCTTCAGAATAACAAAAGGTAGGAATCTGCAACAGTTTGTTAAAATCCTTGCAATGTGCACAGATCACCCAGAGGGGAATGCTTTTTTCCCTCCCCGTCTTTCAGGACAGCCACAATTGAGACCTTGGTTCCTCCTCATCCTAGGAAACAGTGCGCCAGCCCATAAATTTCCACTTCCCCCTGCCAGACTTCAGTTATTTGTGTTTCCTCCGGATGGGGAGACACTGGGAACCTGGCCAAAACAGTCAGGGAGACTGTGTGGCGTGCTCGGATAAGGGTCTGATATGGATTTGGGGGGGGGGGGCCCAACGCAGTTTTTTTCGGCGTAGGGATTCCCATATAAATCCATACCAGGTGATGGGGCTAGCGAGGTGTCAATCTCGCCGATTGTGTGTCTGCAAGTCCTACATTTCAAAAGTCCCGCAGGCTAGCACACAGACAGCCGGAATGTTCGCTGGACTGCCGAGTCTGGCGGATAATTTTAAGTCAAAACTTCTTTTTAAGTCCGCCGGACTTTTGGGAAGAAAGTCCACTGGAGCCCACACACGGCCGGAAAGTCCGATCGTGTGTACGCGGCATTAGATAAAAACTGAAGTCTGATGGGAAAGTGGAAATGTATGGGCTGGCGCAGTGTTTCCTAGGAAGTAGAGGGGCCAAAGTCTCAATTGTGGCTGTCCTGAAAGACTACTGGAAAAGACTTTACTGGTAAGCGTAACTTTAATTTTTCTCAACAAAAGTGGAGTTACTCTTTTTAAGAGAGCTTGTATTTGCTCAAGAGACATCTTGGCTTTTTAGATGAGTAAATAATCTGCTTTAAAATATTCTTTCATGCCGCTGTTGACCTCCCATGTAAAAATGCTGGTTGCCTGGCTGTTTCTGACTTGAGTAATTTCAGAGTCGCAGATCTTGAACAAGTGTCAGAACACCTGGCATGTATGCTTGATCTGTGGTAATCTTTAGGGCTCATTCACATGAGCAGAAAAAACACTGCATTTAGATGGGTACAGCAAATAGTTTTGTATCTAAACGCAGCCTTATTGTAATCAATGAGCCATACATATACTTATTTTTTTCTAATCGGTAGTTAACCTGTTAACAAAGTAAATACATTTATTTGACTAAAAAATAAATAAACAAAATGAACCCATACACACAGGACCCATTCGCACGGGCACAAGAAATGGTGATTTTTAGATGCGTACAGCAGATAATTTTGTGTGCATCTAAACGCAGCATTATAGTATTTAATGAGCCCTTGTGCACAGCTGCCTCTACATATGAAAATGTGTGCTGCTTTTAGTCATACACAAAGTAAAACACAGTTGCAGATTTTACTCCCTTGCGCACAAAAATGTACTATCCCGTCATCCAACATTTGTTGATGGACTTTGTAGGCACGTATAAAAATATATAACAATTTTTAATAATTCACCTAAAGTACATACATATACAACACATAATATATGTGGTAGAGAAATATGGAACACAGTGGTTTATCCTAGAGCAGGGATATGCAATTAGCGGACCTCCAGCTGTTGCAGAACTAAAAGTCCCATGAGGCATAGCAAGTATCTGACAGCCACAAGCATGACACCCAAAGGCAGAGGCATGATGGGACTTGTAGTTTTGCAATTGCTGGAGGTCCACTAATTGCATATCCTTGTCCTAGAGGTTACACTTGACTAATACTTCCTGTGTGGTAATATTAAAGAAATGCCCACACTGAGATGTATTCATTCCTCTTGGTAGTTCCCACAGCCCTCATAGATTAAAAAGAATTGCTCGCTCTACATGTTTCACAACCTAAAATGTCGCTTCTTCAGGAGCTTCAATAATTCTAGTTGGAGAAACGTACTCAAATTTAAAATACAGTGCAAATTATTGGCATAATGATGTGTATGAACATGAACTAACCAATAATGTGGTGCTTAAGCAAATGGTCTTAACGCTCATCTATGCTGGGAATGCCCTGGCCGCAGAACAACCCCCTCCAAATGGAGATGACATCCAGGGACACCAGGGCCAAGCGATAGCCACAATAAAGCCACAGGTGTCGAGATATGGGGATGTACATGTGAACTGGGTATAAAGGATATGACCATGAATATTAGTGTAAGCTACTTCATTTAGGATTGGGATGTACTATAGCAGGGATATGCAATTAGCGGACCTCCAGCTGTGGCAAAACTACAAGTCCCATGAGGCATAGCAAGACTCTAACAGCCACAAGCATGACACCCAGAGGCAGAGGCATGATGGGACTTGTAGTTTTGCAAAAGCTGGAGGTCTGCTAATTGCATATCCCTGTACTATAGCATTAGGTCCCATACTCTCATATTAGTCAGTATGCCTCCACTACTATGCGTGTCGCCTTAAACCAGATGCTTTTCATAGAGTTGGTCCTCCCAGGGTCTTAAACATTATATTAGAACAACTTCGCAAAAGCCTAGCCTTATAAATGGAAAGGAAGGGAACTAACGGGGCTCAAAATACTTTGGCTGGTCCAGGATAAGGAAATTAAATCAGAATCATGTGTACAGTTACAAGGAGTATACAGGAATTCAGTATCGGCAGGTTTTAACATCCACTGTCTGGGGAGCAGAGATGCCATGAAAACCAGGGGAATGTATACACATACTAATGCAATAAAATGATGCAAGCCAAAAAGTGCTGCGTTAAATACCTGGGTGTGCACTGGTTCTAGGTTACGGGTGTGAGGCTGCAAGTTTGCTGGTTCCAGGGGTAGAATGAACGTCGGGTTCCCTCAGAGCACCTGGGGAACGTTGTCCTGACTCTATGTACACCCTGACTGAGCTCCATCAGACTGGCGTCTGCTGTAACTGGTGGTGCACCGCTCATGCGCACTAGAGTACTAGACATTCCGGTCCTAGTACCCGCCGTCTGCGATGGCATTAGTGCACCTAGTGGACACAGGTAGAGAGTGTCTCCAAATTGCCATGGGGTAGATGCCTGCCCCCCCCTCCCCCCTAGGTCAAGATGGTCTAGGAGGGTGGGTTGCAGCCCCAATGGCTTGGATGGCCACACATCCTAATCGTGTCCAGAGTGGGGTTCCGCAGCCGATGCCACCAGTGACCAAAAGGGGAATAAGAGCGGAGAGACACATTGCCTATTGATTGGCGTATAACATGCATTTTTTCACCCTGAAAACAGTGAAAATAGAATGTGTGTGTTATACGCCAATGTAGATTAAAAATTCCATGGTACATACTGCATAGCACCTTGGGGGGGGTGCGATCTCAGGCGACAGACACCATCAGAGACAGCCTAGGTGACCTGGGAGTCCCGGGACACTCAGACCTGGCATTACAGACATCATCCTCCTGCTGCACTGCACACAGAAGCCACAGTCTCTAACTCTTGTTGCCTTCAGAGCATAACCATGGTAACGCTCTGCACTGCTCGCGGTAGTTGAGGCTGACGGGAATCTGACGTGTGGATACAGAGCTTGTACCAGGCAGGTACAAATCGTTTGAAAAAGCTGAGTGAAAAAAAGTCTGCCCAGGGGGGAGAGCAATAAATTATAATGCCAGTGGGGGGGGAGGGGGGGGGCGCGCAATGAATGACACTGCCTGACGTGGGGAGGGGGAACTAAGAGAGACACAACGCACACTGGCTGACAGGCCCCCCCTCCCTGCTTAGCAGAGTTTGTCTCTTTGCCCTCCCTTGTCGGGCATCAGTGTGTGCACTGGTCTTTTTTGTAAAAACATATACCGTAATATCCAAATTTCTTTGTTTAAAACAGTTGCTTTTACTTTCATATTATTATGTTATTTAAATATTTCCCTTTTTTATAAGTGGTATAAATGTTAATAAAAGTTCTGAGCTACCCTTATTTTGCTTCAAAGTTCTTTTATTTAAATATATTTTTCCCTGAAGCTCCCCTCTTTAAAGAGCAGGGCCACCCTAAAATAAATGACATTAATATTTTCAATAAAAATTTATGTTTAACTTACCTGAAACCGCTGTTGCTGGGCAGTCTTCCTAATCTGCCTCTTCTGCGGCGCTTCCTCCTCTTCGGCGAGCGGCCCAGTTGCCTTCTGGGACGTGTGTCTCCCAGGAAACAATGGGGCCATTCACAAAGCGCAGCGCGACTCGCGCATGCGCAGTAGGAAACGGGCAGTGAAGCCGCAAGGCTCCACTGCCTGTTTCCCTTTGTTAAGATGGAGGTGACTGCAGCCGATCCGATAGACAGATCGGCCTCGGGAAGCCGACATTGCGGGCTCGCTGGACAGGTAAGTGCCCTTATTAAAAGTCAGCAGCTACAGTGTTTGTAGCAGCTGACTTTAAAAAAAAAAAAAAAAAAATTGCGGCCGGAGCACCACTTTAAATTAGGGTGTGTGTTATACGCCGATAAATACGGATATAGAGATGGATATATCTATCTCACATAGACATGATACAGTGCTGGACATAAGTTCCCGGCAAATACAATGCTATACTTGTACACATTATTTGTTGGAACATTGACTTCAAAAGGCATTTGGTTTGCAGATGCGGAGCATTTTATATAGGCAAGACAATCCGCCAACTAAAACAACGCATATTTGACCATACTACTCCCAGTTTGCAAAAATGCTTACACCAGTCAGCCGCCACCTGGGTCTAGATCATAAGTTTGATGTTACCCTTGTCCATTTTCTTGTTTTGGAGGTAATACCCGAGGACCCACGTGGCAAAAACTGGGACAAATGCATTCTCCAGAAGGAAACATTCTGGATTTAGTGCCTCGAAGCGACTAAGCCACCAGGCATCAACGAGTTACTATCATACCGGCCCTTCCTTTTGAGGGACCTTTGTGGTGGCCTCTTTGATCCCTGGTCAAGCATTTACAATATATTCCGTGTGCTATTCAGTTTGGTCATATACCAAACTATAACAATCATGTATGTGTATTCATCTTGTTGGCCCTGACAACTTGCAATAATTACGAAATTGTTCTGTATACAAATTGTTTCATAAATTCAAGTATCAAATGTCTTTTGAAGTCCAATGTTCCAACAAATAATGTGCATAAGGAAAGAACTTGTGTCCTGGCACTGTATTGTGTGTGTGTGTGTGTGTGTGTGTGTGTGTGTGTGTGTGTGTGTGTGTGTGTGTGTGTGTCTCCGCTCTTATGACCGGAAATTTTTACCGCAGTTCCCCTTTTTGCCCACTGGGGGGATCGGCTGCGGAACACCACTGTGGACACGGTTGGGATAAGTGGCCACCCAAGCCGTTGGGGCTGCAACCCACCCTCCTGGGGCATCTTGACCTAGGATGGGGGGGCTATGCATCTACCCATGGCAACTTGGAGGCACTCTCTATCTGTGTCCCCTAGGCACACTACAGCCACCACAGACGGCGGGTACTAGGACCGGAATGTCCGCTACTCTAGTGCGCATGCGCGGTGCACCAGCGGCTGGGCTGACTGATGTCCGACGCCAGTCAGACGAAGCTCAGTCAGTCTGTACATAAAGAGGAGTTCTCTGAGGGAAGCTGACATCCATTCTACCCCTGGAACCAACAAACTTGCAGCCTCACACCCAGAACCTAGAACCAGTGCACACCCAGGTATTTAACGCAGCACAGGACCAACTCAGTTTTTTTCCATAGATTGAAAAGCATCTGGTTTAAGGCGACACGCATAGTAGTGGAGGCATACTGGCTGATATGCGAGTATGGGACCTAATACTTTATAGTACATCCCAATCCTAATTGAAGTACCTTACACTAATATTTATTGTCATATCCTTTTATACCCAGTTTGTGTACGTCCCCATACCCCGACACCTGTGCCTTTTTATTGTGGCTACCGCTTGGCCCTGGTGTCCCTGGTTGTCCTCTCCATTTGGAGGGAGTTGTTCTGCGGTCACGGCATTCCCAGCATAGATGAACGTTGAGATCATTTGTTTAAGCACCACATTATTGGTGAGTTCATGTACATACACGCACCTGTATCATTATGTCAATAATTTGTACTGTATTTTAATTTTGAGTGTTTCTCCAACTAGAATTATTGAAGCTCCTGAAGAAGCAACATTTTAGGTCGCAAAAAATGTAGAGCGAGCAATTCTTTTTAATCTGAGAACTACCAAGAGGAATGCATACATCTCAGTGTGGGCATTTCTTCAGTATTGCCACACAGGAAGTATTAGTCAAGTGTAACCTCTAGGATAAACCACTGTGTGCCATATTTCTCTACCATATAGATTATGTGTTTATATGTATGTATTTTATGTGAATTATTGTTATATTTATACTTGCCTACAAAGTCCATTATTCCTTTTATTCAGCATTTGTAGATTACATAGGATGTGGCATGTTTATACCTTGCCACCTGAGGGCAATGCAATCAATTCAATTTCATCCAACATTTGTTGGCCGAAAATTGGAAGACAATTGTTGAAAGGAGCGAACTAACGGTAAGAACTTCGGACAGCAGTCTGTCAAACTACAATCCCCCCTTCTGATTTTCGTTCCGTATGTACGAGCCTTAAGTGTGATTTGTGTTTTAAACATAAGTTTAGAAACAAAACCTAAGACTATTGTTTTGTTTTAGGAATGCAATGGGGACCCTCGACAAATCAACGTGATGCTGCCTCTCAGACACAGTCTCCGCACTGCCTAGACATCAGTGGTACAAAAATCATATTTAGTTCTGTGCGTCGTAGATCATCTATCAAGTCTACAGTGCTAATGAGTTACTTGGGACATCAGGATTATTCCTCATTGGTTAAAAATACTAGCAACGCATCATCTGATACATGGAAGCATGCAAATTGCCAAGACAAAATAATGTTTTCTCCATCTCCTACAGAATCCTCTGAGTCTGAATGCTCTAGCCCAAGTCCTATTATTTTCTTAGATGAAGAAGGGTATCAGAAAAGCTTAAGAGCAAAACTTATCCTTCCAAAGATTCCAGTTGGGAAAGACGGTGTTGAGGACTCGGATTCAGAATTAAGTGAGTTTTTTGATAGCTTTGATCGGTTTGATGAGCTGGATCCATATTTAGAAGACAATTTGCAGGTTAATAAGAAGCCTATTCTAGACAGCCCTCCTAAGAAAAGAAAAAATGCAAAAGTAAGTGTAAGCACAGTTTGCATGAATCCACAAAAATTTAAGTTTGATCGCCCCACGCTGTCAGCTAGTATAAAAAAACCAACCCCTCGTAAAGCAGAGTCTCCATTTAGCAGTAGAGTTGATGTTCCAGAATCTCCACGCCTTGCAAAGACAGGTTCTGAGGATAATGGATCCTTATTTAGTCCCATTAGATCATCTGCTTTTAGCCCACCTGGAATTGCTATAGGCTCAGATGGTTCTCTTCAACCGGGAAGCCAAAATGGGGCTGCGTCTTGTAAGGAAGATTCTTATGTTGCTTTTAGCAATTATGCAAACCGTGTATGTGCTGACATGTTTGATTCTGTGTTAAAAACTAAACCATCTTCTGAGCTTTTGAAAAAAGAACCTGAGAAAGTTACAAAGTTTAAACGCAAATCAAATAAAGAGTCTGAACGAAAAATTAGGACAAAGCATAAATCCATTAAAGGAGGAATTCAGAAATTTGCTGCAGATCTGGTGGAAAAAAGCTTTGGAAGTGCATTTAAAGACTTACAAAGAGGCGTTTCTTCTTGTACTAGTGCATTATGCCATCTAGCAACAAGGCTAACATCATATGTGTTTCAAATGGCTTTCTATGAAATTGGTAGGAGACAGGCGTTTTCAATTAAGAAACGCGCTATTAATGGCTTAGCAAATCTTATGGTAAGTGAAGTCATGACGAGTGCTTTGCAAGAACTCCGCTATATAAAGAAACAAATGGTTACCAATGCAGTTACACGATTTGCTGCAGACCTTGCAGAAGAACTTGTTTTTGAAGGTATTATGGAAGTATGCCAGTTCTCTCACCCACCTACTCCAAATGTTTCTTCTGATACACAGTATTTTGATTATGAAGATGTAGTAGTAAGTTCTTATGCTAATGATTTATCAGAATCTGTGATACAGGAGGCCTTTATTGAACTATCCCAAGTGAATGTGACTTTCACCACAGAAGCTGCTATAAGTGTTTCCATGGACAACCTGAAATGTGTGGGCTCCGAAGGAATAAATCAGTCAACTCAGTCTTCATCCTCTTATCTTGGTCCTTCTGTACCTGATTTTGCCTCACCTCCTCCACACGAGTCCAAGAGAGACTTCACTGTTCACTATGCTTTACTGTTTACATCTGGTCTTATGAGTTCTGTTCCTGTGCCTGTAGCAGCAAAAGTGCTAAGCCAGCATTCAGTTTCCAATGGCCACAAAGACCTGTCCACCAATAATATGTGCATTAATAATGCAGACAATTATAATTTCTCGAGAAAAGACTTTGATGAACTACCATTTGACAAAGCCACTTTTTCTTCAACTAAAAATTGTATAAACAATAGCCGACAAGAGCAAAGATATGTAGACTTAAAGGAGGAAGTGGATGGAGTAAAACCGTTCTCAGTGACAATGGTGGATATGATTGTAAATGAAGCATATGATGTTATCAAATCATCCAGAGCTGTGGAAGATTATGCTGAAATGATGACCAAAAGAATTATTGAGATCCCTCCCAAACACCTTTCATTAGGAGGTGGTTCCTCACCGCATCAATTTGCAGATGAGTTGGCTAACTGTGCTTGTAGGCATCCAAGTAGAAAAAATGCACAATCTCTATCAAATAGATGGGGTGCAAGTAAATCTAACCAAGATATATCCGTTAATTTGGTTGGCTATCATACTAATAGCTGTGCTCAAGTGGAACATGACTCTTTGAATCCTTGCTTTACTGCAAAACCTTCTACAAGAGACAGTAAGTCTGGGTCTGCCAATGAACCTGCAACCATTGCTCTTCTAGGGAATTCAAATAATGGTAACCATAAAGCCAGTTTGGGAGGTTTAACTGCAAGAAGAAATGTAGAAAACAATGACTCTACAGACCCCTCATTGTTTGGCCTTCAAAGTTGTCTTCCTCATATCAATAGCTTTTCCTCTGTGATGTGCAATTGTGGTGAGGATTTCTTTATGGGGAATTGGAGTTCCTATAAAGGTTCAAATGTGACCTTACTTCCTGGCACGCCACCTTCTACACCTCTAATGTCTTATGACAGAAGTCCTGAGAGAAGCATGAGAAAACTAAGTAAAAAATTAAAGGGGCAACTGGCAAAAGAATTCTATCCTGCCACCCCACCATCTACACCCCATCTGTCTGCTTATGAACATAACAGTATGAAAAAGGATGACTTTATGCTGAGGCTTATGAGGTCTCTCTCAGAAGAGGTCGAAAGTTCCAGTAGTGATGAGAGTTTTGAAGAGTATGAGGTATCTACAGAAACTTGTAGATATGCTGAATATTTGTCAAGTAACATCATATCCATTGCTACTGACATGGCTGCTTATTCATTAGCTGAAGAGTCTGTCCAGGGACCACCAATGAAAAACAGGTCACAGTTAAGCTTACTGAGTGATAAATGGGGATACCCGGCTTACATGAGAAATATTACAGAGGAACTTTTGGAAACTTTATGTTCATATGCTAACTGTGTTGCTGGTGAAGTCATCAGTGATGCAAAGGAAGTGCTAGGCAGCAGAAAGAACTCAGCCTGTGACCTGGAGTATAGCAGTTCACAAAAATCTGATAAAGATTGTAGACCCAAAGAAAGAAGTCATTATTTCACAAGCTTTAAATCTTCTGATGCAGCAACTCTTCCCCTGCCTCACCATTATGGTGGTGCAGGTTTGACTTCAAAATTTCCAAGCTGTGAAAGTGTAACTGAAGAGTATGCTGACCACCTCATACGGGTTCTAAAAATGGAAGGAGGGAGCAATGAGTTAATACTGGATCAATATGCAGGTAGATTAGCTTATAGAGCTATAAAGTCTGGCTTGCAGCAGGCCTCTAAAACCGTTAAGTCAAAGTGCAATAGGAAAATAATGCCTAGAATGAAACCTGAATCAAGTAGTAAGGACATATTCAGATTGTTGGGTAGGACTCGCCATGCAGGTAAAGACAGTCGAAGACAAAATAACGTTATCCTCCCTTCTTTCACTGAGAACTCTGCACACAAAGCAGAGTTTAATAGGCTGGTTCATTTTGCAGAATCTCTTGCTAACACCATAACATGTGATGTAAAGAAAAGGTTAAAAATGTCTGCTACTTCTCTTCCCAAATCATTAACTGATTCCTGTCTCTATACAAAATCAAAAAACGATTATGTCAATGGAGAAATTGTCAAAACCTCATTTCCCAAGACACCTTTACTTTTCTCTAGTAAACAGAAGCTCTATCACAGCACAGGTAGTTTGAATGATAATGGTTATAGTGAAAGTTTTGTACAAGCTATTGAGCAATATGCCTGCAAGGTTGTAGATAGCACTTTAGAATTCAGCTTGGAGCGGGCAAGGTTTCAAGCAATGGAAAACCGAAGGAAAACTGACAAAGACTCGAATGCCACAAAACTTGTACATTCTTACGGAACTGCTTGCAGGTTATGTAGTGCAAAAGAACAGCAAGGAATCCCTTTGTCATCCTGTCACTTCTTACTGGGACACGATGTATCCCGAAAAATTAAACAGTCTGCAAAGCCTAAGCAAAATACTGGTCAAAAATCAAGACTTTTTCATCTGAATATCCCCAAGATTCAAATAGACCTTGATAAAAGAGCAATGTTTGCCGATAAAATAGTGAGTGCAGCTATTGAGAAAGCGGAGCGTGAACTCAGCAGCACAAGTTTGGCGGGTGATAGTGGTATTGGACACGATGGGGTCAGCTTTGCCGAAAGCCTCACCACTGAAATCTTAATGTCTGCTATGAAGAATATTGGCCATGTTGTTAATATAAGGTAAGATGTTGTTTAAAACTTGTAATTCAGGTTTTGTGTTTTTTTATTTTTTTTATTTTTTTCTGTTTTAATTTCAATTATTTAATTAAACTCAGTCATTCTATCTTCATTACCATGCTGACCACTAAAACGAGCACTTTTTTTAAATTTTTTTTTCAGGTTTCTGATCAAAAATAATATGAGTACCAAAAATTGTAGCCTTAATGTGGTCATAAAGGGTGAAGATTTTTTTACCTTCATGCATTCTATGCATGAAGGTGGAAAATCTTCAGTGTGCAGTTGCACCTGAGCCCGATCCAGCGATGAGCAGAAGCTCTCCTGGGTCTCTCCATCCTCATTGGCTGATACACAGCACTAGGAGCCATTGGGGTCTGAATCTGGTCGTGGAGCTTCATCCAGCCTGCCATGAAGCTTTCAGCAATAGATCATTATAAGTGTTCTGTTACTGCAGAGGTAGACAGGCCAGAGCTGCATCAGCTCTGCTCTAGTCTCCTGACTCGCAGGAAATGCTCTGACAATTGCAGAAGCATTGTGTTTACAGTGCTCAGCTACTGAGTTCTGCTATAGAGTGCTCTGTAGCAAAAGCCCAGGAGCTAATCTGTTCAGCTTCTGAGCTTATTGTTGGACCGCAGCCTTCCCTAATAGCCATTGGTTTCAGTGTTACAGCCTTTTATGATGCAGATCTCATTTGAAGAGTATAGCTGGACACACACTGATGAAGTTTACACCAGGATGCACGTGGTAAGGGGTAAAGTAATATGTTGTCCATGTTACAATAAAAAAACATAATGTCTTGGGGCTCTTTCACACATGCGGAACATTCAGTTTTTCAGGTGGACGTGAATGGACGGTACATGTACCTCCTATGGAGCGATAGATGTCAGCGGTGACAGGTCCGCTGACATCCGATGCGCTAAATGCAGACAGATGGAAACCCTATTTTCCATCCGTCTGGCGGATTGGATGAAAATGGACAGGCGGTCCGTTTTTCATCCGATCCTCCCCCCTATAGAGGCGAGCAGGGCTCTGACAGGTCCGTGCCTGCACAGTAAGCAGGGATGGACTTGTCTTCCACCGACTCCCTGCTGAGTGGAGTCCATCAAAACGGACATCAGTGTGTGAAAGGGGCCTTAACTGTGCAGTGCAGGACATAGGCGGCTGGATATTTGTAGACTCTGGCCTGTGTCTTGAACGGTACTCAAAGATATGGAACTTACAAGCCACAAGTCAAAATTCATTTTCTCTTTTATTGTACAGGACACTGGCCAGAGTCTATAAATATCAAGTCAGTGTCCTGTACTGTACTCCAAGATATGAAATTTACAGGTAAGTCAAATTCCTTTCCTTAATCCTCCCATCCATAGTTCAATGAGCTTGCTTGTATTTTGTAATGCTGACCTGTCCATGGCAGTGTGAGATCCATAAGCATCTGACATTTTCAGAAATAAAACACTTCATTTAACAAAATAATTTTTTATGCATCGCCTAATTGTATTGAAACAATTTCTGTAGCAATCGGATGTTGTGAATAATAAAAGCTTTAATGTACAATGCTTGATATGTCCCTTGTACAGAAATTCATCATGACACTACTCCTAAAACAAACCCGTCATATGAACCATTCAATGACACCCTGTGTGAAGGCATCCATTACTTGGATTACCTGCAAAGTAGATCCATTCACTAGGAACTGATGACAGCTCTTATGCCATAGAGTTTAGAGTACTAGTAAAATCTAGAGGGCTTGGAGTGTGCAATAGCCATTCAGTGTACTTAATGACTGCTTAAATAACATATCAGTGGCAAGTGCACTTTAAAAGGTTTATCTAGCAATTTGCAGATTTCCATTGCTTTCTCCTATGTTGATTTGTTAAAAGGTTTAAATATTTATTAAAAAAACATTTTCATGGGGCAACAAATATATTTTAATTCTTCCTGACTCTGGTGCCTTTTTCTCAGTGACAGTGTAAAATAGTTTTTAAAAATATAGGTTTAGTAGGTAAATATGAAATATTGCATATTAAAGCGATATTAAATCCAAAAGCAAATATTTATTATATTGCAGCTTACCAATTCTTAGATGTAATGGCTGCTTTAGTTTTCCGTTTTAGGTTTTCTATCCTTTAGTTCAGCCAGTAAATCTGTTATTGTTTACTCATGTAAAACCTTTTATCCCAAATGAAAAATAACTGTTTCTGTAACCGCTTGTGTAACTGCAGTGTGAGCTGGCGTGTGGCTTCAATTTTGTTACTGTATCTAAATCTGCTAGTACATCTAACACTCCACTCCCCCCAGCCTGACAATGCTGCTGTCTGAAGGTGCCTCTGCGCTCCTTCATCCAGAGTGGGGACACTCTAATACAGGGGGTGTGTTTACTGGCTAGATCGCCAGGTGAAAACAGAGAAAAAGCCTAAAAAAAGAAAATGAATGCAGCCACTACATTTAATGATTGGTAAGCTGCAATATATTACATTTTTGGATTTATGTTCATTAACGCCATACTTTAGATTTACAACCATCCGGTGAAGCTCTAATCTACCTTTCACAAGTTTACTTGTCTTTAAGCTTTTGATAAAATCTGCCTACCTAGCTCAATAGCTCAAGCTCCTTTTCAGGTGCATTGGAATGATTCAGAACATCTCAACACTGATCCCTCCTCCTCCCTGTCTGCTTTCTTCGAGCAGATCTATATTGAAATTTAATCTGAAAGAGAGAGGCAGTCACTCCCAGCGTTCAGAGGTCCGCGGGAAATTACTGTGCATCAACAAATCCATAACAATCTGGATTGTCTGGCGGATGCAGCCCTCCCAATGCATTACTAAAAATAATTTATTGGAAAATGTAAAACTAGATAATCCTAAAGGTACAACAAGAGCATGTGAACAAGACCAGAACCTAAGTGCAGTAGACGCGTCTCCTGTGGCACCCCGCTATGCTGGCAGGCTAATAAAGTGTGTGTGTGTGTGTGTGTGTGTGTGTGATTTTTTTATATATATATATATATATATATATATATATATATATATATATATATATATATATATATATATATATCTATCCATCTCACACACACCAGCCACTTTATTAGGTACACATGTTCAATTGCTTGGTAACACAAATTGCATGGCAGCAGCTCAATGCATTTAGGTATCTAGACATGGTGACGGCGACTTGCTGAAGTTCAAACGGAGCATCAGAATGGGGAAGAAAGGGGATTTAGGTGACTGAATGTGGCATGGTTGTTGGTGCCAGATGGGCTGGTCTGAGTATTTCAAACTGCTGATCTACTGGGATTTTTACACGCAACCATCTCTAAAGTTTTCGGAGAATGGTCCGCAAAAGAGAAAATATCCAGTGAGTGGCAGTTGTATGAACAAAATTGCCTTGCTTATGTCAGAGGAGAATGGGCAGACTGGTTTGAGATGATAGAAAGGCAACAGTACCTCCTAACTACTCATTACAACCAAGGTACGCAGAATACAATCTCGGAACGCATAACACATTGAGCCCACACCGGGTGCAACTCCTGTCAGCTAAGAACAGGAAACTGATGAGGCTACAATTCACACAGGCTGCGACAGTCAGACGGTAGGGTCAGAAATGGGCATAAACATGAAAGCAGGGATCCATCCTTTGCCATCGAGAATTAAAGCGGAGGTCCGCTGAAATTATTATTATTATTATTTTTTTTTTTTTTATTTTTTTTTTTAGTCAGCAGCTACAAATACTGCAGCTGCTGACTTTTTTAAAATATGGACACTTTCCTGTCCAGGGTGCCCACGATGTCGGCACCCGAAGCCGATCTGTCGCTCGGCTCTCGGGTGCTGCCGCCGGCAACTTCGGTGAGGGAATCGGGAAGTGAAGCCTTGCTTCACTTCCCGGTTCCCTACTGGTTCCCGGTTCCCTACTGCGCATACGTGAGTCGCGTTGCGCAATCCGGATGGTCCCTGCTGTCTCTGGGACCCGTGTGTTTTCCAGCAGACAGCGGAGGGGGGGGGGGGGGGGGACGGGAAGAGCCGCAGGAGTCTATGCCTGGAAGTGGGTGCACATACCTTTTTATTATACAGGCATCTGCATCCCTCTCCCCCTGAAAGGTGCCAGATGTGACACCGGGGGGGGGGGGGGGGGGGGGGTTAAGGTGATGTAGTATAATGCAACTATACATATAAAAGTGAATATCAGGGTGTGAGATCTTACCCACTATAGTGCAAGAAGTGCCATGCATATGTCCCCAGAAAAGTGGTGATGTTGCCTACTGAAAACAATGCTCCAACGTGGACATGGCCGCTGGAACACAGCCAGCGGTCCCTGGAGCCCAAGCCACATTCACCCGCGAAACGGAAGTGCCACAAGCACCGTCGGTTCTGGGTGAAAGTGTACAGCCGCACTTATGGTCTTGTCTTGTTCTCACACACACACACACACACAAACACTTATTTTTTTTGTGAGTATACATTTTCTTTATCATACATCACAGGACACAGAGCCGGTTATTATAAGTATTTGGGTTATACACCACCTATAGGTGAATGGACACTGTTAGATTAATCAAACAGGAAGTCCTCCCCTATATAACCCCATCCCACACAGGAAGTACCTCAGTTTTTTTGCCAGTGTGTAAGTTGGTTGTCACTGATGTGATGCATGTGCTCTGGGAGCATACCTGGAGGTCTGGATGGTTCTATTTAGAATCATGGACTTTATTCAGATCCATTCGAAAGAGCTGTCAGCCAAAATGGGGATAATACCCGAGCCTCATTGGATAGGAAGTTTCCTCAAGGTTTTGCCTGTAATGCAGCCTTATGGCACTGGACCCAGCATAATGGAACCCGGTGCAGTGTTTGCTCTGAACAAGGTGGTTTCCTGCAGGGTGCTATACAGGTCCAGGGGAGTGGACCCCAGATTAAGGGGACCCAGTCCCTGAAGGTCTTTTATGACAGAGCCTGCCTTGATGGGTATAGGTTGGACTCCTGTTAGACTCAAAATCCTGCGGCAGAAATGGCAAGTCTGCCAAAAAAAAAGGAGATCTCACTGTCTGGTTTTTCGCCCAGTGGCCACTGTGCTGTTGGTCATGCTCTGTGTACTTCTCCGGAGTATAAGGCGGCAGTGTCTCCTCCAGCCACTAGAGGGCGTGGGTTCACTCACCATGTATAGACAGGAAGTAGAAATTCTGGTGGACCATGTGGGCTGAAGGATCAGCAAGGCCTCTGAGGCATGACTTCGGCCATGGCTACATAAGAGCTATGTGACCAGATAAGTCCTAATTATATACTACATAAAGGTATTCTTGTATACTTACTGCTTAATCCTGGGGGCTTGTACAACTATCTGATACACCCCTGTACGGGTGCACTTTAAGGAGTTGTGTCTCCAGTAAAGTGTGCGTTTTTTGGTCTGCAGGAGCTTATTTTTCGCTGCATTGGATGCATATGTGATTGACTAATCCTACAAAACTTGTATGGGGCCTGGTGCAGTTGAGCAGGTGCATGTTTGCAAACTGGCTTAACCGCTTTCTGACCGCCTCACGCAGATATACTGCGGCAGAATGGCACGGCAGGCAAAAATCACGTACCTGTACGTGGCCCTTTAAATGCCTGGCCGTGGGTCGCGCATGCGCCGCCAGCGGCGCGCTCGCGACCCGGACGGGAGCTCCGTGACCCCGGCCGCGGGACCAGCGGACCCGATCGCCGCTGGTGTCCCGCGATCGGGTCACAGAGCTGAAGAACGGGGAGAGGTCTGTGTAAACAAACCTCTCCCCGCGCTTCCTACTCTGCCTGTCATTGATCGGCTGTTCCCGGTCATCGGGAAAGCCGATCAATGACGTCAGACGTCAGCCCCGCCCCCTAATGTGTAAAAACACACACACGTCACAGCCCATAACCCCTCCCCTCCCCCTAGTGGTTAACTCTTTCACTACAACTGTCATTTATACAGGAATCAATGCATTTAAATAGCATTGATTGCTGTATAAATGACAATGGTCCCAAAAATGTCCGATGTGTCCGCCATAATGTCGCAGTCACAATAAAAATCGCTGATCGCCGCCATTACTATTAAAAAAAAAAATATATTAATAAAAATGCTATAAAACTATCCCCTATTTTGTAAACGCTATAACATTTGCGCAAACCAATCAATAATCGCTAATTGCGATTTTTTTTTTTTTTTTTTTTTTTTTTTTTTTACCAAAAATATTTAGAAGAATACGTATCGGCCTAAACTGAGGAAGAAAAATGTTTTTTTATAATTTTTTGGGGGATATTTATTATAGCAAAAAATATTGCATTGTTTTCAAAATTGTCGCTCTATTTTTGTTTATAGCGCAAAAAATAAAAACCGCAGGGGCGATCAAATACCACCAAAAGAAAGCTCTATTTGTGGGAAAAAAAGGACGCCAATTTTGTTTGGGAGCCACGTCGCACGACCGCGCAATTGTCAGTTAAAGCGACGCAGTGCCGAATCGCAAAAAGGGGCCTGGTCCTTTGGCTGCCAATTGGTCCGGGGCTGAAGTGGTTAAACACATGGTTGCAAAGACATGTTTGCATTGATACATGTTGAATAGACTCATGTTGCAGGTTTTGCATAGGTACATGTTTGCATAGATACATGTCTCCATAGACACCATGTTGCATGTTTGCATGAACACGTTTTGCATAAACGCATGTTTGCTTACTAGCATAAACATGTTTGCATGAGCACATGTTTGCATAAATGCATATTACATAAATGCATGTTTACATAACTTGAACTGTGTACATGCAGTTGTGCTTATAAGTTTACCCACATCTCGCAAACTGCAAATGGGACTTCTAATGGCTTTCTTGCAACAATGGCTTTCTTGCCACTCTTCCATAAAGGCCAGATTTGTGGAGTGCACGACTAATAGTTGTCCTGTGGACAAGTTCTCCCACCTGTGGATCTCTGCAGCGCCTCCAGAGTTGCCACGGGCCTTTTGGCTGCTTCGCTGATTTAATACTCTCCTCGCCTGGCCTGTCCGTTTAGGTGGACGGCCATGTCTTGGTAGATTTGCAGTTGTGCCATACACCATACACCATAATTTCATTTTCGGATGATGGAGTGAACAGTGCTCTATGGGGTCAGGCTGACCCCCCACCCCTTCAACCTCCCGCAGCAATGCTGGCAGCACTCATACGTCTATTTCCCAATGATAACCTCTGGATATGACGCTGAGCACATGCACTCAACTTCTTTGGTCGATCATGGCAATTTGGACATTTTCACTTTTGTTGCCAGCGGTTTAGACTTTAATGGCTGTGAGTTGTTTTGAGGGGACAGCAAATTTTACACTTTTATACAAGCTGTACACTCTCACTACTTTACATTGTAGCAAAGTGTCATTTCTTCAGTGTTGTCATATTATAAAATATTTACAAAAATTAGAGGGGTGTACTCACTTTTGTGATACTGTACATCTACAGGGTTTTTACCAGGTGGCTGTCAAAAACGTGGAGGATACTGCCTTTGGTCTCAGCGTATTACAAACAGCCAAGTAGGTCCTTCTCTGGTGGCAGTTTCTGTGATGGGGTCTCCCTCCCCTCAAGGGTATTGCTTTGGGATATCCCAAATAGTTATTATAATAACCGGCTCTGTGTCCTGTAATGTACGATAACGAAAATAAGATTTTTTTTCTACATCTTACCTGTAAAATCCATTTCTTGAAGTACATCACAAGACATAGAGGTCCCTCCCCTCATGTCTGGGGAAATGTATTGCTTGCTACAAAACTGAGGTACTTCCTGTGTAGGAGGGGTTATATAGGGGAGAACTTCCTTTTTGATTGTTCTGATTGATCTACCAGTGTCTACCATTCACCTGTAGGTGGCGTATAACCCAAATAGTTATTAAAATTAAATAGTCCTGCAGGATGGATAAAAATCGATGATTTTTTTTTTTTAAATCCAGAAAATAGGACTTTTTGTTTTTCGTTTTTTATTTTTATTTATTTATTTTTTATTTATTTTTTATTCAATTTTATTTTAATAAAATGCTTTTGGAGGAAAAATCTATCTAAAGAGTTTCCTATTCAAGATACATTCATTTAGTTTATTCAGCATGAAATAGAACTTGGTTATGTAGCATGAGGCTGTATATTCTGCAACGTTTATATTTTTGGTAAACTCATTCAGTGAAGCCAAGGTCTGCAAGTTGAGATAACATGCACTGCATTGATGCATTCACACAATATCACAGTAACCATGAGATAAAACAAAGTTCATTAATATTCCTTTATTTCATTGTTTTACAATTCTAATGTACATTAAACTGTATGACTGAATCGGTTCCGATATCGCTGTTTTACTAACCTGACATCTTATTATTCTATATAGTAAACCTTCTTTTTGTTTGCAAATATTAAAGATTCTAACTACCAGCAAGAATGAGTCCTTGCATTTAAAAAGCACCTGTCATTTCAGATCCATCATGGCAGCGTGCTGCTGTCAATCAAATCCAGTGACGAGGGAACAGGGGGCAAGGCTGAGAAGCACTATGTGTGTCAATAGACGCTCACAGTGTGACTTGGGATCAAGCCTGCATGAGTTGCCCCTCCAGCAAGCAGCTTGCTAGGGGGAATACATGAAGGGGAGGAGCCAGGAGCACTGGTGGGGGACCCGGGAAGAGAAGGATCGGGGCTGCTCAGTGCAAAACCATTGCACCGAGCAGGTAAGCATGACGTTTGTTATTTTAGAAAAAAAAATCTGAACCTTTAATATCACTTTAATGCTTAAAGGGTTAGATTATAATTTTTTGGAAATGTTCTAGTGCAAAACTAATCACAACCATCCTTGATATGATCCAGGGTAGATGGATCGTTGAGGAGACCAAAGAAATGATCTAAGCAAGTCATATGTCTCTCGTTCTTATGTTGGCAGCACTGAGGTCACAGGAGGTAGGAGAATTTATTGTGTACTCCTTTACATACAGCGACATCTGGAGCCCATTCATGCCCTTTCCCCACCCCTCCGGTGCAGGCATGCTGTTGGGAACATTTCATTAGGGGAAATGTAGTTTCATACCAGGCATTGAACTACAGTGCATGATCATGTGTCCATAGCTAGACACAGTAGCTTTTGAAATCAATCAGGACTCAGTTGCATTATGTCATAATAGAGGGGTAAGTAAATGCTTTCAGGAATGTGACTATGCACATGTTTTGTATTCATACTAGGTTTAATTGCTGCAGAGGTTTTGTTTAATTGTTTTATTTTTATTTTTTTTAGACTATCAGAGGTGAACTAACCCTTTAATCCATTTTGTGTTTAGTTCTGTTGGAAAGGATGGATTCCAGTCAGCGGATTCAGTGACAAGCCAACAAACCAGTGTTAGTGTTGGTGATGACAGCACAGGAAGCTGGTCCAATCTGAGCTTTGAGGATGAACACCAAGATGAAAGCAGCAGTTTCCTTCACCTCAGTGACAGGTAAATAGAATGTACTATATGTATTTAGATGGCTAGCTGATTTTAATTATTGAAAATTAAAACATTGTTGGGATTATAAACAGATAAAAGCACCTAGTGTCTGTAATTTTTTCTTTTTGGCTGTGTGTACCTTATTTCTATAGTCTGGTATCTGAGGGTAAAACTACACTGGCTGTAAAATGTTTGTATTTGCATTTACACCAAAGAACAATGCCAGAAGCTGTATTATGTAGCTGTGTTTCAAAGGTAGTTTACTCTATTTGTTAACCACATCAATACATATAACGATATAAGCGAAAAAAGAGCAGAAATTTGGAAATAAAAACCTTTCCTTCTTTCTATTTTAAAAGAAATCCAATTAAAATCGAAATTTTGTCATAAATTTAAGCCAAAATGTATTCTGCTACATGTTTTTGGTAAAAAACATTCCGTTAAGTGTATAATAATTGGTTTGTGTGCAGATAATCATTGGGACATGTGATTTTAGTGGGACATATGTGGGGCACCGGTGTTTTTATTTGGGGACATTTGTGTTTTTTTCATTGTGTGGGGACACTAGGTTGGTGATCAAAAAAAACAGCTCATACTCACTGATTACCAGCCCGCTGCAGCAATTTTCCCCTCTCCTCTCCTTACCAACAACTTCTGTGTGAGTAGAGCCGATTGCCTAGCAAAGGCTCTGTGTTTACATCACATGATGGCTGTGATTGGAGACTGCCATCATGTGATCAGGAGGGCCAATCACAGAGCCCTCCTGCCAATCGGAGATGCGCCGTGTCCGGGTGACATGAGCGCATCGGGATGGCGCTGATGCGCGTGCTCGATTCCCCCTCCTGAGGGACGTTCCTGAATGTCCAATCAGAAGGAGAGAGCGTCCACCCGGCCGTTTATGTACATTGGCCGGTTGGGAAGTGGTTAAAGTCTTAAAGTACATCTGCAATAAATATATGGGTTGCCATTGCTGGCTACCTTTTTTAGAAAATGATGGTCAACTCACTTTTCCAGCCGGGTTTTGAGTCCTCTGCGGCCTTTTTCTGGTGGACTACTGGCAGTTTCACTACAGCATTTTCTCTTTAGCGACGGGTTCCATTTTACAAATTCTATTTGGGGATCAACTTTCCTGAGATCCTTGGCTGGCGCTCTAACTTTTTAAACTGCCAAATATTACTAAAAACTGTTTAAGCTGTTCTTCAGGCTTCTAAGTTGAAGATGGTCAATTATTCATTAGCAAAAAAATGTACTATCTTCACCAACAGCCATAAAAAAAAAAAAAAAATTCTCCATATCTTGGACCCTTGGATCAACTATCGTCACCCAAATATTACGGTTTGCAATTTATCCATGTTGTGCTGCACATGGGTAGTAACTGGGTTCTCCTGCATTAAGCCTTCTCCTCTATCCACCCTCCCCCTTGCCCCCTAATGTTCTTCTTTTCTCCACATCCTCCTTTTGGCCTCATGCACACTGGCTGTTTTCTAAACTCTCCTAGAAACCTTCCTCCTGGCGGCAGCGTTTCGGCAAAAAAAAAAAAACCTGACTCTTGTAAAAGTGTGTAACGCGTTTATCTGTGTTTTTACCCTTGTCAAGCATTTGGCTGTTATTTCATTTAATTGGCCAGAATAAAATTATTTTTGCCATTGAAATTTATTTTAACGCTCAAGCGCTAAATGTGCCTTGCGTCAACACATGCGTTCTAGCATCAAGCATTTTTTCTGCCCAAACTCTGCTTCTCCTGGACACGCTGGCAGTGTTTTTTTTTTTTTTTTTTCCTTGCCTCTACTCTCCTTCTGTTAAAAGCCTACGTGTGCATGGACACATAGGGTAACATGCAGGGAAAAAACGCCAGATGCCCCTAGAAGCAGTTGTAAAATTGTCCAGTGTGCATTAGGCCTTTCTCCTCTCCCTCTTCTTCTTCCTCCATATTTTCTCTTCTCTTCTGACCTGATTTTTTTTATTTTTAAATAGGTGTCGACACCATATGCATCGATCCTTTTGTAGGATCCTTGGTTTGGAGGACAGCATTGCGTATACTCCGGATTTTATTACAGGAACTTGTATAGTGCTTTCAGTTTACGCAGCACTTTACATTTTCATTAAACATTCACATCAGCCTCTTCCCTCAAGGAGCTAGCAATCTAAAGTCCCTAACTCAGTCATACATAAATACATACACATGCTAGGGCCAACTTAGATAGCAGCCAACTAACCTACCAGCATGTCTTTGCAGTGTGGGAGGAAAGCCACGCCGGTACAGGGAGAATGTGCAAACTGTTTTTTTTTCGAACTTATGACTCTAGTGCTTCTAGGCGGAAGTACTAACCACAAAGCCACCGTGCGGCCCATTTTTTATTTAATTGCAAATGAATGACACGTGTTGTTTGTATCATCCCTGATTTATTGAGATTTTTTTTCACATACTGGTACATTGTACCATTGCTGTAAATTCTTTTTTGTTTACAAAAGTTTTTTTATTGAAGATTCATAACAAAAAACAAATTCTTATGAAAAATCAATCAACATATTGAAATGAGAAGAAGCTAGTTGCCTGATTGTGTCTGGCTTTATGCTTATAATCACAAACTTGCAACACGCATGTGGTGAATTAAAGCCAGAGGAAACGCAGAATTCCTCATCTCTAAATTTGTTCCGAGTCAGTGACTCAAAGCAACATCGTATTAGCCAGGGAATTTACAACTTGGGAAGCAATGACAGCCCATATATTTCCTTTGACATATACCAATTCGATACTTTGTCCACCAGGCTGAATTATTTCTGCAGCCTAGATTTAATTTTTTTTTTGTTTTTTTTAAATAGTTTTTTTATTTCTTAGAAAATACATTTTGTTATAGTATATTTAAATTCACCTTGTACAGTAGTGCTGGGCACTGCATTACTCTCCAGCTGTGATGGAAGTGCAGTTTGCAGTATGTCATGCTGGCTGTTTTACTACCAGCAACAGATCTAGAGGCACTCATTGTCTGGTTCTGCACTTCAGAGTTGGAGGCTTGTTATTGCTTTTATTTTTTGGGAACTACATTTTTGCAATAACATAATCATTACGAGCCATTTATTTTAAAATCTGGCTAGACCTGTACCTGTACGTAAATATTTATCTTTTTATTGGGTAAATCTATTTTATATAAAATAGTGTACTACCGAATGCTTTTTGTAATTTTAATTCTTAAAGCCCAATTGAACTTTCAGTTTAAATTGCCTAAATACATTCCAAGTGCATCAAAACAGAATGTGTGCAAAGTCTAATAGCTGCTTTTTTTTTTTTTTTTTTTTTTTTTTTTAAGCAGCCAGAGTAAAGAAGCTTGTCCCTTTTCCAGCATACTAAAGAAAAGTACCCTTTCTCTGTGTGGAAGCAGTAGTCTTGCTACAGAGAGCTGATATGTCCTCAGCTGAGTCAATTCTTGTCCCTTTGCCAGCATACTACAGAAAAGTACCCTTTCTCTCTGTGTGGAAGCGGTGGTCTTGCTATAGAGAGCTGATATGTCCCCCGCTGAGTCAGTGGTCGGAGAGACCACTGCTTCCACAAGAGCAAGAGAACTCTGCAGCATGCAGGCTTTTCTACCCAAGCTATGGCTGCTTACTTCCCAGTGATATAACGCTTGGACTGACATGTGACAATAGCAGGAAGACTCTACTACTTAGGAAGCAGAAAATGATTGGAGTCCATTTGAGTCTCAGTTAGGACTGCAGTAAAGTTCTTGCAAGGTATTCAACTGATTGGGCAGGATTTTATTTTTATTTTTTTCTTCGATTAAACCTGGCTTTACAGTTTAAGTAGGGCAGTGCAAAGAGATGTTGATGTTTACATTCACTTTACTGGAAAAAAAATCGGCTGAGATGAGTTCAGATTGCTGTGGTTACTTAACCTTTCATGCGCCCTCTCTCCACTTTCCTCTACTTTATTATACCTGACAGATTTGTTTATGGCTTGTCTTGGTAAAACTGTAAAAAACTGTTATTTTATTGATTTATAAATGTATACATTTATGTAGTTATTTCTGCATCATATTCAGGCTGTGAAACGGGGATAACAGTGAAATATACATCCTCTGCTATATCAGTTTTACCACACATCTGATTTATACAAAGTGTTGACAAAATATTGGAAATTGATTGCTGTATATGTGTCTTCTATGAAAGTGGCTTTTCTACCCTTAAAGTGATACTAAACAGTTTTCGTGTTTTTTTTTTTTTTTTTTCATATTTAAAAAAAAAAATAAATAAATAAAAATTTGAGGAAAACAAGACATATTTAAAATATGCATACGCATACAAAGAATAAATGTAGTATACAGAATATACAATGATATCGAGTAACGCTTGCAACAGGTTCATGTCGAAGAGGTTTTGAAACTACCCAATTTCCTCAGAGAATTGAAAAGAACAGGTAGGAAAAGACGAGAAGGGGATAGGGTTGGAGGAGGAAGTGGGGGTGGGGGGGGGGGGGTGTATAAACTCCAAGTCAGGTTGTCAAGATACATGGAGGGATCTTCAATCATCAGTAATCGCTTCAATGAGAGCCTTCCCTTCCTCTGACTAAATTCACATGTTCCACAGTGTCCAGGTGTGCGTGTAGGTCTCTCGTTTCTGCCTAGAGGTCAAAATCAAGTCCTCCATCCGTTTTAGTTCCTTGACCTTCCTCAGCCACAGCCCAATCCTCGGAGGCTGTGTCTGTTTCCAGGTGAGTGGAATGCAAAGCTTGGCCGCTATCATGAGGTATCGAATTATTGATTTCTTGTAAACCTTGGCGGGAATAGTGGAGGCGTGTAATAAGAAAAAAGCTGGATCCTCTGGGATCTTGCGATCCGTGGATTTTTGAATAATCCAAAAATCGCCTAATTTTGGTACAGGACCAGAAATTATGTAGCAATGTCCCCTGCTCCTCTTGACATCACCAACACAGAGCAGAGGTGGCCGGGGTGTATTTGTAAAGGAGGGATGGGGTACGCTGCCACCGTAAGAATATAAGAATCTTGAAACTGGTTTCCCGCACTTTCGTGCAGATTGAGGATTTCAAGGCAAATCGGGATATATTGGTTCATTGCCTCTTCTTAAATGTTCTACCTAGGTCTGTTGCACATTTTGCCAAGTAGGGAGGCAGGAAGTCTTCGGGAGGAGAAACAAAGAGGTTGTACATTGTGGATAGAACATGAGGAAACGCGCCACTTTTAGAGCAATACTCCAATAGTGTGGTCACATCACTGCAATAAATATCAGGGGTAGGGATGGTCTGTAGGAAGTGTAGTAGTAGTAGTTGCGAAGCTCTCCAGATATCCAGTTGGAAGGAACCATCTCGATCCATCGGGCCTGTATTGAAGGCCAGGCTCCCATTATTGTAAAGTGGGATACTTGATAAAGTCCTGCCTCAATTAACGTCTTAAAAGAACCCGTACGGAAGCCAGGAGAGAAACCGGGATTACCAAGTATAGGGGACAGTAGAGACTCTAGGGAAGACAAACACACTGTTTAATTTAAATTCTCCCACCTATTTCTGTATTCGGATGATGGCACTGTAATTATTTTAATAAAAAATCATCTTTTTTTGAATTGATCTACAGCTGTCACATGACCCAGATCTTTCCCACTCTGTCTGCAGGGAAACATAAGCAGGAGGAGATTTTAGTCCTCTGCTGCTGATAACATGTTCAAAAAGGCTCCATGCACACTGAAGCTCCTAAACGGCCATTTTTTGGAGTTTGGGCGGTTTTTTTAACAGCCGTAAACTCCCCCTATGTTATCCTATGTGTCCATGCACACATGGACGTTTTTTGATGTTTATCAGCAGTGGGGTTTATGGGCTGTTTTCTGAACACCATAAAATCACATTCAGGAGTCGTTTTTCTGACCACCAAAAATGCCAAACGTTGATAAACGTGTCTCGCCAGCGTTTTTAATGTTTTTGATCTATTGAAAAAAAAGTGGAAAAACGCTAAAAAAAGCTAATAAACGCTAACCTCCAGTCTCCTCTATGGAGCGGCAGATGTCAGCGGACACATGTCCCCTGGCATCTGCCGCTATCTGATCCTGTCTGCCAAAAACAAACAGATGGTGGTCCTACTCTCCATCTGTCTGGCGGATCCAATGAAAGCGGTCAGGCGGTCCTTTTTCCATTTGATTGCCCCATAGAGAAGAGTGGGACTGTGTCTGCATGGTGAAGCAGACACAGACCTGTCATCCACCTGCTCAGCGGGGATCAGGGAGAGATTCCCTGCTAAACAAGCTGATTCTGCTTAGTGGAGGCGTCCGTGTGAAAGGGGCCTAAAGTGGCATAAGTCACTGGATCTGTTATTGCCCCACCTTGCTGCACTGTCCTTGTGAGCCGCTCCTCATCACACCATCAAGCCTAGTACACATGGACCAAATGCTGGGCGACATTGGCTGGTTCAATAAAAACTGGCCGACATTCGGCCTGTGTGTATGGCAGCCGGTCCTTAAGAAGCTGGGCATTTTCCTGGCTTCTATCGGACGAGCATGCTGGAAAACCAGCAGACAATGGCTGAGAGCGCTGACCGGACTGTTCTGGTGGGGAGGCCGTCCCCCTGTTTGAACACAACAGCTCAACAGGGATTGTTAGTACAGTGACATATGGCACCTACTTTGTTGCGTTGCTTTTCTTTGGTGCTTTTGAACTGGTAGGCAAAGCAGGTCAAACACAGCCTTTTCTTGTCAAAGGTTGCATTTTCCCTTTGAATCTTCGTGAGAATGCTGAAATATTTCAAGTAGGACTAAAACTAATGGAAGGGAAGCCATACTTTTAAATGGATGTGAGTCGGTAATATAATATTTGGTGTTTCCTTTATTTTGTTAACCCTGTATATTGGTGTAGTATTAGCTCTCTTTCCTAACTTTTGAGATTTTTGAATATTGTCTTTTTCTGGTAGTAATGGTAACAGCAGTAGCTGGAGCAGTCTGGGATTGGAAGGAGATATGTGTGAAGAAAATTTATCCTTCCCACCATCAGACAGGTTGGTTTAGCTAGAGGTTTTTGCATGACAATTATCTAGTTAGTCGCTCTTCTTGTTGTGCATTAAAAGGTTTACTGGGTTCTTCATAATTCTGCATGTTTTAACTAAAAATATGACTGCCACATCCTCTGCTTACTGCAGCCTTTATTTCTCAGCATGCCTTAATTCTGTCTCATAGACTGTAGCTGTGGTGTTATTTGTAGTGCAAATTTATGCTATAGTCCAGTGGTCTCCAAACTGCGGCCCTTTGCTTACCATTATCTGGCCCTTGAGGCACTATTCTCCTACTGATTTCTCTCATTGACACCAACAATGGGCTGCTCAATGATGGGGCACCATTCCTTCACCTTATACCAAATGTGGTGATGTTTACTCCCACTGATGCCAGGAAAGATTTCCACTCCTGCTGGCCACTGTCCGGCCCCTCTAAAATCTGAAGGACAATGAACTGGCCCTTTATTTAGAGTAAGTATGGAGACTACTGCTATAGTCCATTGTTTCGGCTGTCATTTTCAACCAAATGTTAAAAATGGCAGTTTTTTTGTTCTATTAGTTTGGCTTAGACACAGCTCTGTAGCTCTGAGTATATATATTTTTTTCTTGATGGAAAATGCAGAGCGGTCCTTCATCTGGCCATCCAAGCAAAATTTGATGTTAAGGCAATAGTGAATTTCATGTCCCTACTGTAACTACTATAGATGATACAAGTAGGACAATGACTCTTATTGTGTGTGTATTGTTTGTTTTTTATTAAAATCCTTTAATAGTCAATCCAAGTACAATAATCTAGTCATAATGAAGGCAGTAAACTACTAAAATTGTGTATGCATAGCCTTAGCTTGTTGCGAAAAATTGTCTTACCCCAATTTAGTATGCTGTAAGATCAAATTTACAATGGGGAAGTTACAATAGGCAGTTTGTGAATGAATAATTCTACATTAAACACAATAATAACAATAACATAAGACAGATGAACTGAAAATCCCAACAAAACCACGTTTGGTTCTACAATTTGTGTCCAGTGTTTCTTTCTGTGGAATAATTAATGTCTGAGATACTACAGAAGTGGCAGAGACTAACCTTGTCCATCCCTTGCATACATCACATTAAAGGATCAGATTCTAATCCATTTAGCTTTTATATTTGTATGCTCATATGTTTTCCTGCATGCATAATCTATCATTTTTATATACAAATCTTTTTTTATTTTTGAAAAAAAAGAAAAGCATTTAAATTCAGTTGAATAATTTTTACACTTTTTTATTTTTTCATAAAATATAGTGATGGGGCAGAAGAAAAAGATGAAGAACCCAAAGTAACAGAAGGTACTGTGTGTCATCATTGTATTTAATATTTATGTCTATATTCATCCGTTGATGTTAACCACTTAAGGACTGGAAGGATTTACCCACTTCCTGAACAGGCCATTTTTTGCGATATGGCACTGCGTTATTTTAACTGACAATTGCGTGGTCGTGTGACTCTGTATCCAAATAATATTGTTTTTTGTTTTTTTTTCCCAACAAATTTAACTTTTCTTTGGTATTTGATCGCCTCTGCGTTTTTTTTTTTTGTTTTGGGGGGGGGACTTTTTTTTTTACTTTCTGCTATAAAACCCACCCATTAAAAAAAAATAAAAAAAACGAATTTCTTCATCAATTTAGGCTAATATGTATTCTACATATTTTTGGTTAAAAAAAAAAAAAACCAATAAGCATATATTGATTGGTTTGTGCAAAAGTTATAACGTCTACAAAATAGGGGATAGATTTATGGCATATATATATATATATATATATATATATATATATATATATATATATATATATATATATATATATATATATATATATATATATATTATATATATATATATACATTTTTTTTTTTTTTTTTTTACTAGTAATATCGGTGATCAGCGATTTTTAGCGGGACTGCGACATTGTGGCGGATAGAGCGGACACCTAGCTGCCATTTTTTACACTTTTTTTTCATAGTTAGTAAGGTTGAATAAAGACATCAGTCCATCCATTTCAACCAGAGTAAGTGTCTACAATTCTCCCTATCCCTGTACATTGCACACTTACACTGGTCCCCACCCTCAAGGAGCCCACAATCCAAGGTCCCCATTCATATACAAGGGCCAATTTTTTTTTTTTTTTTTTGGACAGAAGCCAATTAACCTACCTGCATGTCTTTGGCGTGTGGGAGGAAACCGGAGTACCCGGAGGAAACCCACGCAGGCACAGGGAGAACATGCAAACTCCAGGCAGGTAGTGTTGTGGTTGGGATTCGAACCAGCGACCCTTCTTACTGCTAGGTGAGAGTGCTAACCACTACACCACTGTGCCGCCCACTGGTTTTGGGGAACCAGTGTCATTATTACAGTGATCAGTACTAAAAATATGCACTGACATCGTACTAATGCCACTGGCAAGGAAGGGGTTAACATCAGGGACGATCAAGGGTGTTAATTGTGTTCCCTCAGTGTGTTTCTAACTGTTTGGGGGGGAGGGGCTTGGGCTGGCTGGGACAATGCCCAGATCCGTCAGGAAGACGAGATCCTGTGTCATCCCCTGTCAGAACGGAGATCTGCCTTCATTTCAGAAGATCCCTGTTCTTCCTCTGCGGGGAACAATCGCGGGTGGCTGGCGGACACAGAGTCCCCTGAACCCGCTTATTGGCTCCCCCGCTGGCAAATTGGCGTGCGCCCACAGAACCTCGTGCACAAACCGACTTACACCTACGGCTATTCGCGCAGCCAAGCCAGCTTGCCGCAGTATAACTGCATCGGCTGGTCGACAAGAGGTTAAAATCAAAGGTGAAGGTAGATCCTTGTGGTACAAATTTTGAGGAGGAAATGTAGTGCCATATACCTCCAGTCCCAGAAGGAATCCAAAAGTTAATAACTGTGGGGGATGAGCTGATGGAGAAAATACATTTTATAGTTGTTAGTGGGGTAGGATAGGCCTCTCTGAATACCTTGCTTTGTGCACTGGTCCAAATCATTTAGTGGAGGGGGGATTATAGTGTGGGCTTGTTCTTCAGGGGTTGGGCTTGGCCCCTTATTTCCAGTGAAGGGAACTCTTAAAGGGGTTGTAAAGGCAGAAGGTTTTTTTATCTTAATAATGCATTCTATGCATTAAGATAAAAAGCCTTCTGTGTGCAGCAGCCCCCCTCAGCCCCTCTAATTCTTACCTGAGCTCCACGAGGCTTTCCCTCCTGATTGGCTGAGACACAGCAGCAGCACCATTTGCTCCCGCAGCTATTGATGTCAGTTAGCAAATCGAGAGAGAAGGGGCAGGGCGTGAACAGCAGCTTTTGTGTCTAATTGGACACCCGGAGCTGCTGCTCTGCTCGGGTGCCCACATAGCAAGCTGCTTGCTGTGAAGGCACTCAACAGGAGGGAGGGGCCAGGCACGCCAGCAAAGAGGGACCCGAGAAGAGGAGGATCCAGGCTGCTCTGTTCAAATCCACTGCAACAGAGGGGAGGTAAGTAGAACATAACATGTTTTTTTTTTTTTTTTTTAAACGAGACTTTACAATCGCGTTAAGGCATCAGCATACCAAGACATTTTAGTCAATTTCCTGCTCCCAACTTTGTGGGAACAGTTTGCGGATGGCCCCTTCCTGTTCCAATATGACTGCACACCAGTGCACAAACCAGGTCCATAAAGACATGGATGAGTGAGTTTGGGGTGGAGGAACTTGACAGGCCTGCACAGAGTCCTGACCTCAACCTGATCGAACACCTTTGGGATGAATTAGAACAGAGACTGCAAGTCAGGCCTTCCCATTGACATCAGTGCCTGACCTCACAAATGCACTTCTGGGAAGAATGGTCAAACATTCCCATAGACACACTCCTAAATCTTGTGGACAGCCATCCCAGAAGAGTTGAAGCTGTTATAGCTGCAAAGAGTGGGCCAACTCAATATTGAACCCTACAGACTAACACTGGGATGCCATTAAAGTTCATGTAAAGGCAGGTGTCACAATACTTTTGACAATACAGTGTATATTGTGTTCAAGTAGCAAAAAGGCCTCATTCAAAAAATGTGCTGCAGCACTTAATTTTGTAACAACTTCTGCACTCACAGTTTTCTTTTAGCCTCACAGCAAATTTTTAGGAACACCTGTTGATCTTGCCAGTGAGGGTCACTTAATGCAACTTATTGCTTGGCTTCCCTGGCAGGAAAAAGACACCGGCCTTTACAATAAACAAGCTCAGCCACCTAAGTGCAAGAGGCATACTAAAATTCCAAGCTTTTGTATTTAAAAATCACTTGGTTTGTCTTGTTGACAGCCCATCCAGGACAGCAGTGGAATGTCTTTGGCCACTGTGTGCAGAAACCCATTTGAGGTAAGGCTGCAATAGATGGTACCAATGTAAAGGGGTTGTAAACCCTCAAGGTTTTTCACCCTAATTAATTCTATGCATTAAGGTGAAAAACCTCCTGTGATGCAGCAAGCCCCCCTTTTACTTACCTAAACCCGGTCTTTCCAGTGACGGGGACTAGCACACCAGCTCCAGCCAGTGTCTTGGGTCCTGATTGGATAGATTGATAGTGGCGCAGCCATTGGCTCCCGCTGCTGTCAATCAAATCCAATGGCATGGGGGGGGGGGGTGGGGGCGGGTCCTGCTGTCTGTGTCAATGGGCGCAGCAGCAGGACACGAGAGCGCGCCCGCACAAGTGCCCCAAGGGAGAGCGGCTCTCCAACGGGGCACTTGAGATCAGGAGGGACCCCAGAGGAGGAGGGTCGTGGCCACTCTGTGCAAAACCCACTGCACAGAGGAGGTAAGTATGACATGTTTGTTTAAAAAAAAAAAAAAAGCACTTTACATATCCTTTAACCACTTACCCACTGGGCACTTAAACCCCCTTCCTAACCAGACCAATTTTCAGCTTTCGGTGCTCTCACACTTTGACAATTACTCAGTCATTAATTATACTAATTAATTTTTTGTCCTTTTTTCACACAAATAGAGCTTTCTTTTGGTGGTATTTAATCACCGCTGTTTTTTATTATTTTTTTCCGTCATTTGACGGAGCGATCACGCGGTGGCCGTTTTGTCCCCACAAATAGAGCTTTCCTTTGGTGGTATTTGATCACCTCTGCGTTTTTTTTTTTTTTTTTTTTTTTTGCGCTATAAACAAAAGAATAGCGACAAGTTTAAAAAAAAAATATATTTTTTTTTTACTTTTTGCTACACTAAATATCCCCAAACTATATATATATATATATAAATGTTTTCCTCAGTTTAGGCCGATACGTATTCTTCTACATATTTTTGGTAAAATAAATTGCAATAAGCGTATATTGATTGGTTTGCACAAAAGTTATAGCGTCTACAAAATAGGGGATAGATTTATAGCATTTTTATTATTTATTTATTTATTTATTTTTTTTTTTACTAGTAATGGCGGCAATCTGCAATTTTTATCGTGACTGCGATATTGCGGGGGACATATCGGACACTTTTGACACATTTTTGGGACCATTCACGTTTATACAGCGATCCGTGCTATAAAAATGCATTGATTACTGTATAAATGTGACTGGCAGGGAAGGGGTTAAAGTTCCCTGGGAGTGATTCTAACTGTAGGGGGAGGGGATTGACAAGGGGAGGAGACCGATCAGTGTTTCTCTGTACAGAGAACACACCATCGGCTCCTCACCTCTGACAGGACCGTGGATCTGTGTGTTTACACACACAGATCCACGGTCCCGCTGTGTTACCGGGCAATCGCTGGTGCCCGGCGGACATCGCGGCCGCTGGGCACGCGCATCGGGTGCCCAGTGACGCGGCGGGCACGTACGCTCCCTGGAGGGAAGGGGAGAACATCATATGACGTCCTCCCGCCCTGAGAGCTGTGCCGCCGTCCCTGCTGAATCTGCTGAAATTTGATTTGTGGGTGCCCTGATGGTACCACCCAGCTTGACAAGTTGATTTTTCAGTTGAGTTTTATTAAAGGAGGCCAGTGGAAAATTGTTGGCCAAACAGTCTACTCCAATTAGATGCAATCTTCAAGTATTCTGAGAGATGCGGGTACCGGCCTTGGGTACAGCGCTGCACGACCACGCAAATGTCAGTTAAAGTAACGCAGTGCAGTATCACAAAAAATGGCATGGTCATGAAGGGGGTTAAATCTTCTGGAGGTCAAGTGGTTAATGAATTTTATTGCACATAAATACAATATACTAGTAAAATATAAAATATTATGATGTTACACTGAATAGCTACCCAACATGTCACACTTTAAAATTGTGCATGCCCATGAAATGATGACAAGCTACTGTGCCTAAAAACCTCCATAGGCAACACTTTAAAAGCCTTTACAGGTTACCAGTTTAGAGTCAAACAGATGGTCTAGTGCTAGAATAATGCTCTCTTGCCTAATGTGGTGCATGTTTACATATGCATGCATGACCTACATATGCGTTTGCATATTCTCGGAAGGGCTTTTAAACATTTTTAATTTTTATTTAAATGTATTTTTTTACACTTTTTTAAATTTATTTTGGATTTACATGAACAACATCCCTTGTGATAGCATATCTTCTTTAGTAAGAGATCCTGGGTCTATTAGACCCCTGATCCCTCCTCTGCCCTTAACCACTTCAATACAGGGAATTTTCACCCCCTTTCTGCCCAGACCAATTTTCAGCGCTGTTACACTTTGAATGATAATTGCGCGGTCATACAACACTGTACCCATATGAAATTTTGATAATTTTCCCCACAAATAGAGCTTTCTTTTGATGGTATTTGATCACCTCTGTGGTTTTTATTTTTTGCACTATAAACAAAAAAAGACCGACAATTTTGAAAAAAAACACAATATTTACTTTTTGCTATAATAAATATCCCATTAAAAAAAAAAAAAGAATTTTTTCCTCAGTTTAGGCCGATATGTATTCTTCTACATATTTTTGGTTAAAAAAATTGCAATAAGCGTATATTGATTGGTTTGCACAAAAGTTATAGCGTCTACAAAATAGGGGATACATTTATGGCATTTTTAAATTTTTTTTTTTTAGCTAGTAATGGCGGCGATCTGTGTTTTTATTATTATTATTTATTTATTTATTTTTTTATTTTTATCGTGACTGCGATATTGCGGCGGACACTATTTTGGGACCGTTCACATTTATACAGCGATCAGTGCGATTAAAAATGCACTGAGGGAAGGAGTTAAATGTGTATCCTAGGAAGTGATTTTAACTGTAGGGGGAGGGGACTCGCAAGGGGAGAAGACCGATTGGTGTTCCTCTGTACTGGGAACACACCATCGGTCTCCTCTCCTCTGACAGGACGTGGATCTGTGTGTTTACACACACACGGATCCATGGTCCTGCTGTGTTCACACACACACACAGATCCATGGTCCTGCTGTGTTCACACACACACACAGATCCATGGTCCTGCTGTGTTCACACACACACACAGATCCATGGTCCTGCTGTGTTCACACACACACACAGATCCATGGTCCTGCTGTGTTCACACACACACACAGATCCATGGTCCTGCTGTGTTCACACACACACACAGATCCATGGTCCTGCTGTGTTCACACACACACACAGATCCATGGTCTTGCTGTGTTCATGGGCAATCGCGGGTGCCCAGGCAGACATCGCGGTCGCTGGGCATGCGCATCGGGTGCCTAGTGACACAGCGGCGCTCACGCGCCCCCTAGAGGCTCAGAAAGTAAAAGACCTCATGTGACGACGGCCCAGAGGGACAAAGGGTTCCTGCCGCCATCATGTGACTATGCACGGTAGGGAAGTGGTTAAAGACATCTGATCAAATTGAGATTGGTTTGATCAGATACTTTACAAGCCAGTAACAATTAAATCCTTCCTGCTTCTGGTTTAATTTATCACAGAGGAGAGGGGAAGGGTACAGATGTACCTGCTTTAACTCTGTGTTCAGCCAGCCCCACAGTCGACAGCAGTGCCGAACTCCCGGTGGGGTGGGGGGGGGGGGGGGGCATCATTGAGCAGCTGTAAAGCAGTTGGATCACTTCTACAGGAAAGCTCATTTGCGGCTGCAAATCTTGATACTAGGATCATGGCTGCAGCTTGTAGTCATGATCCTAGTATCACCACTTGTGTCTGAGGATGCAAAGAATATGTACGAAGGATTGGAAACGGTTAATATAATGGCCACCAAGGAAGATTCCTTCATCGATGCTGTTTAGTGTGGATGGAGAAGTCTTATTCGATTTCTCTCGTTCAGACCACAGGCTGGGCAAGAGATGCCTAGATGTAAAGCTAGTTTTAGAGCAGTCCAGCCATGGCACATCTCTGATTATATTTACAGAGCATGTAGTGCATGTTAGTGGATGAAGCATGTTTCTACTGGATCCCTCCTCTAGTTTAGTGCCTAGATAACCAATCTGCAGCTGGACAGCTGAATAAGAGCCAATTGTAAAACAAAAACTGCTAGTTTAAAGGAAAACAAAATGGCAATGGCATTTTTTTTTGGCCATGTAAGAACATGCATATTTGTATGCACAAGATTCTCTGTCTGCTCATCTGTGTTACACTTGTATTACAGTCTGTGTTCAGCTTGAATGTAGAATGTGAATACAATAAAACTGTCACTTTTAGAGAACAGTGACATTGCAAAGAATGAAATGCATCTTTGCAGGGATATTTATTCACCCACGAGCAAGTCTCATTGCAATTGTTCAATCATAAGAATAAATACAGTGCCTATTTCTTTTGATACATATAAGCCATCTTTTCTTATTTCAGTTGTTGAAAAACAGTGCAAGATTCTGCTGATTAGAAATCTTGATATGGGACCAAATACAGTAGAATCACAGTTGAGAACAATATTGCAATGGATTGCTGCCTCGGAGTGTGATATATTGGAGCTCTGCTTTCCTGAGAATGCCATAAAAGACCTTTTACTCGTAAGTTAATCTTTTATTTTCTGTATATTAGATGCACATCTCCTCCACTGCATGTAAAAGTCACATGTATTTAGAAAGAAATACATGCCCTTAGTGGTAACTCTCATACGTAGTGGTTAGTTATAGAACAAATTTGGAGAAAATAAAATTTAAATGAAAGTGGATTTGTTGCCCGTAGTCATCAGTCGGGTAGGAAAATTCTAATTTGCCACTATGGGAACAACATTTTGGAAGAGGAGAACATTTTGCCAAAATAACTTGAATAGTTTGGAATAGTCGTCTTCGGACAAGTCTTCATGTTGTCTCGCAGTTGAGAGGAGTTTGAGGAGTTCTTGTTTTCAGAGGGGGTGCTAACTAACAGTACAAGCATTATTCTTATCCAGCCATATTAATCAACCCCCTCTGGCTCCTTTCACAACAATGATCGGAGCCTGATATTTAGATCCCTTTCGCACTGTGAGCACATGACTAGCAAGTATAATTTATCCAGACGTAGACAAATGTTGCCACCCTAGGACAGAAATTGTCTTAACTGGCAGGGGGACAAAAGCCTAAAAAAGAAAACTAATGCAGTGACCACATCTAAGGGACTGGTATTTTGCATAAGGCTAGGTTCACACAATATGCGGCTCTGCGAGCTGCATTTTGCACGGGTGTGGCAGCCCATGCATTTGAATGGCCTGCCATGCCTCCTGAAACGTAAGGAAAAGGTCCCTGCAGCATTTTAGAAATGCAGTGCGGGTGAGATTTTCAGTGTGTGTGGCGTGCCATTAGGAATAATGTGTGAAATACAGAGCGTTTTTTTTTTTTTCTGTGCGGGTGATTGCGGCTGCAGGAACACGTGCGGACCCACAGCAGTAACCACCTGCACAGATGGAAAACTAACCTAAAGCATATTTTCTCAAATCGCCTTTCAGGACAACCTTGGAGAGAGCGTAGCTCCGCCTTCTTCACAGGAAACGCATGCAGCCTTTTAAATCCCTCTTCCACCATGGCCTCTGTTATTGTGTTTCCTCCGCCATGGAAGCATGTACCTGGAACCAGGGAGCTGCACTCACCAAGTTTGGGGAGTGTTAGGCTTAGCTTTTTTTTTTTTTTTTTCTTCAAATGACCATCCCAGCACCCCCCCAGGGGCGGGGGTTTTCCCGGAGTCCCCGGTCTCTCCATCTTGGAGGAGTTGGGGCCCTCAGGAGGTGCGGCGTCTGTGTGCCCGGATTTCGCTTTTGCATGGCTCTGGTGGCCGGGCGGTGGCTGCTGCCGGTCAGCGGCGTGTCCCGTATCTCGGTTCCGGATCCCGGACCGTGAGTGCGTAATTTCCGGTGACACGGCTTCCTGAGGGGGCGTGGCGCTGCTGGTTCCAAGCGCCTAGAACGCAGAGACCAGGGGGCGGGTCCGTAGACCGGCGCTTCCGCTTCCGGCCCTCGCTGATGACGTGGGGTCCGGGAACATTTTAAAAGCCTGTGTTTTTTTGTTTTTTTTTAATCATTGCTGCTGATTTTTTCTCTGCAAGATGGATGAGAGCAAAACCGCCACGGCGGATGCAGCCACCCCTAGCCCCGGTCAAGCCCAGGTAAGAGGTACAGTGGTGCCTTTTTTCTCATCCCTGTGGGCTTTGTTGGTTTGTTTGTTTTCCTCCCTGAGGGGAGCCTGTAGCTGCATGGTCAGAGGTTACTTCACTCGGAACCTGCAGCATGGACTGGGTGCCTTACCGTTAACACTGCTTGTTTTTTTTTTCTGTTTTTTTTTTGGCTTGGTGGTGGTTTTGCTACACTAGTGTTTATGTTTAGGGACACTAGGTTTAGTTAAAATAGTTTCTCCTTACAGGAAAAAGTGTTAGGAAAAACTAAACATGTAAATCCACCAAGTCAAAGGAAATGTCCTTCTTGCAAGAACCCCCTTAGAGATTCATGACAAAAGGTGATGTGTAGATCCTGTATTAAGGACCTGGTGGAGGAAGAAACGTCCCCGCAGTACAAGGACTTATTCTCTTCTGTAAGGGAACTTACAAACTCGCTGAGATCTGTCAAGTCCATATTGGTACAGAACCCAGCAGCTCAGGTTGAGCCCCAGAATCCACCTAGTCCAAGAGCATCCGCATCCAGACCAGTGGAGACTGAGGACTCAGGTGATGAAGGGGGAAGTACTCTTCTCTCACTCAGGGACTCAGATGAGGCGGAAGACAATAGCAGAACCTCTCGGTACAAGCTATCTTTGGAGGAAGTGGGTGACCTCTTAAGAACAATCTACACTACCCTTGAAATTCAGGAGAAAACGGTACAACTGTCAGTGCATGACAAAATGTATCAGGGTCTGGATGAAACTAAACACAGAGTGTTTCCAGTTCATAGGGTCCTATCAGATTCAGTAAAGAAAGAATGGAAGGACCCAGAGAGAGGCCCTTTTTTCTCCAAGACCCTTAGGAGAAGGTTTCCTTTCGAAGATGAGGAGTTCGAGGTTCAGAATAAGAAACCACAGGTAGATGCCGTTTTCTCGCAGGTTTCTAGACGCACAGACCTTGCGTTTGAGGACATGGGGGTGCTGAAGGACCCGATGGATAAGAAGGCAGATTCCCTCCTTTAAAAAAGCTTGGGAGTCTACATCAGTCAGTCTCAAACCTACTTTGAGTTCAAAAATATGTGTCTACTGGCGCAAAAAAAAAAACTATCTCAATAACCAAATTAACCCCCTCCACTACACCAGTAGTGAAACTATGGCCGTCTGCTGCAGTAAAATGTGGTTCTATATGAACGTATAAAGCAAAAAAAATGTGACTGCGCTGACACTTGTGTTTATATATCTTAACACCAAACAATACACACTATAAAAAATACACCACTGTAAAAAAAATATATATATATCTTAACACCAAACAATACACCAATGTAAAAAAAAATATATACACCACTGTAAAAAAATATATAACGCTGTTAGAACATGTACATATATAAACCACCCGTGTGTATATATCTCAAGTGCAACCAATATCACCGTTTTTATTTAACTTTAAATAATACTACATAAATTAATAAGTATATGTTCAATAATTGCTGGTATCTGTGAACCAGTGCATAAGTAAGTCCCCTTTTCCGGTTCTCTGCTGTGTGAAAAAAAATCTTAGTTCTCCTATTTCTTGTGATCCTGATTTTTTGTGCTTCGTATCCACCAGTACAGTGACGATACCACCACCACCATAAGAATTGGCCACTCACCAGATATTATTATAGAAAGCGCCTTCGGTTCATTATTAGGGATAACCAATTCACTCAGGCTTTTTGTTACTCCCAGCTTACAGGTTTAGACTATACTCATAAAAAATGAATAGCAATCATTGCGCAGTATGTCTATTCATTTATTTATAAAAAAAAAAGGAAAAACAGGTAATTTCACTCACATTTTTTAGTGCCTATGAGTTGGCACTTAACTTTTCCGGCAGTTTAAATGGGTTTAGATATGCAAGGGTCTCACTGTATCTCTCCTCTCCCGGACGTGACGTTTTGTGTGTCCCAGCAGCCTCTGACGTGACTTATTTATGCGCTGGTTCACAGATACCAGCAATTATTGAACATATACTTATTAATTTATGTAGTATTATTTAAAGTTAAATAAAAATGGTGATATTGGTTGCACTTGAGATATATACACACGGGTGGTTTATATATGTACATGTTCTAACAGTGTTATATATTTTTTTACAGCGGTGTATATATATTTGTTCATAGTGGTGTTAAGATATATATATTTTTTTTACAGTTTTGTATTTTTTATAGTGGTGTATTGTTTGGTGTTAAGATATATAACATGATGAGTGTCAGCGCAGTCAACACATATTGTTTTTTTCAAACCTGCTATGGCTTTCACGGTTGTGGCAAGGAACCTGGAATGCTGGGTGGAAAAGCTGAGAAGCCATGTTGAAACGGCCACTCCGTGTAAAGATTTGTTAGTCTTTTCCCTTAATATTAAAAGCTGTTAAGTATATGGCTGATGTATCTGTTGAATCAGTCAAGTTGGCAGCAAGGTCATCAGCACTGGTGAACTCAGCCAGGCATGCAGTATGGCTGAAAACCTGGTCTGGTGACACAGCTTCTAAGGTTAAGCTGTGCAGTTTACCTTTTTCGGGGATCTGCTTTTTGGTCCAGACCTTGAAACAGTCTTGGATAGGACAGCCGAGAAGAAAAAGGCTTTCCCTGCCAAGAAGAGACAGCCGATTTTTCAAAAGAATTTTCGTGCTGTTCAACAGCCCCATAAGTCTAAGGAACAGAACTGTAAGAGCCGTTGGGGCTCCCAAAGGGTTAAGGGAAGAGGAGTTCTTTTTAGAGTTCTTTTTAGATCTCCCCCAGACCAGCCCTCCAAAAGTAAGTGACAATCTCACTCCAGTAGGGGGAAGATTGTCAGCTTTTCACCTACAGTGGAACATGACATCTCCAAGTCTGTTCGTGAAAAGCATCATAACTCAGGGATACAGGCTGGAATTTTCAGAGCCTTCAGGCTTCTCAATGCTTTCTACGCCTGGCCCTGGATCTGTGGACCTCAGTCTGACACCTCCAATTCAGAGTTCTGCCGTTCAGACTTCAGCACGGGTGGCTGTTCCTTCAGAGCGCATGCGCCGATGACGTCATCGGTGCAGTATACAGTAAATATTTCGTAAATGGTGCAAGTATAGGAGATATTTACAGTACCTATAGGTAAGCCTTATTATAGGCTTACCTATAGGAACAAACATTAGAGGGAAGCTTACTTCCTCTTAAGGCCCTGTTCACACTAGTACGACATATGCTCTTACTTTGAGAGCACATGTTGCATGACATGTATAAATCAATGATTCCCTATAAGAGCAGGCTTAACTAGTCAGACTTGTGTCGGTCTGACCTTGGAAAAGGTTCCTGCACTACTTTGGTCTGATTTTCAGCCCATTGAATATCATTGAAGTCGAATCACCATCCTAACTATCCAACTTGGATTACAGTAGCCGGAAAAGGAATTTTGTGTCACACCAGGATTGTTCTTATTGGTCAAAGGACAAGTCTGACTATCTCCAAAGTCAGATCAAAATTGTATCCCATTCACTAAAGTCGGATGAAAGACTGGTCGATGTTGGACCGAAGTCGCAGGGCAAAGTCTTATTGCAGCAGTGTTAACCAGGCCTAAGTCATGTTTCGCTTTCAGAATATTGTAGCAGTTATTTACAAGGACTTGGAATCACAACCATTGATTTGGGATTTTAAGATTATACATTGTGTTCCCCGACTGCAGATTTTTAGTACATTCTCTTGTCAACTACTAGCAGTTAGGCTTATTGGAGATCCCTTATTACAAAATGTAATCTACCTCAGTCTACCATCCCCTGCATTCATGTTACAATAATACTACATGCAAGCAGATGCTGCAATGTTGAATAATAATTTGCAGTGTCTGAGCACAAAAATCACTTCCAGTGTCTGGAGCTCCCAAGACTGCTTTGTGCTCAGACTTTACATAGGTTCAATCAAACCTTCTGCAATATTAGAGATTTAAAATAATTCTGTCACAGGAGAACTACCTGGCTACCATGGCAAATTTTTTTGTGAGTTTTGCTATCTGTCCATAATGTAGACCCTTCTGGCTTCATATTGAGATTGAGACACTGACCCAAATCACATTTCCAGATCAGGAAAGTTGGAGACAAGCTAAGTCTTTTTCTGCATTCTTGTTCTGCGTTTGTGAACCAAAAGTATTGAAACAAGAGGGTCAGTATGGCAGACAAGCAACTGGCATTTTGAGAGAGAGAGAGAGAGAGACTGCATTTGTATTGTAACCATTTTCTTGTGCCAAAAGCACTGCTTATCATGGCTCATAATCTGACAGTCTTAGCATGATGCAAAGTAGATTTAAAAATCGTTTTACAACATCGTGATCTTGCCCCACATGCTTTCGCTTTAGAAATGATAGTGTATGAATTATATAAATCTTACTTCTTTTTTTTTTGTGTAAATTCATCCAACTTATACACTTTACAGATAATTGTGTTTGCAGATAGTTGTGTTATGAAGATTGTCTCTTACCTAACCACTGACCTTAACTGCCCGCTATTACGTGTTGCTTGCTTGTGCCAGTTTGGAAGCAGCAAATTCAAATAGGTCTGTGAAAATAAATAAATCATATTTATTTGAGTCATTTACTTTGTGAAATAGACCATAGTGTGAAAGGCTAATTCCTAAATAGAAAATCTGTTTTCGTTGAAGGTGGAGCAGAACCCAAAAAACCACACTTTGCCACAATAGGAAAATCCACATCAATAATTAGGCTTATGTTTCGATGTGTGGTATCAGGGTGCGGTAGCCAACTTATTACCCTTTTGTTCAAAATTTCCTGTTTTTACCCTGCTTAAAAACCCACAAACCACTAGATTGTAAAGGTTTCTATTTCAAAATATTTATCTTGATGATAAAAAAAAAGAGAAAACTTTGTAGATCATCTCTGCACGAAAAACTTTAGCCTAGCATGAATTTGGTTTTAATATGTCCTCACACTCATACATTTTTCTTTCCTCAGCTTTACAGACGAATCCAAGAAAAAGGCTGGAAAACTAGTGACCTCTTGCAAGCCGTTCTTCAATACTGTGAAAGCTCAGAGATGTCCTCAAATCTCCCAAGTCCATTATTTAGCTGGCTTTTGGAAAAAGTTTAACAAGCACTTTATAGATTAGACCTACTGGAAAATATAAAAGGATATCTGTGAATATATCTGCAAAAGGCTATTTGAACTGACATATTTAAAAATAAGCAGTATAATGCTGTAGCTTTGCATTGTGGCATTTGTGTGCACAAACTTACATATGTGATTGATACATATCTTTGTGGTTGGTACCAAGATGTTTTAAGTAATTTTGCTGTTCTTGCATAAAGTGAAGACACATATTGGCACTAATATCAATTGGAGGGCACTGCTTTTAGCATCACATATCTCCTATGAAAAAGTTCTTAATTTCGTAAAAAGAGGTTTTAAACCTAAATTTAGTGTTGCATCACCCTTAATGCTGTTTTCCTAATTTCATTAAACCTTTAGGAAAAAAAAAAAAGGAAACTTATCTCTCCTGACTTACTAGTCTGCATGCTACAGATCGGTGACAACCAGACAATTTGTATTCTTAGAAGGTCTGGTATTTTTCTTTATAATGGGGAAATTCCTGTACAGGGGCACTTGTGCTGACGGATGGTATTGGCTTCAATGACCAACTGTCTTGGGGCCAATTGAGAGCAACTACAAGGTAGCCAGAAGGTGCTGAACTGCAAACGCAATCTTGATAAAAATTGTAATTCCTTTTTCAAGTGCTCCTTTTAATACTTTTTCCCCCAAAAAATAACATCCACTACTGTGCTGTATTTAATGTCCTTTTCATTGTGTTGATTCCAACTGCTTTCTAATTGGACCTTTTAACTGAGGCCACACTGCCCATGGGGACCTCCTGAAGCTCTAGGCAGCTTGTGCTCTAGCTAGCTTGCATATAACTTGTATTTGGTCACCAGCAATGAAAATGTAAATGTCCCTTTCAAAGTGAATGCCGCTCATGCAGTTTAAGCCAGAGTTTGGGCTGGGGATTTTTTCATAGCACCTCTCAAAGAGCAATACATTTTTAAAAGTGACCAGATATCTGCTTTAAACTGTTTATTTTAAGAGAGTCCTATCAGCAGCAAAGTACTGTATGAAAATGCATTTTAACTAGAAATCACATTCTTTCCTATATGGTTGGTTCACATTTTCATGCTCCCAGTTGAGTGTTTTTTTTTTTTTTTTTTTTTTTACCCCAAGGAAACCTATTGGGCTCCTGATCCCCGCTGCTACATTAAGAACTGCACTATACTGCCTGATGAAATGTACAGAATAGTTAATACCAGGTGTATAAGGTCTAATTATTTGTCAATTAATGTCCAATCCTCACATGTATGTCTCACATAAAATGTTCTGATTGGCTATAGATGTCCCTTAACAGTATATGCTCAATTCACAAACCTGTATTTCTCTTGTTCTGGTGTTTTTTATTTGAAGTAACACATCACTACAGAAGTACATCTTCTAAATGCACTTTCTGATGAATAAGCGTACTCTGTTATCTGATAAAAAGCGGGGAGAAGGGTTGCTGTATGAGAGATATTCCTACAATACATTCCTTGATACTACTAATGCATTATGAATCTGGCAACATTTTAAATACATTTTCAGTGATGAAATCTAAATAAATAGTTTCTCATACCAGGTAAGCAGTGCCTCAGATATGGCTATAGTTCAGATCAGAAATATTTGTAATCAAATCAACCTGTGTTTCCTTTTTTTTTTTCCAACTTACACTTTGCACATTGTGTTCAGAATTCACAAATTAATGCAATAAAAATAAACGTATCCCTTTCTACGTTCAACTTAGACTTTTAAGGGGTACATTCACTCAAAACTACAGGGTTTTGTGATTTAAAGGAAAAAAAAAAAATATATATATATATATAAAATATTATACTGTGCTGCCCCTATTTCTCCTATAATAATTTCCTTTTTTCTGATACTCAACTATTAAAAAAAAACAAAAACACCTTACTAGTTGCTATGGGAGTACAAACTGTTCTGCTTCATTGTTATGGAATTGATTAACCAAATTGATAGTATTTATAAACTAATAGAAAACAGCTGCTTTTTGATGGGGGGGGGGGGTCATGCACATGTGCAACACAACTGTAAAGATAGTAGTGTGTTTTCATAAAATCATAGTGCATGCAAATATTTTTAGTGCCACACTTTACTGGCTAATTTTAAATCACATTTTTTTAAATTTACTAAAAGTTTTTTCTTAGCACAGATCTACTGAATTTATCACATATTCTATATGCACAGAATGCCTTCTGGCTGTTGGTGACATTGAATTTTGGTTGGCTCATTTTTCTGATCTGCTTAGTAGTGACCTATCATTCAAGGTGGGCATAAAATAAGTAAAGATACTGATTTATGAGAAAGAGAGGCTTTCAATAGTTAAATATTATTTTCATGCAGTAAAAATGATAACTCTAAATGAATGTGTAATTTATTTTTGGGAAATGAAGAAAATTATGTAAAATATTTAATGGAGACCCAAACATTCTAGATATCCATTTATTTTTTTTATTTGTCTAAGAGTCTGAAAACCTACACTCACTGGCCTCTTTATTAGGTACACCTGTTCAATTGCTTGGTAACACAAATTGCTAATCAGCAATCACTACTTGCTGAAGTGGAAACCAAGCATCAGAATGAGGCAGAAAGGGGAGTTAAGTGACTTTGAACGTGGCATTGTTGTTGGTGCCAGACGTGCTGGTCTGAGTATTTAAAAAAACTGCTAATCTACTGGGATTTTCATGCACAACCATTTCTAGGGTTTACAGAGAATAAACCCAAAAAGAGAAAATCTCCAATGAGTGGCAGTTGTGTGGATGAAAATGCCTTGTTGATGTTAGAGATCAGATGAGAATGGGCAGACTGGTTTGTGATGATAGAAAAGCAACAGTAACTCAAATAACCTCTCGTTGCAACCAAGGTATGCAGAATACCATCTCTGAACACACAACACATCGAAGCTTGAAGCTGGTGGGCTACAGCAGCAGAAGACCACACCAGGTGCCACTCCTGTCGGCTAAGAACAGGAAACCGAGGCTGTCATTTGCACAGGCTCACCAAAATTGGACAATAGAAGATTGGAAAAACGTTGCCTGGTCAGATGAGTCTCGATTTCAGCTGCGACATTCAGAAGGTAGAGTTAGAATTTGGCATATACAACATGAATGCATGGATCCATCCTGCCTTGTATCAACGGTTCAGGCTGGTGGTGGTGTAATGGTGTGGGGGATATTTTCTTTGCACACTTTGGGCCCCTTAGTACCAATTGAGCATCATTTAAACATCACGGCCTACCTGAGTATTGTTGCTGACCATGGTCATCCCTTTATGACTACAGTGTACCCATCTTCTGATGTCTACTTCCAGCAGGATAATGTACCACAAAGCTCAAATCATCTTAAACTGGGTTCTTGTATGACAATGAGTTCACTGTACTCCAATGGCCTCCACAGTCACTAGATCTCAATTCAATAGAGCACCTTTGGGATGTGGTGGAATGGGAGTTTTCCATCATGGATGTGCAGATGACAAATCTGCAGCACCTCTGTGATGCTATCATATCAATATTGACCAAAATCTCAGAGGAATGTTTTCAACACCTTGTTGAATCTATGCTATGAAGAATTAAAGCAGTTCTGAAGGCAAAAGAGGGTCATACTAGCGAGTTGGACCTAATAAAGTGGCCGGTGAATGTTTTTGATAAAGAGCAAAAATGATATGCAAAGTTTAGTAATGCTTAGCTAGATATTGCCTGTATGGATTGGAATAGTCATTAGTCTGCATGTTGCGTTTTCATTCATTATAGTGTACCTGTACCTTGCTCATTCAGGGCACATATTTTCACTGCAAAGCAGACATTGTAGGTAGCCACTTAAAGGAGTTGTAAAGGCAGAAGGTTTTTTATCTTAATGCATTCTATGCATTAAGATAAAAAAAAAAAACCTTCTGTGTTTAGCAGCCCCCCAGCACCTGTTTAATTACCTACCTGAGCCCCTTCTCTCTCCAGCGATGTCCATGATCCCCTCAGCCCCCCAGGACACACCTCCTCCTGAATTTCTGAGACAGAGCAGCGGCGCCATTGGCTCCCGTGGCTGTCAATCAAAGTCAGTCAGCCAATCAGGGGAGAGAGGGGGCAGGGCCAGGGCTCTGTGTCTGAATGGATACATGATACATGGATACATGGAGCTCTGACTCGGCTTGGGTGCCCCCTGTAGCATGCTGGCTGAGGGGCACTCAGAGGGAGGGGCTAGGAGCAGCAAAGAGGGACCAGAGAAGAGGAGGATCTGGGCTGCTCTGTGCAAAACCAACTGCACAGAGGAGGTAAGTGTGACTTTTTTTTTTTTTTTTTTTTTAACGAGCCTTTACAATCACTTTAACAGTACAAGTGCTCTGTCCTTGCCCAGTTGTAATACCAGAGCTGCCCTGCCATCTATTTTGGCATTTTCAGCTTTTGATCTGTTGTAATACCTTAAGAAGGAGCTTTAGAGCTCCAAATGATCGTGTTTGTTAAAAATGTTATTTACCCACTAAAAGTTATCACTTTGACAAAGAATGGTCTGCTTTCTCTTCCCCTGACTCTTACAATGCAGTCCTTGCTGCTGGAGTGGCTGATTGCAGTCACGTGGGTACAGGGAGGTCCCTTTGCACTGTGATGCAATAAAAGGGGTCACTTGAAATGTAAGTAAAGACTGTCATCCAGCAATTCTATTACTTTATGCTTGATGTACACACAGTCATTGTATGTATTTGCATACTGTATATGATCATAGAGAAAGTGGTACAGGTTCAAACAGGTGAAGGTAAATATACATGCAAACAAAACCCAAAATCAATCAAATCAGTGAAAACAATAGGGGTTCTCCCTGACATGGGCTAATTGTGAACATGAACTGTCCAGTATATAACTAAAGTGCAGACAGTGAATATACAAATGTCCCAAAAGGTGAAATGATGATGGTGTCAAAACAAGGCCGTCTTGAACTGAATCCTCTCATAAAACACTTTTCTGAGGTAAGTATGGAAAAGATGTGCGCTTACCGGAACTGGTGGACCCCCTGTCAGCGACAAGGAGTCAAACCGGCATATAGGAACTCCGGAAAACCGGCAGTCTGGATGCTCCAAGATGGACTGAGGGAATCCGTAGAACAGGTCCGAACCTTACCGAAGGGATGCAAATGCTCCAACCGTGGATGACCCGAATAGACCGTGGGTCCCAACCAAAAAGCAGGAACCGCAGGTTCTGGATGATGGATCCAAAGGCATAAGAAGCTGGAACTGGTATCAAATCACCACAACTCATGTGGTGAAAGCTCCAATGAAATACTCCCCAAATGTTTCAGACCGTAGAAAAGAAAAAAAGGGAGGGGGGACTCCAATGGTGCAGATCAAAAGAAGGTTTTATTCCCAAAAACCAACGTAACAACAAAATAAATGGATAAAAGTGATCAAGATTAAAAAGCAGTGTGGGAATAGGTATGACCTCTCCCGACGCGTTTCGTCTAATGCAGACTTCAACTGATGCCCCATTTGCATATACTAGAGACAGCATTTGGTTCCAGAAACAGCCAAGCGGCCCTAGGGCTCCATTTACACTAGGAAACTTTGAGTTTAGGAGCTTTCAGCTCAACTCCATAAAAGCCTATGGGGGTTATTTACGAAAGGCAAATCCACTTTGCACTGCAAGTGCACTTAAAAGTGCACTTGGAAGTGCAGTCGCTCTAAATCTAAGGGGTAGATCTAAAAATGAGTGGAAGCTCTGCTGATTTTATCATCCAATCATGTGCAAGCAGTCAAAGTAGGCTGTGTGTACATGAAGCCTAATACATGACCAAACCTCCCTTATGTTTTACAGTAGGTACAGTGTGCTTTTTTTTATGACGAAAAGTGACGAATGGTGTGACCTGACCCTTGGCCTCGAAGTTCAGCTTGTATGTTTGCAAGTTTTCCTTGGCTCTTTGTCTACCCTTTTGTAGACTGGTGTTCATTGTTTTTCTCAGCCAGGGATTAATTAGTCTCTTGTGGCAAAGTCCAGGTTGGTTGGCTATATTCCCATGGACCCTAAACTTCTTAATATTTGCAACTGTAGTTACAGGAACATCAAGTTACTTGGAGAGGATCTCCTCACCTTTGCCTTTGACATAATGGTCTATAATTTTCTTTCTGATTTCCTCAGACAGCTGTCTCATTTAGTTTTTCTGGTCCATATTTAGTGTGATACATATGATGATATCAAACAGCAGAGTGTCTACTTTTCTCCATTGCTATAGGTGGACTGACTAATTACAAGATCGTAGGTTTACCAGCAAATCTGTCTGGGCCATTTTAGTATATCTTAGAGTAAGCAATACTTTTATTTTTTTTCACACTTTCTTCATTTTGCTCTTTACTTTCATCTTTTTTTTTATTGGAGGAATGAATGATTCAATGAGCTGTATGCATACAAACAAATTTGTCCACGTCTGTGTGCGCCTTTTGAATCCCTGTATGTGTCCTACTACCACAAGTATTTATTGTGCAACCAGGACCTTACTAGTTGTGTGTGGGGAACAGCCATTTCTTCTTTTTTTTTTACACCAATCAACCATAACATGACCAACCACCTAATATTGAGTAGGTTATATACAAATATATATGATCACCATAGGTAAGCCATCTCTGGAAACAGGTGTCCAGTGATTTCAAATGCAGCTAAACTCCACTTGTTACCTGTTAATTATTGGCTGTATCAGGTGAAAGAGTAAGCAGCAACTAATCAAAAACTGTAAGATTTCTGTTTCCAGCATTGTAGAAATACTGTATGGTATTGGTGCCTGCTTGTAAGAAAAAGCTTAGCTGGCACCAAAGGTAATTTGTCAATGGATGGAGATACACTTAACATGCACATAGCAGATTAGACCTGTTAACTTCTCTTTAATATTCTCTTTAATGCACACGTGTTAATCCAGCTATGCGTATACAATGTTTTTGAATGTGCAAACAAATATATATTTGTCATGCAACTGTTATTAAACAAATATGGAAAAAAATCTTAATTATAATTTGGCTAATGTCTAGTAGCAACTTTTTCAGAATAACACTGATAACTGTTTCTATAGGACACTGATATGTGCAAAGTAACTGCTGTTACGTTTTTGTGTACACATTTGCACAACTGTACATACTAATAAAACACTTATTGTTAACATTGATGATGGATGAGTTCTGTAAGTAATGTGGTTAATGCAAAAAAAAAAATGCTTTGCCCCACAAGAATAATAAAGAAAATATTTAACCTGTACGGAGAGGAAGATATGATACAACACATAGTAAACAAGCGATATTGCGCTAAGTGCATATATAGTAAATAAATAAAATTATGTAAACAATGCAGATGATCCGTGACTGACGGCAGCTCTCACAACAATGTACACTTGACATAAAAATTTTAAATCAAAAACGTGTAGCGCTGTCGAACCATGCCCTTAATAATTAAAGTCCAAACTTTTTTTTAGACCCTCCAGAGTCTATATGCGCATTAGTGAGCTTTCACCCCTCACTATGGGCTCAACCTTATCCACTACCCAGCATGCTTAATTGGATTCCACAGATGTATAACCCATAGTTATCAGTCAAGGAAACTTCCAGTCACACATTCATCACATGAAAGAGGAAGATAAACTCATTGCGTAACATTCTTTTAAAAGCACACAGGAGTTTATTAAAAGTTGTACCTACAACAAAAACTATAAAATTAGGCTAAAAATGGAAACGTTTGTTTAAGGCTAGGCACGGAGCAGCAGTGATGTCCAAACACTGGTGGAGGGTGCTGGACAAACGAATGTTTCCATTTTGAGCCTAATTTTATCGTTTTTGTTGCAAGTACAACTTTTAATAGGCTCAAAATGGAAACCTTTGTTTGTCCAGCACCTTCCACCAGTGTTCAGATGTTGCCGCTGCTCTGTGCCTAGCCTTAAATGAATGTTTCCATTCTGAGCCTAATTTTATCGTTTTTTTGTTGTACGTACAACTTTTAATAAACTCCTGTGTGCTTTTAAAAGAATTTTACGCAATGAGTTTATCTTCCTCTTTCATATGATGGATGTGTGACTGGACTCTGAAGTTTCCTTGACTGATAACTGTGGGGTATACATCTGTGGAATCCAATTAAGCATGCTGGGTAGTGGATGCAGTCGAGCCCATAGTGAAGGGTGAAAGCTCACTAATGCACATATAGACCAAAAATCACGTGACCACCCAATCAATGAGAAGTCAGTCCAGTGCTGGATGGAAACACCATAATGCGGTTACTATGGTCCTCCTTGGGTCCTACACATGAAAGAAAGAGGGAGGGGAAAAAAAGTCACGCTCCAATATTGTAAATCCACAAATAAAGGTTTTACTAAATCGGGTAAAAACCCTCACATGAAAGAAGCAGTGATTGCACCAAACTACATATCCCAGTATTCCATCAACGATTGTGTGCATGGGTGGTGACGTCATGGCTTCTGGCTCGTCTGTATTTGTTTCGTCAGAGCTCACATGCTCAGGGATTTGGAAACCACAGTGAGTCACTTTGTCTTATATACTCCATTATATTTTATGGCGGGGGGGAAATAAAATTCGTACCAAGTAGACTTCAGAAACTGCTAGGGAAACGGAAAAAAGGTGAGAGGTCGGCACAAGACAAAGAAAGCCAAAGAACATGAATGAGATCAACTGTTATTGATGAATGAGTTGACATCTCATTCAGTATTCAATCTGCAAAGAAAGAACACACCTAAATCAAGTATTCATTTAGTTTCCAGTTTGGAGGGGTAGCTCCAATAAAGGAGTTATTCAATGTGGTACCCAAATCCCCATAAAGCGGGTTCCAGTAGGATCTTTAATATGGATGTGTGCATAATGTTATGAAACACTATGGGGGTTATATACTAAAGGAAAATCCACTTTGCACTGCATGTGCACTTGAAAGTAAAGTCGCTGTAGATCCGAGGGGGACATGCAAGGAAAATAAAAAACAGCATTTTTGCTTGCACATGATTGGATGATAAAATCAGCAGAGCTTCCACTCATTTCAGATCTACCCCTCAGATTTACAGCGACTGCATTTCCAAGTGCACTTGCAGTGCAAAGTGGATTTGCCTTTCGTAAATAACCCCCTATGTCCCCTAAAATATCTCTTGAGGTTTCCAACATGCTCATGCAGTTTAACATGTAGGGCATGAGTAGTCCTTCCAGCATATTACAGGCTGCAAGGGCACTGCAATAGATGCACTACATTGTGTGTAGCCCAGGTAATAAAATGATTTGATTAAATATGATTTGGAGGTCACAGTGGATTGGAGGTAATCTTATTGCTCAGATAGTTAACCTGGCATACAGCACATTTTTTACATGGGAAATTTCAAAAGAAACTTAATTTCTTGGCAACATTCTCCAAGTTACTTGGGAAGCCTTCTGTAGCTCCTCTGTTTCCCCAGACTCTACACGTATGGTTCCCATTTTTGGCAACTCTAAATTTACTGCAGTACTTCGTAATATGCTGTTTCACCACCTTAAATCTAGCGGTTATACACACTTGACAGATTTTCTAACTTCTGATGGTGCACTGATCTCTGGATCTCACACACCTGGTGGACCCTCCTCTAGATTTTGGGGTGGTTTCCAGCTGCGCCACTTTCTCTGTAAACCACTTCAATCCTCAGGTATTACCCACCCACTTGCTGCATTTGAGACTTTGTGACATAGAGGGGAACCAGTTCACCATTGCCTTTCTTTGATTTATGGCTCCCTGGTACGCCCAGCAGCAGACTACATCCCACTCTTCCTTCCAAAATGGGAATATGATTTGGGCATGCAGTTCACAGCTAAGCTGAGAGAGCGGATTCTTCATTTCACCCAAAAAATCTTACATTGCCACCATGGTACAAGAAACCAACTACAAGATCCTCACCAGAAGGTATATGGTCCCCACCATGCTCCACTGTATCTTCTCCGAGGTCCCCAGCATGTTGGTCTTTGGTGTGGAGAGTGATTCCATGATTCACATTTTCTGGCAATACCCAAAAACTCAGCTGTTCTGACAAGAGGTTACCGGCATAATTAAACAAAACTTGCTGCGGTTGACTTACAAGATAACCCAGCAGCCTGCCTTCTGCATCTGTAGGAGAGACCTGTTAAGAAATACAAAGCCTCCTGCCATTCAGATCCTAAATGCTGGGAAAGCCTGTATTCTGCTCTATTGGAGAGATGTCAATCCTCCTTCAAAATCTCTCTGGTTCTCTAAAGCAAACGGATATGGAGGACCTCACAGCCACAATGTGCAATATGGAGGAGAGATTCCACGAGAAGTGGAGACCCTGACAGTATTTTGTATTTACTGATGCCTTTCTCAATGAACTAACTTCTTCTCCATGATCTTTGTCCCCATCTGCCTCCTCCTTAGGGGAGGGTACTGCTCCTCCCTTTCTGACCCCTTTTCTTCCTCATTCTCTGCCTCTTTTCCTCTCTCCCCTCCTCCTGCCCCCCATCTTTTCCATTAGATCATCCCCTTCGCCCTTTCTTTTCCTTTTCTTACTCAACCTCATCACCCCCTCTGACTCTTTTCTTAGCCTATTATTTTCATTGCCACCACTGGTTTACGTTTCTCTCCCCCTTGTTATCCTTGGCAGCGCCTCATTTGCTCATTTATGGGTATCGAGCAAGGTCATTTTCAGCATTCTACGATATATGCTACTCCCTGTTTCTACCTTTCTAGTTGGTTTCATCCATTTATAGTTCCCTTTTTATATACGCAATTTTCCTGGAAATCCTTTTATACTTGGAATGTTTTATGTCCTCTCAACACAATTCTGTAGACTCAAGCAGTGCTGTCAGTTTAACTACATAGACTTGTGCCTCCTATCTAGGTCGATTGTGCCTTGTCTACCTTTTGGTAAACTGCCTGTTTTCTGATAAATAAAAGAATTAAAAAAGAAACCTGGTCTCAGTGGATCTACGACATTTGGGGGTAATTTTATCCTTCCAATAGGAAACCCCCCCTGAAAAATGTCTGACTTATTTTGTAAGAGAGGACCCAGCACCAGGTCCAAAAAGTGTATTTGATGTTTACTCGCCTCGAAAGTAAGTCATATGCCTCGGTCATTCACAATTAATTCTTCCAAAGTAAGTCATATGCCTCGGTCATTCACAATTAATTCTTCCATAGAAAGAAGGAGCTAAAATCTCCATCCCATAGGAGGAGGAAGTCATTGATGTACCTTTTCTACAAGATCAGTTGTAGCCTGGGGTTGACATAGATGTCCTCCTCTGCCTGTTTCTATGTGAAAAGATTGGTCAATCTGAGGGCAAACTTGTCCCCCATTGCAACGCCCCTGTTTTGGAGATAATACTGGTCCCCAAACCAAAATAAATTATGTGTGGTGGCAAACTGTAACAAATCCATGATAGTTATTTTGAAAAACTGGAATGTCCTGAGTCTGGCCTAAATAATATTCTATGGCCTGGTACCCTATTTTGTGGGAGATTATATACATGTTTTTGTGCATAGTTGAGTTGTTTACCCTTATTTCCATGTCCTATGCATGAAAAAATAGGAACCGAGGTGAAGAAAAATGTCAGCAGGTGCTCTGGACTGGTAAATAAAAATTAAATATTTGGCTGACGTAAGAGGCAGCTTGCTTACGAAGAGCTGGAGAGTGTTACAAGTGCCTGCCAGCAACAGTGAAGCATCGTGGAGGTTCCTTGCAAGTTTGATGCTGCATTTCTGCAAAGGGAGTTGGAGATTTGGTCAGGATCAACGGTGTCCTCAATACTGCGAAATGCAGGCATATACTTATCCAAATAAAGAAAAGCAAACTCAATGGCACAAAGAAGAATAAAAAAATCCTAAGGTAAGTGAGTCTGATTTAACCACTTGTATGATGGCTGCAGCTCTGTCAGCAGAATATTGGATAGTCTCTGTGCACTACAACAAATAAAAAAGCAGAAGGCGCCACCCTTTAAGTGTATCAGTTTATTAAAAACTATTTTAAAAAAATGGTTAAAATTAGCTCACAAAAGTAGAGAAAAGAGACAGTTTAATGGAGAACGGCTGAGATGCTGGCAGATAAACCAGGAAGCAGCTGTGTTGTACAAGTGAAGTTCAGCTGAGGAGAGATGCAAGGCTCAAGCAGTGCCCACCAGCAAGAGCCATAATCATGCTGGAACACAAGCCAGTGCTAAGGTCAATCTGGAAGTAACGTCGGACATGATGACTTTAGTAGGATATGGGCGGTAACATGCTTCGGAGGTCCCAAACGCTCCTTTATCAAACCATAAGGGGAAATAGAAGGACTACGTGATGTTTATATAACAGAGGAAAGGGGCAATGAAAGGGAAGATCAGGATACTATGTAATGACAATATACTGGTCTCCTGTGAAGCCGCTCCAGCAGGAAAGAATTTAAAGGGAAACTCTGAACTAATAATAATAAAAATTACATACAGTATAAGTTTACAGGGAAACATCAGAAATGTAGTGAATACAACTGTTAAGCAATAAAACAATATTAGGGTAGTTCTAATATATCTCAATACAAGTGAATGTATACAGGAATATATTAGAATAAAAATTACATTATTTGTTAAGGAATAAGGCGATAAATGATATGACAGTATGGGTTTTGATTTCCTCATTAAGCCCTGGTGGAGTCAGAGTGCCCAAAGAGAAAATCCAATACGTCTCCTGTTCACACAATTTTTTTAATCTTTCAGCTTTGGGAAAAATATTAGGGACCTGTTCTATAATCCAAACTTGTAGTCCTGCTGTAGGTTTGGCTTGCACCTCTTTAAAGTGTCTAGGATGTGTCTATAAGGATGTTAGATATGCTGAAAGAACTCATGCTGGAGAGTGAAATTCCAGATCTGGAACATACTCATTTCAAAAGTAAATCAGTTTTTAATCCTCCACATATAAAAGGGGCCTTGCTGGACACATTTTTTTCACCATGGTATATATTGAATTCACTAAAATGTGTTCCAAAAGATCAGTAGGCCACTCCAATTTAACACCTTCTGAAATCAGTGCTCTCCGATCCTTAAAAGTGAATCTGGAGATCGTGATCAAACCTGCAGATAAAGAAGGAGGCATAGTGGTACTTAACAAGGTAGATTGCTTCACAGAAGCCCGGAGATTATTGTCCCATGAATTATATAGGGATTCCATGGACACCTTTGCTGGTGAACTAAAAACTTTAATCTTGGAGGCTCAGAAAGAAAAGCTTATTGATAAGAAAGAAACTGCCTTCCCCATAAAATAATTTTACCAAGTGTTTTTATTACCTACCTAAGATACATAAAAAAAAAAACCCCATCCATCAGGCAGACCTAATGTGGCATCCATGGGCAGTGTTACCTACAGTTTGGTGAACAAAAATATATCTAAATATATAACTTGCGCTAGAAGTACATATTAAATGTAATCAAAATAATGAAGTGTGTGACATGTAAAATTGCAGTTGCTGTACGCAAAGTGCTAACACTTGACAAATAGATAAAACCCCGCCAGCGTGCGTTCCACCCGAAAACCGAAAGTGACGTCTCGTGGATTAGGAACCAGAAATTCCGTCAATGCATTTCACCCTCCTAGAGAGCGTCTTCAAAGGACCTCATTTCCGGTTACCAAAGTCAGCCTTAAATACACATAAAAGATAACCTCCCACATAGTCAGACAATCAGAAGATGTGAGGCGGCCATTTTATTGGTTAGACAAAAATGTCTCCACGGCTATAATGCAGCTCCAACATAGGAAACTATCGGCCATTAAGTTGGTTAGATGACCACAAAGTAATGGTTCCCACCATTAAAAAATTGGACAATTAAACAAAACAATTTTTAGATCCAAAAGACGTCACTCACATATAGTACTCAAATCTTATTACATACATATTTAACATAGTAAAATTGCATAGCCCATAAGACACTACTGTGTAATTGAGAGTATAAAATTAAAAAAAAAAAAATTAAAATAATAAAAAATAAAAATTTTATTATTATAAAAATAATTAAAATGAGGGTACAATTACAATGCTAAGAATGAACCTCAAAATCAAATTAAAAACAAAAAAATTTGACCACTGTCCCTACTAACACCCTTAGTGTTAACGTTAACAAACTGCCCAGATCCTGGCATCTTAATTCTTTCTGGCTCTCCCTGCTGCCAGAGGATGACAACCTCCTAAACGAGTGGAAACAATATTTTCTAGAGAATGATCCCTCTGCTTTACCCATAGCAGTTTGGGACTCAGTCAAACAGTACGCACGATCCTCTCTTAAATATTGTATTAATAAGATCAAGGATGACCCTGCTGTAGCCTTTGAGAAGGCGTTAGCGGAGTTAACCTCCACAGAACAACAATATGCACTAGACCCCTCTCCTGCAGGGGCAGACCTCCTTAAGTTACAAACTCGAGTAGTCAACCAATTAAAATATGAGAAGGCCAGACGCTAATTCTTTTTCTCCAAACAAAAGATGTTTGAACATGGGGATAAAGTGGGCAAATTGTTAGCATATATGGTGCCTAGTGAGGACCGGCCACCAGTTGTTATCTCACTACATGGGCAGGAGGGTAGGAGATAACAGAAATATCTGCTTTTTCCTGACACCCTGGATTTGAGGACATAGGGGGGAGCAACACCATACATGATGATATGTTTGTAGATGTAAGTGTGTTCACTTCCTATATACATGCAATTAAATATTTTGAACTTGGTGATCTTTTTGGTCACTAAGGAACTGTCCGTATGGAGATATATTATGTAAATTAATATGCCCTTTGATATAATTCATAGATGATGACTAATAATTCCCTGATGAAGACTGGCAACTACAAAGCCGTGTGGAAACGCGTCGGAATTTTCATCATTCTGTTCATGTATCAATCATAAGCATTGGTTTTCGGGTTTTTTACTGATATGGAATATGTATCTATCTTTTTGTACAATAAATTTATATAATCTTTTAAACAATTGTTGTTGCCTTTAAAATCCCATCTTAAGAGGTTTTTGTAAAATCGCTACACATGACAATGTAGGTGAATGCATGGTGGTGACGTTAGATACAGCCAAGGTATTTGATTAGGTGGAGTGGGGTATATTTCGAGATGCCTGGAGGGATATGGCTTTGGCACTAGATTCATTAAATGGGTTCAACTCCTCTATCAGGATCCCACAGCTAGAGTGGTGGCTAATGGATGGCCATCTGAGGCGTTCAGCCCCACTAGAGGCACACGCCAGTGATGCCCACTATCCCCTCTACTATATGCCCTAGCAGCAGAGCCACTCGCCATATCCTGCTGAGAAAATCCTGGGATACTGGGACTGAATCAGGGAACATTAACAGAAAAAATCCGTATGTATGCTGATGACACTTTGCTATATCTCGTGGACTCGGGCCCCTCCCTTCAACTAGCATACGATTGAGCAATTTGGGTCATTCTCAGGACTTAGGATCAATTGGGACAAGTCCCAGGTCCTCAGGTCCTGCCAATTGATTATTTCCCACCCTCCAGAACACAGGCTTAACTTCCCCTTCTTAGAGTAAGTGTTATAAAGTACCTAGAAATTCATGTTTCCAGATCCCCGGCAGATTATATTTCCCTCAATATCGAACCCTTATACGCCTTAATCAAATCTAAAATACAAATATGGTCCCGCCTGCCCTTGGGAGTATGGGGACGCATCAATTTAATAAAAATGGTCTCACTCCCCAAAATACTTTTATATCATCTGGCACTCCTCAGTATACCTTCCCCTTAAACACTTCAAGTACTTTGAGACCTTACTTAAACCTTTTGTTTGGGGCGGTAACAGACATAAACTAGCCTGGCGCTCTCTCAAAAACCCCACGGATCTAGGCGGAACTGCCATGCCCGATCTAAACCTAAATTATATAGCATTTCTATTATCCCAACTTTTCCCATATTGATAAAACAGATAAACAGATTTTTTGCAACCCTTGGTTAAAGAACTACCATCATATATTAGGGATTCTGCCCATCTGATTGATACTTTGAAGAATTATTCATGGGAAACAAACTGCTGTTGGTTATAACTAGATTAGGCTGTGGAACATTTTCTGGTACATCATTCAGATTTACGCTACAAACAGGTTCAATTCATTTTAGAAACCGCCAGATTTTGACTGGAGCGCAATTATTTTGTGTTCGATGGTCAATATTACCTTCAAGTCAATGGGACAGCTATAGGGGCGAGTTTCACCCCTAGCTATGCTAATTTAACCATGAGGTTGTGAGACAATCAATACATCTACTACCATAACCACATTTTTACGGGAGGTATATTGACAATATTGTCATCATCTGGTATGACCCACCCTCCACAGTTCTAGAATGTGTTCAGTATTGCAATAATAATAATCCTTTTGAGTTATCTTTTACTTATGTGGCCGATACTCAATCTTTTATTTTTCTTGATTCGGTATTAGGGTTTGATGATACCCATATTATCACTGAAAACCATTTTAAAGAGACTGCCAGTAACTGTCCAATCCAGTAGCTACCACCATCCTAGATGGAAACAGAATATTCCCAAAAGCCAATTCCATTGGCACCATAGAAACTGTACCTTGGATGCAGATGTTTTGGACCAGGGACAAGTTTTAGAACAAAAATTCAGTCAGAAAGGCTACCCAGCTCATCACATCAATAGCACTTTTGCCGCTTAAAATTCTCTAGTTAAAGGTCCCCCTGAAGATCAGATTTATTACACACTATAGTTTTCAATATAAATGGATGGAAATGATCTTCAGCCAACACTGGAGAATTTTGTTACAGGATCCTATACTTGGGAATACACTGCCCACTCAACCCAGGTTCACCTTTTGTAGGGCTTGTAACATCAAGAGCCAGATAGCCCCCAGTAAACGCTCAGATTCTAGGGCTGCCTGTCTGGCACCTGGTGTTTTTTTTCTATAAACCTGATAGGCAGGGGCGTAACTAGAAATCACAGGGCCCCATAGCAAAATATTGTATGGGGCCCCCCCTGTAAACAGTCCCCCCCCCCCACAAAAAAAAAATGAACATGAACTGTGCAAAACAGATGACAGTCTGTCTCCCACTCCCTTCCTACCTCTTGTCTAGACTTCAGAGCCTCCTCATGTGCCGAAAACAATGTCCCTTCACAGGCGCGCTCGAGCGTTCTGCCCCGCCCACTCTGCTCTGTACTCATGCCTCCTGCTGTATGCAGCTGCGTGTGTCGGGACACGGCCGGACTCGAGGGACCCGGTAGGCTTAACAGTAAACTTACATTCCTCATCCTCACCTGGACTATTTTTTTGTCGGTGGGCGGAGTCTTATCAAAATTAGGGGGTGGACATTTGTTTGTAGGTGTGGCCTAGTGGGGAAAGAAAAATGCGGCGCGCAAAGCGGGCCACGGCAAGGTATGGGGTTGGTTTAAACGTACTATTGGGTGTGGCTTAAAGGGGCGTGACTCAAAGGGGTGTGGTTAGAGTCTGAGATGAACGAGGGATGGAGGGAGAAACAAAGAAAGAAAGAGAGAGGAAGGAAAAAAGAGGAATGAAGCGACAGCAGGCCCAGATCCTACACCACAATAGAAATATGTGTATTCCAGAAAGTTTAGCAATCAGCAGATAAAGATACTCCAAACACCTGGTGTTGGCGCTTCAATCATCCTGGCACCATGGTTGTTATGGTGTCAGGGTGATTGAAGCGCATTATTTCTATTATTACATTGTAATATAAAATGAAATACTTCAACTCACCATAATGCAGAATCAGAATCAGTGGGAGCCCTGAGTGTGTCACTTGCCACGTCGCCTGCCATCAGGTGCCATCAGGTGTCCCCAGTGGAGTGCTTCCTTACATCTCAGGTGTCCCCAGCGGAGTGCTTCCTTACATCTCAGGTGTCCCCAGCGGAGTGCTTCCTTACATCTCAGGTGTCACTGTCCCCAGCCAGCGGAGTGCTTCCTTACATCTCAGGTGTTACTTCCCCAGCCAGCGGAGTGCCTCCTTACATCTCAGGTGTCACTGTCCCCAGCCAGCGGAGTGCTTCCTTACATCTCAGGTGTCACTGTCCCCAGCCAGCGGAGTGCCTCCTTACATCTCAGGTGTCACTGTCCCCTGCCAGCGGAGTGCTGCTTCCTTACTTCTCAGGTGTCACTTCCCCAGCCAGCGGAGTGCTGCTTCCTTACTTCTCAGGTGTCACTTCCCCAGCCAGCGGAGTGCTGCTTCCTTACTTCTCAGGTGTCACTTCCCCAGCCAGCGGAGTGCTTCCTTACATCTCAGGTGTCACTGTCCCCAGCCAGCGGAGTGCCTCCTTACTTCTCAGGTGTCACTGTCCCCAGCCAGCGGAGTGCCTCCTTACATCTCAGGTGTCACTGTCCCCAGCCAGCGGAGTGCTTCCTTACTTCTCAGGTGTCACTTCCCCAGCCAGTGGAGTGCTTCCTTACTTCTCAGGTGTCACTTCCCCAGCCAGCGGAGTGCTTCCTTACATCTCAGGTGTCACTGTCCCCAGCCAGCGGAGTGCTTCCTTACTTCTCAGGTGTCACTGTCCCCAGCCAGTGGAGTGCTTCCTTACTTCTCAGGTGTCACTGTCCCCAGCCAGCGGAGTGCTTCCTTACTTCTCAGGTGTCACTTCCCCAGCCAGTGGAGTGCCTCCTTACTTCTCAGGTGTCACTGTCCCCAGCCAGCGGAGTGCTTCCTTACTTCTCAGGTGTCACTTCCCCAGCCAGCGGAGTGCTTCCTTACATCTCAGGTGTCACTGTCCCCAGCCAGCGGAGTGCTTCCTTACTTCTCAGGTGTCACTGTCCCCAGCCAGCAGAGTGCCTCCTTACTTCTCAGGTGTCACTGTCCCCAGCCAGCGGAGTGCTTCCTTACTTCTCAGGTGTCACTTCCCCAGCCAGTGGAGTGCTTCCTTACATCTCAGGTGTCACTGTCCCCAGCCAGCGGAGTGCTTCCTTACATCTCAGGTGTCACTGTCCCCAGCCAGCGGAGTGCCTCCTTACATCTCAGGTGTCACTGTCCCCTGCCAGCGGAGTGCTGCTTCCTTACTTCTCAGGTGTCACTTCCCCAGCCAGCGGAGTGCTGCTTCCTTACTTCTCAGGTGTCACTTCCCCAGCCAGCGGAGTGCTGCTTCCTTACTTCTCAGGTGTCACTTCCTCAGCCAGCGGAGTGCTTCCTTACATCTCAGGTGTCACTGTCCCCAGCCAGCGGAGTGCCTCCTTACTTCTCAGGTGTTACTGTCCCCAGCCAGCGGAGTGCCTCCTTACATCTCAGGTGTCACTGTCCCCAGCCAGCGGAGTGCTGCTTCCTTACTTCTCAGGTGTCACTTCCCCAGCCAGTGGAGTGCTTCCTTACTTCTCAGGTGTCACTTCCCCAGCCAGCGGAGTGCTTCCTTACATCTCAGGTGTCACTGTCCCCAGCCAGCGGAGTGCTTCCTTACTTCTCAGGTGTCACTTCCCCAGCCAGTGGAGTGCTTCCTTACTTCTCAGGTGTCACTTCCCCAGCCAGCGGAGTGCTTCCTTACATCTCAGGTGTCACTGTCCCCAGCCAGCGGAGTGCTTCCTTACTTCTCAGGTGTCACTTCCCCAGCCAGCGGAGTGCTTCCTTACTTCTCAGGTGTCACTTCCCCAGCCAGGGGAGTGCTTCCTTACTTCTCAGGTGTCACTTCCCCAGCCAGCGGAGTGCTTCCTTACATCTCAGGTGTCACTGTCCCCAGCCAGCGGAGTGCTTCCTTACTTCTCAGGTGTCACTGTCCCCAGCCAGCGGAGTGCTTCCTTACTTCTCAGGTGTCACTTCCCCAGCCAGCGGAGTGCTTCCTTACATCTCAGGTGTCACTGTCCCCAGCCAGCGGAGTGCCTCCTTACATCTCAGGTGTCACTGTCCCCAGCCAGCGGAGTGCCTCCTTACATCTCAGGTGTCACTGTCCCCAGCCAGCGGAGTGCTTCCTTACTTCTCAGGTGTCACTGTCCCCAGCCAGCAGAGTGCCTCCTTACTTCTCAGGTGTCACTGTCCCCAGCCAGCGGAGTGCTTCCTTACTTCTCAGGTGTCACTTCCCCAGCCAGTGGAGTGCCTCCTTACATCTCAGGTGTCACTTCCCCAGCCAGTGGAGTGCTTCCTTACATCTCAGGTGTCACTGTCCCCAGCCAGCGGAGTGATTCCTTACATCTCAGGTGTCACTGTCCCCAGCCAGCAGAGTGCCTCCTTACTTCTCAGGTGTCACTGTCCCCAGCCAGCGGAGTGCTTCCTTACTTCTCAGGTGTCACTTCCCCAGCCAGCGGAGTGCATCCTTACATCTCAGGTGTCACTGTCCCCAGCCAGCGGAGTGCCTCCTTACATCTCAGGTGTCACTGTCCCCAGCCAGCGGAGTGCCTCCTTACATCTCAGGTGTCACTGTCCCCAGCCAGCGGAGTGCTTCCTTACTTCTCAGGTGTCACTGTCCCCAGCCAGCAGAGTGCCTCCTTACTTCTCAGGTGTCACTGTCCCCAGCCAGCGGAGTGCTTCCTTACTTCTCAGGTGTCACTTCCCCAGCCAGTGGAGTGCCTCCTTACATCTCAGGTGTCACTTCCCCAGCCAGTGGAGTGCTTCCTTACATCTCAGGTGTCACTGTCCCCAGCCAGCGGAGTGCTTCCTTACATCTCAGGTGTCACTGTCCCCAGCCAGCGGAGTGCTTCCTTACTTCTCAGGTGTCACTGTCCCCAGCCAGCGGAGTGCTTCCTTACTTCTCAGGTGTCACTGTCCCCAGCCAGCAGAGTGCCTCCTTACTTCTCAGGTGTCACTGTCCCCAGCCAGTGGAGTGCTTCCTTACTTCTCAGGTGTCACTGTCCCCAGCCAGCGGAGTGCCTCCTTACATCTCAGGTCCCCCCCCCCCCTTCCAATTGGAGCCCATATATATATATATAAAAATAAAACAGCAGTGTCTCTGCTGCCATTACTGAAGGCCAAGGGGGGAACAAAACAGAGGCGGAGCCGGCCAGCTACAATAGAAATTTAGCTGCAGCACCGCCCACCCCTTTCCACAGCAGGTTACAAATGACAGACAGACCGGGGCGGGGTGTGGGCGGAGCCACAGCTCTATTGTAGCCACTCGGCAGGCTCCCCTCTAGTGTCTTAACTCTGGTCTTCTGGAAAATGGCGGCCGGCGGAGACAATATCTCCGCCGGCCGCGGACCTCTAGCGGCGGTGGCGGCGGGCAGCAAAAAGGAGAAATTTTCATGGCAACTAGGACAGGACCGCACCTGGCTGCGGGCCCTACTAGGCTGCGGGCCCCATAGCGAACGCGTATGTCGCTATGGCGGTAGTTCCGCCACTGCTGATAGGAATGTACAGATGTCACAAGAATTTTTTTAACTTGTTCCTTTGATCCAAATGGCCTTAAGTCCTTTGAGGCCAACTGAAAAAAAAACAACCCTATCTCTCACTTTTACACATGTTCTACCGACTTTATTTTATGCCCTGAGCTCCCTCAGTGGTCTACTTTATATCAGGAGGACCGTCAGGATTAGGAGAACATGGGAGAACCACTGAGCAAGGTAACACAAGCAATAAATACATTGTACCTGTATCTACCGCAGGACTACAAGTTTGGATTATACAACAGGTCCCTATTATTTTTTTTTTATTTTTTTTTACAAAGCTGAAAGATTAAAAAAAATGTGTGAATAGGAGACATATTGGTGTGTCTCCAATCTGACTGTACGCTCCATTGGACAATTGTTGTCGTATTTTCCACGGACAAATGTTGCAGGGCAGGTTTTAAAATTTTACGCGGACAAATGTCTGTTGTCGGATTTTCCAAGCGTGTGTACACAAGTCCGTCGGACAAAAGTCCAAAGTACAAACACACATCCATTCGTTGTGTTTCCGTGTTTCTTTAAAGCAATCTGGTACCCATAGGATCCCCTGAGGAAGCTTTAGGCGAAACGCGTAGTGATCCCTCGGTCCATTGATTTCCTGTGGGGCCCTGATATGTAAGACCTTCTGCATGTACCAGCCACAGAGTCCATCATATCTATGGGCACATCTACAGGGCTTCCTAAGTGTTCACCTAGGTGGGACAATACCATATTTTCATGGAATTAATTGACATGTACTTCATTTTTGGTTTTTATGTTTTCACTATGATGTTAAATAAACTTGGATTTTTATTCAATTGAGTGCTCTCTTTGTCATTTTGGGTCTACCACTGGCTACCAATTTAAAGTCCACGTTCATCCTTGATTTTCTCTTTTTTCGCTCTGAAATATGTTACCGCCCATATCCTATTGATGTCATCTCGTCCGACCTCACTTCCGGTTCTGGCCTCGACACTGGCTTGTGTTCCAGCGTGGTTGTGGTTCATGCTGGTAGACATGCACTGCTCAAGCCTTGCATCTCTCCTCAGCAAATTCTTGTACAACATAGCCACTTCCTGGTTTCCATCTGCCATAATCTCAGCCGTTCTTCATCAAACTCTGCCAGTGACCTAAGACTGATGATGATCCTGTCTTTTCTCTACTTTTGTAAATACATTTTAACCATTTAAAACCTTTAAATATTTGTTTTTTTAATAAACTGATACATTTAGATGGTGGCGCTTTCTGCTTTTTTGTTTGTTGTAGATACTTATCCATCATGCCATACCATCAGGGAGGCGTGTGAGTGACCCCAAATTCTTTTTTTCAGCAGGTCAACAACCCCAAACGTGTAGCCAATGTCATTAAGAACTATCTTCAGTGTAAAGAAGAACAAGGAGTCCTGGAAGTTTGGCCCCCCACAGAGCACTGATCTCAACATCTGGGATTACACAAAGAGAAAGAAGATTTTGAGGCAGCCTACATCCAAAAGATGTTTGGACCAGCCTACCTACCCAGTTCTCTCAAAAACTGTGTGCAAGTGTACCTAGAAGAATTTATGCTGTTTTGAAGGCAAAGGGTGGTCACACCAAATATTGATTTGACTTGGATTTCGCTTCTGTTCATTTACTATGTTTTTATCAATTAACAAAATGGAAACTATTAATGCTATTTCTGAAAGAGTTCTTAATTTACAGCATTTTTTTTCACACCTGCCTAAAACTTTTGCACTGTACTGTATATCTGATTCTAAGTGACACCCTATTTGCACAGAAGACAGAAGGTAGAAATGCCACACACCAAAGCCCAGCCACTATACAGACAGGTGAAGAAATACGGGTTTAGCCTAAGCTCTATGATTAAGCCCTATGGGTTGGGCGAAACATGTCAGGAAAGTATAGTCAGGAGGAGCTTAGGGTGAAGCCGTATCTTTACCTATCTGTTCTGTAGTGGCTGGGCTTTGATGTGTGTTTCTACCTTCTATCTTCTGATTTTCTTCTGCTAATGGATGAGCTTGTTTGAAGTCTAGCATCCGTTTTGTGCTTTGGACTGCAGGGGGAGGTTTGTAGTGCTTCAAGCAACACTCCAAGTTTTTTTGCACATGGGTCACCCTATTTACATTTGTTCACATACATTTCACTGCACATTTTTTTTTTGCATACAGTTATTGTGATATGTGTAACATTCACCTTGGGAATTGTAGCTGTTTAGTTGGTATACACCCAATTACCTTTTAAATTATAAACCAAAGATTGCAGTTGTGAAAAAAATAAACCGTCTGATGCTCCTAGCAATCAAGTTGCATCTTCATTTCCATGTTGTTACCACATGTGTTAGCACGAAAAAACCTGCCTGCTTGTTGTGGAGAGCACAGACAGTTAAACTATTTGCTGGTCATGCACAAGGATTATTTTGTGGACATTTTCTTCAGCTTTAAAATTTCTAAAAAAAGATCAAATAGTAAAAGAAATCAACTTATATGCCATAAATGTAAACCGTTGATAGTAGGTTGTCTTCATCAGCGGAATTGTGTTACAATCAAACCCTAGATAAAAATACATAGCAATACAATTGCCCTGTGTAATGCCCAGCATTAGGGACATCTCAAATAAGAGTTTGTTCATACTAGTTTGTGTTGCGATAATGCATGCAATACATTACGGCAGCCCTTTAATTTTGAATAGGCACCAATGTAGGAGAAATCATTCCTGCTCCATTATTTAAAACCGTGTATGTTGCATAGATGTGGCAATAATGCATTACAGCCTGCAGCTGCGCGCATCACCCCAGTACCGTTTTTTGGAGCCATCGGTTGGCTTTCTAGTGATAACAACTGATGTGGCTGTTATCCTGCAGAACGGGATGGGACTCCCCCCCCCCCCCCCACCACCACCTTTTGTGGCTCTTCCGTCCCACCGGAGGCCCGAGTGACCGACTGACACGTCCGCCGGCTGGCTGCAGACCCAAATGAAGTCGAAATCGGCTTCGATAGGGTCTCCGATCTAGTAACCCGGAAGTGATGTCATGACATCATTCCTGGTTTACTCAGCTGCCAATGGCGCTGGTTTGAAAAGAAAAATATACAGGCAGAGGCATGATGGGACTTGTAGTTACGCAACAGCTGGAGAGCTGCCAGTTTGATACCTAGGCTCTAGGGTCTCTGCTAAAAAAAATATATATATAATGTGGGGGTTCTAAGTAATTTTCTAGCAAAAATACAGATTTTAACTTGTAAGCAACAAATATCAGAAATAAGCTTAGGCATGAAAGGGTTAAAAAAAAGGCATCAAGAGGCCACAGAGGTGAATCCTGAATGTCTGTCAGCAGCTGCTATGCTGCCTTCTGAAAAGCAATACACTGCTGATCGCTTTTCAGAGGGCAGTAAGCTTACCACCTGTCTGAAACAACCCTTAAAAGGGTGGTAGTGCAAGACTGGTCGCACAGAAGGAGGAAGCCTGCTGGAGCCAGGAATAAGGTAAGGAATGCACCTAAACCCAGTGCGGGTTTTGGGGAAATGGGGGCACTAAGGGTGGATTTGTCTAATTCCCAGAGTACAGCCAAGATTCTGGTGCAATAGAAAATAATAAGCAAAGAGCTAAGATTTCAGTAACTGTGTAGTGGACTATGAGAACAATTTTTTTCACAGTACTTGTAGAGATGAATGAGGGTTTTTACTGCTTGTTCAAAATCTGTAAATACTTTAGCGTGCATGATCTGGGCATGGATTCACTTTGTACTAAACATCCAGACCTATTCATTTCTGACCTAGATATGGTTTGGTATTTCTGTGGATTGAAATCCTTTGTAAGAAGTCATCAAATACCTAGAATTATTTCCAATGGGAATTTACTGTATCCTTCCAAGTAGCAGTAACTTTACAGTAAACATGCATTTACAGAAACTGTGATTTGCATTTCTGTTTTATTTGATCAGAATATAAAAAAGGCTTTGTCAGACATAATGTAATTTACAATAATCTTTGGCTAGATGAGGGATTTCCCCTCTGTAATGTGTCATAATAATCAGCAGTAATAATGTATCATCCCTCGCCCTCGGATGTATGTGGGAGACATATGCCTGCGGTTTGACTGCTTGTCAGGTCTGTATGCATGATGTGACAATATGGTGAACTCTTTCTGAAACTGGCTCTCCGCAGACAGACTGGAAATATATGGTGTACCTAAAGAAAGTGATAAATATACAGATCACAGCCCAAAAAAAAAAAAAAAAAAAAAATCATGGTGCCTTGCTCTTTAGACCTTTACTTGGGATTATTTGGGGACCTGTACTTGGGGTTATTTGAGGACCTGTACCTGGGGTTATTTGAGGACCTGTACTTGGGGTTATTTGAGGACCTGTACCTGGGGTTATTTGAGGACCTGTACTTGGGGTTTTTTGGGGACCTGTACTTGGGGTTATTTGAGGATCTATACTTGGGGTTATTTGAGGATCTATACTTGGGGTTATTTGAGGATCTATACTTGGGGTTATTCAAGGACCTGTACAAGGGGTTATTCAAGGACCTGTACTTGGGGTTATTTGGGGACCTGTGCTTGGGGTTATTCAAGGACCTGTATTTGGGGTTATTTGAGGATATATACTTGGGGTTATTTGAGGACCTGTATTTGGGGTTATTTGATGACCTGTACTTGGGGTTATTTGAGGACCTGTACTTGGGGTTATTTGGGGACCTGTACTTGGGGTTATTTGGGGACCTGTGCTTGGGGTTATTTGGGGACCTGTGCTTGGGGTTATTTGAGGACCTGTACTTGGGGTTATTTGGGGACCTGTGATTGGGGTTATCTGGGGACCTGTACTTGGGGTTATTTGAGGACCTGTGATTGGGGTTATTTGAGGACCTGTACTTGGGGTTATTTGGGGACCTGTACTTGGGGTTATTTGGGGACCTGTACTTGGGGTTGTTTGGGGACCTGTGCTTGGTGTTTTTTGGGGACCTGTACTTGGGGTTGTTTGGGGACCTGGGATTGGGGTTATTTGGGGACCTGTACTTGGGGTTATTTGAGGACCTGTACTTGGGGTTATCTGGGGACCTGTACTTGGGGTTCTTTGGGGACCTGGGATTGGGGTTATTTGGGGACCTGTACTTGGGGTTATTTGAGGACCTGTACTTGGGGTTATTTGAGGACCTGTACTTGGGGTTATTTGGGGACCTGTACTTGGGGTTATTTGAGGACCTGTCCTTGGGGTTATTTGAGGAGCTGATTCAGAAAATTGCATTAGCTAGACTGCATGAGCTTTAATTTCTTAGATATGGTCGAATTTATAAAAATTTTTAGTCAGTTTTAGAAAAAGATCTTGCTTATCATCTTCTTTTTCTGTTACCTAGTTTGTTATTTTGCGTACAAGTTAGCAGATATAGTGAAAGTATATTTTGGATTTACCAGTTCCAATATATCCAGGAACAGGTTTATCATTCGAGGCACCAAAATATGTGAATAAAACCAAATAACAAAGCTTAATGAGGTATTTTACATGCATGCTTTAGTTTATCTCTACATAGAATGGCTCTTTTTTCTGCTCCCCTCATAAAACACCTGACAGAAGGTGCCTGTATATTTTGAGAGCAAATATTTTTTGATCATTTTTGTGATCTGACTCTTGCTGGTAAAAAAAAATTTAATTTATTATTCTGTTTCTTTTTTTTTTTTTTTTTTGCCACCTCAGCGAAATATTTCGGGAGACTTCAGATCAACTGAAATAATCATGCGTGTCCCGTCTCCATTCACATCATAGTAGCCATATTTCCCTTTTTCTGCTTGTGTCTTTTTTTTTTTTTTTAAGGCCAGTATACTTTAGGCACAAATCGGGCCCTTAGCTCATTTACTCTAGTCCACCACCGTTAACATATTTACCCCTTCCCCCCCCCCCCCATCCCCCCCCCCCCCATCCCCACCCTCCCCCCACCCTGGCCTGACCAGAATTTATTGTTGGTTCTAGTTAGTACAAGAGGAAAGAAAAAAAGGAAAAAAACAAAAAGAGAAAAAGAAAGAAAAATCAAATCCAAAAAACTAAGAGCAGGAAAGATGTTCCATATAGCTCCATGTTTTTATTGAATGACCTCCATCCTCTCCACTTGTCTGATTCTTCCTCCGCCCTCCCCCTCTCGTCTTGTCTCCTTTCCATGTTGTATATCCTTTCTACTTCGTCTACCCATTCCCTCTGCTTCTTTCCATTTCTTGGGTATTGCTATCTTAGCTGCATTTAGGAGGTGTGGGACGAGTGAGCTTTGGTATTTTTTTAAGCCTTCTTTTGTCCCATGAAATAGTATTATCCATGGTTCCATTGGGAGTGTTATGTTGGTTATTTCCTTTATGTGTTGTATCACTTTTTCCCAGAACCCCCTGATCTTGGGGCAACTCCACCAAATATGTGTCATAGTACCTGGTTCCCTACATCCTCTCCAGCAATCCCCTTGGTTATCTTGTTGGTATTTGCAGGCTTTGTCTGGGGTGACATACCATCTTGATAATACTTTGTAGTTGATTTCAGCCGATTTGTTATCATGTGCAGACCTATGTGTGAGTTTCAATATTTTCTTAATAGTGGTGCTATCACATTGTGTTCCCAACTCGTTCTCCCACTTTGAGATGAATGGAGGCATCCCCCTTTCTTCCCCGTCCAGCAGAAGCCCGTCCCACCTAGATATCGTGCCCCTGGTGTTGTTATTTAGGCATACCCGTTCCAGCGCGGTTAGTTCTGTCCCTTCCCTTAAGGGGCGTGGGAGGCTCTGCGTAAAGCCCGCAAGTTGGTGATACCTCCATTCATCAATCTCCTCAAACCCGACTGTGTTTTTTAGTTCCTGCAGTGAAAGAATCTTTCCCTCTTTTAGTATATCTTTAAGCTGTGCGTGCTCGTGCTTTATCCAATTCCCTCCGTTAATCTTCATCCCTGGTGCAAAAAAAAAGTTTTCTTTTAAACTAATAAGTGGTGAGTTATAATACCCATTCCATTTTTTATATATCCCGTCCCATATCCTTAGTGTATTTTGTGTGAGTTTGCTTCTACTTAAATCGGTTAGCCTGTATTTAGGGGGGTTCCATATGATATTCCCTAGATTTGCCTTATTCAGGGAGCACTCTAAGTTCACCCATCTTTTTTCTTTATTTTCTTTTATCCATTCTGTGATTCTTGAGAGTACTATAGCTTTATAGTATAGGGATATATCTGGAATTGCTAGCCCTCCATTATTTTTTCCCCGTTTTAAAGTAGAAAAAGCTATTCTGGGTTTCTTCCCTTTCCATATGAACCCCATCAGTAGGGATTTAAGCTTTACTAGATAATATTTGGGGAGTACAATAGGCATCATTTGTATTTTATATACAATTTTAGGGAGTATGAACATCTTAAGTGATTGGATTCTCCCGAACCATGAAAGGGGTCTGTACCCTAATCTTTTGATGTCGTTTTTAATGTCATCTAATAGTGGGACAAAATTGGACTTAAAATTTTTTTTTATAGTTGTTGCTAATTTTATACCTAGGTATCTCAGTTCTTCTCGCCAGGGAAATTTAAATGCCTTTTGAAGTATATGCTTTTCTGTGTTTCTGGTGTTAATATTCAACACCTCAGACTTCCCCAGATTTATTTTAAAGTTTGAGATCTCCCCGTATTTTTGGATTATCTCCATTAATCGGGGCAAGGTGTTACTAGGTTTGTTGATGTAAAATAGTACATCATCGGCGTATGCAGATAGTTTGTGTTCCTCTTTCTCTATCTTGAATCCCGCTATCCCAGAATCACCTCGAATTGTGGATAGAAGGGGTTCAAGAGAGAGAACAAACAGGAGGGGGGACAATGGGCATCCCTGTCTGGTCCCGTTCCTCATTTCGAAGGGAGAGGAGTCCGTGCCATTAATCTTAATTGTCGCTGTCGGATGGTGATATAGCGTCCTTATCCGTCTCAGCATATTTTGGCCAAAGCCCATTTCCTCCAATGTCATGAACATGAAGTCCCAGTCTACCCGGTCAAAGGCCTTCTGAGCGTCAGTTGACAGGAGCAGACTGGGACCTCCACTCTCCCTCTCGTGAAGCAACAGGAGCAGAGTACGGACCCCATTATCTCTACACTCTCTCCCTGGGACAAACCCAGTATTATTCTGTTTCTAAGGCGCATGCACCTGCGATCAGCAGATCACGGATGTCCAGCTCCTGCAAATTCTCAGGACAGCTGTGTCACCGTACCTCATACGGGTAGGCAGTTACCTGAGGGCAGGAAGACCAATGGACTATGAGAGCGCTCACCAGCACCCTGGCAGCTCATTAAAAACTACAAATCATCAGCCGCAATGGCTAACAGTACTTGTAGGCATCACATCACAGGAAACTGTAAATTAATAATGCAGCCATGTGGGGAGGGGAGGAGTAGAGATGGGAGGCTGCAGATGCACAAAAAATCACAGGAAACTGTAAATTAATAATGCAGCCATGTGGGGAGGGGAGGAGTAGAGATGGGAGGCTGCAGATACACAAAAAATGTGTTACAAAAGTGACTTATTCTTTAATAAAGATTTCTAATTGCCTGGTTGTCATGCTGATCCTTTTGCTGCAACATTCATTTACTAACCAGTGGCGTCCCTATGGGGGTGCGAGGGGTGCGGGCCGCACCCGGGTGATACCAGAGCCGGGACAGGGGGGGGGGTGACAGAGTGCAGGCAATGCTGGCAAAAGTCTGCCTGATGGTGGTTGAGCATGCACAGCGCCGGTGCACAGATCACAGCCAAAGTCCAAGAGAAGAGACCCTGCACAGTGCCCTTACAGAGCTGAGCTGCAGCGGGGTGCCGAGTGTTGGAACGCTCCCCGCGCTCCTGCACTCAGCACATTTCACTTCTACGCTGACCAACGGATCATTTCTATTCCCTGCCTCTGACATGTCATTCTGAGTCCGGACAGGAAGAGAGAGAGAGAGGCCCCACAAGGGAGAGTCCATGAGTGCATGCTGCTTGAATAAGATAAGTGAGCAGAGGAGGATATACTGTATATTGCTTAACTGTGTAATGTTGCAGTGACTCTGCCATAAGGCTTTTCAAGTGCACTGGACTGGTTAACTCCTTGAGGAGTGTGGTGGGTTTTGTAATTGGGGGGTGAAAGGTTTAATTAACTAACACTGCCATTACCCAGTAATGTGCAGCACGAAGGGGTTAATGTACTTATGCTGGTCACTGATGCAGTAGTGACCAGTGGCAGTTAATTAATCACTTTGTGCTGCATTAGTGGCCAATGTCAGTGTTAATTAACCCAATTATGCTGCAATACAAAGGGGTTAATTAACACTGACACTGGCCACTAATGCAGCACAAATGGGTTACTTACACTGCCACTGGCCACTACTGCATTAGTGATCCATGGCAGTGTTAATTAATCAATTGGGCTAAATTAGTGGCAGGTCTCAGTGTTAATTAACCCCTTTGTATTGCAGCATGAATGGGTTAATTAAAACTGACACTGGCCATTAATGCAGCACAAAGGGGTTAATTAACACTGCCATGGATCACTAATGCAGTAGTGCCCAGTGGCAGTGTAATTAACCCCTTTGTGCTGTATTAGTGGACAGTGTCAGTGTCAATAAGCTCCTTCATGCTGCAGAGTCTTAAAATAGCATATCACCACTGACCACCTTTGCTGGGGGGCTATTATTGCAGCTACTGTGCCAATGCTGGGGATTCAGTGAATACGTCTAGTGTATATATATATATATATAATTTTTTTTAAGGCAAATGATTAAACACCCTTTCATAATTGTAGGTTATTACATGCATAATAGTATTTTTTTTTTTTGCATTAAATTAATTATTGTTTAAAAAATTAATTTTATGCATGTAATAACCTAAAATTATGAAAGGGTGTTTGTTTAATCATACTTTCAATTGCATTAAATAAATGTGTATGTATATATATATGTAGCGGCCATAACCCCTTGAGGGGTGGCCTTGACTTTTGGGCTTACCAGTTACCTCCTCGTGGCTTGTCGGTGAATGTCCAGGGGTTCCCAGGGTTAGTACCCAACAACTTTGGATGCTGACACATAAAAAGTCCTTTTGAAGGTTTTTATTCTGCAGTGGTAACATCTAACATAACACAGTCTCAGATAGGAATAGAGGGCATGGGTGAAGAAACTCGGGCACCTTGAACTGCTGACATCCACTTTGAAATGTCTCTAGTCAGACCCAGAGAGTAGCCACTCGCAGCTGGTTACTTCAATGCCGGATAAACCTTCACTTATAGTGCACACTTGTCCAAGTGTGACTGCTACATATATATATATATATACACTAGACGTAGTCACTGAATCCCCAGCATTGGCACAGTAGCTGCAATAATAGCCCCACAACCCAGTATCATAATTAGGCTACATTGGGTATGAACTATTTCTGACATCCAACATCCATTACCAAAAAAAAGCTACACTGACTTTATTCAATGTTGCTTGCTATTGTAGAGTTTCCTCAAAAGAGACATCATACATTTTTTGCCCTGCAAGCTTATCACTTCTACAAAATGGGGGAGTAGGAAGTACCTTTGACTCTGATAAAGAGGGAATGCCCCCCATGAATCTATACACCAGTTGTCTTAGAAGGTTTCTGCTTCTTAGTTTATATCTGATACATTGTATAAATCCGCAATACACAAGTTGTTTCAGTCAAGAGCTTTATCTTTTATATTTGCGAGTAGATTTTTAACTTCTAGCACAAAATCTTATTGATTGCTACACTCTGCTGCAACGCGCAGTGGGCCTTCTTCTTTGACTAGGTTTTGCTTGAGCTGCTGGGAGTGGAAAATTTGAAGAATGCAACTTGCTTAGAGCCATATCAAATTTTGTAGTAGTAATTTCTACAAATGAAAAATAGCTAATAGTCAAACTCCTACTACATCATTATGTTAGTGTTCCATGTTACAAATCACTGCCCTTCAGCAATTTGTAGCTAAGCCATAGAGGTGTGACTGTAGAGCGATTGTCGCTAGTGAGCTTGCCGCTCATGTGAAATGACAAACAAACTCAGTCGCTGAGCAAATGAACTAAACATCATTGTAACATTAAAAGTTAGCAATTCCATAGAAAATAACAATGATGTTCTTAGTAAAAAGAGTTAACACTTGCTACAACTATTTTTCCTGAGTCACCTCTCAACTTTCAGGTTATTAGACAATGAACCAGCACCAGCCTAATCTTCATGGCTGTACAGCAGGGATGCCAACCTCCCCCAACTTTTTTGAACTGACCTCTGCGTTTTTTATTTTTTGCGCTATAAACAAAAAAAGACTGAAAATTAAAAAAAAAAAAAAAAAAATACAATATTTTTTTACTTTCTGCTAGAAAACATATCCAATAGAAAAATGTAAAAAAATCTAATTTATTCATCAATTTAGGCCAATATGTATTCTGCTACATATTTTTGGTAAAAAATATCCCAATAAGGGTATATTGATTGGTTTGCGCAAAAGTTATAGCGTTGGGATTTTATTTTATTTTTTTACCAGTAAGGGCGGCAATCAGTGACCTATAGCAGGACTGCTATATTGCGTCAGACAAATCAGACACCTAACTGACACTTTTGACACTTTTTGGGGTCCAGTGACACTAATACAGTGATCAGTGCTAAAAAGTGCTTGCTAACTGTGGGGGAGGTGCTTTGACTGGGGGAAGATAAAGATCCATGTTCCTGCTTAGCGGAAAAACAGGAAAAATACATTCCCCTCTCACATAACCACGGCCTGCCTTGTTTACATAGGCAGACCACTGTTCTGCCTGTCTCCCTAACGATCGGCTATTCCCGGCGGACATTGCGTCTGCTGGACCCGCTAGGTCCCTACTAGGTACGTGATCTGGCACAGAGCGGCCGCCCTGCCACAGTATATGTGCATGGGGCGGTCCGCAATCAGTTAAACAATATAAACACACTCTGTAAACACTGACAATACCCATAACAGGTAATTGGCCTGGTTTATATTTAAGAAGTCAATACAACATGACAAATTATGAGCCTCTTTGCTGGGATACAGTTGAAAAACAAGTTTTGTTATGCATTCCAAAGAGAGCAATGGGCATGACCAGATTGCATTTAATAGTGGGAGTGGCCTAAAAGAGGATGATTAAACTGAATTGCTCCCCGGCCACCTACTTCTAAATGAACAGAGCAGCTGCAGCTTCACAGGCAGCATCACCTGTCAAACTTGCCCATTGAGCTCAATAGGGCTGTGCAGCAGCCACAAGCCAAATGCTTTACTTGCGGTTGTGACACTGCAATGCAAAATTTCTATTCAGCTGGGGGAAAAAAAACATATTCAGGAGGCAGGTGTATCACCTCCTGCACTAACAATGGGAGGGTCTTAAAGAGGGATTAAATACCAGGAGTGTGCGTTAAGTACAGAGGGCAGGGTTCAGATGTGCGCTGCATACAGAATGCAGGGTACGGGGTTGCGATGCATACAGAATGCAGGTTACGGGGTTGTGCTGCATACAGAGTGCAGGGTTCAGGGGTGCACTGCGTAGTGAGTGCATGGTAGAGGGGTGTGCTGTGTACAGAGTGCAGACTATAGGGGCAGTGATGGAACTAACACAGTTAAAGTAAACGGCGTTACGTAACGCCGTTACTTTAGAGGGTAATGAGTAATCTAACTGATTACTCTTCCCCTCGCGGTAACGCCGTTCCCATTACTGGGGCGGCGTTACCGCAATTACCCACGTGTTCCGCGGAGCTGTCCGTGGCCTTGGCCTTAGGAAAGGCAGCGGCTTCGGCCTAGCACCGGAGCGGCGGCCATCTTGGTGCACCCGATGGCCGCAGCTCCGGCCTAGCTCCGGAGCGGCGGCCATCTTGGTGCACCCATCGGCCATTTACAATGTAAATGCTCCGTCAAATGACGGAGCGATCACTTGTAAACAAACCGGCGTCAAGATGACGCTGGTTCCTCTCTCCCCTCTGTGTACAGATCTGTACAGTGGAGGGGAGAGATCGGATGGCAGCAGCCATCCCTCCATACCCTGCCAATACTCTGCAATACCCAGCCAATACTCTGCAATACCCTGACAATACTCTGCAATACCTTGCCAATACTCTGCAACACCTTGCCAATACTCTGCAACACCTTGCCAATACTCTGCAATACCCTGCCAATACTCTGCAATACCCTGACAATACTCTGCAACACCCTGCAATACCCTGCCAATACTCTGCAATACCCAGCCAGTACCCTGCCAATACTCTGCAATACTCTGCAATACCCTGACAATATTCTGCAATACCTTGCCAATACTCTGCAATACCCTACCAATACCCAGCCAGTACTGTGCCAATACTCTGCAATACCCTGACAATACTCTGCAATATCCTGCCAATACTCTGCAATACCCTGCCAATACTCTGCAATACGCTGCCAATACTCTGCAATACGCTGCAACACCATGCCAATACTCTGCAACACCCTGCCAATACTCTGCCATACCCAGCCATACTCGGCAATACCCAGCCATACTCGGCAATACCCAGCCATACTCTGCAATACTGGGTAATACCCAGCCATACTCTGCAATACTCAGTAATACCCAGCTATACTCTGCAATACCATGCCAATACGCTGCAATACCCTGCCAATACTCTGCAATACCCTGCAAATACTCTGCAACACCCTGCCAATACTCTTCAACACCCTGCCAATACTCTTCAACACCCTGCCAATACTCTGCAACACCCTGCCAATACTCTGCAACACCCTGCAATACCCTGCCAATACTCTGCAACACCCTGCCAATACTCTGCAACACCCTGCCAATACTCTGCAATACCCAGACAATACTCTACCATACCCAGCCATACCCAGCCATACTCTGCCATACTTTGCATTACTCTGCCATACTCTGCCATACACGGTAATACCCAGCCATACTCGGCGATACCCAGCCATGCTCAGCCTTACCCAGCCATACTCAGCCAATATTACAGTTGGGGAGATGACGTGGATTTTACAGTGGGGGAGATTGTGGATATTACAGTGGGGGCTTTATGGTGGTGGAATTTTCAAAGGTTTTTGCAAATTCAATTATTATTTGCTGATCCGAAAAATGATCCGATCCGTGACTCTGATCCGAGCAACGATCCGATCCGTGAGTTTGGGGGGGACAGATGTACAGAGGGGGAACAGATATATGTGTGTGGGGGGGGACAGACGTGTAGTGGGGTACAGAGGGGGAACAGATATATGTGTGGGGGGGGGACAGATATATGTGTTGGGGAACAAACGTGCAGGGGGGTACAGAGGGGAAATAGACGTGCAGGGGGGAACACGCCCCTTGCTTAAAGTAATACTAGACCCGCCCCTAAGAATATTAAAAAAAAATCACAGTTACTTTGCTGAGTAACTAATTACTTTTCCAATGTAGTAACTGAGTTCCTAACTCAATTACTTTTTTGGGAGAAGTAATTTGTAACTTAACTAATTACTTTTTTAAAGTAAGATGACCAACACTGTATAGGGCTGCTCCCTTTTCCCCCAAGTCTTCCTCTCCCCCAGTACAGTGCTCTGCTCCCACCCCCATATCCCCCTCCTTGACATTACCTGATATAGAACTGCAGCTGCAGAAAAGCAGCATAGGTTACTCAGGAAGAGAGTGAAAAGGACACAGGCTTCAGGAACAAGCACCAGTTTCCGACTACCTATCTATGCCTAGAGTCAGCAGGTATAGCACAGTTGAGATCACTCAGCAGCCAGAACTAGAGGAGCAAGATCGGCAAATGTGGCTGCCTGCTCCTTCCACCGCTGGCTCCAGCTTGCTTCCATTTAAAAATAATGTCAACTAGCTCCAAACTTTGCCTGGTTAAGTGGCTGCTGGGTTTGTATCAAGCTGTTAAGGGATTCTTTATACACTTGCCAAGCCAACACTAACCTGCCTGAAAAAAAAAAAAGGACAATTTTTTACTGACATAAAATTTCTCTAATGGATATTTACTGACAGCTGTAAAAAAAATCACTGCTTTTTACAAACTGTCAGTTAATTTACTGACAGTTAGCAACCCTGCTGTGCAGTATGGCTGAGGCTGGGTTCACACTGGTGCGATGTTAGAGATTGCATGTGATTCAGACAACACTGCTGTGCAGATCACATGCGATGTCTGTGCAATGCAAATTCAGCCATACAGGTTGTATGGCTGAATTCGTATCGAATTCACATCAAAATAGTGCAGGACCCTTCTTTTTGGTCAGCACTGGAATCGGATTGCATGGGGGTGAACACGATTCGATTCCTGCACCATTTGACAGTTTGCACTGCAATATGCGAACTGATCTGGAGGTGTCATTAACTTTCTATTGACACCCGCATCGGTTTGCATGGGGCAGTGTGAACTGCCTGCGAGTCCTTTGCGATGCTGGAGGCTTTGGCATTGCGCTGGGGCCCGCATCACGCCCCAGCGCAAAGTATAAAGTTCACCTTCAGGAAGACTTTCAGAAGATCCCTTTATCTAATTCTATATCCAAGAAACAGTACATACTAGAGTTTCTTCTGTTGTAAATGGCAAAGGTCCTCCTGTGACAAATGTAACTGTTTGGAATCCTCCAAATGTGGGCCTCTCATTCACCTCTGTTCTATCATCTTCAGGATGGGCTGATTATCATAATAATGTGCCCCCTAGCAGCCACTATGGGCCACTCAACTGCACACGTGTGCAGTGTGTCCTCTCCTGGCTCCAGTTTAGCTTCGTAGTGGCCGCTCCAGGCTGTTCAATCTAGAGTGCATGTGGAGTGCGTGCTCTTTTTCTCTAGCTGTGCTCTGCATGGTTAGGGTGTAGTGGAAAATACCACAAAAAAGTCTACTAATCATATTAATATTTTTTATTCTATGAGATATACTTTTTATTGTTTTTTATGAGGTAATATCTCCTGCCTGCTTGCTTTCTCCACCTGGCACCCTTCCCACATTTGGCCCTTCCTGACACCTCCTGGTCCCCCAACTATGACATTCCAGTACATTCTGTCCCATTCACTACTTTGGCCCCTGCAACTTCTTCACTGACCCCTTCACACTTTAACCCCTGCTCCCCCTAACTCCTGCACCCTAGTATCTCCTACCTCTGCCTCTAATTGAATCCCCCTGACTTCTCCATCCTTACCCTGCACACACCTTAGCACCACTGGTGCTTTTAGGGTGGTGATCCCAAACTGGCTGCCTGCCAGCTCTGAAACGGATTGCCCAACCCCGCCAATTACACTGGGAAAGCCCAGCTAACAACCCCATCTTATCATTGCCTGCATCTATTACCTTTTGTACCACCACCCCCTCCCTTTTAGAATGTAAGCTCTACGAGCAGGGCCCTCCTGTCCCTTCTGTATTGCACTGTAATTGTGCTGTCCCCCCTCTACATTGTAAAGCACTGCGTAAACTGTTGGCGCTATATAAATAGTGTATAATAATGAGTGGAACTTCGCTGTCAGTGTGACAGCCGCCACTATTTGTATCAAGAAAGCCAACAGCAGCCAACCTTCCTATTGTGTAAGTGTATTGCTATAAAACACATCCCTTATCAATATATAATTTTTTCCCAGGTTGATCAATGATGTTGTGGTACGCTAAAACACATGTGCATTGTGCATCAAATTAAATGGCACCACAAAGCACCATATATCATTTTGTGCATTACCAAGTGTTACTGCAATGCAAAAGTCTGACAAGTTTGCCTGGAGTTTCACTTTAATCACGTTTTTGGATATGTAAGAAGTTTGTGTGTGTGTCTTTTTTTTTTTTTTTAACTAGAGACCAGTTTTTTTACTAGATGGCAATGAGGGTACAGTCTGCAAACTTACAATTAACCCTCCTACGCAATGCAGTTATTATCATTGTTTTTAAATAGTGACTAGTGAAAAACACAGCATGGCATTGTTAATTGTGACACTGACGTGTGTGTATTTTTGTTCCAGTTTTGTCATAACAAGAGGTGTGCGTACTGCCCTGTGACCGCTGGAAACTCAGTGCCCTGTCTGTGGTTTCAAGACATCTTATTATGACTGCTGCCATTTACATCACATTGCCTAGTCCAGTCAGCTCACTGTCAATGCAGATTGTGTAGTATTTCTTACTAGCATATCAATAAAAATGAATTTATCAATGATATTGAAGCTCCCCAAATACAATTTTTCCTCTGCTATTAGGTAAATCATATCTCTATTGTATAATCTGCTCATAGGTGGAGTATTTCTATGTATATTTCTATGTATTTCTGCTGATTTTGTTTTCTTTATTTACATTTTTCTAGACAGGTGACAAATCTTATAATTTCTGTTTTAATGTCTGGGTTCACACTTATGTGAATTGGATGCAGGTTTCCCTACATCCAATTTGCATGACAGGAGAGTGTGACCGGCTCTCTATGGAGCTGGTTCAAACAGCTCCTGGGCGGCTACGGTCCGCATTTTGAAAGGGCTCTGTGCGTCTTTGGTTCCAATTCAGGTACGAATTCAGGCAAAAATTCAAATCTGATTCACACCTGAATCGGTGAACGGGGATGCACTGGACCCCCTGCTGTGAGCCGTGGCTGCAGCATGTGTGAACCCGGCCTAAAGGTCTTTGTCATCAAAAGATAGATTTAATAACACAGCTGACTGTGTAGTTTTGGTATATGCACTATTTATTTCATTTTTTGGAGAACAGTTAGAGCCTCTTTTAGGTTTTTATTAGTTCTCTTTCAATTGGGTGGTCGGGATTCAGTACAAAATGGGCAGCTGAGCTGTGGTTTTACCACCCCCCCAGCCGCCCACCTGAACAGTAAAATAACATCTGGACAGAGCTGTTCACATGCTGTGTCCACGATGCCCTCAGAAATGCAGTCCAAATGTGGAGTGCGAAAGAGTCCTTACTGTTTCTGTTTGGGAGATTTACATTCTATTTCTGTCATGAAAGGCGGTTATATGAAATATCTAAACCTGGGCACCAAGGTTTTTTTTTTGTCAAAAATGGACAAGGTGCAATACGTTCAACAGTAGCCATTAACAGTGGAGGTCGTGGCCTCCCATTAGTATGTCTCATTAACATATACTACATCCATCATGTAACATATTGAAGGTTCCACAGATGACTTGTCAGCCATCCCATAGCAATATGGGTCTGATATTGTGAAATATGCACCCCAGGGTAGTCAAATTAGCAGATGCCCCTTCTCCATTCATTGTAACAGAAATAATTACATAACTAAAAAAAATTAGTAGTAACAGTAGTAGAGACTAGTATAGAAAGCAAAAGAAGGGAGCAGGAGAGAGGGAGGAGGAAAGAAAGGGAGGGGAGGAGGTGGGGGGGAAACTGCGCTTGTAGTTAGATATGTTCATATCGCCAGTCAGCCAGGGCTTCAGGTAGCTTATCTATTATGGGGGCTCAAGTCCCATATAGGGCCTTTGCCTCATCTGAATGTATAAACAAATTCCAGAGAGTCCAAGTCTTCTTGTAGGTCTCGTGTCTGTCTTGTGCCGTCAGTATCAGGTCCTCCATCCTGTTAATGTCTTCCACCCTCCTCAGCCAAAGCGATGTGGACAGTGGGGTCTGTTGCTTTCAAAGTAAGGGGATGCAAGATTTGGCTGAATTTAGTAGGTGACGTAGTTTAGACTTTTTATAGGTCTTGGCCGATAAGGTGGATATGTGTAACAGAAAAAATGCCGGGTCATCAGGAATCTGAAAGTCAGTACATTTTTGGGAGACGGTGCGGACAGCTGTCCAGAAAGTCGTTAGTTTGGGACAAGCCCAAAATATGTGTAAAAGCGTTCCTCTATCTTTACAGCACTGCCAACAATATTCCGGCGTGTCTGGTAAGATAGTGTGGAGTTGACTGGGTGTGTGGTACCATCTCGACGGTATCTTGTAATTGGCCTCCTGTATTTTAGTACATACAGAAGACTTGAGGGAGAAACAAATCATGTTTTGCTTTTGGGCCGTAGTGAAAGTGCGGTGCAGATCTGTCTCCCATTTCGTTAAGTAAGGCAGGCACGGTTGTTCCAGGGGGGAGTTCAAGAGTGCATACATTTTAGAGAGGGCTTTAGATAATGGTTCCTTCTCTGAGCAATATTCCTCAAATGAGGTCAGTTGTCGAGTGTAAGCCATGGGGTTCGGTATAGTCTGGAGGAAGTGGTGGATCTGTGCTGCGTTCCAGAATGTAAGTCAATAGGGGCCTACGGTGTCCATTAATTCTGAGATAGTGGGCCATCTGTCTCATATCACAAATGGGGAAATATTTACGCAGTCGGAGTGACGTAACGGTAGAAATTGTGTAGATGAAAGTTCCAGAGGAAATTTAGGATTCCCCAGAACTGGGGTCAGAGGTGACGTCATGGTTGTTAGGGAAGCTCGTAAGGTGGCCTGGCCTATCAGAGGGTGCGATTTTAATTCGGGGGGTATGGAGTCACAGCAGCACAGTGCCCCCTTTAGGGGGATGGTAGTTAGATTATGCTCTATTTGTGCCCATAGTTTGAGTTCATAGTGTCGCTGCCAGTCAATAACCCTGCCAAGGTGTATTGCCTGATAATATCTCCTAAGATCCGGCAACGCCAGGCCTCCAAAATGTTTTGGCATGGTTAGTTGGGTACAAGGAATGCACGTTTTTTTGTGTGCCCAGACAAAACTGGTGAACAATGCTTGGGCCTGTTTTAAGAATGAGGGGGGTATCCTAACCGGAAGGGCTTAGAAGAGGTATATATACTTAGGCAAAATGCAAATTTTTAGTAAATTATATCAAACCATGAGTGCAGGCCTTTATGCCACGTATCCAATAACACTATGGTCTTCGCTAACAGTGGGGGGGGGGGGGGGAGGGATTAAGGTCGTAAATACAGGAGAGGTTCGATGGGATGCTTGTACCTAAATAAGTCAGTGTGGACGACGTCCACTTAAATCGGAAGCTAGATCTCATCGTTATAAGGGCATGCGGCACTAAAGCTATTCCCATGGCTTCCGATTTAGTGAAATTTATCTTCAAATTAGATAGAGTTCTAAAAGTTTCAAATTCTCTAAGGAGGTTTGGTAGCGACACCACTGGATTTGTGAGCGAAAAGAGCTGGGTTTTGTCTGATTGGAAGGGTTTGAGGGATAGGGCAAACAGGAGGGGGGATAGAGGGCATCCCTGTCTCGTTCCATTATTAATTGGAAAAGAGTCAGAGAGCACTCCGTTTGCTTTCATCCGAGCAGTCGTGTTGGAGTATACCCCGGCTATCCGGCCGAGCATCACCTATCCCAGGCCTATGTGCCTGAGTACTGAAAACATAAACGTCCAGTTCACCCGATCTAATGCTTTATCTGCGTCTTTGTTTAAAAAGACACATGGGGAATTTGTGCACTGTGCAACGTGCAAGAGATTCAGGACTTTAGTAGTGCTGTCTCTCGCTTCTCGGGAGGGAATAAATCCCACCTGATCGAGGTGGAGGAGTTTCTGGAGGTGATGCGCCAGCCAGGCAGCCAGGATTTTAGTGAACCGCTTTAGATCCACATTCAGCAATGATATGGGTCTGTAACTTCCGCAAGCTGTGTGATCCTTTCCTTCCTTATGGATCACGGAGATGTGAGCCCCTAGTGTGTCTCTGGTAAAAGATGAGCCAGAGCCAACAGCATTGAATATCGTGATCATACGAGGGCCCAGTATCGGGAGGAGTGTCTTATAGTATTGTGTGGTATAGCCGTCTGGGCCCGGGGCTTTCCCTGGTTTCATAGTCCCTATGGCTCGCTGGAGTTCCAGCAGGGATATAGGGGAGTCTAGCTCCTCTTGTAGTTCTGGGGAGAGTGAGGGAAGTTGCGATAGTTTAATGTATTCCTCCATTTCTGATTCAGATGATGGTGATAGCGGGAGATTGTACAGATGTGAATACAATTCTTTAAACTCCCGAGTGATTTGTGTAGGGAGAATGACTTTTTGTCTGTTAGTTTGGAAGATGTGAGGGATATACGTGGAGAGTTTGTTCTCTCACCAGTTTCGCTAGTAACCGCCCGCACTCCTCGTAGCTTGCTCTGCGGGAAATCTGTATAGCTGCCTTGGCTTCATAATGTAGCAGATCAATGAACTGTTTCCTAAGGACCGCCGATTCAGTCTCTGAGGTGTGGAAGGGGGCATGTTTGTGCCTAGATTCAACAGTGGTTAGTTTGCATAACAGTTGGGAGAGTTGTGCGGTGCGTTCTCGCTTGATACGTGCTCCATGTTTAATGAGGGTCCCCCTGATAACTGTTTTGTAAGTTTCCCACAATATGCCCGGGTCTGATTCTGGTCGGTTAATTAGTCTGAAAGTAGGCATTCAACTCTTTAGTTACGTCCGCCAGTACCTCCGGTGTCTTTAAGAGACTCTCGTTAAGGCGCCAGAAGCGGTGCCTGGTGACATGGTGTCAGTTAGAGTGTAAGTCAGGAATATAAATAAATGCCATCCTGCCTCCTGGGCTTAACGAGGCTTTTAATTTTAAACCATAACTTGAAGGTTTTGAATCTGGAGTCTGTGAACTCGACCTTTGACCCCATATTCCCCACATACACGCATCCAACATAACTAATTCTCTGTATGAATACTTATAAGTGAATGTGCATAGACTGTTATAAGGCACTCATGTTCATCCCCATTGTACATGTCTTCTATGTTATAATAACCTTTTTCCTGACACTGTTGCCACAGTACTGTTAACTTGCTGTGCCACACTGTCCTTGGATCACATGTCTGCTTGTTTCCTTGCCACTTCTGATATACTTAGTTTGCTCATTTAAATACCCTTTTCTTTAAATACATTAATTAATTGGCATGCCCTACTTCAGGCTAGTTGCCCGGCGCGGGTAAGACCTGGTTCGCATGCGCTAAATTTCCTAGTGCGCATGCGCCCCCCCTCCGCTTCTGTCAGACACATCCCATCTGTCTGCCTTCCTGTTTGCGTTCCATCTGGAGCACAGCATGATGAGCGGCAGTCTATGCCCGCATCGGTGACGTCACGACGCTGGACGCGACCCCTCCTGTGTGGGCGTGCTCGCGCCCAGCGCCGCCTCGTCAGAGGTCCTTCGGGGAAAACATAGAGCGTGTCATGGCGCTTTCCCCTCACACACAGCCTATCCAATCAGCTCTCAATGCGGAACACAGACGCTTTCAACCCAGCTGATTGTAATTACTTGAACCTTTTTAAACCATGCGCCCAAATAGGCTCATACATGTTGCTGACTCCTTGGCGTTCACTGACCTTCCATACTAGGCATCACAATACTCAGGTAACAAGACTCTAATGCTAGTGTCTTTAAACTATAGCTACTTTGCTTCGCCCTCTCATACTTATACTTTATCATACCTTATTCTATTACAGCATTACATACTGCTTGGCCAGTTTGTCACAAGATATGGGCTACAGCCCTATTTCTGTATAGGACCTTGCAACTGCCTGAAGTTGTCGCAGCCAGCCTTCCATTTTTAAGGCAATCCTTACTTTGTTTTTACTCTCCCTACCAAAATCCCTCCTAATGCATATTTTCTACACCAATTGATTTGGGTCTACACTTGTGGCATTCTTTGAAACCAGCATTACATGTGAGTACCATATTCACAATTCATGTACTAGACCGGCATATTTGGCAATGTTAAAAAAGACTGCATTTATTGTCATTTATTATATGTACTAATCTCTGATTCTCACACAATTTAGATGTGAATCAAAGGATATCTAATTGCCTTGAAAAAGGACTAAAGTCCGAAACATGTTGGCATCATCCTGATCATATATGTATCAAGCAAGTTTTTTTCTGTCACAACATTTTTGTATGTTCATGCTGCTGACTTGGTCAAAAAAAACTGTATACGCTTTTCCATACTTGTGTAACATACTGAACATTTCTGTGTCGTATATGCATTGACCTGCGTCCTTTTGAATAAACATTTACTTTTTTTGAAATGCATACACCCTATTAGTGTCTATCTTTACCCTAAGCATCCCCCAGGGGTACTGGCCTGTTCATGCACACTTTGGCCTACAAAATTCTATTATATTCAATTTTGGGATGCGATAGACCACCTGTATCTTTACCAAACCCAAATATTCTTTTCTAAGTCAGGAATATAGGTGCGTGGTCTGACTATGTTATGCTGCCTATCGAGGTGACGCTAACGGCACGTAGTTGGGTGTGTGGGATTAGGAAATAGTCAATCTGGTGTATATCTTATGGGGGGGAGAGTAAAATGTGTAATCGCGTTCCCCTGAGTATTGTAGTCACCATGCGTCTATCAGTTGGGCTTTATATAGTGTTTTGGCAACTCGCTTAAGATGGTTTGGTGGGATGAACGATGTGCCCATCGAAGTATCTACCGAGGGGATCAAGGGGACATTAAAGTCCCCCCTAGAATCAGTTGTCCCGCCCTGAAGTCCTGAAGTTTCTGAAGTCCTGAAGTGTCCTGAAGTCCTGAAGTACGGGGCGCTATCAAGGAACGTGGCCTGGTTGTCATTGGGGGCATAGATTGTTGATAGTGTCACCTGGATGTCTCCCAAGAATCCTCTAAGAAAAATATAACGTCCTTCCGGGTCTATAATAGAGCACTGAAGCTTCCAGGGTATTTTGCTGGACAACAGTATGGAGACTCCTTTTGATTTGGCAGTGGGGTTAGTGGAATGGTATGTCAACGGGTAAAATCTATTTCGTACATACTGGAGTTTGTCGGTTTTGAAATGTGTCTCTTGGATGAAAGCAAGATCTGTATGGGATTTTTTTGATCGTGCAGTAGCATGCGTCTTTTCTCAGGCGTGTTGAGGCCTTTCGCATTAAGGCCCCTTTCACACTGAGGTGTTTTTCGGTCGCTACAGTGCTAAAAATAGCGCCTGTATAGCGCTTTCACACTGGAGCGGTGCACTAACAGGATGGTAAGAAAAGTATTGCTAGCAGCATCTTTGGAGCGGTGAAGGAGCAGTGTATTCACCGCTCCTAAACCGCTTCTACCCATTGAAATCAACCCTTTTCCGGTCGCTTGCGGGGGTTAAAACCGCCCCGCTAGAGGCCGAATAGCGCCGCTAAAACAACGGTAAGGCCCCTTCCACACTGGGGAGATGCGGGCGTCGGCGGTAAAGCGGCGCTATTTTTACCGTCGTTTTAGCGGCACTATTCGACCGCTAGCGGGGCGGTTTTAACCCCCGCTAGCGGGCGAAAAAAGGGTTAAACCCGCCCGCAAAGCGCCGCTGTCCAGGCCCCGAAAATGTTTTTACTGCTGTCAATTTATTCCTTTCCTAGGGATAACTGCACCCCCCCACCCAAGTGCTGAGGACTACAGTGGGAATGTGTTTGACAGGAAGTGATGCAGGGTATCCTGCAGCCTATGAGGAGCAGTTGTCTTGGTAACAGACGGCAGTGCTGCGTGGAGTTCAGCTGTGACTTATCCCAGTGTTACCTTTTTCAGTCAAGGCACCCTTAAAAATCATGCATAATTTCAAGGCACCCCATTCTAAAATGTGGAAAACTAAACAAATAGATTAACATAACGCAGCTACATGCACACGTAGGACAATCAACGTTTGCACACTGGTACTGACTAGTATTCTAATGTTCATCTTCTCCCTCACTAAGCCAATGTGACCCCAGTGCTGATGGAAAGGGACAGAAGAGGGGCAAACAAGAATGCTGTGCATGCGCTTAATGTTGTTTTATCAACCGATGACATCATTAGTTGTTATGATGTCTGCAGCTAGAAGATAGTAATGGTGCATACTGAAAACCTGTGGCTTTGTGTAACTAATAGGCTGGCTTAAAGAGGAAGTAAACCCTGAAGAGCTTCCCTGCAAAGGTAAAGCATAATGGGCTACTATGCATCGCATAGTAGCCCATTATGTGTCACTTACCTGACACCGGAGCCAGCGATTTCACCGATGTCCCCCCTTCTACGGAGCCTCCATCTTCTTTAAGTTTACAACCACTTTAATCCACCCACTGGCTTGCATACAATTTTTGGGCAATGTAGGCATTTTGCCAAGGCACCCCTGAAGCAACCTGAAGGCACCCTGGTTGAAAAAGGCTGACTCAGCCTATACAATGAGCCCTTTACATTTAGGATCCCTTCACGCCTTTACAGGAAAAAAAAAAGAAGCCATTAAGGAACACTGTGCTAAAGAGGCTTTGAATGGGTCCTCAATAGGGATAAGCCGAACACCCCCGGTTCGGTTCGCAGCAGAACATGCGAACAGGCAAAAAATTTGCTCGAACACCGTTATAGTCTATGGGATACGAACATGAAAAATCAAAAGTGCTAATTTTAAAGGCTTATATGCAAGTTATTACCTTAAAAAGTGTTTGGGGACCTGGGTTTCCCCTAAGGGGACATGTATCAATGCAAAAAAAAAGTTTTAAAAACTGCAGCTTCTTTCGGGAACAGTGATTTTAATAATGCTTAAAGTGAAACGATAAAAATGAAATATTCCTTTAAATGTCGTGCCTGGGGGGTGTCCTTAGTATGCCTGTAAATTAGCATATCTTTCCCAAGGAAAAAATTTAATTTAAAACTGCTTGCGGCTGTAATGAATTGTCAGATCCTGGCAATATAGATACAAATACCAAAAAAATATGGCGTGGATGTCCCCCCCCCCCCCCCCCCCAAAAAAAAAACATACCAGGCCCTTCAGGTTTGGTATAAATATTAAGGGGAACCCCGCACCCACATTTTTAGAAAAATGGTGTGGGGGGCCCCCCAGGCACTCTATACTCTGAACAGCAGTATATATACTATGCCTGCCCTATATACTCTGCAGAAAATTGGGCCTTAGGTGTTGGTGGTACCAGAACGCTGTAAGCCCTCACAGTTACTCTTGTTGGGAGCAGGAACGGGCCCTGCTGTGAAATATCATTTATTTTTTTGTTGTTTTATATCTATAGACAAATGTTTTGCCTTTCATTTCTCTTTAACTGAATGGGTTGTTTTACAAGCTGAGGGGTTACAATCAGTTTAAAGCGGTAGTAAACTTTTAGGAAAAAAAATCTTCCTGCAAGATAAAGCCATGATGTGCACGTATGCATCCTTCTGCACCTGGTCTTCCTTTTGGGTTTGCATTCTGCGGCCTCTTAAATGGCCAAGCCATGATGACTTCACAGCCGCGGAACAGAGCTCTGAAGAAACGGCATGGGTATGCCGTTCCTTCAGCGTGCATGTGCCGGTGAAGTCACAGTGCTGCTCACTAGAATATCTTCTTAACAGTGCACGTTTAGGAGATATTCATTTAACCTACAGGTAAGCTTTATTATAAGCTTACCTGTAGGTAAGAATACAAGAATAGAGTTTACCACCACTTTAAGCATTCCTGCAAAAAAAAAAAAAGCCTGAAATCCTGGTAGCAGCTCTGAAGTAGTTAATTGTAAAAATATTTCTCTCCTAGCACAATGACAGAGGGTGACTCTGCCTAAAACAAATTTTCTAGTTTTAGTAGATGCTGAAAAAATAAACCAATAATGGTCTATTTATGTTAGTCAAGGTGTTAAGATCTCTATGTTTGACTTTTCAGATCTGCACAGCTACTACAAAATGTATATGGGGTCCGGTTTTCTGTTCCTTATTGAACTCATATTTTGTTATAGAGAATGGAACAGGAAGAGTGGAAACAACAGGGAAGAAAAGTGAGGCTTGAGGGTATGTAGGAACAGAGTTGTGAATATGGCAGTGAGATTGATTTCCTGGAACCCTTATCAGATATAAGAAGACAGCATGACAACCCAAGGGGTTCAACCTATTTATCAAATCGCAATTTTAAATTGACAGCCATTTCCACTTGTTAAGGCTGGTAAATGGGAATTCCTATAAACCAATGTAAATACTGTATAAATGTCAGTAATAGTCTCCCTGAGAAAGCAGCAAGTTGCTGAATATAAGTATCAGAAACAGTAAAAGTTTTCATCTATGATATGATAAATGTTATACCTGTTGACTCATATTATGTGGTGAAAGACATCCCACATAACACTTTCTTCAAAGCTCCCCACGATTGTTACTCAGAATAAAAACACACTGACATTGCATTTCTTCCTGCATCTCTTTGTTATGAAACTAAATTATCTGTAATGAGAAATGATTACCTGTAGACGTATTTGTAATAAAAATTGCTTTTTCCACACTTCTTTACTGGTAGAACTTTGCTTGTGGCTTGAGGTTTAACTTATATTACAAATGCAAATTTACTGTAAATATTAACCATAAATCAAACTGACTAAAATATGTGATTAAAGTGCAACTTACAAATACTGGATAAAGAAATACAATAGTTTGAATGAAACGTTTTTTGCTAACTGCATCCCATTTGGGAGATTTACCTTAATTTTCAGTCTCAGAGATACAATAGAAAATTACAAAGGCAAAAGAGGAGTGAGGACCATGGTAACAGACAGCAGTAATCATATCTATAGCTGCATGGTGACAGTGCAGAAGGTATGTCATTTCAGAGTTCAGTGGTGGCATAGTCCCTAAATTGAGCCCTTAACATTTAGGCTGGCCATACATTATACAATTTTCTTGTACAACTTTCCTTTAGATTTACCAAAACCATATATTATAAGGTCAAACCTAAAAACTCAATTTGTATGCACTTTGTATGCAGACCCTTGCACTACATACAGTGTCTTGCAAAAGTATTCACCCCTCTTGACTTTTTACCTATTTTGTTACATTACATCCTATAGTTCAATGTTTTTTTTAATCTGAATTTGAATGTGATGTATCAGAACACAATGTGTCTCACAATGTGAAGTAAAAATAGAAAAATATATACATAAAACTATTTTTCAGAAATAAAAAAATTATAATTGGCATGTGCGTATGTATTCACTCCCTTTGTTATGAAGCCCATAAAAAGCTCTGGTGCAACCAATTACCTTCAGAAGTCACATAATTAGTGAAATGATGTCCATCTGTGTGCAATCACATGACCTGTCATTACATATACACACCTTTTTGAAAGGCCCCAGAGGCTGCAACACCTAAGCAAGAGGAACCACTAACCAAACAGTGCCATAAAGACCAAGGAACACTCCAAACAAGTAAGGGACAATGTTGTTGAGAAGTACAAGTCAGGGTTAGGTTATAAAAAATATCCAAATCTTTGATGATCCCTAGGAGCACCATCAAATCTATCATAACCAAATGGAAAGAAAATGGCACAACAGCAAACCTGCCAAGAGACGGCCGTACCCCAAAACTCATGGACCGGGCAAGGAGGGCATTAATCAGAGAGGCAGCATAGAGCCCTAAGGTAACCCTGGAGGAGCTGCAGAGTTCCACAGCAGAGACTGGAGTATCTGTACATAGGATAACAATAAGCTGTACGCTCCATAGAGTTGGGCTTTATGGCAGAGTGGGCAGAAGAAAGACATTACTTTCAGCAAAAAACAAAATGGCACATTTTGAGTTTGCGAAAAGGCATGTGGGAGACTCCCAAAATGTATGGAGGAAGGTGCTCTGGTCTGATGAGACTAAAATTTGACTTTTGGCCATCAAAGAAAACGCTATGTCTGGCGCAAACCTAACACATCACATCACCCAAAGAACACATCCCCAAAATGAAACATTGTGGTGGCAGCATCATGCTGTGGGGATGTTTTCAGCAGTCGGGACTGGGAAACTGGTCAGGGTTGAGGGATGGATGGTGCTAAATACAGGGATATTCTTGAGCAAAACCTGTACCACTCTGTGTGTGATTTAAGGCTAGGATGGAGGTTCACCTTCCAGCAGGACAATGACCCCAAACACACTTCTAAAGCAACACTTGAGTGATTTAAGGGGAAACATGTAAATGTGTTGGAATGGCCTAGTCAAAGCCCAGACCTCAATCCAATAGAAAATCTGTGGTCAGACTTAAAGATTGCAGTTCACAAGTGAAGACCATACAACTTGAAGGAGCAAGAGCAGTTTTGCAAGGAGGAATGGGCAAAAATACCTGTGGTAAGATGTGGCAAGCTCATAGAGACTTATCCAAAGCGACTTGGAGCTGTGATAGCTGCAAAAGGTGGCTCTACAAAGTATTGACTTTAGGGGGCTGAATAGATAGTTGAATAGTTTTTCTGTTTTGTTTTTTTTGTCCTATTTGTTGTTTGCTTCACGATAAAAAAAAAAAAAACATCTTCAAAGTTGTGGGCATGTTCTGTAAATTAAATGATGCAATTCCTCAAACAATCCATGTTAATTACAGGTTGTGAGGCAACAAAACACCAAAAATGCCAAGGGGGTGAATACTTTTGCAAGGCACTGTAGTTGAAGGTAAATCCAAAGGAAATTGAATAAGAAAATTGTAGAATGTATGGCTAGCTTATGCCTATACAAAGAAAAAAAAAAGGTGCATTAACGCCCATTGTGGATGATTTACTAAAACTGGAGAGTGCAAAATCTGGTGCAGCTGTGCATGTTAGCCAATCAGCTTCTAACTTCAGCTTGTTCAGTTACGCTTTGGCAATAAAACCTGGAAGCTGATTGGTTTCTATGCAGAGCTACACAAGCTTTTGCACTCTTTAGTTTTAGTAAATCAACCCTATTGTGTGAAAAGAGGTTTTGAATTGACCCTTACAAGTGTCAATGCATGAAAAAATGTATCTACGCATTTTATGGTCACCTAGTCACTACAGGGCATGACAAGCAAGATTCCGCAGCTAGCGTAGCTTGTTAAGAGTGCCAAGTGCTGAGCTATAGATGGCATGACAGGTATGTATTACTAATATTCTGCACATATTCATCAGAGTCACATGAAACCCTGAAGCCACCTCCCTCCATCCAGTGCTTAGCCACCAAAGTGAACGTGTATCTCCAGAGAAGCTCTGATAAAATGAGAGAGTTGTGGTTAATATTTAGAGTGAATGTTCACAACTAATTTAAAACAAAAACCTCAAGCCTCAAAGGTTAGGTTAATGATTAGGATGAGAGGCTGACTAGTCGAAATCTCTCCAAAGTCGAAATATCTCCAAAGTAAGGAAAATACCTTCTTAAACAGCTGTCCACGGAACATGTGTCCTCATTGGAATATTTACCATAATTTTCTTGTTTCAGTGACAATGGTCAACTGGACAAATAGCTAAAGGAAATCTCCCCAGAGGAACAGAGATAACAAAAAACTTGACCATGTGTTCTAACACTTTCCACTCAGGTCACAGGGGGCCCCTGCTAAAAATGATTATATTTACAATTCACAGCATGATAAATAAGTTGTAGATATAACAATAATACATATATAGCAAAAAATGTAATGCCTTTTTACATTTGTGGTCAGGGAAGAGAGGTCTTATTATATTGGTGGTCACTGTAATGTCCTTTTTAACTGGTAGTTAGTGTAGCACACCCTTACTTTTGTGGTTAGTGGAGAAGGGTCCTGTTACATTGGTGGTTAGTGGAGAAGGATCCCCTCTTATTGTTGGCCAGTGGAGAAGAGTCTCATTACATTATTGGTCAGTATACTGTAGTACTCTCTCAAATGAGTGGTCAGTGGAAAAGGGGCCTCTGTTGTTGGCCAGTGGAGAAGGGTCCTGTTACATTGGTCACCAGTGGAACAGCCCCCTTCTTACATCAGTGGTTAGTGGAAAAGTGGTCCCTGACATTTGTGGTTAGTGATGAACATTTCTCTTACATTGGTGGTGATTAAAGAAAGACTACCTTACATATGTCCAGTGGAGGAGAACCCCATTTCGTTGGTGCTCAATATGATGTCCCTGGTTGGGAAAGTCTATTTTAAATAGATACACAAACATCTTTTACAAAGGGTGTATGCAGTGGTTAGGACAATATTGTTGTAAATCAATGGCATGAGGTTGGATTCATGCTGTAGCAATTATTTTAAAATAATGCTTTATTTATTATGTTTTTCTGCATTTTGCTGTGTTGTAGGGCCCACTCACACTTTTGTTTTTGATTGCATCTTTTCCTAGTGTATTTTCAACAGAAAGTAATGGAAATGCATCAAAACATATATAAATATACATTGCATTGCACTTTACATTGCCAATTAACATGCATAATAATACGCATCAATGAGCGTTGACATGCTTTGTGACATGCATTGACATATGTTGGCATGTGTTTTGATGCATTTGCATTGATTTATATGGAAAACACATCAGGCAAAAACACATTGAATTCTGTAGTTTGAAATCAGCCTTTGGCCGCGTACACATGATCGGACTATCTGGCGGGATTGTGTGTGGGGCTCCGGCTGACTTTTTCCTCCCAAAAGTCCGGCGGACTTAATTAGAAGTTTTGACTTAAAATTGTCCGCTGGACTCGGAAGTCCGGCGGACAATCGGGCCGTCTGTGTGCTAGTCCGTGGGACTTTTGAAATGAACGGACTTGCCGACACACGTCGTAAAGTCCGTTCATTTAGAACGTGACTCCAGGTAGACGGGACTAGCGAAGGAAGCCAATGCCGCCACCTCGATCGACGAGATTGACATCTCGCTAGCCCGTCACCGGGTATGGATTTAAAGGGAATCCCTATGCCGAAAAAAAAGGTGTGGGGGTCCCCCCAAATCCATATCAGACCCTTATCCGAGCACGCAGCCCGGCCAGTCAGGAAAGGGGGTGGGGACGAGCGAGCGCCCCCCCTCCTGAGCCGTACCAGGCCGCGTGCCCTCAACATGGGGGGTGCCCTGGGGAAAGGGGGACTCCTCCGCTATCTTCTGCTCTTTTACTAGCTCTTTTACTAGCAGAGGAGCCCGGCTTTCTCCTTCATCGCCACCGCCATCTGGGGGTCTTGTTCCAACTTCGGGTCTTGTCCCGCTCTTTTGTTCTTCTTGCCGGGCCTCCGCTTTCTTCTTCCAGCTCTTGCCATCACTGACGCTGTCGCCACCGCCTTCTGCTTCTTGTTCTTCTTTCTTCATCTGATGTTGACACAGCGCTGTCTCCTCTTCTAATGGCCCAGACGCGTTGTGCTGTGAATTATATAGGGACAAGGGGCGGGGCCACCGGCTCATGTCACATGGTGACCCTGCCCCCTTATGATGTCACAGTCCCAGCATCCTCCGGGACTGTGACATCATAGGGAGGCGGGGTCACCATGTGACATGGGGACAAGGTGCTTTGGGGTGGGGGGGCTGCAGGGCCCCCCTTTCCCCAGGGCACCTCCCATGTTGAGGGCACACGGCCTGGTACAGCTCAGGAGGGGGGCGCTCGCTCGTCCCCACCCCCTTTCCTGACCGGCCGTGCTGCATGCTCGGATAAGGGTCTGGTATGGATTTGGGGGCGTAGGGATTTTTTTCGGCGTAGGGATTCCCCTTTAAATCCATACCAGGTGACGGGGATAGCGAGGTGTCAATGTCGCCGATCGAGGCGGCGGCATTCACTTCCTTCGCTAGTCCCGTCTACCTGGAGTCACATTCTAAATGAACGGACTTTACGACGTGTGTGGGCAAGTCCGTTCATTTCAAAAGTCCCGCAGACTTTCACCAAAACTCAGCCGAATTGTCCGCCGGAAAAGTCCGGGCGTGTGTGGGCAAGTCCACGTGTTCGGAAAGTCCAGGGGACCTCCGCTGGAAAATCAAGAGGATTGTCCGTGCCGAAAAGTCCGATCGTGTGTACGTGGCATCAGAGTAAAGCGGATTAAAATGTTAAAGGGGAAGAACCTGATCCATATTTGAGTTGCCACTTTAAAGTTCATTTGTCACCAGATAATTCTGACCCACTGGCTTCAGTATACATTGAAATATTAACCTGTAACTGATATGCAGATAAGGAAAGTCAAAGACATTTTATAAGTCCTTTTCTGCAAACTTGTTCAGTGGCTTAAAATAGTAAAGTGAGTGGGTTGGCATTGCTGCCAGGCAGCTAGCAATTTCAGCAGGAGATGTTAGCAGTGTCAGCCATCATGGTTTACTCTTGATAGGTTTCCTTTAACCTCCCCGGCGGTATGATTCTGTCTGGAATTTTGTGCTGAAAGCGGTACAATTATTTTGCATGGAAATTTGGCGTTTTTATATTGTAGGCATGCAATTCTTATGAATAACTCACTTAAATCTGTCCGAACCAGATCTAGTAGACATCCCGGGTATGATAAAGTTTGAAACACAAAATCATAAATTATAATATAATAAAAATATATATAAAAATTATTCAATAATGTAATCAAATCAAAAACACTGAAATTTGCTCAGTTGCAGAATAGTCGCTGTCATTAAATTTAGTGTTTGATGATAAATTGTGATTCTAATTTATTATCGCTGTTTTCTAGCTGGTCTAAAACCACTTTTGACATAAAGGGACCCTTTTTGGTTGCTATGGACAATCTCCAGTTTCCAGGCAGAAAAAAAAATATTTATTATATAAAATGACATGCAGGGCACTGGGCAGACCACTAGGGACAAAGGGGATGTGTATTTTTTTTGTATACAGTACTGTAATCTGTAAGATTACAGTACTGTATGTGTTTTGTGTTTTTTAACTTTTTTGAATTTGGCGCCGATCTCCGCTCCCGTGCGTCGTAACGTCGCAGGGAACGGAGATCAGCGGCACTCGGGCACTGTGTGAATCGAGCGAGCAGACGGCTCGCTCACACAGCGGGGAGACATCGCAGGATCCAGGGGATAAGGTAAGTAACTTCCCCCTGTATCCTGCAATGCGAGCCCGAGTCTGGCTCGGGGTTACCGCTTTTGGTACTGAAGTTCCCACCCAGAGCCAGACTCGGGATTACCGCCAGGGGGGTTGAAGTGAAGCTGTTCTTTGCACCCTTTCTCTGTGCAATCTATTTAGCCATTGAGAGCAAATAGAGGAAGCCCTAGGTAAACAGTGTAGTATAGATGGGTCCCCTGTTCCTGGCCTCAACCTCCTCAAAGACCTCAGCCCTCCCAACACACAGAGCTACAGGTATAATACTGTGCTCTCTGGGCAAAACATTTAAGAGCAAGGATCCTGGGTGGAGTGTTTTGTGTTGCTGTAGTGCCAAACAATAAAGTTGTTTTTACCCTTGCAAAGTGGTGTTCGGCACCAGGGCTTTGCTAATTTTAGGAAACTTGTTTATGCACAAAAAACAGACAACTGTCTAAGAAGAGAATTTCCCTATGGGAGATTTCCTCTAACTTCCTATTGCAGCTCTGTGATAGAAAGTCAAAGGAAATTTGCTCAGTGGTACACAATCAAAAAAAAAAAAACCTGGCAGGGGGATCATTTCTTCCACCAATGAAAACTCTGGCCTATTATAAACTCAATTCACAAAGCATTAACACAATGATAAGGCCATGTGATTGTGTTTTTAAACCCTATTGGATTTTCCTGAAAATAACTGTCACTTTTTGAAGATAAGTTCCTTGTCCTAATGTGAGTGCAACAACCCTGTCCAGATTTCCTACCATTATCAATAAATAAATTCCTCTGTTGAAGAAGAATGCAGTGTAGGTGGTCTGGCAAATGCCAACAGCAGACAACATGAAGGTTTGGCTGTACTATAAGGGTTTACATTGAGTATTTATGGTGATCAAAAGCACATGTTTGGCTAGTTGGAGAAGGCCATTATTATTTCCAAAGATTTAAACCTCAGATTTACTGCAGTAATGTGATGATATGATTCACAAAACCTTTTGCAATGTTTAATACACAGGACGTGAGTAACCATATTAATTATTTCATATTAAAAGACGTCAGCACTGTATATTTGAGGTTCTCTATATGTTCCATGAAGAGTGCAATTTAAATATAACTAGATTTAAATGAATATCTCAGATCCCAACAACTGACTCAATCTACCCCTGTTATTCTCCATGCAAAAAATACACTGCAAGTCACAATTTACCTCTGTGGGTTTTTATGGAAACTCATAGTTCCCTCAGTCTCCCACACATTTTCAACCTGAACACATATGTAGAAAGAGTCCCAAAGCAAAATATAGAGAAAACATATTGCTAAACTCTTTGCTAAATCCTTTTTGAGTTTCCCTTTTTGGAAGTTATACTGGAAACACTGGCATATAAGGAACTGACGCTACATGTCATTTTACATATTTCTCTGCTTAAAGGATATGTAAAGGTTTGTTTAAAAAAAACAAACAAACATGTCATACTTACCTCCTCTGTGCAGCTGGTTTTATATAGAGTGGTCCCAAACCTCTTCTTCTGGGGTCCCTCAGTGGCGCTCCTGGCTCCTCCTCTTTTCGAGTGCCCGTTGGAGAGACGCTCTTCTTTGGGGCTCCCGTGTGGGCGTGCCCCCATGTCCTGCTGCTGCGTCCATTGACACAGACTGCCGGACTCAGACCCTCACTCGTGACTCATGTGTCATTGGATTTGATTGACAGCAGTGGGAGCCAATGGCTGCGCTGCGATCACTCTATCCAATCAGAACCCAAGACACTGGCTGGAGCTGGTGTGCTTGTCCCTGTTGCCAGAAAAACTGGGTTCACGTAAGTAAAAGGGGGGCTCTGGGGGGCTGCTGCTTCACAGGAGGTTTTTCACCTTAATGCATAGAATGCATTAAGGTGAAAAACCTTGAGGGTTTACAACCCCTTTAATTGCTGTCCCTTTCCATTGTTGACCACTGTTGTAAAAAGTATTGTACTCTGTAAACTGCATGTTGTTAATAAATGTATTAATAGTATTCAGTATATGAAGCTTTTATTTCACAAGTGATTGTAAATGATCACCTTGTAATACAATCCATTAATTTTAAAAACAAAATGAAAGACAAAACATTTGTGTATAGATATAAAAAAATATTATAAATACCTATTTTTCCCCCTTTTTTTTAAAATAAATGATCACATTCCCTCTGTTCTCAGCTGCATAAGAGCTGGGGGAGGAAAAGCAACAGTACACTGAGCTTCCCAATGAAAGGCTATGCATGGGAAGTGTGTCAGGAAAAGCCTGATCATTGGAGGAGAGCAGTCTGAGTTCCTAGCATAGCTAGGGAACTGACCACGGTGTGTTCTCCTGCTTGGTGTGGTCCGTTTTAATAGTAAAGCAGAGGGGCTGGCAGGAATACCAGGGATTTCACTCAAAGGAAGAAATACAAAAATAATAGGATACTTTTTTATACAAGTACATGGTACAGCAGACACATGCTGTATAAGGAATATGAAATGTTAGGGTAACAAACACTTTCATTTAGATTTTTCTCCACCTATAGCGCTATCTCAGAAGGAGCTGCAGATTTAGATGGGACCCCTGTTCCTGGTCTCAACCTCCTCAAAGGCCTCAGCCTTTCTGACACACCCGGCTAAATAAATAAAAAATAAAAAAACACAAATATTGCAAGAAATCACTAATAATAGTACTGGATACCCAGCAATGATGCAGTTTCAAGAATGCACTTGCACTCAGCAGCTAAAAAAAAAAAAAAAAAATAGTAATGAGAGTACATAGATAAGGAGATTAAATTAATAGTGGCAGTAGGAATACACTTTGGTATGCAAGATGATTAGCACAAAGAAACCAACCAAAATGTAAGATGATGTCTGCTATCCAGATAAGCATGAACTGTAAGGCCCCTTTCACACTGAGGCACTTGTAAACTGCCAGTAAAACACTGAGCACTTTTGAAGAGCTTTTCAGGTGTTTTTGAAGAGCTTTTCAGGCGTTTTTGAAGAGCTTTTCAGGCTATTTTGAAGCGCTTTCCATTCATTTCAATGGAGAGGGAAAGTCAAAGACATTTTAGAAGTCCTTGTCTGCAAACTTGTTCAGTGGCTTAAAATAGTAAAGTGAGTGCCAGCGCACTGCCGCGGTGTGAAAGCATTCATTGATTTTAATGAAAATAGGTTTTCATTAGCTTTTCGGTTGCTTTTTTTAGCGTGAAAGCGCCTGAAAAGCGCCACAGCGTGAAAGGGGTCTAACAACACCACCTACAGTGCAGCAATGAATAGTAATAATACTTGTTTAAAAAATGCTGGAAACTATACTGTCATTGTGCACTAACTGTGGCAGCCGTAAAGCACTGCCAAGGCTTATTTGAAGAAAAATAGGTGAACGGTGACGGGTCACGGGACTATTGGGAATGTTATATCACAGGGGCAGTCTTCAAGATGTTTCTTCTACCAGCTATCATTGGAACCCTTTAAGGAGAGTTGGTGCACTTAACAACAGTCCTGCATGCGGTTGAAGAAGTGAAGTAGTCTCTTGAGAAGATGCAAAGTAAAGGCGATTCATTGGTGATAGTTCAGTAGACCTACAGTATAGCACTAATATGGGTGAAATGTAGGTCTGCTAGGGATGCCAAATAAGGCTCATGCAATGCAACACATGAGAAGTGTATTTAGCATGCTGCACTCAGTAACACAGCTTCTGCCAGTGGTAATAATACCGAGCCAAAAACCCTCTCATCAATCCCTGGGTACAGCTGTGGATACTCTTGGTGAAAGGAGGCCCCCTTAGATTCTCCCCGAGGCTTTCAGTGAAAGGTAGTAGTAGATGGGGGCAGAAAGCACTCCAACTTCCTTGTAGCAGCAGTTTGGTTGTGGCTAGTGTAGCCAATGCAGTGCTGCACCAGATGTCCTCGGCCCACAATCACACGACCCAGATCTCACAGACCAGACTCCCTGTAGGCTGGAACTGAAGCAGATAGGCCCTCTATCTCTCTCCTGGAAGCCACAAACTTTCCTGGGCAGCATGGTAAAAGAGCATCCTTCTTTCCTCTTGAGTCTCGTGTTCTATTGGGACCTGCAGTGTCTTTGCCTCACACAGCACAGCAATCCTCGTCATCTTAAAATACATCTCCCAGGGTTCAGAGGGGCAGCCCTGCCTTCTCCTTCCTGCTGATTGGCCAAAGATTTTTTAATTGAGTATAGATACTTCTTTATTTTTCACATCACTAGGGATGAGCCGAACACCCCCACGTTCGGCTCGCACCAAAACCCGCGAACGGACCTAAAGTCCGTGCGAGCTTTCGAACCCTATTAGTTATAATGGATGCGAACGTTCGAAATCAAAAGTGCTAATATTAAAGGCTAATATGCATGTTATTGTCATAAAAAGTGTTTGGGGACCTGGGTCCTGCCCCAGGGGACATGTATCAATGCAAACATTTTTTTTTTAAATCTGCCGTTTTTTCAGGAGCAGTGATTTTAATAATGCTTAAATTGAAACAATAAAAGTGTAATATTCCTTTAAATTTCGTACCTGGGGGGTGTCTATAGTATGCATGTAAAGGGGCGCATGTTTCCTGTGCTTAGAACTGTCCCTGCAAAAAGTGTCATTTTTGCAGGAAAGAAAGCTATTTAAAATCACTCGCGGCTAATGTTAATTGACGGCTCCCGTAACACAGAGAACAGTCATTCATTGAAAGTCATTCATAAAAAAAAAGTCATTCATAAAAAAAAAAAAAAAAAAAAAAAGCGTGGGGGTCCCCCCAAATTCAATAACCAGGCCCTTCAGGTCTGGGATGGATATTAAGGGGGACCCCAGCCAAAAAAAAAAAAAAAAATGGCGTAGGGTCCCCCTCAAAATCCATACCAGACCCTTGAGGTCTGGGATGGATTTTAAGGGGAATCCCAGCCCAAAAAAATGGCGTGGGGTCCCCCTCAAAATCCATACCAGACCCTTATCCGAGCACGCAACCTGGCAGGCCGCAGGAAAAGAGGGGGGACGAGAGCGGCCCCCCTCCCGCCTGAACCGTACCAGGCCACATGCCCTCAACATTGGTTGGATGCTTTGGGGGTCTGAGACTCCCAAAGCACCTTGTCCCCATGTTGATGAGGACAAGGGCCTCGTCCCCACAACCGTGCCCGGTGGTTGTGGGGGTCTGCGGGCGGGGGGCTTATCGGAATCTGGAAGCCCCCTTTAACAAGGGGACCCCCAGATCCCGCCCCCCCTGTGTGAAATGGTAAGGGGGTACAAAAGTACCCCTACCATTTCACCAAAAAAGTGTAAAAAATTGTAAAAATGACAGGAGACAGTCTTTGACAATTCCTTTATTAAAATCTTCTTTCTTCTTTCTTCATCCTTCGGTTTCTTCATCTTCTCCTTCCGTCATCTTCTTCCATCTTCCTCCGATCCGCTTCTTCTTGCGCTGGTCTTCTCGTCCTTCTTGTCCGGCATCTTCTTCCATGGCGTCGGCATCTGTTCTTCTGTCGGGCCGCTCCTCGCAATGAGAGGCTCCCGCTGTGTGAGGCTTCGCTCCGTATGACAGGTCTTATATAACGGAGGGCATCTGGTGACCCCGCCCCCCCTTGGACGTCATTAGGGAAAGCCATAGGGAATTCCCCATGACGTCCCCATGCATCAGAGGGATAGCGAACATATTACAGCGCACACATTCAAGAATGACGTTTCCTGCAGGGCTAGTTAAAAACACCTGAACATATTCAAAAAATACGGGGGTTTGGTCACACTATATGGTTATATAGTGCTAAGCCCACTTACTGCGACAAAGTACCCCAAATTAGTGGGCTAATTCGGGGTACTTTGTCGCAGTAAGTGGGCTTAGCACTATATAACCATATAGTGTGACCAAACCCCTGTATTTTTTGAATATGTTCAGGTGTTTTTAACTAGCCCTGCAGGAAACGTCATTCTTGAATGTGTGCGCTGTAATATGTTCGCTATTGCTTGTTGGTCTTATGGCAGCACCATCTTGAATTTAAACGCATTGGTGAGTGCTTCCCAAATATGTTTTTGCATGCATCAGAGGGGGCGGGGTCACCAGGTGCCCTCCATTATAAAAGACCTGTCAGAGGCAGCGAAGCCTCACATAGCGGGAGCCTCCCATTGCGAGGAGTGGCCCAAGAAGAGACACCGACACCGACGCCATGGAAGAAGATGCCGGACGAGAAGGACGAGAAGGCCAGCGCAAGAAGAAGCGGATCGGAGGAAGAAGAAAATGGAAGAAGATGGAAGAAGATGACGGAAGGAGAAGATGAAGAAACCGAAGGATGAAGAAAGAAGAAAGAAGATTTTAATAAAGGAATTGTCAAAGACCGTCTCCTGTCATTTTTACAATTTTTGACACCTTTTTGGTGAAATGGTAGGGGTACTTCTGTACCCCCTTACCATTTCACACGGGGGGGCGGGATCTGGGAGTCCCCTTGTTAAAGGGGGCTTCCAGATTCCGATAAGCCCCCCGCCCGCAGACCCCCACAACCACCGGCCAGGGTTGTGGGGAAGAGGCCCTTGTCCTCATCAGCATCCTCCCAATGTTGAGGGCATGTGGCCTGGTACGGTTCAGGCGGGAGGGGGGGCCGCTCTCGTCCCCCCCTCTTTTCCTGCGGCCTGCCAGGTTGGGTGCTCGGATAAGGGTCTGGTATGGATTTTGAGGGGGACCCCACGCCATTTTTTTTGGCTGGGGTTCCCCTTAAAATCCATCCCAGACCTCAAGGGTCTGGTATGGATTTTGAGGGGGACCCTACGCCATTTTTTTTTTTTTTTTTGGCTGGGGTCCCCCTTAATATCCATCCCAGACCTGAAGGGCCTGGTTATTGAACTTGGAGGGACCCCCACGCTTTTTTTTTTTATCAATGAATGACAGTTCTCTGTGTTACGGGAGCCATCAATTCATTAGCCGCGAGTGCTTTTAAATAGCTTTTTTCCTGCAAAAATGACACTTTTTGCAGGGACAGTTCTAAGCACAGGAAACCTGCCCCCCTTCACAGGCAACCTATAGACACCCCCCAGATGTGATACTGCAATGCTGTACTAACAGCACGCACACACAAATCCCCAGAAATAGAGCACATATTGTCAGCAGTCAGCAACACACTGACACGCTGACACTGAAACACAATATGCGAGGCCGCCGCCGCGGCTGCCCCTTATACCGTGGGGCGTGTACTAAAGCCCCTGAGCTATAATTGGCTACAGGCATCCTGCCTGTAGCCAATTATGGCTCTCCTCGCTGCCGGCGCTGTGATTGGCCAAGCATGCGGGGTCACAGTGCATGCTTGGCCAATCAT